>JAWWES010000115.1:65316700-65338204 GCA_035583135.1 Lophotriccus pileatus
TCTAAAGAGAGATGGTTGGGAGAGTCCAAAATGAAGGGGCTCAGGTGTGTAGTTCCTGAAGCAGCTCCACACATTCAACAGATGCTCAGTAGGGTCTGAGTATTTTTTTTTTTTAACAATAATTAACCTCAATAAACTGCAAGAGTTTTCCAATGTGATAAAACTCAGAAGTAGTGAGGCAGTATTATTATTATGGGAAGGCAAACATTGTATTAGGATATGAAATGCAGTGAACACCATGCACATAATCTGAAAATCACAGCTCAGTGATGACTTCTAATGAGATTTTGCAATTGTGCCAGAAAAGGCTTCCCCAACAAGGGAGTAAAAATCCGAGCTGTTTATCATTTACTAATACGTAGCACAACTGTTAGAGACAGCTTCTTCAGAATCTAATATTGCCATATCTATTTTGACAGCCGTAATCTTGGGATAAACAACACTGAACATAATGTGATTAGCAGATATAATTTCCATTTGATGCAAATGTAATAACCCTAATTCAAATCTAAACTAGAAAATTAGTAACTATGAAATCTTTTGCCAGCCAGACAGCCCTGCAAATAAAGTTAAAGATAGAACCCACCTCCGTGATGGGAACTGTCTGGGGCTTTTGAGACCAAATCAGTTGAACCTCGAGAAATAAAACTTCCAATAAAGCCAATATAAAGATCTAATATATATTTAATGGTAAATTACAAAGACTGCATTTGTTAACAGAATAGTGAAATTTGTTTATACTGCATTAGATAGCTTAGGAAGAACTGACTCCTGAGTAACAAATACGCTACTATTGCCAGATAGTGCTCTTTAAAATCAGAGACAGCAAGCAACTAGTAGGTTATTGAAATCATGGTCTAATCAAAGAGATTTTCTTATCCTTTATTTTCTTCCAATTTTTATTTTTGACATTTTTTCTTATGTTGCTTTAAATAACCCACCTAGGTAATCTGGTTTCTTCATCATGCTTTAGAAAACCATTCTAATTTGATAGGTAATAATCGCAAATTTACACACAGGCTACATTTTTTGCAAATTACTTTATTGCCAGTGATTTCAGAATATCTCCCCTCTTTGAGGGTCAAGCCTTTCTGACACAGCTATAGACAGATAGTGTTATTTTACCTACTTGTATAAAGACTTTTTTCCCCCCAAACAAATCTTCCCACATTTCAGGCGTTCCTGACAGTCACTCAAGTCTTCTTATCCTTCCTGCAATTACACAAATTTGCCAGAGCCAGTTCTTTGTAAGCCAGAGATCAGAGCCCTGTCTTAGTGCAGCTATGCATAAACCAGCCCTGCCTGCACTCTGCTTGATCACACAAAGCAGCACACATCTGAATCTCCTTCTGAGCTTTTTTTGTTGTGTGTTGGTTTGGGTTTTTTTAATCAAAGTGAATTTTTCTCACAAAGAATAACATTTTTCCCTTCCCAAGTTTTTCTCATAATCTGAAACTGAACAGACAATTTTACTCTGAAAGATGCAGTTGCTACTGTGGAGCGAAATTAACTGAAGGGTGTGTACTGGAAAAGAAGATAAAAGACAAACATAAGGAACGTCCAAAGTTTTCCAGTGGTCTTATAAGACTCATTATACATGTAATATAAGATTGCAGTTAGAAGTCCAACCCTCAGCTTCAGAGGTCCTGTGAGAGCATCAGCAAAAGATAGCTCATACATTGTCCTGAATATGCACTGTAGAAAAGTGACACGAACAGCTATGGCAAATTGTTGTCTAAGCAGCCTGTTAAAAACCCTGGCTCAAGGCCAAAGCCCTGCACAACCCTGCAGTGTAATCTGGACACCTAGGATAAAGTAATCTTTATTTAACAAAGTCAAGCAGACAGCTCCACTAACACCTTATTCCTATGCATCAGTCATTGATCTTTGCAGCAGGGCACAAGCATTGTTAATTAAAAGAGAAAGAGCAGCATGACCACATAGGAAGGACTGCACTGTACAGCTCAGGCAGCAGATGTGATGTTCTGGCTACAGCCACAGTTCCCAGAGCACATATCGGAGCTCTCTTGTTAACAGTGGTATGCGTGTAGCTACAACTTCTGCATTCTGTAGTACATCCAGTTCCTTCTCTTGCTTGCAGGGCGTCACTATGCTGTGTTTTGGGTATCCCATTCCTGGTGACTGGGAACTTGGAGTAGGATGAGAGAACTGGTGCAGCCTAGACCTTACATCTGTGTGGAGCTGATGTGTGGGAAAGTCACTTTCGACTCTCAAGTCAGATGCAGCCTGTATCCACATTCCACCACTTCTTCACTTCCTTTTTTCATAGGGTGCATTACTTCTCTCCTCCTCTGGTTGTTTCTGCCCCTTCATAAATAGTTATATGGTGTTTAAACTGTACATGTTGAGCATGTGGGCTACTGCATAACTTTGCATGACTGAATTGAAAGAGGGGAGAGCCGTATATACACACCCTCTTGCACAAAGAATATACTCCTTGTCTTATCCCATGAAACCCAAGTTTAAAACAGACACTGTGTTGCATCACATATAAATGCAAGAGGCGACATTTTTCAGGTGGTGCTGTGTCTTAGGTTTTCATACATAACTTTTAAAGTCAGTTAGAAAAATAATTTTTGTTGACTCATATCTAAATGTCAATTGTCAGGAAGGTTCTAGCCTGAAAAAAGATTGTGCACCTAAGTATTTCAGTTTTCTACTGCATTTCTATTAAAACCAAGTCATATTGATAGGGCAATAAGGCACTCATTCATGAACTTCTTAAAGAACAAGTTCTCTGTTTGAATAATTGGAAATGAAAAGTTAAATCCTGAAATTCAATTGCAGCCTGAGTTTTCACTTCAGGCCACAATGTTCTAATAACCTAAACATCAGAAAGAATGAGAATCTACATGGCAATGTAATCTCCATGGAGAAAGAAAACTTCAGATTCAGCACAAGCACTTTTCTCTTATTATGAAGCACATCTTGTTGGAATTCGTAATCCCCCATTGTAACTCTATGTTAACTAGTTTGACAGAATGAATAGTGTTTTCAAGACATATAATTTTGACATTGAAGCAAAAATATCCAACAACAACAAGAAGAAAGCAGAGGAAAAGCCACCATTTGATGGTAAAGTGAGGAATGGTCCCATCACAGCTGCTGTGTGGTGAACAATTACAAGTGAACAGCGAGAAACTCAGATTTGACCCTCACTTGTCTGCCTTTAATCACAGTCAATTGGAAAATATTTCAAGCTGAACTGCTGATGGACAGATCTTTATAGTATGCTTCCATTAACCCACAACAGTGTCCTCAAACTAAAAGTTTTCACAGTGTGAGGCAAGGAAATGAATAGATACTGAAGTAAGGGAGCTGAAAGCTATTGCCAATTCCTTTTTGGAGCAGGAGCAGGAAAAAAGTGTTTTGGATGGAGTAACTGCAAGACATTGAAAAGCTCAAACGATGTTGTAGAAAATAAATAATAACTGAACCATAGCAGCGCCACACAATGGCAATTTCTCCTCCTTTTTTTTAAGCCCCAAGCAGATAGGTCAGGTGAAAACAGTGAGTTCTGTGAAAAAAAAAGTAAACTTGTAGAGATTCTCTGGATTAATGACTTTTTTTTTTTTAAACTGTTAGAGTCTAAAATGAAGATGTTTTATTGCTGTTTGGACTGGAGTCCAATTCTTACCTATGAAAACTCCAAAAAGAGTGAAGATAGTTGTAAGATTTTTTTATTTCATTTGTAAGCCCCAAACCAGTCTAGTAGATAGGGGCAGAGAATACTCCAAATAGAAGAAGTGAAGTAAAGGTGGAAAGGACTTGTGATGAAAGAAACATTAACTGCTTATGCTTTTAATGTTTCATTGAATTTTTTGGCTTATGTTAATAGCTGGAACTTCAGTTTTGCAACATGGTACAAGATAGGGAGAAAACAAATAAGGTCTGAAGACTTATGCAAACAAAATTCCTATAAATCTTGATACATTTAGAACTAAGACACATAGGAATGAGGGCTTTAAATGGCCTTTCAGTTGCTCTTCATATCTGAAGAACAACAGTAAAAGTATTGGGGTTGAGGAGAAGACTCTACTGTGAACTTGCAAAAAGACAGCTTAAGAAAATTGGTTTGGAGAGACACCCAGTCCATAATTTTTACCAAAAGCAGTGTTCAAATTAATTGTTTATTGTGGAAAATAATGTCAGGACCAGATTCTTTTTATTGGAGGGAATGGGGAAGTAATGCTACACAGGACAGGACACTGTATGAGGAACATCTTCTTCTATGTCACACATGGATGACTGTGGTACATATATCTTTTTCGTGGCACTTCACCTGTTTGAAACAATAACAGCTTTGAAACCGGGGAAAAAAGGCATTTCCTTTTTTTGGAACCCACCCTCTGCTCAGTACTAACACTCTGGTCCTCTTCCCCAGGCAGACTCCTGGGAATCCCTCTCAGTGTTGAGCAACTTCTGCATACGGACAATGGCAGCTGATCTGCTGTCAAGGCATACTAAGCACTTCATTTCCAAATTAGCTATCTGCATAAAAACATAAATGTCTCTCTGCCCGAATACTCCAGGAAAGCAAAAAAAACCCCAAAACCAAAACCAAAATAAAAACCAAACCAAACCAACCCAACCCAACCAACCAACCAACCAACCAAAAAAACAAAAAACAAAAAACAAAACAAAACAAACAAAAAAACCCCAAACCTGCAGTGGAAAATTATGGAACAAATGCTAGAATTAAAGAAATAATTTCCAGCATTTTAAATTTCTTGGCTCTGGTGACTTGCTTCACATTCGTGTTGCCATCTTTTTTTTACAGGTCCTGGCAACAGGGCATGTATAAGCCAGTCAGGTAAAAACCCAAATAGAACTGAATTCCTGTACATCTGGGTTACATCTGGTGGTATTAAATATTCATATATCAACAAAAGACCAAATGACCAAACTAAATCGCCATGACTTCAAAATTTAGCTCTACTTTGCCATTCAGACTTTAGATACAGAAATTTTTGTAGCAGAAATACCAAGATTTGTCTGAATGTGAGGGCACCAGGAGAAAATGGAGGGTTAAAACAGTAACACATATCACTAGATAACCAAGTACACAGACACACACAGAGCAATCAGACTTGTAAACACAGAGAAATGTGTTGCCCTTGGGATGCAGGTCTTCTCATCTAGATGTAAACAAGATGATGGCAACAAGGCTGTATCACATGTGCCATTCCCACCCCTGTAACACAACCAAAAATCAAGTTACAGCTGGAGAGATAACCAAAATGAGGAAATAAAGGCAACAGGCAGGAACTGTGCCTGGGATTAATGGAATACAAGGTAAACACATTTCAGAGGCAAAAGCTCATCCCACAGTAATTGTTGAGTCCTCAGAGGCACACCAAGTCTGTCCAGAAATGAGTTTTCTCTCCCAAGAGATGAATTGAGGGCTTGGACGTCGAAATTCTAATTCTTGGTGTTTTTCAGTATTGATCTTGGACAGCCTGTGAACACCTGGGTGTGAATGAGCGCAACTCATGAGGCAGTGAGTGGGACTGGTGGCAGTTGTTACACAAGGTATCTCCTCCTCTTTCTTTACAGTCTAACACAGACTTCTCTTCCATTATTTACTACAAGATTTTAGGTTCTAGAGAGTTGGTCTATTTGAAAGGAAATAAGTGACTAGCTTCCTTATACTAAGAACCCCAAAATAACATCCATTTGTCTGATGACAGTTGAATATGCAACACTTCAGTGGTAAACAGCAAGGAGCCTCTACTGCTGGAGACATTTGTGCTAATTACTTTTCCCCCTTCTTATCTGCAGCAGAACTGAAAAAGGAGTGGAATTGATCTCTTAGGTGCTGTGCCCAAAGAACAACTTTTAAGGAGAAACTACTTTAATTAAAACGAGAGAAGCAACAGCATTTCTTCAGGACAAAATTGCAAACCCATCAAATAGTGTGGTGACTTCAGGACTGCTGTTCGCAGTAATGAAGTACGTGGATGAACAGCTCCGGTGGGAGGAGACTGAGCAAGGCTTAAGCCACGCTGTCACCCACAAAATGCTGTCCACAGACAGCTTTGTCTGGAAAGAGAAGGCAGATCAGCACCTGAGAGAAAGACTTGGCAGTATTTGCCTGGCAGATGGTATATGAACAACTTTACCCATGGATAAGACACAGAAGGAAGGGAGAAAACAACCAAGGAATTAAGTTCTCCAAGACTTAGATGAAAGCTGGAGGGGGCACAGTTAAGAGCATTCGGAGGATAAATTACAAAACTGAGAAGGAACAAATGAGAAAAACAAATTTCCAGATCAAGGGCAGCATGCAATGGCCAAACTTGAGAGATGATGTCAAGGGAATTGCTAGTTAAATGAAGAGGGAAAGTGCAGGATCAGATATGTGTTTATGAAGATCTTCCCAAGAGCTAGGCAGGAGCTATCCTGAAGTTTCAGCAACATCTGGCAGCTGAACAGAAGGCAAGAGGATTAGCTACTGCCCAGCCAGCATTTGCAAAACGTGCCTTCAGAAAAGGTCAAAATTTGAAGCTGTCTGCTCTCAAATAGCTTTCTGTAGAAGTTATTCCTTGTGTACAGATGCCTGAAGGCATTGTTCATCAGGGGATTGAGATGGGAGAGAGGCATCCAAAATGAGAAAGCTCATTTAAAGAGAAACATCAGTTGACAGCTCAAGAGAGGAATGCATTTCAAGAATAATCTGCCTGTGCCTATTTTCCACAGTTCCTCTTCCTGCTTAAATGCAGAATCCATTAGGATGCTCCTATTTTTAAATACAATACATAGAACACCATACATTCATTGGAGAAATGGGTATAGATTGCTCAGTAAGAGTAATTCAACACTTGGCATTATTTTTTAACACAACAGCATATTTAAATTTTAAAACCCATGTCATATAAAATAGGGAAAAGGACAAACATATTTCAGATACTTACCCCCTTTGACATTTTCAGTTGAGTCCTTTAAGGGCTTTAAAAGTGTAGGACATTTATATCCCAAGTATATTCCAAGCAGAGAGGTAAATATACAGAAAAAAAAATGGATATTGAATCATGGCAGGTTAAATTATTAAATCATTACAGTGGCAAGACCCAGAAACAAGACTCGGCTCTACCATCACTCAGAATTAGAACTGATCACTTGCCTGAGTAAAAAGATGTATGAAGACCAAATGGGCACAGTACAAATGACACCCACAAGATACACGGAGCAGCGCCATATATACAGCTCTGCTTGTATATAAGCTCTTATGTATAGATCTGCAAGCATAATAGAAGCATTCAGATCTAGTTGCATGTTTCTCCATGTGACATTTCAAAGCCTCAGTCTTTATAAGAAAAAAAGAAAATATACTGTGTCTTGAAGCACTTCTGGATAGCCCAAATATCTTCAGTGTGCAAATAAGCATCACTTGCTACAGCCTCAACGGGCTGAAAAAAATTTGCTTGCATGTAGGTAATATAAAAACAAATAGTATGAAAATCACCTCTGCACATAGAAAACCCATGTTCACGTCACCAGCTGTAAGTGCAAGACCTCTACAGAAAGATCTGTTCTGTGGGACTGTGGATAAATGTCACTGCCTCAGAGGCACAGCAACTCCTATGGAAGATACGGTCTCATTCTCAGCAGGTGATATTGCAACGTAAGGACAGTTCTGCACAAACATCTTCCATTTGAGGAGTACACCTTCTGCCCTCTTCAATGGATGGTGAGACTGTCTGGGTCGTTATCTGCTCACCACACCTTTCATTTTAATGGAAATCAGAATGCCCAAGTATTTTTGCTGGGTTACTTTTTCAAAACGCTTTAGTGACATTTGCTGGTTGGAGCAGTTCTTGGTTAGTGGTTAAAAGCTTTTGTTTAGTGTGCTCTGATATGTTCTGCTTCACTCTTTTTTCTTTATTTCCTTTATGAAATATGCATATCCTTAGACTTTGGTGTTAAAGATTCCAATGCATCACTAGGCAAATGGAGAGGAAGAGACCACAGCAATTGCAGCTTTACTGCTTGACAAACCCACAGTTACAGAGGTTAAGTCATCGCACATGAGGCCCACAGAGCCCCAACAGTATTCCCCCTTTATTTCTCTCCTCTCATCTTTTCTCCTTCCTGCAAAATGAGCAGTGAAAGAAGTGACATGTTTATTTCCTAGCTCTGCTGCAAGCCAAGTATGAGGCAAGCAGAAGACAAAACATTGAGCATAAGATCTGGGAGCTGTTTTGTCCAGAAATGTTGATATAACAAGATTGATTTATTTTATAAGTCTTAATATTCTTCCAAACAAAATATTTTGAAATAACCAGAAGAAGGTGCCTGGCATTTCTCATTAGATTAAAGTGTCAGTGGCAAACTCCAGGCACTGCTCTTACAGTGCCTCAAATACACTTACCAATTACCATTCAGCTTGTGCAAAGAATAATCAGAAGACAGGCAGCATCAACACTAAAATACAGAAGAAACAAGGGAGGATGGGTCTTAGACAAACTGGACATCTTTCAAGTTCACGAACATCCTATGCAGCAATATTGTTCTCTCATACACTGATAAATGTTTTTAAAAGTCAGCTTGAGGTGAGGACCATTTGGAGGGGAAAAAAAACCCCAAAAACAAGGCAACAGGAACATCTTGTCTGACAACAAAAATAAAGTCCCTTTCCAAACTATCATTTCTGGGAATGGTTGTTCATTGGTTTTGGTAGTATTATGTTTTAAGTGTGCACGCATCCAACTCAAGCACTGCAAGGTACAGCTCCTAAGGAGCAACCTATTCTATTTTCACTGTGGAAGATATGGGAGGTATGGAAATAGGACCCCCAGGGAAAGTGCTGCTTGTGTTGGAGAGGTTCATCTCCTCACTTGCTGCCCAACCTCCTGAATATCCATGGCCCCTTTCTTTCCTTTGCAACTCGTGCTCCTTCTCTAACTTTTCTCTATCCTGAGACTCCCTCTCTTTCTCTCTTTCTGTCTATAATTATCACTTTCCTTTCTTCCCACTGCCATGTCTTTGCTTTTCACAAACATTCTGTTTGAGCATCACAGGGGGCTGCAGAAGTCTGGACCTGGCCTTGCAGACCTTGTCTGAACACTTACCAGGTGAGCAAGGTGCAAGACTGAATTTCTTGGGCTCCCAATGCCTTTTCTTTTTGGCATTTTTATATCTGCATTTTTCTCCTAGTCTTAAGTGCTGATGTGGAGAACAACCCTTGGTGCCATGTGTGGGCAAAAAGTATGGCAAACTCACAAGAAAATTGCACAAGTTAAAATGGGAGTGCTATGGTACTTTTTTAATGAACATGTAACTTCTCCCTGATATTTCGTGATGCACAGTCAGAGCAAAGTCCATCAGTATTCCCTTGTCATAATAAAAATACCTGTGCTGTAGCTGGCAGTGATGTTTATCCTCCCATAGCAGTGGAGACAAGCCATCGGTAGTGCAGCTGCTGCAATTACTTTCTTTAGCTCAGCACCTTACAACAATAATTCCAATTAAAGTAAACCTGTGGAAGGTGCCAGGCTGCCAGCTCTGCTGAGCATGGCCCTATATCTAGTCACAAAATCTGAACTCAAGTAGCTGTAGCAGCACGAGCTTTCTCATGCTGTCTTGAGCATACATCCTTCCTCCTACACCCAGAGGTAATAAAAAGAGCTCAGCTGGGCCTGTCTCTCCATCTGTCATGAATTGAGGTCTGCAGTGGAAGTGAAGATTGTGGTTTAGGGGCTGAGTACTGAGAGTCCTGCTCCCAGCCTGTGACGATAAATGTCAGCTCAGCCATGGTTCATGTCTGCACCAAACGTAGCTCAAAGGAGACATCAGTACAAAGAGAAAGAGAAGCAGTTACATCTTTGATATATATTGACCTTTATTTTTCTCTCTTTTCTTATTTTTTTAAATGGAATTAACTCTTTCCTTAGTGAGACCAGCCATGGAGAGGCTGGAGTGGAAAACAAGAGCTGCAGGAGAGGAAGCTAATCTCTGTGTATGTGAATGGACAGTCAGTGGTTAATAAATAGATACTTGGTTAATAAATGAAATGATTATGAGCAGGAGAGGCATTTTGCTTTTTATGTTTGTCTTTTCCAACAGGACAGGATGATGTGGATTACCCTCACTTGTTCAGTCCAAATGTTACTTCACAGCCTGATATGACTAATTTTGTTACTGACTTGTTAGAGCCAAAGACCTGAAGGGTACCTGTAGCTCATCCTCCATCATCCCCCCCTCTTTCACCTTCACTTAAAGTCAAATGGCAGACAAATGCACATAGTTTTTTGAATCTCTTATGATTGGTTTCATACCATACTGGCATGCCATTGGCTGAATATCATATAGTAGAAGGGAAAGGAGTATTTTAATTTTATTTTAATTTTTTTTTTTTTTTTTAAATCACTAGTTGCAATGGAGTGGATCTGGAATCTGACATTCATACAGATACTGAAAGAAGCTCCTGCTCAAATATTCTGTGACCAGTAGCCTCCATGTTGAGACCAGGAGCCCATTTGGCTGGACTACACCAGCAATAAAGCAGCAAGGTATTTGTATGCAAGGTCAATGAGCAGGCAGAGGACACAGGCTATGGGCCAGACTATGGGTCTTGAAGTTGTGAAAGAGTTCATTTAGGTCAGGGATTCAGAAGGGAGTGTGACTAATTTAGATCAAAAGGGTGAGGATGAGCTTAGCAGTTGTTTTGGCCATATGGAGATTGGTAGAGGGCGAAGGGGAAGAAGATTGTCAGACACATTGTGTAACAGAGGACAGGTACTAGGAAGCTAGGTGCTATGCTCTTCTTTCAATACGTATCTATTTCACTTTCAATCCCTGTTCCCTTTTGTTTTATGTTGTATTAAATCGCAATACTAAAGTAAAGACTCAAATTTTGGGTTTTTCAAATGCTCTGCTGGCTGGTGTGGCCAAAGGAGGTGGAGTCCTCCGAGGATGTAAAGTTGAAGCAGGTCCTGCAGCACCAATGTTCCTCATCAATTTAGTTATTAAATCAATCCTGCTGCAACAGTTTTAAATGAACAAAGTTGTGGGGACTGTTTTGTGGATACTCCCCTTTCTGTTTAGTTACAATGTAGGCTCACAGGCAAAGTACGGGTACATAAAGATTCATGACATTCACTCCAATGGTTGCATACATGTGTGACCTATTTAGCATGTGGAAATCTGTTTAATGATAAGAACAACATTAGGTAATTCAAGCCACAGCTCACAGGGAGTCACGTAATGAGGCTCTTCAGATTATTGTTGTGATTACTCCATTCCCTTTCCCCTTCTCACATAGGAAGTTCATTTATGCAAGCAGTCATTTTAAGAACATGCAAACGCTGATTGCTAGTTTCTATGGATCTGGCTAGAAGCCAGGCTTCTATGATGCCAGCTACTATAGGCAGTGGGAAGTTAAATATGCACGACCTCATATAACGTTGATCCATGGACTTGCAGGCATTCTGCACCTGTAAAAATCCAAGCTATTCCGTATGCAAAGCATCTCTGGCATTGCTGTGGAATCACGTAGTGTTCCAGTGCTCTGTGATCATCTAAACTCAGCACATGTTCATTACCTTTCCATGCTTTGGTACGATCTAGAACAAAAAAAGTCGTTATTTAACCACGGTAAATCCAATATTTTACTTTTCAAAAGTGAGTACAATATTGCACGTGGGAAGGAGGGGATAATTTCAAACTGACAACTTTGCAGTTATGTTAAAATCTGAGGAATTTGCTGATATCAAGATATGGGGAGTAAAATGCTGTAGTTAGTATAAATAATTAATTTAGCAGTAAGGAATTAATAATGCATTATTAAGATCAGCATAGCATTAGGCAATTGCCTGAGGGCGTAGTACATACTACATTTTATAAAAAAGGCAACTATATCTCAAGGTTAAAAATCAAAATCTAAGTAGAATAAAATATGTAAATCCAAATAAAATCAGCTTCACCTAGTCTCAACTTAAAAATACTTGTATAGTACTTAGGATTGACAATATCTGTATTCTTAAAGAGATTCCACAACACCAAAATATTCATAAAGGAGCAAATTCTGACCTCATGAATACCAGAGGAACTTAGGGCATTGTTTTCAATTAAAAATGGAACTTCGAGAATAAGAAAAAAGATTGCCTGCAAATAATAGCAAATCTATGGCTATACAACAAAAAGGACTTCACAGAGCACTGACTTTTCACTTCAGATTTGAAAAGGATGACATGAACAATGGTCTCCTCTGGTATTAGCATCACTGCTGCACTGCTGGTGTGTGGTATTCACTTTGCAATTGCTGTGGGAAAGACTGTGCAAACAGAGGTGTTCCCTTTTGCAAAGGTTTGACTTATTTTTTTTTTTTCCTTTGGCAATTATTCTGCTTATAATTGCAGAGCGGATGCAATAAAAAATCTCTTCTAACTGTAAGAAGCACTGCTTCCTTATTTGTATGCCACAGCATACTGCTGTTAAGCATTCAGCTTTGGGTTTGTAATGTTTTGGAGAACTAGTTCTAAATAAACAAAAACAAAGGGAGACTGGCAGCTTTAAGCTGACTGAGTGTCCTTCAGGGTTAAAACATGTTTGGTTGAAGAACAGAAAGATTCATTAATGCCTATTTATGATCTATTTTTAGGATAATTCCAAGCAATTGCTATGCATATGACTCAAGTACCCAGGCTGAATTCTAGCCAGGCAATAAAAGGATAATTTTGTAATGCCAGAGAGACTCTTGAGCAGATTTCGAAGAAAATGCAAATCAACTGTTAGCACGATAAAGCCATGCACACTAACTCAGTTTCTGGAGCTCTCCATAACTTAGGACACATTCACACTGGAAAATCAGACATCAAACAGCACATGGGTGCATCACTGCTGGCTTTGTAATGTCTGGGGCTCTGTGCAGTTACTGTGCTGGGAGAGACTGGAAATGAGCTCACTGCTCTCCATTCCCTTTTTTACTCCCAGCAATGAAGTATGTGAGAAATACTGATGCCAAGTTTCCCATGGAGACATCAGGCACAGAGGGATGGAGAGATGCATATGCTGGCAAATATTCTTAGAGGTGAATGAATATGTGTTCACAGAATCCCTTGCTCTCACACACCAAGGATCTTTCTTTCCCTGTGGACTTTCAAGGAGTCAAAGCCTCATTTTCTTTCTTTTGCTAATTCTGCTCCTCTCAACATTCCTTTTCCCCAATGCCTAATTTTTGTATGCATCCTTTCTTTTCCCTTTTCAGGACTCCACTGGGAACAGTGCTGCAGCGCAGGGCAGTGCAGTCGGGAGGGAGATCTGGGCAAGGCAGCTGTAGGCACTCAGTAACATCTGCCAGGGAAGTCCTTCAACATGTGCCAGATTAACTCCAGACTGATTAATATCCCCAGTTTAATTCTAGACTGACCAATAATTTCTGGAAGGCAGTGGGGAGAGTGCTTTTGTGCTCAAATGAGGGCAATGACTATCAGAATACCTGAGCTAGCCATAGGTGAATGGCAGGTGAGGACAGACAATGTGCAGGAATCCCCTTATCCTTCTGGAGCAGCACTACTGGGCCAGGCAACATACCTAAGGACACCTGGTGGCATCTGTTCTTAGACACCTAGGAAAGAGTTGCAGATAACCACCTCACAAGGGAAAGAAGTCCTCAGTACAGTGAAAAATTATGCCCTACAGTCAAGGTTTACTCTTCCGAAAAATCATTTTAGGCAAAGACAGCAAAATGGAAACGGGAAAGAAACCAATGACCGTGCTTTCATAAAGCATTTATTTTTTTATTTGAAAACATTATTACAGGCATTACATTGCCACAGCCAGTCCATATAGGTGCATGCAAATATCAAAATGGAGAAAGGTTTGTTCAGCTTTTCGATGCAGGATTTGGGGTTGGGATTTTGTTTGCCTGGTTTTGGTTTTGGTTCATACTTCCATCTGCAGTGTCAGGATTAGTGTGCTTTATTATGGCATTTAACAATAAAATCCTACCCATGGGGTAAAATTTTTATTCATAGCTAGCTCAGGAATACTAAATGGTTTAAAAAAAAAAAAAAAGGAAAGAAAACGATACTACACGCTTGTCAAAATGTTAATAGCACAAGTTAGCAATCTCTACACTATACATTGAAACTTCTTCTTATGACACAGTGGTGCAAAATTTTCAATTGCTTGGTCTACCGTTGTGTGTTTTGAAACTTTATAGCTGGAACAAAGACAAGGTCTGTTTCCCAGTGAAGGTTTTCATCCAGTAGCAGAAAATTACATCAGTCTCACTAAGGGCTGCCCAGGGCCAGCAGTACAACAGAGTTTCAGTTTGTTCAGGCAAGGAGCTACACAGAGCTAGAGACGTCCTACGCAACACGGAGAGTAGCTGCCGGTTAGATAGCTGAGCCTTTGCTGGTGTGCACTGAGGTCTCCCACTGCAGAGAACGAGCAGGCAGAAGTAATGCTTTCCTTCACAAGACCCCAGTTTTTCAGTCAACACAGTTACTTTTAAAGCTATACTACTGTTTTCCTTTGAGGTCCATCCAGCACCGGCATATCAGTGCTAATCTGAGTATCCACCTTGTTTATCGGGAAACACAGGCAGCCCCACTCTGCACATCAAACTCCTGAGCAAGTAGCACAGGGGATGGTGGCTGGTCACAGAGTGCACACTGAGACATTCTTGACTTATTCCTGTACAACAGAGCCTTTTAAAAGAGCCTACTAAAATCGCTTCTTCAGGTGACCCAGGGACCGCAAACCCTTGTAAAGAAAAACTCCCAGCCCAGTGACATAGCTGGGAGATGCCTCCTGCCCAGCTGTTTCAGAAAAGACTCTAACAAACATCTACAAGTTAGTGTAAGAAAAATGAGGAGGGGGAGGCCGAAGGACTACAAACATTTGGCTTAAAAATAAATACTAATAAGGAAATTAATCAAAATAGTTATGCAAAAGGAAGGAACTGTAAACATGAAACACACATACACACAATCCTCAAGGTTCTCAGACCAACACAGGGACTAACGCTCAGAGAAAGGTATTTAATTGGTACAAAAGGTAGCAAAAAAGACTGAGATGACAGGTGCCCACCAGTGCGCCTCCAGGTACCTGAGGGAGCTGTGGTGGTCGTAATCAGAGCCCCTGCTCCTGAGCAAGGTACGAAATCCACCTCAAGTCAAAGCTCTCACAGGGCTTGACCCAAGGATCTTACCCTGAAGTATCACGTAATCTCTCTTGTGTGATTTTTTTTTTTTAAATTATTTAAACTTTCCTTAATATCCCCAGAATATGGACTCTGTTTTTCTGTGGGGATCTGGTTCTGTTTTGTTGTTTGGGTATTTTTTTGTTTTAATCCTCAATGGCATAAGAAAAAAAAGTTTGGAAACATGAATTCTAAAAAGATTAAATAAACAGAAGGCAGGGGAAAAAAAAAAAAATCATACATTTGTTAGTTTAGTACCAAGCCATCTTAACCAAAGCTTTTGGGCTGGCTTTGGGCATGATTTGGCAATACTGCAGACCCTTCCCTCAGGTGCAGCAGGATCGTGGCAGACAGCCTAAACACAGTGGGAAAGAAATCACCTCTTCTTCTCCACAGCAAGAATAAGATACAACATACTTCTGCTATTCAACAGCATTTTGGCATTTGCCACTTCATGTATATTATGCATATATACACTTCTCCCAGTCTGCTTCAGGGAAGTTCCTTCTATATTAAAGCAGAACAGGTCTATAAAAGATGAATGTTACCTCAGCAGAAATTCATCCTGCTTGGTTGAACTGTGTGACCTTTCTAATCTCCAGAGTACAGATTGATTTTTTTCTTCTTTTTTTTAAAAAATAGAAATGGGTAAGCTGTATTTTTCAAATACGAAGGCCTACATTTTCACTTGAGACAGTCTTTTTCAGCAGAATAACATTCAAATCAAATTCACCTTCTATGCCCACAAGCAAAATATTCATCAACCATGCCGTAAACTCCATTTTCAAACACAATGAATGTATACACGCGTTTACAGCACTATTATGTTCTTCTTAAACTCCTTCCTCCTGAAGATCCTGAAGCATTTTAATATAACTTGGTCCCATAGCACCCCTGTGAGGTAGGTAAAATATCATTATTCCCATATATACAGATTGGGAAACTCAGCCACACAGAAGGTAAGTCATGCCCAAGGATCATGCAAAGATGTGGCAGATCTGTGAATAAAACCAAGCTCTCCTAGATGCCTCACCTGTCTGTTAGACATAAGATTCTTCTTCCTTAATTTTAAATTAAAAATAGATGAAGGATATTGAAATAATGATTTCCTCTTATTGGGCTCTCAGAGGAGCAAACATACAGGCAAAGATGGATTTTTGATGGTGGTGACTAAGATTTCCCCAGTTCTGGTAAGGCTCCTGAGGCAGAAGTACAGTTGTGTACAGAAGCGTGGAGCACACCCTTACTGTTTTCACATGTCCCCAGGAATGTAAGAAAACTGCTGAATTCTTCTGCTCACCTCATAATTAATAAAAATAGTTGGCTGCACCCTGCCAGTATGAATGCCTTGGCTCTACTGCAGCAACACCAGCAGATGGTCCAGTCTTTCTGCTCATGAATTTCTCGCTTAATCTTCCTGATTTTTACAATTTGTGGGTTTTGGTAAAAAACTGACACATTTCTAAATAGCTGTCATTAGAATAATGAACCACAGGAGACTAAGCAAACTGGAACAGCAGAAGGTGCCCTCGAAGCACTGAGTATCTAAAATAAGTGCCCTGATCCACACGATATGTCATCTTACCATGGAGAAGTACACTACATAGGAAACTAGAAAATGTGTTTTTCTTTTTACAGATTAAAATTTAAAAAATTAAGAAATCTTTGTTAAGTCACAACTACAGAGAAACTAACTCCCTGTTAGTTTCTAACTAACCTGATGCAGAACCTCAACCACTAGGAAATCTGCCATGGATCATAGAGAGGTCAAAGCTTGAGTACTTCACTTCTGCAAATATAGAAAGGCTAAAATGCTGGCCTTATACCTATTCCTAGAATAGAGACGGATATTGTAAGTTGTCCCTTCTCTGGATTCATGGAACAGATTACCTAGAAAGGGCAACTAGACAGACAGCACAGATGAACTCATTGTATGTTCCTCACCAAATCCAAGGTGCTAGCAAAAATGTGTCAGGCTGCTGCTACCACGACTAACCCATCTGTTTTGTGCAAACAAACAAATCTTAGAGAGAAATTAACAGTGACCGCACAAAGTGTAAAAAGGCTGTAAAAAGGCGTTTTTCCCACAACTGGTGTGGCTTAGGCATAATATCTCTCAGTGGGTGCAGAAACACCCTTCTACTAATGTCTTTTTGTAATTTAATCTTATATATTGAATATCTTTCACAGGTAGGTTGACATTAACTGATTCATACACAGCAGTTTGTATTGCAAACATGCTGCTCATATCATAAACGAGGGATGGCATCTCCTTGCAATGAACACCCTGTAACAATTATTTTGTGTTTTTATGAGCTTTCATTATTTGCTACCTTGCAGCTCACCAGTGTAACTGCACCTGGTAAATACCTTTCTCTATGTACAATACAGAGATAATGGATATACGAGCTCCACTGTCAGTAGGTGATCAACGGCCCTGGGTTTAAGCAACTCTAACGTGAGGCTCCTCTTCTGTCTCCTGCCCCAGGCTGGTGTATGTCACCGAAGGCTCCAGCTGGCCAGTGGCTGGCAGGTCTACAACAGGTCCTGAAGGGTTTCGAAACTGCTTGTACACCCGGGGGTCCTGGGCCACGTAGGTGGAGGTGGAGGAGTAGAGCATCAGCCCAACAAGGATAGTGAAGAATGACAACAAGTAAAGTCCTGAAAACTAAGAAGAAATAAGAGGACAGTCATTAGACACAGCACCAACTACCCTGTGTTCACCAAGACCCCCAGATGGGGTAGGCACAGATCCTTGATTTGGCATGCACTGCACACAACAAACTCCCTATCACTTTGATGTTGACTTTTTACGGGCATAACTCTTTGAAGGTTGATTTACCCCCATCAATTCCCCTGTCCTCCATAACCAAGAGCTAACTGGTGCCTTCCCATGGGCCAGGCATATTAAGTTCCAGGTGGGACTTGGGAAAGCTGGGTTGTGGTCACCGATCCAAAACTGGTTTTGATTTTGTTGTGCCTTTAGACAAGCCAATTACTTCTCTTAGTCCAAGTTTCTCTCACTCCAGTGTTGAGATACCATCATCTAAAACTGTCTGACAGGTAGTGGATAAATCTGATGTTAATTACAGCTAAACCACATGTCTGTGAAGTATAACATGCTGTTGGTAATATAAAAATATCATTAAATAAACATTTCAATAAGCATTTAAAACATACATATATATATACTTAAAAATATATTTTAATAAAGGCCCTTTAAAAGCCTGTCTGCAGCTTCTCTTGCTTGTGAATAGAAAGTAGATACTAGAAAATGTAATGTGAGTTCAGACAGGATGAACTTCTGCTGTGAAACGTGCTTTGGGTTGACACCATGAGGTTTGAAAGCACATGTGGAGGGCAGTTAACTGAAAGCTCAAATACACGTATTTTGGCACAGCTTCACTAGGTCAGAGGTCAGATTGAATTTTCTGACATACGGAGACTCGTGTCTGGGCTGAAAATACAATACAAAGAACCTTTTTGGCAATCTGTTAGTCCTCGCAGATAAAACTAAAGGCAAAGGCAGGGTTTCAAAAGCAAAGACCCTTTCATATTAGCTTCAGATACTGTGTTCTTGCTACAGGGGGAGGGGGGGGGCACAAATATGGCTTTAGCCCACATGACTTGTCTCCTGATCCTGGACTGCAGGTTATTTCTTCATGCATGCTTGTGTGGGAGAAACCATGAAGGACAAATTGCACATCCACCTTGTTGGGGATATAACTGATTTGTATTCAGTGAGACTTTCAGAAGTGCCTTTATTCTGCAACTTTCAGGAATCTGTACTTGAGCACCATGAACTAGGTGCAACCTGTTACTAGCTGCTTCACGAGATACTTGACTGGTTTACAGGAAGGCGTCTGCAAATCTGTTTTTCAGTCATGACTGACTCTGCTTGGAAGGATGCTCCATTTGTTTCCTCTGGATCCCTTTAGCACAGCACAAAACAGA
Source organism: Lophotriccus pileatus (assembly GCA_035583135.1). Lineage (NCBI taxonomy): Eukaryota > Metazoa > Chordata > Aves > Passeriformes > Tyrannidae > Lophotriccus > Lophotriccus pileatus. The sequence continues at coordinate 65,335,824 of JAWWES010000115.1, forward strand.
CAGACTGGACTATATTATCTTGGAAGTTTTTGAGCAATTCTGGTTTTTATGCTTAAAGAAATCATCACTGTGGAGAAAACAAATTTTACTTAAGCTGGCTTTTTAGTGATGTTAATTTGTTACTATTTCATAAACTTACAAAACCTCCATCCAACTTCCTGCTTGAGGAAGCATTTGGCCTTTTCACAGAATCCTCAGTATCTTTGAAAGCTTTGGACATATAGCCCAAGTTTCCCACATGCAGCATGCATGTTTCAGAGGGAAAGCAATCTAATGGGGAAAGTTTAAAACATATAGGAAGGATTAGAGGATAGAAACAGTTCTGCTTTTCATCAGCTATTTATTTTTTTATTCCAGGTATGTCACCAGGTCCTCATGTGTGTTCTGGCAGTACAGTCTGATGAAGCCATCCAGCTGTCCCACCAGTCACAACGACGGTGTCGAGCCTCATCCTGCATCTGCTGAAGGATTCCTTCCACGCGACACAGGTCTCATAGAACTGTTTAGGCTTAGGTCTCCCCCAGGTGGCAACAGAACTCAAGTCCATAATTTCAGAGCAGCTTCCAATTGATTCCATTTACAGTTCAATTTTTCTTTCTGCGCTTTCTTCCCCCCTTTCACCTTACATTTAAACTTGAGTATCACTTGGCAGCAGTGAGGTTGACTAAGCTGAAGCAAAACTCAGGAGCCAAACGCATTCAGTTTCCCATCCCTAGTTTCCCACTGTCCCTCATTCCCACCCTATGCTTGAATTTCTCACCCCAGACAGCCAGTTGGCTTGCTCTACTGCATAGCAAGAGTGCCAGCCAGATTTGTGATTGCCTTGTGTCCTGCTGTGAGGAATCTTCGGGGCTTCCAGCAGCTAAACGTGCTCTTTTTCTTGCTCTAGGAGCTGCGCCGACAAAATCAATTCACATTCACTTTAGTTCATCACGCCAGCTTTACCATATCCCCCTCCTCCTGACCATACCTCTCATTCCTCTCTCAGGGGCTTCCTGCCAGCAGGCTCTTTTGCCATCCTAGTGTTCTCCCTCATGGCAACTCTCCAGCCTGGGAGAAAGGGTTTGGACATAGCTTGGGGAAATCCAAACAAAGGTCTGCGAATCATTTGTCTTTGGTATCTGTGCACAACTAGTCTAAAAATGACCTGGATGCTGACAGCACTATGACAGTTCCATCTTTATCTTCCTTAGAAACAAGGTTCAGGCTGAGCTGCTTTCTGCAGCAGCTCTCTGCCACACTGGAGTAGAAGGGTAGGTAGTAAGGTTAATATAGGAACATATACTGCAGGTATATGAGAAATCCCTGGTTTTTGTCAATACCCTGTCAGACTGAACCAAAACCTTTTGAAATCAATGGATGTTTTCCTCCTATTAAAACAGCAGTGAATCCACTAGTCTGATGGGAAGATGAAGACATAGTTTTCCAAATACTAAATCTGTTGTAAGGAACACACTGTACTGTGTTCCTCAGACTCTAGCTGAAATCTTTGTATTTTTTTGAAGATAGGATTTCCAGGCACACTGTACTGCTGTCTACATGTAGGTTTTGGAGGTTTTTTTTATCTTGACCTGCAAACCTCATCCACTGAGATTCACTATTAAGAGACAGAAAAAAGAAACACATTCAAAACCAGCAGAAGAGCTATTCCTCAAAAATGAAGTGAGGGAAGATCATTTTTCATTGCTACTGTCTACACAACTGCAGGCTCTTAGGAGGTGTATAATTCCTCTCTCTGGCTAAAAAGCTACTTGAGAATATTGTCCTTCATTTTTCTGACTTATCTCTCACTTTCTACAGAAACGTATATCTGCTGAGAAAAAATATTTTTAAAATATCCAGATTCGTATGTCTCTCCAAATCCTTCTTTCCTTCATGCTAAACAGGATAACTGTAAGCTATTCAAAGAGTAACATGGTCAGAAACTGTTTAGCTCAGATTAGCTAAGGAGTGTCACACACCATAGAGTAAACAACCTAAAAAACAACTCATGCTTCTATATCATTAAATAGTTTCACTGTAGATTTTGTATCTACACATATAGGTACATAATGTACATAAGCTTGCTTATCATGAAGTTTATTGAGAGACCAGATGACTTTGTCATTTAGTTCAATGATCTAACTCTCTTGAGTCCTGGGTATGATTTTTAACCTGTGAATTTCTTTTGTGAATCTGTCGTGGGTTAGCAGGGTCCCCCCCACCCCCGGGGGACTGTGAGATGGTTTGTCCAGGTTGATTTCCGGGACAAAACCAATCAGAGGTTCTGGTAACACCTTTTGCTAATTACATCTTTAAGAAACAGAAGAGAAGGTTAGTGGCGCAGTTTGAAATCAAGTAGCCATGTGAGGGAGGAGGCAGCAGGCCCCAAGGGGGGCCAA
>JAWWES010000115.1:65338304-65354327 GCA_035583135.1 Lophotriccus pileatus
CTGCATAAACCTTCTCTCACAGCTTGAACCAATTTGGTTGGGGGGTGTGGGAAAAATTGTCATCCTGGACAAACCCATGACAGAATCACAATGATTTTAGAGGTCCCTTGGTTTCTTACCTATTTAAAAGAGATAATAGCACTTGGTTACTGAATAAAGATGATTTACAGAAAAAAAATGGGGAATAGGGATATCATCCTCTGAGGAGAAGGCAGAGATCTCATTTGGAGAGAAAGTGCCTTACTTACAACATTTCAGATTTCATTACTAACGTGAAAAGCATCTGCCAAAGCTTACTGAGGAGACAAATGAAACAGTTAAATCAGCCCTACAGCTCTCACCATGTCTGCTCTACTCTGATATCTGGGTGCCTAAAACTGCTTTCACAACTACTAGTATTCAATATGGACCACAAAATGATATTTACAAACATTAAAAACTTAGAAAAATGCAAAAGAACCACCCTCTCTAGACATTATTTAGCACCTGTAGTGAAAATATCTTGCACTAACCTACCATTAACTTTCAGCATGTAAAAGGCACATTTTAGGAGCCTGTCAATTTGAAGATAAACATACAAAGCAAAACCTAAACAAATGCATCACGATAACATGTCTAAAAAGATTTGCTCAGTCTATCAAAACAAGCGCTGATTCTGGGTGAGTGGATGTTTCTGGTGTTTATCTAAGAGATGTTCCTTAGGGACCCAGTACTCTCACTCCAGCATGCGCTGCTGCAAAACCCCACCAGAAGACCACTGCAGCAGTAAGGTTCAGCTGATGACAGAAAATATACTGTGGAATCACTCTAACTTTCTGTTATCCATGCACAAATTCTTTGACATTAGAAAAGAACCCAAACATACCTGTAGTGCTACCTACAAGTGTGGATGAAGTTTACAAAATAAAATGTAGCTTATATGCAGCTTTTCTGTTGTAAATGAATCAGAATTACACGTTTTGGGAGTAAGTCAAGCATCACAAGATTCCTAAAATAAAGCAGATGAATATAAAGGCACCTGAAAACTTAAGATCCTTAAATGAACTGTTAAAACTTTCAAAATCTACTCCCTACTATTTTTTATCTTCTACTTCTTATTATCTCTCTATGTGAAATCTGTCTTTCAAACATCCTTAAATCATTAGGGGTAAAACACTTTTACTCCTTCCTCTTGAGACTCTTATGCTTTAAAGCAACCCACTTGGAAAGGTGGGTGCAAAAGAAACTCCTTGATGGAGAACCAAGAGTGCATCTCATTTCGTTGTCTTGAATAGTGATTAGACAGTAACAGTAGAAGAAAAAAATAGAAAGAAAGATTATTTAGAAGGCAGTAAGTTCCTGCCTGAGTCTGGAGAGAGAAAGTCGTTCTTCAGTACACAGATCATGAATTTAGAAGGGAAAGCCTGAAGAAAGGGCATGGAAGAATCACTGTATTACAGCTATGAAATACTGTGCTGACTGACTGCACTGACTGAGTGACTGACTCCTGACAAGGGAAGCCGCACACAAGTAGTTATGACTGTCACAGATGTCCATATCCATGTTAGCACTGACACTAGGGCAAAACAATATCCAAAGTGACAAAACAAGACAGATGTGAGTCTGCAAAAAAAGCCCACACAAAGAAACTCAGTGATTTGATAATTTTGATTTTTTGCTCAGCCATCATGATAGTGATCATGACCATTATTACAATGGTTATGAAAATCCAAATACTCTTTAACTCAGTCCATTGAACTGGAAATAGCTGCAGGAGCAGACTATTGGAGTTGCAGCACTCCAGTTCCATTTTTATTTCAAAACATCAGCCACAGATTGAATTTCTTGGTAGGTAATATGATCTCCTAGCCTATGGCCAGCTCCTAGCCTGTGGCAACCCAACTGTGATTTTTATGACTTTAAAAGGATTTTTTTTTAAATAGTACTAACTGAAAATTTATAATTGTCATGTTTCTCATGTTCAGTGATAAAGCATGAAATGGAATAACTACCTTTTTCTCTACCTCATCTGGCAATTCTCCACATTTTGACAAAAATGCATAAAGAAGGCAGGTCTATTAACTCAAGTTTTAAATCTCAGAGAAAAGTGATCTCCTCAGAATCACACTGAAGAAGAAAGGGAAAAATGTACATATGAGGGGAAATTCATGAAGTTCCCTATTTCTGTTGACACCCTCCATGCTCTCCAGAGAGGCAGTTTCCCCCATCATCTTTATTCCCATCAATGGGTCTGTGCAGTGCGATGAGCTTCTTTGTTTTCCAGACTAATTAAGTTTCTAGCATATGCTGCACAGCCCATCAAAGTTAAGGCCAACAGGGGTTCCTTCGCTGACTTACAGCTTTTTCCCCTGGGTAATTTCACACATGAATACCTGAGCAGGCTGAGCGAAGGGACTTAAAATCAAATTTCTCTCATTATCTTTTATGGAGCAAACAGATGTTTCCACTCGGTTTGATAAATTGATCAAGAGGCTGAGCTTCTTTCCACAGTTTTCTATTTTCACCCCCAATACAGCAAATGAAGTTCATTGTGACCAAGTGCAGAGGTTGTGCTGTTGGATGCACACACTCTCCAGCCACCAGCAGTACCAGAATGGGGGAAGGGCTCTGAGAGCTATGAATTCACACAGCGCTTTCACTTGCGTAGCTGGATATTACAGCCCCATTACTTTATTATAGGAACAGGAGTCAGCATTCTAGTCATAGCTCATAGTGCTCTCTGATGACTCCTTCTGATCAGACCCACGAGGATCTGACTTAATCTGTCTTACATCAGGACTGTGACTCAAACTATTGCTAACTATTTTTGTCCCAGCCTATGAGTAAGATGCCCCTTTGGGAATCAGGGTTTGATCTGCTCTTTGTGAGGAGAATGATCTGCTGGTTCAGTCTCAACTACTGCTGTCTACCTTCAGGGGTGAGGGATAAAGGCCTGACCCTTGACTGATCACTGACACCAGGTGGAAGTTACAGGCAGAGTATTTCCCAGGAATACATAGACATCTTTTCAAACATACTATAGAACTAAGCTCTAGGCAGGTGATGATACGTCTTTGTCATCAACAGAAACTGGAGCAACCATCAATAGTGAAACATCATATTTTTTAACCTCAAATGGCACCACACACCAGAAGAGCTGCTGTGAGTTTTCCAGGCTGTATTTGAACAGATAAAACTAATCCACCTGAAGCTATACATGTCCTGCCAGATCTCTGAGATTTTAATCTGGAGATCAACAAAGTGATCCAAACCACCAAGATACAGTTTAGCATGCCTTCTCAGCTAGCCAACTGCTGAAACTGGAATGCCTGAGCAGAAGTGTGGGTTCTCTTTCTGAGTAGGGCACCAAGGGGTGCTGGACAGCTTCAGTAATGATGATAACTTCTGGGCAGCAAGTCTGTCCACTACCAGCAGGATTGCATTACCTTCACACTTTAATGACCTCCAGCTATTTGTTAGGCAAACCATGAGGATATAGTCTTAAGTGGTGATTCTTGCCCTCTGAACTCAGCTGGGATGCAAAGTGAAATGTGTAGCTAGCTCTTCCATGTCTTTGATCATCACTGGATGAAGGAGCCTTGAGCTACAGGCATGTCTCAACACATCACTGTCGCTCATGCCAGCCAGAACCCAAAGCCAGAAGCATCTGGATTGTCTGAACGCCAATGAATACCTGACACTGGCCTCATTGCCATTTGGTGAAAACAGAGAAGCCAAAGGAAGCTTTTCCTGTCGTTTCATGCATGGTAGAAAGGCCACGCTCATTTCCTGATGCCTGATTGCACCCTCAGTATGAAATAACTGAGATGAAATACTACCCATTGCTATGGCTTATACTGAATTGTAGGTGTCGCATGGAAACCGTAATGTGAAGGAATCATATGACACATTTTCTGTATTTTCCAGTTGATTCTCAAAGATCCTGTTCTAGTGCTTGAATGTTTTACTATAGGAAAAACCTAGTGATCAATGATTTCAGTCATACAGCATCACTCTCTTTTTCAGTTCTTACATGGTATTTGCTGGTGGGCACAGTTTAACTGGCAAGACAGTGGTGAGTGGGAAAGTCCTAAGTTTTCTTAGCTCTTAGGTACTGAGGTTACCTACATGGGAGAAAAATGAGGAGGGGTTAGTGGAAAACTATCACCACAAATTCTGTTAAAATTTGGGAAACTTAATAGATTTCCTGGAATTCATCGGTGGAATAAAAGAAACTTATGGTGAAAACTGACGGCATTTTGAGAAAAATCTCTGAGATTGACAAATGCAGCTGTAAGGCAAATACTGGTTTTGCACAAATCTGCATGATTTCATGCTCCTCAAACGGTATCATTAGAAAAAAATAATAATAGGCTGTCCTTTCTAAATACATGCCTGTTAGAGCAAAATGTTTGTGTGAAATGGCTTCTCTTCCTTCCCTGAGTGCCAGGGAGATGGGAATGCTGCTTTCTCTTATGTTTCCCTTTGTTGCCTCTGATATCAGATGTGGAGAAAAAACAAAACAAGCCTGTGTTCAGTACCCCTGTGGTACCAGCAGTCTGTTTCATTAAAAAGTGCAAGGTAGAATGAGTCCTGCAATCTGTTTTAAATCTTATCTGAGTAGGAAAGAGATTTTTATGTGACATTAAAACATTTACATTACATCGCTCTAATTTCTTGTGAGCATCCTTACTGTGGGATAGGAGGGCTTAATTTCTGGTTACTTTATATCAATCACTTGGCGAGACAGTGGTAAAGCACTTGTCCTTTAAATGTCCTTGGTACAAAAAAGAGAAGCACAACAGAAACCTACAAAATCAATTTTGTCTCCCCCCTTTTACCTTTCAAAATTCTTTGTTGATTTGCTCTATCGGCTGCCAGTTGCCATGTGTCTTCTTGCTTTTGTGTGTAAGTATTTAATATAGTAGCATCTGTCTGCTGTACTTGACTCTCTATTACTCTGTATAAGGCTAATTGTGTTCAGTGTGTTCAAAACCAAGGTTACTCTCTTAAGGCTTTGGAGCCGATAAGAGAAAAAGCTCTGTTCGGTCCTCTTGAGCTGACCAAAAAATTCTGTTGCTACCGCTAGCAAAGTGCTGTCCTGAGGTGGTAAGTTGTCCTGTCCTGTGGCATTAGCACTTCTCCATCAATGCCAGAAATACCTAGACAGACTCATTTCAAAACAGCTTTGTCACAACCGCGCTCAAATTCTTCCCATCTGTTGCCAAAGACATTACCTCGCACCCTCTGCTTCACAACATTTCTCAATGTCAGCCAGTTCTTGTCGCCTGATTGTTTTAATTCTTCTTTCTACTGAAGCACTGAGGGTGCCAAATCTATTACTACAGTTACTATACAAGACTGGTCTTCAGATCAACTCCTTGGGACCTCCATCAGTTATTTCTCTCTCAGCATGCTGCCTTGCCCTTTATCCTCATTAGCCACTTTCTCACCTAGTTTCCAGTCTTTACAGCACTAATCTTGTCCTTTAGCTTAACTGATAATTTTCTATGCTGCACTGTTCAAAAGTGTTACAGATTAGATCTACCATTTGACTTTTGTCTACAAAAATCTGTTAAATTATCAGACAGACATCACATTTAGACTGGATTATTTATCTTTTGTGAACCAAGTTGCATCTTATCCAATTTTCCATGTACCTCCATGTCCCTAATGATTCCTCTGTGGTGTCTACTTCTGCTTTTAGTTTATTGCCTACTTCATATAAAATTATTCCAACTGTCTATATTAATAAGCTTTGAAGTATTCTGACTATTGTGTTCTGTTTCTACCTCTGATCTAGTAATTTCCGTTTCTATTAAACACTGATTGTCTTCATATTTAACTCTCATCCTTACCGAATATGACAGAAGGTCCCACTCTTGTTTTGGTGCCAAGCTAAAGGTTGTTTAATTTTGGCTTCCACTGTCTTTGCATATTGAAACTATTTCTTCTCTTCATATACAACAAGAACTTTTTGCTGTTTGTTTCATTTTCTTCTTCATTGCCAAGCTTGGTTAATCTTTTACAGTAATTCAACTTTACACCATTTCTTTTTCACCTGCACAGTATTAGCTTTCTTTGGTGATTGTTTTTATTCCTTGATTTCTCTGCATTTATTTCTAACAATCTTTTAAATGGTTTGTCCAGTTGCATGTGGAGCTTTACCCTACAAGTTGTTCTCTTGTCCTTAAGATATAAAATTCAGACTTTCAGTCAAAGCTATTACAAATCTTCTTCAGACCATTATGAGCCTTTTAAACACTCTTGCTTGCTAAACTTAATACATGTAGGTGGGTAGGAATAATTCCAGAAGTTTACTCCAGCTAATGAAGTTGCTTGTCAGCAGTGCTGATGACAAGCATTTATCCCATGTCATGGGCTTGAATCTTATTGCTTAGATTGAAAGCATGTAGAAGCAACATCTTCTGACTGATGTTTTGTCTGCCTATTAATCCACGCCTCCATTTTGGTAGGAAATATAATATCATGTGGATGCTTTAACCCTGTATGTGTGTAGCATCCATTGATTTGGCTGGTAGGAGGCACAACTGGAGTAAGGACTTCAATCCAGTCAGTTAACCAAAACAGATTTTATAAACCATGTGGAGAGCAGACATAATTCTTAACACACCTCCTAAATATTTTACCTTTTTTTCTGGTGACTTCCGGAAATAAAGACACACTCAATTCCGTAAAAAAACCTCCAAATTTATAATGGAGCTATTGCATTTAACCCTTACCATTTTCTTTCAAAGATGATTCTGTCTACATCTCTGAGGAACTTCTAGCCTTTGTGTCCATATGCTAAGGTGGAAATAGCATTCAATTTGAAGAATCACAATTTGAAAATCTTTGCAGAGTTTCAGTTACTTAACCTTGTTTAAGCTTTTGAATGCAGCTGTTGCTTTGCTAATTTGTGACTTTTTTTGTCTGTCTCCTCTGGGTTGCAAATTATTGCTGAGGTATGTAACTCAACACATTCATTGTACTCCCTTGTCTTCAAAAGTAGGATTGTTTTCTTGGGAAATGCTGAGGTTCTCATTTAATTTTTTTTTTCTCCGTAAGTATTTATGCAATTTAGCCTCTTGGTCTTTGTTTTCATATTCATTGAGCATCATTTAGAAAAAGTATGTTGTCAGTAAGATCAAGCTCTTTTAATAGGATGTCTTTGTTATGTTTTCCTGTCTACACTTTTTCTTGTAATACAGAAAAGGCAGTTACTTGTTACAATATATTTTGCTTTCTGAAGTTAATTCAATCCACTTTCTTGTTCTTTGATGGTATAAATTTTTATTGCTCTGCTCCCCCAAATTTCCTTTTTCAGCCAGTACTCACCAGCACCTTTAAAACAGATATGTTTTTGTTGAAGATTTATCATTCAAGAGTTAATTATTTCCAATAATGGAAGATTTCCCCTAATACGTCTGCACTCTAATACTAGGTAGGAATTACAAGCACTTCACCTTTACCTTCCACATGACTCTCCATTTCTTTTTCCAAAAGACCATTTATTTCCTTCAGAGTGTAAGATTTAAACTTCATGAGGTACTCTGTGGTATATATAAGAGATCTCTGAACAACTTTTTCTTTATACCGGAACACAAAACTAATTCAAACAAGGTAACATAAGATGACTGTCACTCATTTCCAAGTGCTTAAAGTCCATTGTTATGACACTCAGCTTTCTGAATATATCTAAGTTCATAATATCAAATCACGAACCCCAAATGAAAATGATTGACGGATGGAAGCCACGTGCTTCCAAAGGATACCATTGCGTATTCCAGCACGAAGCTGCTGCCTCCCTTTGGCTGCCCTACTGCTCATGTGTCTGAAGTGTTGTTGAGCCTGGGGGCAGCAGTGGGGACAGAAGAGACTTAGTGGGATCCACTGTTCTCACTGCAACCAGCTGTGACTTCAAACTACACAAAAAATGAAACAGCATCCTGAATTACTACCACACCCGCTGCCCTTACCCCAATTCCCTAATAATTTCTCACTAGTTCCATAAATTTAACATTTTAACACTTCAGCTATGCAGGAAGATGCAATATTGAGACATAAAAGGATTTGTTTCGAAATTTACAAACAATAAAAATGGGTGTGTATGTGTTTCCTTTGGAGTATTCTAAAATCAAGATTGTTTTCACTTAGCATTTCTGTTTTGGATATTAGGCATTTCCAACAAAAATGCAATTTGCTAGAAAACTTTGAATCAGTTCTGTTGTGTGCAGTCTTTTAACATGAGACCAAAGGAAAAAAAATCCCAAGCTAAAAGCACTGAAAACAGCCTAGAAACCTTGACATTTATGATGAGATAGCGTCTGAAAAAATATATTTGAAATCGGAGCTTTTATCAGAACTTCTGCAATATGAATGCCACACCATTTACACTCTTTTTGATGGCTTCAAAACAGTGAGTATTCCTGTTTCACTATTCATGCTTTGCAACTAATGAATCTATTGCAAGGTAGCGTGAAAGGAAGAGACATCCTTTCAACAATGCAGAATTTTCAAAAAACTGCCATACCTGTGCTGGGCTGTTAAAAATTTGTCAGGCTGTGCAACATCTTGGTGGGAGACATTTCATTTTCCAGTTTCTACTCTTTTCTGTCATTTTACTTCATAGCTTTTTTATTGTATAGCATCCTGCGCCATCACACAAAGGGTGAGTGGATGGGGCCCTTTCTGTCACAGGAATTCAAGTGAGACCAAAGCCACACCTAACTCCTTTCCACCTCAAGGCAGCTCTTCAAATATAGACACCGAACTATTTTCTAATTGACTATAATTTGGAAGAGGAAATTCAAATAACTAACTAATGAAATAAATTAAAAAATATGTAAAAGAAGCTTTTGTAATGCTGCTTTGATGAAAGGCATGCAGACAGTACATCTTCATGGGAACAGAATTTTAGAGAGGCAGTCCCACTGTAGGAAATTTAGCACCGTGGAAAACAAAACACGAATACTGGCTTTAGTGGTTTGGATCAGGATGGCAATGCACATGATTTTAATGGAGGCTCCTAATTCTTCTCCTTTGTTTCCAGGAAGGGCCATATTTTCACCACAGTGACGACATTGTGAATCCCCAATTCATAGGCATTGCTTAGGTTCTGTGCTGGTAAAAAAAGAACCTGGAACCTATTTCCCCCGAACTGTACCCTCTCTTCTCCATTAGATTAAAACCCAGTCTCCTTCACAGTTTGTTTCTTGATGTGATGGGAAGGCTCTCATCTGCTACCTTCCATTGGAGGGATGCTGCTAGAATTGGCATTGGAAAGTAATTTTTAGAAGCATCATTGAGTATCAGCAAATGAGGTTTCAACTAGCATCATTTCAGATTTCTGGTCCTGAAAGGTTTTGAGTATCATGTTTATCTGTGTATCCAAGTCCTTTGTCATAGGTACTTTCCAAGATTCTAAATCAAGATATATTCCCTGATTTATTTACGAAATACATGCATTTTCTTCATTTGGGAATTGCTGATATATCCAGAAATTCTGAATTTTTACAGCTGTATCTTGGAGAAAATAATGAATGAATTTGCCAAGGCATAATATAATTGACTGTGCTTGCCTTGCTAGATAATGATATAATACAGTGTGACTCGACCTACTGGTCCAGAATACAATCAGTATGCATGCTCTAGCTGGTGGAAAATAAAGTGCTTAGATTATTCAGTGAGAACCCAATCTGCTTAGAACAACGAAAGACTTCATATAGCTTGCAAAGGAAAAGTGTGAAGTCTAAAAGTTCACATAACAATGAAGCTGAGGCTGAGACTAAAATGTAAAAAATAATACTCCTAAACAAAAATCTCCCCTATATTTATACAAAAGTTCTAACTCTGTACACCTGAACAGCTGGCCCTGAATTTGACAGCACTCGTGTCCGTGTACCGATGACAAAGAACAACTATCGCAGTCTCTGACAGAGGAAGGACATTCCTATTACTTGTGCTTAAGAAGGAGAAATGAGAACAGGTATCTGGGAAAGTTTTCCACATAAAAATTGTATAAAACATATCAATATAGTGAGAATTTAAAAGAAAAGTATTGAAGATATGGATTCATATATTTATATGCTATGACAGTGGTCAATATTCAGCCACCAAAGAGGCCAAACATTTCCCTGTCCACTGGAATATTTGGAATCAATTATTGATTACAGATCAACTAAGAAGACAGCTTTTATTTGGATGACAAAGATTATTTTAAGAATGATGCATTACAGTCTAGTCATCTGTCTCAAACGGATATATCATTACATTTTAACACCATAACACCTTGAACAATTAACATCTTGAATTACAAGTGTATCACAGAGTTGTGTCCAGTTATCATGCTGTATTTCTAGCTTCCATGGACCTGGGAACTGCTCAGTAGCTATGAAGTTGTCTGCCTGTGGGGTAAGACTAGAGATGCAGCTGTTTATAAACTCACTGTCCTGCATGTAATGATGTTGCAGGTCTCTGTATTATATAAAAATGAAATAGTAATGAACCAAAACACTTCAAAGTCAATCTTCTCCTCAGTTTGGTTTCAGAGGCTCTAAAGCCCAGTTAAACTCATTTTCTGCATTTTCCATGGATTTTCATAGATTTACTGCTATAGGTGAAATAATCCTGTCTGGTGATAAAAGTAGCAGCACAAGGAAAAATCATAACTGTTCCTTGAAAGCCTCATAAGATTATATTCTGCAAGGGGCACTAAACCACTGAGTTGATCCTAGTTCAGCATAAAACCATTTGCTTCTCAGTGAAGTGGGGCTGTGCTCATTGACCAGTGCAGCAATAAGCAGAAGGAGCTGCATATCTGGAAGAGATGTACAGCTGGACTAGGAATGAAACAGCTTTTTAGAACTTGGAAAACAAGCAAGTGTACACAGTCCTAGGAGAGGAATTAATTTAGAACATTTAATGCTAACATAGTAGACTTCATTATTGAGTGGAAGTTGCTCATTTCAAGTTCTACTTCCTCAGATAAAAGACTATCTGATAGTAAATCAGAAAGAAAAGGAGGAGGTCATCTAAATAAGACGAAAACATGATAACTAAAAAAAGGAAACCAAATAACTAGGTGGAGTTTTAAATCTAGATAATCTATGAATATAGCCTCTCCCAATTTCTTCTGCAACTTAAGTTGGAAGGGTATGAAAGAAGACACTGACAGCTCAGGTTTCATAAGTCATAAAGTCCCAACAAAGGTCTTCTCCTTACCAACATTTTATCTGGGAAGAACAAAGGAGAGACATGTGAGTTGTATGGATTGCAGGATGAATACAAATCACAAAAGAAATGCAGTGATGAAAAAATGTAAATACAGGCTTATTCTCTCTGAGGTAACTGGCTTCCTAGAAAAAGAGAGACAAAAGCATTGCACCAGGTGCTGGAGAGACAAGGACCTTGAGCTGGAGGGACTGACTCAAGTAGGACAAAACCCAACCAGATGAAGTGCAGAGAAGGGCTTGCTCTGATCAGTGAACTGGGGGCTGAGAGACAATATGATTTCTCTCTATTGATGTACCAGTGGACTAAAATGCTATGGAGATGCACATTCTCCATGCCAATGGATACTCTTAGCAGAAAGAATGGACCAAACCAGTCATGAGTAAATTTGTGCTGGAAATAAGGTTTGTAACTGTTGCAGAAATGATGTTCTAAAACAGTGTCCCAAGGACAGCAGTGGAGGTAAAAAATCTAAGTAGGTTTAAGTAAGAGTCTGATAAGAGTTTAGGAAGATGACATACATACATTAACTACAGGAGAATGAGATTTTCAGTTTTCTAATCAGATGAGTAAGGGGCAAAGAGGACCACCAGTTACTTTAGATGTGGAACTCAACCAGTTTATCAGGACACATGTTGAGACGATACTTTCAACCAGAAAACCTTTCCATTCTGAGCCTTTTCCTCTTGAGCACTTTTTCAATACAGGTCTTAAAGGGAGACCAAAGTGCCACTATGGTTGAGAGCTGACATGCATTTACTGTAGAAAGAGAGGGGTCAATAAGGTTGCAAATTCTGCCTTCTTGGCTCTGCTAATGTACCCAACAATTAGGCACAGGGAAGAGCTGAAACCTTTTATGCACCTTTTGCCTCTCAAATGTCTGAACTTCAAGTCTCTGCAAAATTGTCTTTTTTTTTTTTTTTTTTTTAGGTTCAAGCAATGCTGAGCACAGAGCTGTCCAATTTCTATTGCCTTTTGAGTCCCTTCCTCTAACTGAGTTTGATTTTGTTAGTACACCACCAACACTGTTTTCAGAATTAAATTAGTCTGTCTTGTACTCTGCAATATCATAATTTTTCTTAGAAACAGTGGACTAACACTACTAAATATAGTTGTCTATGGGTATCAAATAATGCTATTCATGGGAGATAACAATTTTCAGCTTATACATAATGTCAAACACTTTGGGTTTGAAGTATGAGGCAGAAAGAACAAGAAACTCTCTCATCATGAGACAGAGCTGCAAAGCAGCAGACAACCTCTATATTGTGTTTTCAGTCAATTTTTTGTTTCTATTCCTGTTTTTCTTCTCCCTGCAAAATTCCTGAAACTGTAAAACCAAAATAAAAGACAACAGTGAAAAACAATTTTGTATTGGACTCTGAAGCTTTGAACTTTCACTATCTCACTCACATTCACTGAGTTACTATTAGTATCACACAAGCTAATTTGAGTTTGTTCGATACTCAGAAATTTAAGGGGTTTTTTTTTACCTACTTCTCTGGGTCCCAATTTTGACCTCCCTCATATGAATAAATGACGGTACAGAGCAATCCCTTCCAGCACCCCAATGTTATTTTCATGTGATGAGCACTGTGGGGGGATCCTTGTGAATAATGAAGTGCCATTTCTTGTAACTGAAAGTCAAATGGTCCTGTACAACAGGTTGTTTTGAATATTAGAGGACCTGGGAGGTTAAAATTTAACTTCAACACAAATCTGCTGCAGATTTCGCCTTTACAATAATGGGCAAGCCATTGGTTTGGCTGACAAGAAAGGTGTAATTTATCTAACAATTTAGTTATAAATTCAGAATCAGTATGAATGAAACAACTTAGTTCCCAGGCAAAAAAAAGATATCTATGGGACTTTTGGAAGAGTCCTTCTCTTCATGCTGCCACCTTAGGTCTGTTCACAGCAGTTGATAAGTAAGATAAGTAGTAAGAAATTAATAACACAGGGGCTAATGAACAGGTACTTAAAACTTGTAACAAAAAGATCAAATGAGCTCTCCTTAAAACCCATAATCATAAAATAAAATTTCTTTTGGTGTGGGAAGACAAGTAAAAAAATCAACTGCACTTCTACTGCTTAGATCTAGCAAAGCTTGGAGGCTTCTTTTGTTTCCTTGTTTTGCACTGATGTTTCTTCATGCACGCTGCTATTACTCAAATACATGTCTCATTTCCACATACCTTGTAGTGGAAGAGGAATAATCCGCAGAAGAGGCTGTACAGGTCAGCCGTGAGTAGGGAGAGATTGACAGCAGTAGCACTGGTTTTCTTTATGACCACTGGCATGAAGCTGTAGAGGCCAAACATACAGGCGCTAAAGCCAACATACAGCAAGCCTGCGGAAGAGAAACAAGAAGCAAAGTGATCTTTCACAGCCTGCAGAAATGACTTGTGCTGGGAGGAAGAAAGTTGTGGGTTTTAGAAAAGAAAGAATAATGCTTTTTCAAAGAAACATTCAAATTAATGAGATACACATATATGGAGTGTGAAAACCATACCAGCAGAGGACATGAGGTCCTTTGTGGTCTCCGTAACAGCAGTGTTGTTTTAAACTGGTGTCTTGTAGTAATAGTGACTACCTCAAGTCCAACATAAATTTGGACAAAATGATCCATTTAGACAGAAAATCTAGTCTCTTAAGAAGCTGAATGTCCCCAACACTGAATTCAGCTGAGTTGGATGGAGCATCCAGTATTTTCTGGGAATGAACCCAAAAACTGAATGCAAAATTATTTGCAGAGGAGTTAATGAGCAAGCGGATGAATGCATGAGGGCCAGGGATATTGTCAGAGGTCTTAGACCTCTTTTGCCACCAGAACTGACTCATCACTTCATAGTCTTGCATGTCTTCCTCTACCGCTTTTTGTCTGCTTTCCTTAATAAAAATTTCCAGAGCTGAGACTCTTTCCTGCTACATTTTTACAGAGTGCCTCACACAAATTAAATTTTCAGACACTAATATAATAAAAATACATTACAGTAAAAATCTAAATTAATTAACCCTAAATAACTTACTGGGAAAGAATTCATTGCTTCAGTTATTACTTGATAAATCCCAAGGCAAGTTAATCAATATGAAGTTAAAAACCAGCAAACACTTTATTCATCTGCTCTCATGCAAATGATATTTCTTAGGCTGCCATATGCTGCAGAATTCCCAGCTGATACATGCACGAGCCTAAATTTAGATTCATGCCATCTCTTAGAACATGTTGTTATTGACTAAAAGTTGTGAAAATATGATTACCAAAGTCCTGAAAGGTGGAAAAAAAGCCCATATAATTTGTATCTGAATGCGGACCCACTTAGTTAAAAACTCTTTAAAAAAGCTATCTAAAGGACAAAATCAGCTGTGATAGTTCGACTCCCTTAGAAGCATCTAAATGGAAGTGTGCATTCAACTGAAACAAATACAGCAGTCATGAACTATCAGTGTCCATATATGTTATGGCATGATAATGAATTTGTGTTTGCATTCAGAATATGGACAATCATGGTAACAACTTTTCTAATAGGTAGCAAATTTCTAAGGTGTGTATTGTATAGTGGTAACAAACAGAATTAAGTCAGTGCTTGAAAGCTGCTTTATGCAAACTCTGCAAACTCTTCTGTAGCAAGCAAATGATTGCATCAAATGGAGCACAGTTTTGGTCAGTGGGAAATTGTTTGCATACAGGAGCATTAAGTCAGCTTTTCTTCCAGGCACAAAAGCCATTCTGGACCTGAAGTCAGCACTGTCAAAGTACAGTCTGCAAATCACCAGCTGGTCCATCCAGACTCCAGAACTCAGTCTGGATTTAACAGGCATATTCAGGTGCTTTGCTGGTTTATGCATGCAACTAACAGTATAATGTTACGGTACTGCCTTGATGTTCACAGTATTTGACAGCCAACTACATGTACTTCACAGGCTTCTTTTCCAAAGGGCATTTAAGTTCCAGTAGAAAATTGCTTAAACTGTAGCTGTTCTATCAGACATAAAGTGGCCTTTCATTTACAGCTTAAAAATACATGTAATATCCACCAGCTGGGTAGCATTTAGTGGTGACAATGAGCAAACTGGAAATAGGATCATATAATTTTCAGATACTGCCTCTTAGAGGACAAAATTCCAGACTAAAAATATATTTTAAGATAAAGGTTTGAAGCCTCAGCCTCCTTAGGTACCCATGCAGTGCAAATGGAAGCCTTGGGAATGCCTCTAGTGTTGCAGTCCCAGGGCATTGGGAACTGTGTCTACCCAGGCACTAAGTCACTGGCACCAACTGCCTGTAGCAGACCCTGGAAGGAAGCAACCTGGCAAGTTAGGAGGTGGTTTTGTAATGATCTGCTTATCAGCCAGTCTGTGTTAAAACCTAAGAAGCTCCTAATTTTTAACTGTCTTCTTTCGGGTGTGCTGGCATTGTCCTGAACTGAAAACACCTGTGGGTGGGATTCATTACACCTAACTCTGGACATATACTGAGGGCTGGTGGTCAGTGAAGAAACTGGGAAAATTTAGAGTGTAAACTGTTCAACCTCTTTTAGACACCAACAGTATGACTCGTATCACGCCTGTTTATTGTTCCAGGTGGTAAAGGGAGTCTATATAACTAAATCTGAAGTTTACATCCCAGGTGTCTACAGTTGGTAGAAGGGATCCTATCTCATCTGTCTGTGTTCACCGTGATGGGTAAGGTGAACAGTTTTGCCTGGTTGGGTGTGAATTTTTCATAACTGTCTGAACTAGGCCCTTGGGATGATAGGATCATGGGCTGATTCAGGATGGAAGGGAGCTCAGAGCTCTCTAGTTCAAACC
>JAWWES010000115.1:65354427-65535268 GCA_035583135.1 Lophotriccus pileatus
AAACCAGGCTCAGCTGTGAGATGAGACTGTGTTTCTCAGGATTTTGCCTAGCCTGGGCTTGAAGACTCTGAGGATGAAGACCCCAGAGCCCCTCTGAGCAACGTGCTCTGCTGCCTGCCTGTCCGCAGTGTGAACATTTTCTTTTTATCCAGTCTGAATCTCTCATTTTAGCTTCTGTCTGTTGCCTCTCCTCCTCCTGCCATGCACCACTGTGAAGATATTGGCTCAGTTCTTTTGTAGGTAACTTCTCTTCCACAGGCCAAACAAGACCCAGCCCCTGACTATTTCTCCATGTCTCTTTAAGACGAGGTATCTTCACAGAGGGGTAGGATCTGCCCCCAGAGACTATTCTAAAATATCTGAAGTATCACCTAGACTAACATGCCTTGAGAACTCTGGTTTAGTCCCTGAGCATGCTGGTTGAATGTTGCATGGTGCAATGATGCATGAATGTTGCCTTTGTGTTTTCACTCCAAAAGCAATCATTTAATTGGTATGAAATGGAATAAGTTATGATTTTCTATAGTCTTGGAATAAAGACCATAGAAATATTCAACCCCCCTGTAACAAAGGGCACTTCCTTGGAGATTCAAACTGGCTTTTCTCTTAAATAAAACTGATGTGAGTTTATTTGTTACTATTTCATCTATCACTACAAAACATGTCATGGTCTCATATGAAACCACTCAGTCATAACAGTATAATCATTCTCCTTTCACTCAGGTTGTCAGCAAGTATTAATACTTAAACCTTCAAGGATTCAAACAGAGCCACACTGATTCATACAAAGTGTGAAGATGATGATATACATCAGGAGAATTTCCAAAATTAAAACCAGGAGGACCACAGCCTGCTTTAAACATGATAGACATAACAGATTTGCTTTAGACCTTTATATTCAAAAATCATTTGCATCAGTTGAAAGGTAGCTCATCCATTCTTAAAAGCACAATTACAGCAGATGTCAACAGGCCACCTTGAGTTATTTATTAGGTTGCCTGCTGTGACTTTATCACCACCATTCAGAAGGCTGATGATTTAACTCTGCTGGACTGCAGGTTTGAGTCTGTCGCAGTGGATAACTACTCAGGACAAGGCTGTGAACTCCCTGACACAGATTTTGCAATCGCTACTTGACAACCTTGGATCACTGCCAATGCACTGGGAAGTACACTGAGTGCAGGGGAAGCCAGGGAATAACACAGAACTACACAGAACTGTCACCATTTCATCCATGTTCAACTACACAGCATTTCCAATTATTGCTCTAACAAAACAAGTACGTATCTACGATGCTTTTGCTAAGATGATCTCAGCCTTATGAAGCATAAGGACTCTTCAGATTTAGTCTTGACTAACTTTCAGTGACATTTTAATGGCACCACAGATGAAGTAAGACCTTATTTTAACAGCACGTTTCATTGATATTGAGTTAGAACAGAACTCTCCTGGAAGTATATATGACATTTACATGGATAGTAGATTAATTCACTGTGACCACTGCTAATTCCATCAGTACCAGATTAATTATGTCCCTGAGCTCCTGATTATAAAATATAAACAAACACTGATGCAATTATGTTAATTATTTCAGATTAAAGAAGGCCAATACACTAAAAGTACACAGTTGAGTGTGTTCCTCCATAGGTACTTTAAATTGATTTGTCACTTAGTTTTACAGCTTAACCATCCGTTTCCCACAACTTTTAAGTGCAGTGTTTTGTGAAAGATGCACTATTTTAATTAAGGATTATGATGATGAGAGGAAATTGTGAACTAGTTTTGAAGAAAACAACTGTGTTCCATAACTTGTATCCCCTCTTTTCAGGGATTTCCCACATAATCAGTTGCTTTTGCACTCTTCTAACCTGTCATTTTGAAGTTCAGTCTGAAACTGGGTAACAAGCTACTGTCAGTGGATTGCCAAAGCTTGAATCTTCTACTAGCAGTCAGCTCTATAGTACTAGTATTCTTTTATTTCTTCTATTGTTCATAAATAGTGAAAGAGTGATTACAGGGACTCTCCTAAGTATTGATTTGCTTTTAAAGCAAATAATTCATTGGACTAATTAGAAGGGAGTCTTAGATCATAAACTCAGCTTCCAAACGGCAATGGGAAAATGCAATCCACACCATAACTGCTTCACTGGGCACGATACTCTCTGAACTTGTCTAAAGGACACACCAGCTATATTCCACCAAGACTATTTGGAAAGCAATTAACCACTGCCATGCAGAAATGTTCCCTTGGAAATGAGTTTATGAGGCTATAATATGCCTTGCAAGTCCATTTTAGTTTTTGTTTGTTTGTTTGTTTTTTGTTTGTTTTATTGGGTTCCATTTTCTTTCTTTGGCATTCATTGAAAAGGTTTGGGTCTTACTGACTACCTCGCTTATTCATCCCAGTGTTGCACTGAATCTTAGAACTGGAACCCCATTATTGTTTTACTTCATG
This sequence comes from Lophotriccus pileatus, assembly GCA_035583135.1. Lineage (NCBI taxonomy): Eukaryota > Metazoa > Chordata > Aves > Passeriformes > Tyrannidae > Lophotriccus > Lophotriccus pileatus. The sequence goes on from JAWWES010000115.1 coordinate 65,356,883, forward strand.
ACTGTCTGAATAATTATCTTACAGCATTCATATGCTTAACCTAATGGTGCAAGGAAGGCATAATGTGGCAATGGGAGGACAGATCATTCAACAACAGTCATGAGGCATATGGTTCAACCTCTGGCAGTAACTGGTGGAGAAGTCACAAACATTGGCTCCTCCACTTCATGCCTACCTCCCCAAACACTGGCTGGCTCCACGCTTCCTTCAGTAACTATCTTCAATGAGGTAAAGTGTTTTCTTACCTATTTGCCAATCCCAGGGAACTTTCAACAGCTCTTTGTGTTCCATGATTGCACTAGAAGAGAAGAGAAGGCAAAATTTGATGGAAGAAGAACAGAAGTTAAATTACTTCCACTCATTCAATTCAAATGCTGGACAAAACAACATAAATAACCTTATAACAGAAAATCTCTGTAGGAACCAAATGCAATCAGACTTTGCTAATCCACTCTGGCATTATCCTTGTGTGTGCGTATTTGAAAGATCTTCAGGGCAGTAATCAGATGTGATAGCATACAATTTCCACTAGTTTATTTGCAGCTCTATATATTGCTCTATGTGCCCATCCCCACAACTGTTCAATCCTCTTGTACTCTTCTGCCTTAATATTCTGAAAGCTTTTTAACTTTAATGATTAGTAATGTATGTATCTCAGTTATTCACACTTCGGAGCAGCTCTGCAGTGTAAAATAAATAGATAGCACAGGCTGGCTTTGGGAATCATACTGTAATTTGTTATACCCTGAAAGAAACCAAATAGTCACAACAATGAAAGTCAGGAAACAAAGCAAAGGATGGGCAAACCTGCAAAAGTCCACTTTCAATATCTTGTAAATCTTGCACTGTATATTAAAATCGAAATCCCAGATCCATAAAATTCTAATGTGGCAACAAGTCAGCTCTTCCCAATCCAGGCAAACAGACCCTTGGAGATAAGATATCTCACAAGCTTGGTCTTCGCTCAGGTAACCATTTTCTCTGATCTGTGATTTCCAGATAAATCCTGCTGTGCAGGGCTCTGCTGGTCTGGGCACTATTTTAAGTAAGTATAAAACATGGAATTACACAGATTGAAAAACAAAGTACCCAGTACAAAAGGTGGTATATGGAAGACCAAGCCTAATAGTAAAACTGCAGGAACTCAGCACCCTTCCAGATTAATCTAGTCCAGCAACTTGTATCCTGGAAGTTCTAATTTGCTTGCTGCTGATATGTGGCACATCTAATACTGTGTACAGAATAATAAGACTATTTTGTCTGCAAAATAACTAAATTATAAGTGTCTTTGCATGCATAAGACATATATCCCTTTTATCGGCAATAACTGAAGAATATAATGAAAATAAAATGCAATGTCTCTTGGTCTGGCAAACAAACTTTGATATATTTTAAATATAAGAACATTGCTTTCATACTACTGCTTATTTAATACAAAAGAAGTATAAAACAATACGTTATGGCTTGTGATTCATCTGTGAAACAAAGAGGGGTAAGAGCAATTTTGCCAGAAGTGGCCATTTAGTGATGCCAGAGGCACTGAAGAATTGGAATGACAATGATCTTTGAAAGGTTGTGGCGACTGAAGGAGGTCCCTGATGACTGAACAGAGACAAATGCAACATCCAGTTTAAAACAGCAAAAACTATAGTCTGGCCAGGCTTACGTTAACCTTTGGGAAGACTATGGAGCAAATCTTCCCAGAAGCCGTTCACAGAAAATGAAGAAGGCACCCCTGAAAACAGCCAGCACAGACTTCTCAAAAGCAAATCATATCTGACCAAACTGACAACCTTCTATTATGATATGACTGGATCAGTAAATAAAGGAGAAGGAATGGATGAGAGGATGTGGTGTAACCTACTGCGATGTTAGCAAAGCTTTCCCATGATTTCCCTAAAGATCCCTAGAGACTGAAGATGTATGAACTGGATGGGCAGACATGCACTACAGCTGAAGCATGAACTAACATGAGTCACCTACACTTATGAAGACATTTGTAGATACACACAGAATAAATGGCAAATACCACAGCTTTTGCTCCTATACTATCTTGAGATCAATGCATGTCAATAAAAGGGACAGTCACTTGTGGGTAGTGTTTTGTCTTTCCTACATTCATCACAGCCCCATATACTTTTTGATACCTTCTCTTCTTCAGAATTGTATTACTCCGGGTAAAACTTACGAATATGAGATTTACATCTCCAGGGGTATTGGCACATATTCCTCATCCTCAATCCACTTTGTGGAGGCCAATCAAACTTTGACCATGCTGTATGTAACATGCTGGGAAATGGCCCGATTCCTGAGACACTCCTTTCCCAGACTAAATCAGTTTATAGGATCTAAAGATCTTATATTGCACTACTGGGCACCGAAGTGGCCAGTAGTGTTTCACAGAAAGAGTCTGCAATTTTAGCATGAGAAGCTGGCTCCTCTTTGAAATAATTGGCATAATTAGTTAGATTAAACCTGTGTGAACACATAACTATGTGACTTCTGCTATTCGTTACAGGTAAAGGTAAGAAAAAGGTACACATGTAAGCCAAGTGTGGTTGGGTCTCCAGAAAGTGCCACAAAAGCACTAGCAGCAAAAAGCTGCAGAGGCCAGTGGTGAGAACTCTTGGGCCAAAGGTTGAATAGAAAAAAACCTTAGGGCTTTCAGCAATTAAATGATTTTTAATTTTTCTTTCCAGTTGTGTTTTCTGTATATCAAGATGCCTTGTTCCAGAGCACCAACTTCTCCCCAGCAAAACAGCTCACAGGCCCTGAATTGTGACAAACTGCTTGGGTCAAGAGGAAGTAATGGCACTATGATTAAATTCAGGAATATGAGACATGTACATGACGGTTTACACACACAGAACAAGACAAGGGCACTGGTTTAATGCCCTCAGAATCAGTTAGTATCTACTTATCACAAACACATAAGAGAATGTTTCAGCCAAAGGTACTATTATGTACTCTTACATGCTATATTTTTAAAAAGGGAACTGCTTGTATGGCAGCTAGTTAATATAAATAATTTTAAGACACTTGTTCAGATTCCACATAAATGCATTAAGCTCTCTTGCTAATGAAATGGAAGTAATTAGGTGGAAATTGATGGGTCATTTTTTTCAATCTGCCTCTGTTCTTAGAAGCTGAGTAGTTCAGATTTGCAGGGAAGCAATTTGTTTTGGACTAATAATCAAAAGTCATCTGCGTGACAAGCATCAGTGACATACCTGCATAAAATGCAGCAACCTCGCATGGTTACTTTTACATGAGTCACAGTACTGCAACCCTGGAAGCCACCTCCAAATATTAAACTTTCAGGTGCGATGCTCATTAGGTGCATGTGGATACAGACAGGACTCAGTAGATCCATGCAACAATCACCTGACTGCTAAATATTTTGAAGTGAAGAGGCCAATTTCTTAAAGGCTTTTTTGTTATTTCTTCCTTGTCATAATGTAGTTACACAGAATGAGCCAACAACTAAAATACCTTCTGATTGGATATGTTCTCAACCTGTTTAGAAATTTAAGTGACTTTTAAAAAGTATAAAATAGAACCAGAGGAAGTTGTAGATTTTGTTATTTTGTTATTGATCAGATCAACACATGAAATACCTGCTTGTCTTCCACAACGAGATGGTAGGGTGTGTCTTCTCCCTCCCCATGTGATTTCTAAAGGTCACCAGGCCTTTAATTAGAGTATTTAGGTGTGAATTCATGCAATTATTCAAACCACTGATTTGAAATGTGAAAACCAATGCAAATTCCAGAATTATGGGACATCTACTTCCCACGGAAATGGCTACCTTTGTTAGAGTACCTCAGTGAAGGCCACAGCTGCACTTATTTGAATGACCTTGGAGCTCAAACCTGTTCACTTACAGCTGAATTCCACTGAAGAAAGAGCCAAAGAGTCCGATCATTCCCAGGAATTCCACTCGACTCAGATTTCGGACGATATACTCCTCACAGACGTTGGAGATGCCGTATAGTGTTGCTCCGCCCAGTACTAAGAGGTCTCCTATCAGTTTATTTTCACCTAGGGATAAGCAGGAAAAATCAGAATGTCTTAAAACAACCATCTCTTGACTAGAACCATTGCAAGTTCTTCCCTACAGATTTCAATCCTCAGTCACTAAGTAGCCCATATCTGGGTTAATAAACTGAATGCAAATATTCTGTCATTTTAACAGTTTTCATCTAATACACCAGCAAATCTAGCAGAGGCAAAGGGAGAGTATAGTCCTTGATGTAGAAAAAAGAATCAAAAAATCCTGAAAAGTTTGCTAAAAATATAGATACCAAGTGGCCCTCTTCAGAGACTAATCCTTTTTACTTTATTATGACGTCTATACTTTTTCAGCTAGAATGTGACTCAGCTCTACAGAGCAGTTTGCATCTCATCTTGAAATCTAACCAGACTAAAACATGTCCAGTACTTAGATGTGAGGCCAAGTGAAAAATTCTGTGTACCTGTGAAATGAGTGAAGAAATTATTACAACCCCAATATTGACCTCATTCTCACATGAAGCTGTTTGACAAGAAAGGGAGGAGGAAGGATGGGGTGTAGACAGGGTGATGATAATGACAGATTTTTAAAAGAGGTTCAATTAACATAGCAGTACCTACCAAGATGTATTTTCAGTACCTCCAGGTTTATAGAGCTACTAAAACATTTTTTTATCAAAGACCGTTTGAAATCTTTTTAAGTCTTGGAAGCTTTTATTATTGGGTGTTGGAGAGAGCTGCAGGGAGACTTGATCAAGATCAAGTTCCAGCTTGAAAACTGAGGCCCTAGCTTTGCAAACCGATGCATGCCATTCCCTCTGCACATATGGCTTGTTAAATGATTTCTACAAGAGCTACAGATTCACAGAACTGTCAGATATTGCTGCTGAACCACATTCTGAAAGCCTGGACATAATGGAATTTTCTCTGAAAAGGTTCAGTAGAAATGTTGAAGTACTAAACTAACTGTATTTTTTTTTTAAAGAAACCTTGATTTCTTTTAAAATATTTTGATTTATTTTTTGTGTTCCTGCCTTTTTAAGTTTTATTATTGTTGATTTGTAAAAGGTACACTGCAGTAAATGAAACTGGAAGATAATAATTTGATAGGTTCAAAAGTATCTTTTCAATGTTTTGCTTTAAGTTCTTTTAGGCCTCCAGTTTTCAGTCCAAACTACAGGGCTGAAATTTCTACTGAAAAGAAATTTATGGCAATAAATATGGTCGTATGAGGATAAATCAAGGGTTCATTAACACAGTAACCTATCTCCAACACTGTCTATAAGCACCAGAAAAGTGTAAGTTATTTAGGAACAAAGAACAATGGAGTAAAGTTTAAAATATTCCAAGTAATACTCTTTCAGCATTTTTCAGCTCAGATGAGATGTGGCTTCTGTGTATTTAGCAAACATTACTAAATCTCTCTTTCACATACTCATTCAGTCTCTCACTTAATTTCTGTTTTGCATGTTCCTTGACTGACAGCATGCTTAGAATCTATTTTAAAGATTTGGTTGGCTTTTTGTTTGTTTGTTTGTTTGTTTTCTTTTTACCTTTCTTTTGCTATCAGCACTTTATAAAACCTCTTCACACCTGATGCACTTCACATTTCACATGGCTCCAGTGGTTCCTCACTGAGCTCACTCATTTGGTATTTGTTACAGCTACTCAGTGACACTTCAGGGAAGTATTGCTGAAAAAGCTTTTGACCTTAGACCTTGGTTGTGGTGAATTGCTGGGACAAAAATATCATCCTTTCACATCTGTAAACCAGAGGCAGCTCAGAGGTTGAGCATTTTCACATGGATGGGATGGCGTCACGTATCACATTGTGATGACTCTTCCCAAAGTGTACTCATGATGAGAGTGAGCCTCAACCTTCAGTGCTTTCCCAGAAGAGGGAGCCAAGATCTGTCCAGAGTATTAGTCTGGCACCAGAACATCCTCTGGTATACTCAGCAGCACAGGGGGGCTGAGGAGAGCTTAAATAAACAGGGAAGCACAAAGGAACTTTTATCAGCCAGTTCTCTGTAGATCCGGCATTTTCTGAGATGAGAGTTGCATTAGACCATCAAACTTAATAGATCTCGAGGGATTCTTCTTTTTTTTTGTCTAAAGCCCACTATTAAGAAGTACTTCATGTTTATAATGGTGGTGCTGGGTACCTCAAAACTATATTGGTCATCCCACAAGTTTATGACTGTAGGAAATATTTAAGAATTACTCTGTATTGACCCTCTCCATATTGCTGAAGACTTCATATACTTTTATCATATTCTGTCTTTTTTTTTTGTTTGTTTGTTTGTTTTTTTTCTGAGAGATGGAAAGTCCTGGTCTACCTACAGTCTCTTCATCCTGAAGCCATTTTATGACCTTGAAGAAGCTTTCTCACCTTTCTCCGTTACTTATATAGGCTTATTTTCTGTTTATTTCTTTTTGAGATGCAGCGACTAGACATGGTACTCAAGAGGTTAGTGCATCAAAACTTTATATACTGGCATAAAAATGTTGTAAATTATATGATTGCTTCCTTTCCTAGCAATTACTATCCTCCTGGTTGTCAAATGCCTTTTCTTTGCTTCCTTGAGAGGCTGAGACTTTGGAACTTTCCCCCAAGACTGAAATACCCCTAAAGACATATTTTCACGGAGGTAAACTCCTCGTCCATCTACTGGTTTCATTACTAAGGAAATATGTACCAACAGACTAGAGGCATTCTAAAGACTTTTAGGTTAATAAAGTTGTATCTGACCAATTTAATGGTCTAAGTCATTCTTCAGAAGAAATACAACAAATAGCCTGATAAAACAAGCTTTGCATTAGTCATAGTAGCATATTTAATGTTCTCTGGAAGCAGAAATCATATAGTTCAGAGAGGACTTAATGTTTTGGGAATTAGTTATAGCACTACAGTGTAACACATATAATTTAAATATGAACTCTGTTCTGACACGATTTCTTTTCACACTCTCACTCGGTCTCTTTGTCACATGTTTACCTTAACCTTAACATTAGGAGGTGTTTCTCTTTGCTTTTGTTTGTAATTACTGATGATTATAATATCTAAAAACAGTCTCAATATGTCCCATTTTAGACTGAACATACAGTCATATATGTATTAACAAGACTGATGTGACAATTTTTCCAGGGACTGTGGTAAGCTAAAGCTGTGAAGTGCTTTGAAAAATCTGGACGAAACATTTAGACCTCTGTGGTTTAGATCCCTTGTGTATTACACGAACACAAGTACCAAAGTAACCCATGAGTATTAGTTCAGAAAAGTGTTATTTTATGGTATACTTGGCATGTAAGGTGATAGAGCACTAAGTATGTGATAGTAATTGCTTTTCCCATTGAGTAATTGCAAAGCATCAGCCAGGATAGAAAAAAAAGAGGTAAACTTCCATATATTTACTGAACACTGAAAGCATGTGTGCACATTATACCTAATTCCTGCAGATATTTTGGAAAGTACCTGCTAATCTCTCGGTAGTGCATTTTAAATTCATGTTCCCTTACTGTAAGAGTTGGTAGGTTAAATTGCCTTATGCAGTAGGTGCCTAGCAGAGCCTTATGGCTCTTCTAATTCAGTAAGTAGTGTGCCCAACAAGGGCATACAGGTGTCAACAGATCTTGTCCCCTGTAATATAAACTGAGAAGTTTACTGAGGACTACTAAAGCACCACTGCTTTTGGTTTCTTCCTTTCTCTAGTTTGCCCAGTCCTAGAAAATCTCCTATAAACAGTTTAGAACTCCTTAAGGAAGATTTTCAATAATTTTCTTCTTTCCCACCAAAATTTCTTTTTATTTTTACAATTTTAATGTGTAGTTTTAGCTTTCAGAGAAATTAAGCCAGACAATCTATTTTACTCTGTTAAAGATAACATCAATAGCATCATTTTGCCACTTAAAAAAAAAAAAAAAAGCTGCAGGGTCTCTGCATAACAATAAGAATGGACACAGTCTTCCATGTGTAGTCCAAATTAAAAGGCAATAATGCATGTTGGCAGCTTTTTCTGGACAAATTTACCTAACAGCTATACCCAAGACTTAATCATGAATATGGCAAATAGTATCTAATTATTGCAGTTGGATGGCAAAGTGTTAGTGTTGTTCAATCTGTTCCTTGTCTGCTGAGGTCCATTGCCCCACATGCTCCTGCTGGATCCACAACTCACCTGCTCTAGCATGTTACTCTCTAGATTACCGGGACACAGGATGTTTCTTCTGAAGCCCAGGGTTAAAACCTAAAACCCTCTGAAATCTGTCATTCCCAATACAGCCTTGGCTAGCCAACTAAACAGGACAGAGTATATTCTTTTCTTTTTAGCTGGGACACAACTCTTTCTGGATGACACCAATGAATCAAAGGTCTTTACTGAGGGTAAAGTACAGGAATAAAAGGGGCAGGGAGATGCAGTGAGTATTGTCACACACTTTGTTGTTTTATTTAGTAGCATCCTGGCAAATGCAGTTCTTACAGCACTTGCATTTGTATTCAGAAAGCTGAGTCAAGAATTTTAAATCCCTGTGTATTATGCTCAGCTCACAATTCAGTGCTTTTAATTAAGAATGAAAACTGTGCCTAATTGACAATCTTTGAAAAGAATTTCCAGCCTTCCCACATCATTTGTGTTGGCACTAGAGAAATCAATGTGACAGGGGAAGTCGATCGATGAAATCTAACTCTGTCTAGTCTGCATTAGTAGCTACACACACGTTATTCATATGATGCCACACCTAAAAAAAAGAACATTTTACACACAAGAAGGTTCTTTTCAACAAAGATTCAGGCGAATCCTAAATTTTACTCTGAGACTGCATGCAAAATGCAACTGGTAGTATATGGGTTCAGTGTCTTTTAGTACCTACCCTCTGTAGAAAAAAACGAGTAAAGTTGAGAAGCAAGAGCACACAGTGGATGTGAGAGATGTTTATGACTCAGAGATGTAGCCAATTTGGAAAGGAAGCAACTGAGGTTTGCAGTTAAACAACTAAGCCAAAAGAGAATGAAAGTACAAATATTTAGCCTGTCCCCCCAGTTTGCCCAAAAGGTGACCCGTGTTGCAGGGCCCATAAAGTCCATTTGCAGCAGTGCTGACTTGGAAGTGTTGACTCATTTTTGCTCTCTGTCCCTTCTGACAGAGGCAACTTTGAATGGTGCAGTGCTTTGGATACGTGAAGGCACAAGGTTTCTTGCCAAATTTCCTCTTTTTTTGACCCCAATCTGACACATTTTGGTCACTGGTTTCTCTGGGCAGACCTTGGCCACACAACCCATCCATCCTTACTTACCTGCTCCTTGCTGTCTCCCAACGAGGACATCTGCTCCTGCCATGCAGCCCATGCCCAGAATGCAGACCACAATCCCAATGAAATGTACTGCCTTGTATCGTACCAGTAAAAAGAACCAGGAGAGAAGTATCACCACTGGGATGACAAAGCAGTCTAGGAGCTGTCATGAAAGAGAGGAAAAAAAATCAATAAATCAGTCTGCAAATACTTTGCCCTAAAATACTAGGATAGATTTCAGGAGAGGGAAGTGAGGGGAACGGCATTATTCAGTTTGTAATAGCACTTTCTACAAACAGAAAGTGTATTCAAGTGGTTATGCCATCCGTCAGACAGAGGGTAAGACAGTTCACAACTATTCCACGAATTCAGGAGAGCTGTTGCTCTATGATAAGGCTCAAAAGCACCACCTTGCTCTTTGGTTCAGATGCATATTTCGAATCCATGGGAAGAAAACCTGGGCTAAAAGAGAGCCACACCACTCCATCTGGTCCTCACCTCTGGTGATTAATAGACAAGGACTGAGGGCAGTTTTCCTGCAGTCTAGACGTATGTTTTACTTCAGTCACTTCAGTCCACATAGTAGGAATATTCGTAACACACAAGTTGACCGGATTTATTAAATCTGGCCATATAAATCAGGGGTTTTCTGCATGCAGCACGCTTATGAAAAATCTGCCTCCTGTGGGGACTGTTAATTCTGTGAAAATAGAGTTCCATATGCCTCAGGAGGAAAAAAAAAACACCCCAAAACCCAAAATGACATCTGGTCTGCAGTGCAAGAAATTCAATCTTCTTGCCAACAGACCCTTGGAATGAGCTTTCTCAAAGAAGTGGTGTGAAACATCATCTTTAATCATGTGGTCGTTTGTTCTTTTCCTGAGAGATCCAGCACTAAACCCAGAGAACCTGCGATAAAAAAAAAGAAACGTACCGAATGCTTGCGAGAGGACCTTGAGATTTTCAAATTAAAATATATTTTAGAAACTACCAGTAGGTCACCTGGAAATAAAAGTCCCAGGTAAGAAACACCCAAAGAAGCTTGACTTTAATACCACTTCCAAAAAGGATACAGCTAATTAAGAGTTGCGATTCTGTGGACTAATAATGGGATTTAACAAATTGTGCAGGATACGTTACTGTTCAGTGCCAATTGATATAGCACAGACCAGAGCTATATGATTGCATCTTCTTCCTAGTGACAATTTCTGGAACAACCAAAGGACAAGACTGTTTCCATAATTCTGGAAAACTACTCCAGATGTTGTTACCGTGATTTTAGGTGATGCAATGTGATTTTTCTTTCCTTTGGACTTATTACATGCTACTTGCTTTCTCAGTGTGATTTACCACTAATGACACTGTTATTAAAAAAAGATCACATCCCTTTTAACTTCTTTGTCCATCCATGTATTATTTGAAGAGAGAAAGACTTTCGTAAGATTTAAAGAATTTTATTGCTTAGAAAACTATTTTTTAGATGTGAGATACCTATGTAATAAATATAAAATTTGTGGGATCAGCAAAAATATAAAAGTCAACTTTTGGACTGAGGATAATTTCCCTAAAAATTCATTTGAAAAACAAGAGTGTGCAGTGGAAACTCATCCATTTCAAAGATTTTCCAGCCAGTGAGAGGTAAAAGCCTTCAGAAGACAGTTCAGCAGTGGGACCATGCTGCTCTTGGGAGGCTCAAGCAGTCCCAAAGAGTTGCAGAACAGAAGAGAGAAATTACAAATGGGAATGGTCCATCCTAAATGCAGGTTCTGCATTTAAAGTGAGAGCTAATCATCTAAAAGTCATGGTCAGGCCTCTTTACAGTGAAAACTTTCTCCAGCAGTCCTAAAAATGCCATCCTCCACAAACCAAGCACAAAAAGGAACAAGGTCTGAAAGAACTGTGACAAGTTCCTTCATCTGCATAGGGCGCCTGCTCTGCCCCTGCAGAGTCCGTAGCACAACACAGTGTGTAACCCAGCTCACACTCGGTAGCCAGGCTTCACAAAGATGCACATGCAACACCCCACATACACAGGAACAACTTCAGAAGTCATGCAGATGAGAGCAGCCAGCTCCTGGGGCAGGGAGGGCTGGGGGCAGGAGTACCAGGCATAAGCATTAAATCCGGGCACGTGGTGTGGACAAGGTGGCACAGAACCTCCTCCTGTCACTGGAGGGAGGAAGGGGGCTCACCTTGCCAGCACAGGTGGTCACTGCTGCATGGATAACATTCACTGCACATTTCTCATGCACTGTAGATTTCTGCACTTTGCCAGCACAGCCCTAGCACACATCTGAGGGAAGAGCACTCTTCAGTGTAACCCACGGGATGTGGACACATCTCAACACCTACCCTCTCAATCCACACTCATGTCATCATGCCTGCACTTGCTGCATGTCTGCTCTTCAGCAGCTGCACTGGCACACTCTGCACCCACCATCTCTGCTGAAGGCAGAGGGAAGGTGGTACCAAACAGCAAAGGGTCAGGTACTCCTTACACTTGCTCATAGCTATCCCTGATGGTTTGAATGACTCCATCCCATTCCCTCCCAATCTAGCATTGAACAGGTGACCTTAACTCACCATTTTCTGACATCACCACAGTTTTCCATTACTTAAAATGTGGCTACAAGGAAGATGAAGGATCTTTCTTTAACAGAAGTTACATGGAGAATCATAGAATCATAAAATTACAGAATGGTGTGGGTTGGAAGTGACCTTAAAGATCATCCACTTCCAAACCCCTGGCCATGGGCAAAGACTAGCTTCCACTAGACCAGGTTGCTCAAAGCCCTATCTAACCTGGCCTTGAACACTTCCAGAGATGGGGCATCCACAGCTTCTCTGGCCAACCTGTTCCAATTCCTCACCACCCTCACAGGGAAGAATTTCTTCCTAGTGTGTGATGTAAAACTGCATTCTTTCAGTTTGTTCAAAGCCATTGCCCCTTTTTCTATCACTACATGCTCTTGTAATAAGTCCCTCTCCAGGTCTCTCATAAGCATTGTTAGTTACTGCAAGGATGCTACAAGGTGACCGCAGAGCCTTCTCTTCTGCAGACTGAACAATCCCAGTTCTTGCAAACCTTCCTCATGGGAGGTATATGTTTCATCCCTCTAATCGTCTTTGTGGCCCTCCTCTGGACTTGCTTCAACAAGTCTATGTGCTTCCTGTGCTGGGGCCCCCAGAGCTGGATGCAGCACTCCAGGTGGAGTCTCACAAGAGCAGAGTAGAAGGAAGAAAAGGACCAGTGGGTACAAAGTTGCACTGGGAGAGGATTCATTTCAGTAGAGGAAGAAATTTTTTTATACTGGGAACAATCAGTCATTGAAACAAACTCCCCATGGATGTTGCAGAGTCCCCATCACCAGAGGTTTTCAAGATGTGATTGGACAGGGTGCTAAATAATCTCATCTTCATTCCCTTTCCCACAAAAAGTTAGACAAGGTTGGATGTCTCTTCAAAGCTGAGCAGTTCTATCAGTATAGATTGTTTAAGGAGTTTAAAAGTTTCCTGTACCTGCAGTGTGTGTACTTTAACATGCAAATTCCCTCTAAAAGTCTTCTAGTGGCAGATTTTAGAAATTCCTCTTATTCTATAAATATTTAAACATAGCTGTGCTTTCAAGTATGTGAATGCGTGTCTTTTAAGCACTAACATGAAAGGACGCATGAACAGAATGTGTCACAAATAAACTATGCTGATAACAGCTAGAAAACACCTCTTTGGGGCTGGCAGTCCAAAGTCTAATCCACAAATTGCTGTCTGGAATGCCGCAGCACCAATAGATACAAACACAAAATGTTCACTGACATTACACAGTTTTTCAATTGTGCTTAATTTATACCTATACTTAAACAATGGGATGGACAGAAATAAATTAGGTTACTACAATACAAGCAATAAGATAACCTAGTACATATTGCTTAACTCTTTTTCAGGTATTGCTTTACATTTCATTTCTCATGGACTAAATTTGCTCTGCGTTTGTTTTTTCCTCAGATAAAACCTGTATAGAAGAAAAAAATGCATATGTATTCTACAGACAAAAGACGTGAAATTGAGGATTACCTCACCTGCAATAAGGCTTTTTTATTGGTGATTTTTTTTACCTTTTTTCTTTCTTTTGTTTGTTATTAGCTATTTCAGTTAATTTAAAAATATTATATCTAATTGTAATTTTTCCGAATCTTACAGTAACAAAGATAGATTATGTGTAGATTGAATTTCATTTGTAGTACACAAAGCTCAGTTGTTTATCAATATTTCCTGAAGAATAATCTTTGATATTTTCCTTCTTTTTAATTGTGTATTCAAAAGGTACAGCCTATACCCTGTCATTAAGTTAAATTAATGAGTGACCTGATTTTAATCAACATTCCTGTTAATCACAGAAGGTATTAAATCTCACTAACCGAAAAGAAAACATACTTCCTATGTTGCCATGGGGTGGTGCAGATCATGCTCTCTGACGCTTTCTGCAGTCACATGTCTGAATAGGGAGGCTTTGGAAGGCAGGATACAAAAATATATAATCTATTGATATACTGTACTACAGAATTTTTTTTCTATTATAAGAATATTATGTTTTTGTAGAGATTGAAGATTATTGACTCTAAAAGATACCACACTGCATCTAAGACTCTCAATGAAACACAATATTGAAATCTATTTCCTCTGATTACTTGTTTGTTAAATTATGTTGACTTTATTACACTCGTGAATCGTAGACAAATGCTGTCTTGCAGTAACAGTAACAGTAGATGTGTAGTCTCTGGTCTCAAAAATTCAGCACGTGTTTGCACATCTATAGCACGAATGTACTGTTAGTCATTGGAAAGGAGAGCTGGTAAGCTTTGGAAGAAAGATCTGTGATATAGAGGGTGAACTGCTGATCGGCAGCAATATCAAAAAGAAAAAAGCTGGTCAGCAAACTCCCTATGGGAACAGCTGAGCAGAATCTTCCTTTTTAAATATTCATTGGATTTCCCCCCCACTAGTTATAAGCCTTTTTTTTCTCACATTAGGGGTTTCTCATTAGTGCTGCCCTCCAGCAAAGCATGCAAAGAATCAGCTGCACCCTCTACTTAGCCTACTCTCCAGGGCAGAGGGATCAGTAAAATCAGTGTCCTATCCATCAAACACTGTATGGTAAAATACACATGATGGCTACAAAATTTCAGCATGTAACCAGGAAATTTTAACACAACAGCAAGTGATATATCCAGTAAGAGACACACCTGCTGTCATTTTCTTTGTTCTTTCAAAGGAAGGAAGGGTTTGCTACCAATCCAAGGGCTTTTTCTCTTCCACTTTTCACACCACCTTCAAAATATCATACACATTTGATTCAACTGTACATAAGCAGATGAGATGTGAACCCTCACAGAGATGGCTGCCAGCTGCCAGGGGAGATGTGTGGCAACTATGCTGCCCTGTGACCGAGATCCTCTACAGGAAAGGTATGGATGCTGGCAGCATCTCTGACTGGGTTATTTCAAGCAATTCAAACAAAAAAAGGAGCACTGTTTTTACCCTTCATGTTTCTATTTGCTACCTCATCACAACATAACCACTTTCTTGCATGGTTTTTATATTATCACAAAATTAATGTAAAACCATTAATTTTCATTCAGTCAAAATGTATGGTACTTGGGTACTAGGACAAGAGGGCACGGGCTTAAGCTCTGACAGGGGAGGTTTAGGTTGGGTATTAGAAAGAAGTTCTTTACAGAGAGAGTGATCAGGCATTGGAATGGCCTCCCCAGGGAGGTGGTGGATTCACCGTCCCTGGGGGTGTTTAAGATGAGGCTGGATGTGGCACTGAGTGCCATGATCTAGTAATCACAGCGGGGTTGGATCAAGGGTTGGACTTGATCTCGGAGGTCTCTTCCAACCCAGTTAATTCTATGATTCTAAGATTCTATGATTAGGTAGTGATATTAGTGAAAGAATCCATTAGTGATGTCATTTGTATAAAAAAAAAAAAAAGTAAAAATGTTTTTTTTCCATGATGTATAAGAAACAAAAGCCAGAAGACTGCTCCCAGTCTGAAGTCTCTTTAAATCAGCCTTTTGCCCACAAGATCTCTATTTCTTTCTTGATGCTTCTAGAACTGTTCTCAGTATTTTCTTCTTCCTGTGGACAAAGAAAGTCACTCAAAACTTTGACTAGTGAAAGACCTTCACCTCATCTGACTTGCATGTATCAGAACCTGAGATGAGGACTATCACAGCTTCAGCTTTCTGTCTACATAGAAGACATTTAGCAGCTTCTTGAAGTTATGTTAAATAAAAGGTGGTGGCCACATACAATCCACAGTTCCTCTGCTCCCAACACAAGGACATGCTTTACTACCAGCAGGAGTAATCATATCTTAACTTTTTTAAAAAAAACACCTCTTGAACATCTCATCTCAGTACATGAACTCCAGCTGTGTTTATACAGGATATGTTCAAATACCAGGAAAACGTACTAACAGACTGACCACAGAAATGGTCTTTCCTTTAATTAACTTCTTCCTCTGATTTTATATACCACTGTCAGAAAAAGATCATTCTAACCCAGATCTTTTCTGCAGAAAAAAAAAAACCACCCTATTTTTTGTTTTCCTTCTAAGTAAATTGACTGGATAAGGGCTTGGGAGACCATTTTCTCAAGGTTACTCATTAAAAACTTCTCCACATCACCAGCTGCTGTAAGCTATGTGGGGGATTAGATCCTGGCCTAGGAAAAATCATGGATGTCTCCTGCAGAATAACCTCTCCTTCTGCATGTCACCTCTCAGAATATGCAAAATGGGCACAGAATGCCAAAAGCTCTGCTGTTGTAATGGGCACAGCTCCACTGACTTTAATGAGATTTTGCATATTTATGTTAGTAAAAGGTTTGGCTCTCGGTAAATTTTGCCAGTAGAGGCAGGAACTTCGGATACTGGGAGCTCTGTTTACTCCAAAGCCACATACAGAGAATGCAGACACTGTAAGGGCTGGTTTGCAAAGCACAGGTATGTAACACGGTTAAAAGACAACTGTAACTCAAAGTGTGATAGTAAATCAGACACACAGGACAGCCTCTCACAGTATAAATGTACAGTATGCAACACCTCTGCAAAATGCTGACCTGCAAACTTCAGTATCATTGCACTATTTCCCCACAGCCCTGATGCAGATCACGAAAGTGTGGTCCATCTTACATTCATAGGAGGAGAGAAGGAAAGGAAGGAGCGGAATTAGTCTCTGCTTTTGAGATATTTCACATTAGCAGCCACTGGACAAGGTCGATCAACAACTTCAATACTGCACATTCCCTGCTCCTTGCCTCCCAGATTTGCTTCAAAATTATTTCAAATCTTCTGTCTCAATGTACATTGAGTCCTCAGGGACCAAGAACAAAGTAAAGTCTATTGCCATCCAGCTCCTATAATAAGCACTTACTGCTGACTCCTTTCCTTTTCTGGTGGCAGTTGTTGAGATATGAAAACTGCCAGAGGTAATTGGAAGTATGATGTACTGCTGAGCTTCATAGTGATCTAAGAGTAATTGAGAACATCAGCATCATAGTCTTATTGTCTGTCTCCTGGTCTCTATAAATCTCACGTTTTACTACCTTTGTTTTCATCATGCCAATCAAACACTTGATTGCCCAAGGAATAAATTACCAGTTAAATCACTATTTGGAAGCATAGCTCTCTCTTTGACAGTGCCTTATTTCTTGTGACATGGTATCCATATTCTACAGTACTACTAGGTAAGGTATTGAAGAAATAATCCAGATTTCTATGTGATGTCATAACATAGAAAAAGGATAACCTCACCTCTAGAGAGTGCAACGCAACAGTGTCATATACAGAGGGATAGAACACTGTATTGCAGCAAGGAGAGCTAATTAATGTGGGGAAAATGGGAAGAAGGGAAGAAGAGACAGTCTGCCTCAAAACTCAGCTGGGTATGATGAGAAAGCATTTAACTGGCAGCAAAGGTTACAGATGTTAGTATCATAACAGGCCTAGTGGAAGACATTATGGACTTGGTAGGATGTCTGTACACTGTAAATGCAGTACAGGGAAGTTGAAGTCAAAACATAATTTCAGGGAAATTTAATATCTAGATCTAAATGGACTGCAATAACTGCAATAACTTCAGAATCTTTTAATTCCCTCTGGGGGAACTAATTTTATCTTCTGTGTAAAAGGTGTCTCTAACAGTATTTAAAACATTCTTCTTGAGTAGTTATTAAACGTTCCACAAGCTGACACCAGGGTTGTTTTAAAACCCGTTAGGATAAATATAAAAAACAGTCCTGAGAGTTAAGTATATAGGCTTTAAAACAAGTCCCTGGGTTTAGATGCTAGTGTACAAGTGAGTGTGTAGTGTACATTCTGTACCTGCTACAGCTGACTTGCAAGAAGGCTGCAAAATCTACTGCAAGTTAGAATAATACATCAAAGAGAAAATAAAGATTATTTTGCATCTGGGAATCAGAACACATATGTCTGATAGCGTTAAGTGTGACTGATCTCTTGTACTTCTCCAAATACATAGTTTTGTATATCAAATGGATCCATCAACAAACTACTATGCCTTTTACCTGGTATAGTCAGTTTTTCAAACGTATCCTCTAGGGAACAGCCTTCAGTGACTAGCCTGAGCATTTTCCTGGGTGTGGGAAGCTTGAATTTCAATCCCCTCAGCGGAGATGGAGTTAAGTCAAGCCCTTTCTGTGGTCCACTTATTTAAAATGTGTGACTTTATGCAACATGTAGATCCACCTTTGCAATTTAGAAAGCACTCGAGGCTTTCTAGAAGCACTTGAGGCATGCTAGCATCCTATCTAAAAAAATTGAGTTCTTTGGGCTACTTTGGTTCAGGAATACTTAGCTTTTGAATTTTAAAATGGAGGCAGGTATTTAGGCATTTATTTCCATCAATGCAAAATCCCTCTGGGCATGCAAAGAAACAGAACTTAAAGCTATCAAAGAAGAAGCAACCTGATATGTTCAAACACATGTTTTTATGCCCCAGGATTGTTCTCTGAGCATCAGGTTTCTACACATAAACCAATGGATGTGAGATGTCCATGACATTTTGGATATGTAGACAATTAGGTGTGGCTTTCTTGATTGTTCCATTAAATCTAGTTGTCCCTGGATTGCACTATCAGTACCTAAATGGTACCTTGGATTTTTTCCTTAGCAACTGACCTACCCCTATAACTGAAACATAAATAGTGAATTGATTTTCAATCTAGTTTTTATGTCATCTAATTTATAAGGGAGGTATTTTAGTTGTTTGTTGGCTTTTTTTAATAGAGAAAAATTATGTGTTTCTAGGTTTCACAGTACTTTGCTTTCATCTTCTGATGAAGCTGAGTGCCACATTCTCAGACAGTAATTATAGAGTACACAAGGATTTGACATAATCAGAAGCATGTCCAAAAGTAAAGGTTAGGTACCATATTCATCTCTGACTTATGCCTATGTGTCCTCACTCACTGTGATTCTGAAGGCATGGGGTGAAAGATATATAGGAAGGTTTATTAGAAAATCCTGTTTTTCCAGATGAAAGCCAAAAGAGAATCTTGAAGTAAAATATAAGGAAAACTTGTGTGTGAAAAAGTGCATAAAAGTAGGCCACCATTTTCAGTCTTTTCCTGGAACCATGATGAGATAATACCAAACATAAAAAAAAAAGATTGAGTATAAACTAGAAACTCTGAAAGTCCCAAGAGTTTAAAGCTACTTGGCAAACAAGGCTGTTGAATTCTTGGAGATTTTTGGTGAAGCTGAACTCAAGGCAAGTGCAAAATAGGTATGTTTTTACCAGTAAACATGGGTATTTTGCTGGGACCAGCGTAATGGTTTTTGCCTAAAAGCACCACAAGCACAGTACACTTGCATGTTGGTTTTGCATGACGGAGCAGAGATGTCCTGTGGAAAAAAAAAAAGCTCTAAAACTGATTATCTACTGAAATGTTCCATGTACCACCATATCGCCACTATAAAAATACCTCAAGACTTCTCATTTACTGAAGTGACAATTTCAAAAACTCTTGTATTTTCCCCATCAAAAAAGCCTTGAGGTACAGCCTGTTGAGTGTAAAGTCCCCCAGAATTGACTTGAAGGGCTCGATTCTCAACCAGTGTATACAAAGGCATAGTTCCCCCAGCCTTCAGTCAAAGTCATGCTGATTTGTGGTAGGTAGCAATAGTCCCGTGGGTCTCAGTTCTGAAAGGATTTGAACATTTCTTGCTATGTATCAGCAAGCATTTATGGCCTCACAGGTAGTGCTCCTGCAGGATGAGGCCCTTCAGGAGTTGCTCTTGAGAGAGTGGTCCTGTTTGCTGTTTCTTCAGAAATCAGATTCTAGAAAAAGCTTGCTTTTCTCATCTTCTGATTTCCATTTCCTCAGTCTTTATTCCATACCATGACATACTTCAACCAACACTGAATAATCCCCTGAGCTGCTTCTGTTTCATCTTTAAATGAAATAGGGTGTTTGGCTGCATTTCAGAAAATGTGTCATTTGATTCAACATCTTAATGCATTACCTCATACTTGCCCCATTCTCACCATACCTTGGGGCTTGTCACTTAGAAGCTTATTCATATTAAGGCATGAATTGAATTTAAAATGCAGCAGGTATTCTCAGTCACTTCACATGTATCCGAGCAATCAAGGACAGCTATGGGAAAAGGTGACACTTACTTATTCCATGTCTGGAAAAAAGCTTGACAGCATTTGAGATTCTACCTCTTCCTTCTTTCAAGCTACATGGGAAAGAGACCTGAACGCTGTTGTAATCTTTATGTGGAAGAGTTCTAAAAATGGACATGACACTGTCTGTGCCCTCTGAGAGTTCACCTGATCTACCATTCCTTTCTCTCTCAGTCTAAAAGGATAATATGGATGATTTCAGCTAACAAATTCCCTGTGAAGGCACAGGCAATGCCCTTGAATTCTTCTGCCTGCTTCCTCATCACACTGTGGCTTTTGACCTCTTACACTAAAGGCCACGCTCACTGCATTGCTGGCATGAGGGTCTGCACCTGCTGGAATTGGTGTTTCATGGGTCTGGCCAGAAGAACCCCTGATACGTGCTCGTTGGTGGCTTTGCTCAGTCCGCTATTTCTACATGCTGTGAGTGAACCATGCTGAAGAAGCAATTCAGTTTGCTTTTCTCTTTGAGGCTTTTAGTGGGTATAAAATCAGACAGTGTAAGGTTTATGTGGATTTAAGCTTTACTCTGTACTAAGTAATCTGATCTGAAAAAGGGTTAAAAGCAATGTTACGTTGCCTAGGCCTGTTTCAAAGGATTCTCAAATTCAGATTTTGATGGCAGAAGCACTTGAGAATATTTAGCATAAACCTCATATTCAAATTTCTTGAATTCATAGTTTTCTTCTATTTTTGCTTCTTGTTCAGCTAAAGCAAACTCAGTATTTTCCCATATCACTTTTCAACTATGGAAGAGATATATTCTTAACTAGCTCTGATTCTGCTCCTTTATTGTCTCTAATGCAAACTTCAGGTAAGTAAGGTGTAAAATACACTGAACATACCTAGTGTTACCCTATATTTAAAGACAATGTAAAGAAGCAGTAGGTTTGTTTTAGAACAAGTAGCGATGAAATATGCAATGATTTCCCAAGACAGACAGCTTCCAGTCTCTTAAAATGTTTCTATTATTCACTTCTCCACTTAAACTGGAAGAATTCTTTTGCGCTTCTACATAAAATATCCAGGTTGGATCTTTGGAGAAATCGCTACCCTAGTTTTTGTTCACTGCACATAAAATTTTTTAATGGAGTACACTTTGTGATAGCTGCAATTAAGTTGTTATATAACATAACATATCTAAAGGCTTGCATTTAAATAAGGCTTCTTCACCATAATACATTCATTTTACTTAATGACAACTTTTGCACTCTGATCTAACTATGGAATCCTAAACATCCGCTATTTGGTTTGGTTGGCAAGCCTGTGGTAGCAGTGGCGGCTACAGGGGTGGATTCTCTGAGAACAGGCTGGAAGCTTCCCCTGTGTCAAACAGAGCCAATGCCAGTTGTCTCCAAGATGGACCCACTTCTGGCCAAGGCTGAGACTATCAACAATGGTTGAAGCACATCTGGGATAACACAGTTAAGCAGGGGGAGAAAAAAGCAACCCTGTGCAACAGAAACTGCAGAAACTCCAGGAGAGAGAAGGTGCTCCAGGTGCCAGAGCAGAGATTCCCCTGCAAGCCCATTGTGTGGCAGCTGTGCCCCTGCAGCCCATGGAGGTCCATGGGGGAGCAGAGATCCATCTGCAGCCCATGGAGCACCCCACACTGCAGCAGGTGGGTGTCCAAAGGAGGCTGTGACCCTGTGGGAAGCCCAAAGCTCCTGGCAGGACCTGTGGACCTGTGGGGAGAGAAACCCACACTGGAGCAGGTTTGCTGACAGGACTTGTGATCCCCCGGGGGGACCCACACTGGAGCAGCCTGTTACTGAAGGACTGCAGCCCATGGCAGGGACCCAAACAGTTTGTGAAGAACTGTAATGGGAAGGACTCACGTCAGAGAAGTTGATGGAGAAGTCCTCCCATAGAAGGGACATGCTGGAGAAGGGGAAGAATGCATATAATTTGATTGGCAATAAATTAAACTCATTTCCCCAAGTTGAGTCTGTTTTGGCTTTGACGGTAACTGGTGAGTGATCTCTCCCTGTCCTTATCTGTACCCACAAGCTTTTCCTTATATCTTCTCTGTCCAGATGAGTAGGGGAGTGATAGAGCAGCTTTGGTGGGCTCCTGGCTTTCAGCCAGGGTCAACCCACCACACACGTTTTGGAATCACAATCTAATTATGGAATCCTAAAAGAAATGCTTGTGTTTTTTCCAAGTAAAACAAAAAGTGAGAAAAACATTTCAGCTAACCTGAAAACATTTCCTTAAAGGACCAAATTATGTAGATAATACCAAAAATGTGGTTATTAATGGTTTAAAACAGGAAAATAAAAAGAAAGTCAGAATGTTTTTGTACAGTTTGGAAAATATTGAGTAATAAAAATAGTCCAATATGAAAAACTATGTCACACAAAAGACAGAGGCAGCAATTAGCTATTACCAATTAGCTATTAGCAATTTAGCAATTAGCTCAAACTAATGGATACTACACCACTGACCCCATGGGATCTTTTATCTTATCTCAGAAGGGAGAATCCTTTTTGTCCTTACCTGTACACTGGTAAGAGTGGTGTATTGATAAGCTTTGACTACCAGGTAATTGGCTTCTATATCTATTATGCCCAGGATCATGTACTTCCACCATCTCCTTTTCAAAATTGCCAGCAAATTCTCTTCTCCTGTGGTAATAAACAAGAAGAATTATGTAAGAGTTAGGTTCACATGCCCAAAATACGTACCTGTTGAGAGAAGTTATCTAGATCTCTCACATTTACACTAGGCAGTTGAAAAGCACCACCTATAAAGAGATACTCCAAGGAGCTGAAAGCTAACACACCCTATTTGTATAGCAGATATTAGAAGAGCCAGCCTGGCAAAGTAGTATGTCAGACTGACACTTCACTTAAGATGTAAACACCACCAAGAAAGACAAGTGCAGCTTAAGCAGACTGGCTGTGTTCTCACTTTTAGTTTTTTATATTCAGACATATATGTGTACATACAAAATGTTAAATAACAGAGGAGTTCATAACATACACTTACACTTTCCATACACACTGGTAAATGTTGTATGTTGCACACATGATGCAACAGGGTTTTGCCAGAGTGGAAGATTGCCAATATTTGTAAATAAGATAGAGCAGGAGAGTAACAGCATCACAGCATCACATCTGGGCCTATTACAGATCCTCTTTCAAGGATGGTTATTCTGATCCTAGAGGTTGTTTAGAGAAAGGCTGCACTGAGATAGCTTTTTCATGACAGGTTGCTCTGCTCCCAGAATCGATTTCTGAAGTAGGCAGGATCGCTGCCTTCTACAGGAACCCTGTCAATCAGTACTTAATCTTCACCACCTAGAGACTGACAGTACAATAAACCCTGAAGATCAAACTCACACCTTTCAAAAGGTCAAAGCGTTCCTCATGCTAGGCTAGGGATTATTATTGTTCTCCATTCAAAAGAAAACAGCTCATTAGTGAGGATGACAAAGCATTAACTTATTTGCATTACAGTAAGCTCCAGACATGATGAGACACCACTGTGAAAGGGGATGGACTGTAACTGAACACAGTTTGACTGGAGGTCTTTCAGAGTCTGTATCTAAGTAGGGATTGACTTCTACTGCCAAAGTACCACAATGGTATTTGAACTATCTTGATGGTTTTAAAGAAAACCCTGCTATTTGGAGATTTGTTTGTGTTACTGTAGCCTTTCTATGTGTCCGTGATCAGCAAAATGAGTGGTGGAAAATACAGAAGAAAAGGAACATTACTGTCAGTTTCCCACTAAAACTTGCTCAGTCTTCCCAAGTCTCCTTCACTTTCCTTCATCACAAGTGTGTTCACTCTCTTGTTCAAACAGACCTGGTAAGATATGGGCTGCCATACCATGGCAGAAACAGCAGGCTCTCTATAGCACAGGTATCTCAGATCTTATAGATTCAAACACAGAAAAACAGAAAATTACTTTAGAAGTTAATTCAGAAATCTTAGGTGTTAAATCTTAGCCCTGTTGAGTGACTTGAATGGGTATTTACCTGAACAAAGCACCTGAATCATTTCATGTTTTTTCATTAACAGATGCTCACATACACACAATTCCAGTGGGATATTATGAGACAACAACCTAATTATTTGTTACAATGATAATGACATCAAGTGCAAAACCGTAAACACTAAAAAGTCTTCCTTCCTTTTCCTCTCTCCCTTTCTTCTTTCCATCCCTCCCTTCTCCTTTTTCTCTCTCTTTTACTCTCCTTCTCACAGTACACAATGGAAAAATAGAAGAAACAAGGTGGTGAGTATGAGGTGCTAATATTTAAGACACTGAATATAGAGTAAGTACATTCAATTACACCACACTTCCCTGTTACACCAACTAACAGGAGAACTCATGAGAAAGAAAATCCCATCTCTCAGATATGAATTATGACTAAGTCATAAAATGTCCTAATTCCTATGAAAATCAGTGTAAGCCACACAGGTATTTAAACTATATCTCAAATTTTATGCTGTCCAGACTATGCCTTTAAAACATCAACTGGAAAACATCAATGCAATGGAAAGGTGTGGTTAACATTTCAGAGTGATTTTTCATTTTAATTGCAAAGAGAAAGTTAAAAAAAACAAAGACATCAAACTGCAGTCTTTCTTCAAACAGTAAAAATCCCACCTGAATCTGGTTTTGTTACAGCAGGACTTTGATGGTACTTACAAAGGCAGAAAGAAGCAGCAGGCTCAAGAACTGCACTGGCAATAGGTTATCCTAGCATGGACTATGGATACAACTTAAGGACTCTTGGTGCCTTTCTTCAATTTCCAGCCACAGATCACTGTACTGCTCAGATGTGGCCAAATAAGTTACCTTCAAAAATGAATATATGGCTGCGACTTCAGGCTAATGGGTAAAGTTAGTGTTTCCAGGAATGGAAATTAAATCTTCTACAATTTTAACGGACATACACAGTTCTTTCTTTTTCTTTCTCAATCCTTTCTTTGTCAATGACAAAAAATTAGTAACTTATCTTTGATATACAGCTCTGAGATATACCAAACTGCAAAAGATCAGTTTCAGCTGAGAAGGCTGGGCAGAGTCAAAAGCAACACCAAAATGAATTTATGCACTGTACAGCTCTGAAGAACATTGTTTAGCTTCACAGCAAGCATCTTTGTTTTGCCCAGTAGAAAGCAGAGTATGTACAGACATTCAGCATGACAGAAATAAACTAGAAAATTTGTTCCTGGAAAAAAAAATCTTGTGCAGGAGATGCATCTTTTTCAGTGGAATGTATTTCATCTTTGCTTCCACTCCCTTGCTCAATCTCCTACCTCTTAGAGTGTAAGAAAGGTCTGGTTTCTGACCAGGGGCCCTCTGTCCACATTATTATATTATACTTAATCAGGCATTGGAATGGGCTCCTTCACCCTGGGAGGTGGTGGATTCTCTGTCCATGGAGGTATTTAAGAAGAGACTGGATGTGGCACTTAGTGACATGGTCTAGTGACTGTGGTGGTAGTGGATCAAGGGTTGGACTTGATGATCTCAGATGTCCTTTCCAACACATCTGATTCTATGATTCAATTATTATTGTTTGTCATTAACATATTAGTTGTGCAGATCGACAACCTTTAGCAAAACCGATGAACTCCAGTCGGGGTATATCTGAGCTTATCACGAGTTGTGTTCACCAGGGCTCAGTACTGGGGTCAGCTCTGTTTAATATGCTTATCAGTGATCTGGATGAGGAGATCAAGTGCACTCTCAGTCAGTTTGCAGACAAGACCAAGTTGAAAGAAGGTTGTAGTTGTAGTGAGGTGGGAGTCAGTCTCTTCTCCCAAATTACAAGAGATATGACAAGAGGAAATGGCTTCAGGTTGCGCCAGGAGAGGCTTAGATTGGTTATTTGGAAAAATTTCTTCATGGAAAGGGTTGTCAAGCATTGGAACAGGCTGCCCAGGGGAGTGCTGGAGTCCCATCCCCAAAGGGATTTAAAAGGCATGCAGATGTGGCCCTTAGGGATATGGTGGACTTGGCAATGCTGGGTCAATGGTTGGACTCAATGATTTTAAAGGTCTTTTCCAACCTTAACAATTCTATGATGCTACAAAAAAAAAAAAAAAAAGATATTTAACATTGTTAATGTGGGGACTGTTATTTGTTAACTGCTCTCTATTTGTTTGGCACTGCCACCACAATTCACAGAAGGGAATGAATCGCTTTTAAAGTGGGAGACTTTCTGGGGAGACAGGCACAAGGAAGATTATCATCTGCAGTGGCTGTTAATCCAGTGCTATGGACAAAGCAAGGAAGAGGCAGGTGGAGTTCTGGTTCTGACATGTGAAATAAAGCCATCATATTCAAATGTCCCACTTTTGCAAAAGTGACCTTGTAGAAGGCAACAGCATAAGACAACCTGGAGAAGGTGTGGAGCTGCCAGCAGGACAGGACCTCTGAAAGTAATCACAGATGGCAGGAATCCTTAGTGAATCAGACAACAAAAAGAAGTGAAATGGGAGTTAAGGATATAAGTGGGAAGTCTTGACTTAACTAGGGAAGACTAAAAGGAGAAGAAGAGGGAATCAAGAGCTTCATTCAAGGGCCTACAGCCTGAATGGAAATAAAGATTACTTTAGTATATAAAAAAAGAGGGGGACAAAACCATCACACTTAACTAAAAACAAAACAAAAAGAGACAACCTGGAGGTTTTTTATTTCCCTTGATGACCACTCAAAGAAAACTAATTCATGACTTTTGAGTTGTAAGCATTGTAGGCCAGAAGGACCAAACAGATGCTTATATCTGAACTAGTTGGTACGGCATTTTAAAGCTTTTTTTTTAAATCTGAATTGTTTAGAATGAGATACTGTGTTTTAAAATAAACATCTTTCCCACTGAATGTCAAGGCAAGAGAGACTTTGTCAGATCACGTGTTTTTGTTATTATCACAATAGGTCTGTGACTAAGACTTCCAGCCAGTCATAGAAACAAATATTAAACCATAAGGTGTGCTGGGTAAGCTTAGGGTCAACATTTCCAGAGAGGCAAAGAACATACTGATGTCAGTGAACATGCACTTATTTGAGTGCACAGAGTAATGCCATCTTCACACACTGTCATCTTTTGATGGAGATCCCCTTTCAGAAAACAAACCCCTAACTTCTGTCAGCACTTGAGCTTTTGAAAGTGTGAGTCTTCATATTCAGTTTAATCCAAATGTAATGTAGATTTAAAAGCAAATTGCCTGTTGAGAATGTTTCAAGATTCAGAAGTCTAACATACGGTTCATACAAAGAAATACAAATCCTCTCTCTGCTCTTTCTAGAATGCCAGGTTTAAGTTTTACATTTTTTACTAATTTTGCAGTGAGGCACACACTTGACAGTTATATACAGAGGAGTTCTCAGTGTTGGAAAAAAAGCTATAGCTTTGCATTTGCTGGCTCAAATTAAAAATCAACAAATAAGCTTCTTTGTAGAAGAGATGGTTTAACATCATGTAATAGGGATTTACCCCTGGGGGGTTACAAAATTAAAAATAAATTAGAGAGAAAATTAAAAGAGGCTTTAGCTGTGCAGTGTCTACCAAAAATATATATACATGTGCAAAAACCTTTTCACATTCACCCACACAGTGGCAGAGGTACAATAAAAAATTGCAACAGCCATTAAGACAGCAAATTCCCAACTATTTGTGTATAGGCTTGATACACAGGTGGAATAAAAGCACTACTAGACCAGAAAATAAGCATATTGCTTCTCTTTCATCCGCTGCAGTCTCTCTCTTTTAATTCAGAAGACAACTTGCTATTTAGATCAAGATCATCAAAGGAGCTGTGCTCTCCTTACACTACAGAGTTTAGCAGAGAGATCTAAATAAGTTCAGGAGATTTACAAGGGGGAACCCAGCCTGGGGAGGGAGGGCTGCCAGGCATGCTGGTCCTCCCCTATCTCTCACAGGAGTGCCAGTCAAGTGCTATGTGGTAAAGAAGGAAAAGTCTCAGAGGATGAAGATTATATCAGGATTTATTTATTACCTCTTTTATTTGAAAAAGAACTAAAAATCGAAATCACAGGACAATTGCTTATATTTCATTTTCACCCATTATAGCGAGTCTAGCAAATACACCTTCACCAGTACCAACATTGCTTCTCTACAGACTTCGTAGTCATCCAGTCCTGCTGCAGGCCCAGGGGAAGGAGGCAGTCAAATGGGATGATGTCATATAGGGGGAACACAGATCTCTGCATTACAAAGCCAAAAGTATCACATGGCTGAAAAATAAAACTTTGCTTGGCCAAGTTCCTGGCTCAGGAGACTGAAAGCCTGTTGCAGAAGGCTTTCAGCTCTCCACAAAAGCTCAAAAGAATTATGCCCCTTCTGTGTGACTTTAAATTCTCTGACCCAAAATGGTTTCTTACTTCCTCATATCCACCTGTATTACTGACGACTACTTTATGGTAATACTGTTGCTTAAAGGCAAAACACCACCACTGCTTAATTATTTACACAATAGAGAAAATATTCTCCTACAGGAGTGCTCCTCCAGCATTGTGCCATGAGGCTGGAGGGCTTCCTGCTGTGTGTGCTGAAGCAAACCTGCAACAGGTGGTGCTGCTGTGAAGGAACTCAGGAGGAGAAGGCAGAAAAACCTCCCTGGGGGTGAGCTACACTGTGGCAATTTGTTTTCACCTTCTTCAGAAGTAGAATTTACTTACCAGTCACAGTACTTAATAGTATTTATCAGTTCTGAAGGGGTTCTATTTATTTTCATTGTCTGTTTCAGCCCTGTAGTTTTCGGTGTTTACCTAATATACTAACATTCATTTGGCTGGCACTCCGTAAAAATGTACTTTATATAACCTTTGATCTCCAGATTATCACAGGAGTAACACAAAACGAAGGTAACGTTTGTATCCCTTCTGTCTGCTACTTCTGTCATTTTAATCTTCCTCTTTTTTACAACATACTTAGCCTATTAACATGACATAACAGCTTTTCAGTTAGTAAATTATAAGCTCATCTAAAGTGCTTAGACTTGTTATTTCCTTTTAGAGATTTTGCAGATCAGTCTGGTTTGACCCTGGATGTAAATCATAATAGTTGAAGTCAGATCTAGGAATCTGAACATGCATTTTCACAAAACATCAAAGGATTAATTTTTGGTGCCTGGACTTTGATCCAGCCTAAGCTCTGTGGTCAGATCTGATTATGTTCAGATGCCTTCTTATTTCACGAGATTACTGGTCATATAATTGAGTTTTAGGGGTAAATTACAACTAAAACAGCACAAATAAAGCAGTTGGCGATTTCACTCAAGCCTCAGTTTCTCTCCTGCCTGCCCACCACATTACATACAATTTTTGCCTTGGTGGCAGACACAAGGCTGGGTGTTACTGCCACAGGTTACTGCAAGGAACCTTGTCATGAACCTTACATGTCAAGAATCATGTAAGACCTGAAGAAAGCTTGGAACAGCACACTGCTTCAAAAAACAGACCGCTAAACTCCCAGGCCTTTAAAATGTCAAGATAAAAGACTGTGTGATGTTTCCAGTAGACAATTTTTTCATTCAAGTTGGTTTGTCTCCCAGACTAAACTTAGGTAAGCACCTTTCCTAAAATGGCAGACTGTGTCCTGGGAGAAGTACTTGCACCTCTGTAATACAGAGAGACATGAGCACACCGAGAAGCTGGAGCCTTCCCTCACACCTGAGATTTGATCGTGTCTTTCTGCATGAAATCTTCAAAATTGATTTCTGTTCTACAGTACTCTCAGATTTAAGTTACTTCTGAGCTTATACTGTAGTCTGCCAGCTTTTGGAGTTAAATCTGACTCACTCTAATACAGAACTACTTCAAAACAGTCTGCTGGACAGATTATCATTTTAGGTTGCTTCTAACCAAAATGTTCTTTCCTTGCCTTTCCTTGCCTTGCCTTCCCCTTTTTCTTTTCTATCCAGTTCTAAAACAATCCTATTCCTTTAGTCTGTAAGCTCTGCAGTCAGGCTCTTTTTCATTGCTTATCCTATTTTATCTAGTATGGAGCTTCTTACAGCCACACAAAGGTTTTCAGAAGAAAAAAAAATCTCATTTTCAAATTGAGTAGAGTGTTAGTCAAATTCAAGAAATATGTATATATCTCTGTATATCATTTATAAATGTGTAATTTGCATGAATAATTTATCCTTCCAAGTAATCTTGGGCATGTTAATCATATTCATATGACTTATTTAAAATCAAATAATCTTAAAAGAAATAATGTTCATTGTTTAAGGCACAGGAATCAGTGAGGTGCATGAGCTTGATTTTTTTTCTTTTGCCTTTCATCAACTCATAACAAAAAGTTGGTTCAGCTACCTCCCCACTCTGTGACATTTTTTCCCTGCAGACCGATATGAATAATGAATTATCTACTTGTTATTCACGATTCCTATAAATTTTATTCCCCAAAGCATGAGATTTGACTGAGATAGTAAAAAAAAAAAAACCACAATGCAAATTGTCATTACTATTAACCATCCACAGATAAAACAGACCCAAATGAAGTTGAATGTCGACATTTGTCTTTAAAAGACAGTAAGAAAAGAATAAGAAAGCCAAGGAGTGTGTAACTTTCTCTACTCCCCATCAGTAAAGTTTGAACACACTGATCCAATTTAAATTTAATCTGGCAGAGAGTGCAAAGATATTACCTCCTACAAATTTATTGTGAACAGTTAGCTGAGCAGAAGAGAGAAAGCCTAACATTGACACCACTAAGTATAGCTTGGAGGTACAAACACAACTTATCAGACAGCAGAGTCTGGACTCTGCATCTTCTTATACACCAGCTCATTCAACACAAGCCATAAATCCCTAAGATATCAGGCAGTGCTGGTTCTTGGGGCTCACCAAATTACTACCCAGTAGCAGGGGCTGGCACGAAATACAAGCAATGACTAAGATGGTAGTACTACTAAGAGGAAAAGGTTCTTGGTGGATAACTGAAAATGGGAGTGTTGTCTCTTGTGGTACATACACGCTCCACTACTGTGAAAATTCTTGTTAGTTTAGCAACAAATTAATTAACATTTAAAAGGCATTTTAAAGTAGAGTAAGACAGGAAGCTGATGCTAAAGAAGCAGAATTAAAACGTCACCTGGAGTCAATAGTATTAACCAAAAACATGTGAAATCCTAATACCCAGAACTATTTCATGTCATTGCCCAGGGCCAAGGGGAAAGCTGAAGAGTTCCATATGCATTAGGGCTGGCTGGCTCAAGATAAATATGACTTCACAGATTCTCCATGATCTCTAGAGGTATTTCAGTATTCTTCTGTCTTAAAAGTCTGCAAACAGGCACTAAATCCTCTTGGAGTATCTATTTGTGGTACAGCTATGGGAAAAGCTAGGAGAGTCATCCACCTTCTGGAACTTTCTTCATACCACTGTTGGTGAACTGCAATGAAGTTTGCTAAACTTCCAAATGAAACATTAAATATTATCCCTGGAGGAATATAAAAGCTTTGGGAACTTCTCATCATCTTGGTTAAAAGCCTCACATCAGAACAATCACAGATTATTCAAGAAATGCCACTAATTACACATGAAGCAGAAAACGTAGGAGCTGCCACTTGTTAAAGCAATTGTAAGGCCAGTCCAGGTCTCCAAGGTGACCAACAGCAGAGGCCCAAGAGAAGCATGCAAGACACACCAACCCATTGTGGCTTCTTCATTGTTGGCCACAGCATGAGCACCCTGTTTTATGCATAGGAGTAATTCCAAAAGGCATGAATAAACCCAGTTAAGAATAGAGAAAATACCGGCATGAGCACATAAAAATATGTGAAACACAATGGCTTCAAATAACACCCAATGTTGATGCATTCGGTAATTTGCCCATTTCGTGATTCTTTCAGGAGTCAAACACACCAGAAATCTTAATGTTGCATCTATAATGATCAAAACTACTCAAAACCCCCACTGTTTATATCCTTTGCAGCATGACTACTGAAGTATGTTACCGAAGGCATAAAATATAACTGAACCATGTTAATTAATGAGCATTAAGCAATTGCATAGGTACTCTGTCAATTAGATATCTATAGGCAATTCTGAGGAACGAATTGGCTGTTCCTTATCACAAAATCCTGAATGAGTTACCCAGAATGACCACTAAGATTAGACAGGATGCCAGATATATTTTTAGATGATGAGTTGATTGGAGCAGGTGATATTTTGCATACCTGTTGCGTCCCTAAAACAACAGGGTCTCAATGTGATGTCTGCAGATTTAGCAGCATTAGTATATATATACATATATATATATATATATCTACATAAAGGAGCAAGCAATCTGGGAGGCAACAGGAATGATGGAGAGCAGCCCTTCATCCTGTGTAGTCACTGGGCATGCACTTGCATCTGGAGCTGATGGAACTGGGCTCAAAAAAACTTTGCAAAGGGGTCGTCTGTAGCATTTCTGACAAGAAAATACAAAATTTGCATGATCTATAAAAAGACAATTCTTAGGTTTATGAAGCACCTTTAGCAGGTGCACAGTCAGACCATCAATTTTTGTGTATTTTTTGCCATCTTTCACAAGCATCATGGTCAGGCCCAGCATGTAAGTGCAGTCATACCCAGGAAGGTGTCGAGTTGTGAAAGTTGATGCAATACACTTCAGGCATTGTTTTGTTCTAGATAGAACATTAAATGGTAATTAAATGTTCAGTGTGTACCAGTTTATTGTCAGTAAATTGGTCAAAGCAGCTTTGTGTCAGGGACTGAACCTCACATGGTCTTGTTTTTGAACAAAATAATGACTGGAATACAAAGTGAAAATCAAGACCTACAGACAAAGGAAATGTTGTGTTCCTGCCTAGTGTAGTCTTGAAGTCTGAAAGATACAGAATCTAATTACTGTAGCAGTCCAACTGAAATAATGAGGAGATTGAGAGTAGTACTGATAAGCAGTTAGACGATATGCTTAGCAAGCTGGAGGTCTGCAGTCCTCTAAAAGTCTAGCAAAAGAGTATCTGCAGTGTGATGTACAAATGGAGAGATATTCCATCGGTGCTCTTTTAACCTGAATTATGCATCTATTGCTACTGATGACTGGAGATCGGGCACATGCTTAAGGTATTGAAAGAGTAATTAACTGAAGATAGCATGTATTATCTTTCCATGAAGGAAAGTGATAGCTAATAAAAGTGATAGAGAAATCCAGGATCTCATCAAATATATGCAATAAAGTGGAGTTTAGATCCTCAGGTATCATATAACAGGAGAGCTAATGCCAGTGTGCTGCTGCTTAATCAATGAAAGACTAGTATTACACTTGCTACTTGCTATCCTACTGTAATAAGAGAAACTCCAGTAATTCATCCAGAAACTGAACTGTGCATCTTGGAAAGACTGAACAGTTTTTAGAAGAGCTGGTTTTAGAGGCAGAATCTGGAGCCAGCACATGAGCTGGTACTTCCCAGTAAGGTGGTTTAGTGCCCACTGGGATCCAGTCCCAGAAGAGCTAGCCATTCTAGGAAGGTAAAAAGAAAGCAGTGGGGGAGGCAGCTGCTGGAAGAAGCAGCCAATACCCCCATTTTGGCTTTAAGATAAATGCAAGTAGATCATAATGATGTATTAAGATAACTCCTAAAATAATCAGCACGTGTTGTCTGTCATCTCTGGAAACCTCAGTCACTTTCTGCACACTGTTCTGTAAGGTGTGCTACTGACTCATACAGTGCTCAGCAGTGTGCACTGGAACTCCCACTTCTCACCAAGAATTCAAGAGAATGTGTACCTGAAAACGCTGAGGAAAAGTATGAAAACATGGACAAAGCAGCTGTGAGTAATGACTACTCCTCTCTTGATCCCAGCTAATTGCCACAAAGCTTTAAACACCTCCAGCAATAAAAAAGTGGCGATACTCACAATGAGCAACCTTACTATAAAAAAGTGGTTCCTTCAAATGAATCCTGATTTGTCAGCAAATTGCCGAATACCTCACTGGCATTTATCTGATCGTCTTGCTGTGTTTTACAGGTATTGACACAGTGGCCTTTTCACACCACTGAGAAGCAGAACCTAACTAGAAATATGCCAGATATTTATAGGAGAGGAAATATTAACTTATTAGGAAGATATTCTGGTTGATAACTGCAACATTGATTCCTATAATGTGAAACTGAAGGGCTAGAATAAGATGAACATGCATCATGTGCAATTAACATCTAAGCAGAAATTCATCAACCAGTGACGTAGCCAAACACTAATGCATGAATTATGATCACATATCACAATTACAGGATCTCACCTTACACATCCAGCTCGTTACTTACATTCTAACAAAATATTTACCATCTTGCCATCTATCATTTTATTCAGGAGAACATTTTTCTATGTTTGCAAGCATGCATATCTGACTCAGACACTCCTGATATCCTTTGACATCAATCCAGTTTTGCAAGAGTCATAATTTATCTCCCTTTTCCTCATTCCACAGTTGAAGCCCAGGGGCAGTTCTGTCATGCAACAACTGTTCAGCACATGAAAGAAGGGAGTCAATGTACCTTCCTAGCACACATTGGTGATAAAAGCAACAGAGCACCAAGGGCTCCAAATCACATAGAGAGCGTTTTTTATACTCTATATGAGACTGTTGTACTGATGCATCCAGTGCTGAGCAATACCTTGGCACAACGCTGCAAGAATAGGAAACCATCCCAAAAGTAGCAGTCACCTTACCAATCCCGTCTCTCAGAAAACTCATCAGCACAGGCAGAATGAATGTATATTATACAAGATCAGGCAGTCAGAAAGCCAGAAAGTCTGTCTGACCTTCTCAGAGAAAAGATGTTACAGTGTGGAAGGCTCAAACTTCATCATTAAGTATGAAATCTTGTTTGTCAGCAACAGTAAAACATCTTATGTGAGAGAAGTATAATAATAAGCTTTCAGGAAATGTAGTTCATAAAATAATTCCCATAAAACACTGGGTGGCATCTAGCATCAAGAAAACGTCCTTGTAAAAAAACCTGGATGAATTTTTTTTATGGAAAACAATTCATGGGTGATGAACCTGCACATGAATATGATGGTAAAAGGAGGTAGCAGGTGCTACTGAGCCCTGAACTATAGAAGGTAAAGCTGAGGGTTCTGTAACCCCATCAAGGAAGAATGAAGATGCAACTGAACATCCCATAACTATTCCCATTCTTTGATACTTAAATACACATACACAAATTTTTAAAATTACGACTTTGATTTTCTGCAGCCTTGTGCCCAGTGAGGGTAATCTGGGTCAGGATAAGTTATACCTGCTTTGTTCAGTGTAGCAGTGGCTCCACAAAGTGCACAACAGCAGAGAATCAGGACTCTCTGTGATGTGGGTGTCTCCAGCTCGCATCTTCTACAGTGAAATGTATTTGTGTGTGAAGGGTCAGCCCTTTCAGCCACCTTTAGCACTGATAGTAAGACAAGCTATATAAATAAAATGTGAGCAGAGGTTTCAGGTGAAATCTGTGCAGGGCAGCCCAGGTGAATTAGATCCTTTGGGATGTTCACACAGTTGTGAAAAAATTGGCAAACACCCAGCTGAGCTCTTATGAAATTCTGAAGAAGAAATTAATGTTTGATGGCATAAAATTCAACATGCCAGACAGATGGCAAAGGGGGAGGGAGAGAATGAAAGTAGCACTTGGACATATGCATTCATTTGTTAAAACAGATGCAGTACCTGTATAGGAAGGGTTGCTTATCTACTTTGCTAGAGGTGAAATTAGGCTTATGGAATAAGTAGAAACATCCCATAAAGATCTGGGAGCCACCACAGTTTATAGGCTGGTCATTAGATCTCTACCAATCCCCCAGCAGGTACTGTTGCTCACTGTAACCACCAGTGCACCAGTAGAAGTTCAAAAATATGTTCTTTTTATTTTGTTTTCCTTCCCTCCATTTCTCTCCATCACCCTTAAGATTTTCATGGAAAACCATAGCCAGCCTTTCCATGGTGTTATGGAATGGATCAATTTATTATTCTGCTCTTTACCATCTTCCATGCATAAGTAGTAACACATACATATCTTCAGTAATTTCAGCCCAGCAATATTCAACATTTGCATAGAAGATCTTTGCTACTCCCAAGTGAGCTAGAAGACAACTGCAATGGGATGATTTAGGCCTGTTTGTGAGGTTAATAACAATTTGTTTTGGTTTTAGGCATATAGATTTAGCTTTGTTTTCTAGATAGAAATAAGCAACGAGGCATTTTTAGTTCAAAACAAGGAAATCATCAGTGCTGTCTTGTGTTGTGACAGCAAAAGACTACAGAGCTCTCCTGACAACTCTCTCTTTTTTGGTCTCTCCTTGTGCCTTGATCTGTTTAATGTTGCTGAAGAGGAATGCATAATATTTAGGCATAAAGATACACAATTCCTTCTTTAGGAGATGATGTTGGATAGAACTGGCTAGTACAATTCATCTGTATGATATATATCTCACCTTTACAATTGTATCCAACACAGACATCATCCTGGAAAAATCGCTTTAAACAACCAACAAAGCAAACAAAATCCTCCAATATGTAGGTTCAGGAAAGCATATGCTAACAGATGAACAAGCTGTACATAAACATTCATGCTGCAACCATAACCCACCCAGATTTATGTCCTGGAACTCACATGCCACACAAGTGATATCATATGCATATATTCCCTTGTACACTATCTTAGGCTCATCTACTGCCAAATGTTGGCTTTCTTAAATGCACAAGATCAATAATAACTATTCAAGTCTGCTGTGATCTGTCTTACACATCTCTTGTAAAAAATTCTTGCTTCAAAATAAGTGACTGCATTTATAATTGCTTACTAGTTTACATAATTTTCAAAAAGAAAAGGCTAATAAAATCTCCCTGGGATTCAGAGTTCTGCATCAATTTCACCAGTCAAAAAGCAATAAAATTTGCTTAGACAAAATGAACATTTTTAATGAAAATTGATTAGTACCTCCAGTGAGAAGAATATGTAAACATTTTTGCACTAGGATTGTAATATATTTGTGTTACAAGTTTGAGGTTTCATTTTGATTTTTAGTTAGTTAATTTTTTATGGTTTAATTATTTACATACTTTTTAATTATTTCATAGAAGGTGAAGGGAAGCAATGCGAATGGATGGACTCATGGTTTGATACCTGTGACATAAAACCTATCAACAGAACAGTTGAAATACTTAGTATTTTTATCACATGATTTTAAAAAAAATAAATCCTACAATAAATAGAGACTGATTTCACAAAGAAGATAAGCTTCTCTCAAGACTTATCAAAATAAACTAAAATGAAATAAAATAACATTGGAACTAATCATGACATACAGAGTATATTCTGAGATGTAGTTTTACGTTCTCAGCTTTGATGCTTTGTTGCTTCAAACCTTCAGTCTTCCAGTCCTTTGTCAGAGGAAATGGGTAAGGTGGATGAAGGGATGGAAGGTTTCACCCGGGCAGGAAGGATATAATTCACACATTATTCTTTATCAATTTATAGATATCATATCTATCTTTACCTACTGCAAGTATAGTCTTAGGTAAAGAATTTAGACTAAATATTGGAAAGAGAGTTTGATACTAACAGGCCTTTAACAGCTCTTGCAATCAGAGTATTTTGTGAGCTGGAAACTCAAATGCAGATGTTTCCAAGTGTTGGTTTGATTTGTAGTCTGGAAAATTCCAGCATTCAAATGCAAAATACCCCCCAAAAATAATTATGCTCTCTCCTTCTTTTTCCCATTCATCTTGCCCCCCCTTTGTACTTTTTTCCCTATATGCCCACTGCAGCTTTACCTTTGCCTTTCCAAATTATTTTGCTAGATTCAGAAGTGAATGTGTCCCACACTCACATGCCTTGCTTGCAGCAAATTGAGGTCAGCACCTTCCACCATGCTGCCATTTGACTGTTTAGCAAGTGGCACCAGCCTTGAGCCAGATTTTTTACCCTCTGTGTCAGGACCTGGCACATGCCTTGATGGTCATGCTCACAAAGTCAGCAGATTTACCATCAGAAAAGAGCAGAGTTGTCTACGCCACCTTCTACAAGAAAAGCAGAATCCCCCCTTGCTTCTGAAAGGGACAAGCAGCCACCAAACTTCTTATTCAAGGGACTAAACACCATGAATTCCTCCTGGCAGAGTGCACACCACACATTCACGTGGTTTCATGTAAATATTTATTTTTCTCCTTGTCCCTTCTTAAATAATTTCAGATCTCATTCTGCAACAGAAGAGAGCAGGGAATTATACTGAGCTGTAGTTGGTATTAACACTAAGTATGGATAATGTCCCACATAATGTGATTACTTCATTTGATCCCCTACACGCTGTACAGGTACACACACCAACAAGAGTGATACGGGCACAGTTATTTATCCGAAGAAATTTGCTTCAATTTCAGTACTTTTGTAATCCTAACTCTCACCTAGTAGATTTGAATAGTTTTATTTCTGTTTTTCTCTTTTCCTCGAAAGACTGGCTGTACCAGAGCTGTATTTTCTCTTGGTCAGTGCTCATCCGAGTAGCTGCAGTCAGGAGACAGGGAGGAATGGGTGTGTATGTACCTCTGTGTGCACGCACATATGGCTTAGCACAAGCATACTGCTGGTCAGGGAGCTCTTCACACATAAAGCTGAGGGTATCTTTACACTTGGTCCTTTTCTAGCCTCCTGCAACAACACTCATGTACTTCTGTAACGCATGTCCGTGCAGCCCAAAAGAAGAGACCATACTCAGTACCCTTTACTCCTCTGGGGCTCTTCCTGTTGCTGCTCCCTCCTGTCTCTCTCTTTCCTGTTCTCATTGCCATGCAGCTGATCCTCTCTCTTCTTGACAAAAATGACACTTGACACTTGACAAAAATCCGGAACCCTTACCAAAAATAAAGAGAAAAATAAAGTTTTCCAGCCAGCAGAAGTCAAGTGGATGTGATTCTGAGCAACCTGATCTAACTGAAGGTGCCCTTGCTCCTTGCCAGGGCGTTGGACTAGATGACCTTTAAAGATCCATTTCAACCAAAACTATTCTATGATTTTTTGATTCTAAATGACTCAGCTATTCATAATATCCTCAGCACCTGGAGCACCACAAAGGCTCTGTCTAGTTCTGTCATCCCTATCTTGCTCACCAATGCTGCTGCTCTTGAAAAGCCACAGAAAGATAACTCTCAGTCCCAGCAATAAACACACCATAAAAATTAGAATTTTGGTAAGTAATTTTAAGAGCTGCTTTACTGATACATGTGTTCACACTCATCTCACTGCAAAAACACCAGTAGGTGCCTAAAGAGCAAGCTACAAGGCTGGATGATATCCCTTCCATCACAAGCCTGCCTCTCCTTTGTCTGTAGAAGAGAAAATGTATGCTGAGATAGAAACTGCAAGACTAAGAAGTTGCATTTGGGACTGGACTTAGGAGTATCAAGGGGGAAGGAAAACTCCTGCATAACCATGGAAGCATCCAAATGCTAACCTAGCGTGCCTTCAGTGTTTTTATTCTTTGCATTTCTATTTCAGTAAAAGTTAGTGAGTTTTCCTTTTCCCTTAATTGCTGTTTGATGCTGATGTATGAAAACCTGGAAACCTGAAGTTTCACACATAAACTTTATTTAGATGGGAGTGAAAGGAGGTGAAGGATAGCATCTGTGATCTGAAAGGTGACTGGAGTGGTAATTATACAGAGAGAACTGCAGAACTACATTTTAAACACCACAGCATATTAGTACTACTACCTTCAGCTGAACCACACTAAAGTTTCATCATATGAGATGAATGCAAGCTTTCCTATCTGCGTTTTGAAACTGTGTTTTTCTTGAGGCCAGTCTGGACATGAGGAAATTGAGCAAGGGGGAGCCCAAATTCCCAGGCTTCTAGTTCCAAAAGTAAAGATTGCTTGTTATATGGGTTTGAGAAATTTTGATTGGTAAAATGTATGTAATGAAATGTAAATTAAATTCATCCTGCTAGATGAATTTCTCACCTCATCTGTCTTCTAAATATTTGAAAAAAACATTTGAATTTTCCCTTTCACGTCTCCTTGTGCAACTGTCCCTGTGGAAATGTATCCCTCCTGACTTTCATCAGTGGTTGTCTGAAAAGGCCATCAACCTGAAGCCTTTCACTCACCCAGGGTTTGAAAAGCTTTTTCTTCTATCTCCTGCAGCAGGTGAAGCATCTGATACCAAGTTGTCAGCCTAGTGCATATTCTGACAAGTGTTTGCCTGTCTACTGCAGTTGCCTGGCTCCATGCCCTGCAAGACACCTCTCCTGTAGACTACCCCTTCCACCCCTTCCCTGATTTTATTAATGACATCTCAAGAAATGCCCTATCCTCATATGCATGTTTAATTCCTCCTCCTTTGACAAAAAAGGCAGCTCATGAGCACTCATACTGGCACTCCCCGAGCTCTCATTTCTCATCCACCTCCATGCCTAGCACTCCAACATAAGGCAGAGACTGAGAAAGACAAGAAGCACCTTCCCAAATACTGCTATGCCTGCTCTATAGTTTTACCTTCTCTGTATCTCCTTGACCATCAGCCATAGTGCAATTCAGATGAATTATTTTAACTTATGCATGAGCTGCCATTTAGCTGCTCATTAGAGCTCTAACCATAACAGTCATATTTAAGTTAGGAAAAGACTGTGATGAGTCTGTTAGGTTCCCTTAATAACATCTTTCAAAAACAGCAGTGATAGTGCTCTAGAAAAACCTTTTGTACTTCAAATTCTCATCAACTCTATCAGTCCTAAGAGCATTAGCCAAGCTTTAAGCAGTTCATCATCTCTATTACATTCATTTACATGCCACTGGGCTTGACACTGGATAATAAGGGCTTATTCAGCAATAATTCATTTTTTGATCTGGTAAATATACTACAGGCCTTCTTCTTAGGTTATTACCTTTTTTTTTCCTTTTTCTTCTCCATGAATTGCCTTTTTTTTTCTTATAGCTTACAGCAGCACAGATTTTTGAATGTAAAACATTGACCTTTAAGTTATTATACTTCCTGCTCTGGTTGCCTTGACCAAAGACTCCCTCTCCAATAACGAAAGGACCTTCTGTTTCCTTTGGAGGTAGTATGAAAGCTATTGTACATAGCCACCATTTACTGGATCAGAGACATCAATCATATTTCTAATGTTCTATTATCAGCAAACAAACACAGAAAACTGGCAGTTGGACCACAAAAGATCCCAGGTCATGCTTTCCCACTGGGATTCACACCCATGCATGGTCCAATTTAGCTGCATGAACTCACCATGACACAGGGGTCCCCTCTGAAAAATGTTCATCTGAACACTTAGAAAAGTCTGTGATATGCTTGTTGTTTACCATCTGCCTTCACTAGGCAGGTGGGCTCATGCTGTGGCCATCACCAGTATTTGGGAGTACTAAAGACAGTTGTTTAGGCTCTGCTTTAGGCTTATGGCTGATATTTACTTCTCTTCTCAAGATAAATAGCCTAGTAACTATGGAGAAGACAGTTAGCCGCTTCCCTTTGAGTTTTATGGAAAAAGAAACTTATTTTAACATCACTGTAATTATCGTAAAACCTTTCTGTAAAATGCACACCAGCGTATTTATTGAAGACAGGCCATTTATCTAGCTAAATCAGCAAAATTAAAATGCTAGCTTTTACTGAATAAACATATACAGAAACACTGAGCCTGGGCAGGGGCATGAATTATTTTTTCTGCTATTAGCCTGTGGTGCCATGTGTGTGGCCAAGAAGTAACTTCTGTCCTTCTGCAGGACACTGTATTAATTTATCTGAGTTTTACGACCACTACTGCCTGTTCCTCATCTTTCAAGAACAAGAGCTCTCACAGAGCAGAAGTGGAGCAAAGCTGCCAGATGTGTATGCTGAGCAGGAAAACCTGCTGTGTTGCGAGACTGGGATTCAACAGAGTGCTTGGCCATGACAACAAGCATATGATCAGTCAAGTATGCAGCTAACAAGAAGCCACATATTTTCAAATACCACCAGCACCATTTTACCCATGAATGGCTGGAAGATAAAGTATAATTTGACACATATACAAGCAACCATGGCAATTATCGTCTCTATACTACAACTTTTTGCACTGAAAGCAGACCTTGCAATGCAGCCAAGGATTTCTTAACTGAATAACTTCCCAGTGCCCTTAACAGCATTAAGAGGAATACCAAGATTAATGGCAGCTAAAAAACACACTTAAATCCTACCCAGGCAGAAGGGGGCCTTTCTCCAGAGCTGAAGCATTCAGCAGAGGCAATGTTGCCCATGACCCAGTAAAGGTGCATGCTCGCATTCGGTATGCTATGTGCAGGGCTGTGTGCATATGGATTAACAGCAAGGCGTGATAATTTAACATTTACTTGTTAATTCAGTCACAAAAATCTTGTTTCGGTTTCCCTGAGATGTTTTGATGCATGCTGTGCTGTAGCTGGGTAGTGGCTCACTCACTTACAAAGTAATTTTACTGGTGCTTGGCAGACTAACTTAAGGCAAAGGCAGAAATTAAGATATTACCTTTTTCTGTTTCCCTAACATGGCTGCATATGTAGCCTGGAATGAAATGCACAGCATGCTGATGTTGTTATACATGGATAAATATGGAGGGAGTGATCTAAAATAAGACCAAGAGTCCCTCACACTGGTGTTCTGACGCTTGTATCACAGAGATGTGTATGGGGAGGGGAAGTAGACTTTCAAGGCACCTTCATCCTCTTTTCCTACAGGTATGTTTGAAGGAAATATGAAAGTGATCTCACACTGGTCACATGCTAGAATATAAAACTGAATGGGGGAGAAAATTATTTATCCTTTATGTTTCTCTTTTACAGACAAGAATTAAATATACATCTAGAATACTTCACATTTGGAATGGTCCTGCTAAAAAAATAAAGGCAAACTAATTGCATCTGCTAGGTCAAGCTTCCCATCCCCCATTGCTGAAAATCACCAACCCAAATATCACTTGTCTGTGTTGGTTCTCACAGAAGGCAAACCGTATGTTACAT
Source organism: Lophotriccus pileatus (assembly GCA_035583135.1). Taxonomy (NCBI): domain Eukaryota; kingdom Metazoa; phylum Chordata; class Aves; order Passeriformes; family Tyrannidae; genus Lophotriccus; species Lophotriccus pileatus. The sequence continues at coordinate 65,399,885 of JAWWES010000115.1, forward strand.
TCCCAGTGTCCATACACTTTTTCAGCTTCTAAATAGCTGGCTCCCCCAAACGGCTGTTGGCCAGATTTTGGTTCCCTTCCAGCACTGAAAGGCAGAGGGTAGGAGGTGTCCTGCTGTTACTCTCCTTTCATTTAGAAAATGGAGAGGTTGTCTGGCTGCCAACTTGTCAGTGCAAATAAGTCCCCTCTGCAGATCTTATCAGATGAATCCCAATGTGAAAACTTTCTACATATGAATTGCTTTGCAAGGAAGGCTTGACTGTTTTTCAGAACAAATAAGGAAAAGAACAAAATAAATGAAGTGAAAAAGTAAAGAACTTGTACAGAGAGGTCACTTCAAAGGAACAAAAGTCCGCAGGCTTCTTTCTCCTGTTCTCTTTTTTGATTTTTTCACAATTGGCTTGCCAGCATCTTCATGCTGCTCCCCTAACTGTAGTGGGCTTAGTCACCACAAGCCTCATCAGTGTACGATTAATTACTCCTGTTAATCAAAGCTGAAAGGCTGAAGGAACTACAGTGCCCAGCAGATCAGTAATGGAAGTTCTTACTCTCATCAGTGCCAGAAGTTCACCAACAGACTGGCTGCAAAGCAAAGACAAGAACAGCTCATAGCTATCAGATTTCCAGCAGCCTAGGCAGAATGGCCAGCTGAATGGAGTGTCAGTCTGCAGGAGAGGCACGCTTATCCTGGAGAATCACCAGCACTGTAAATGGTAGCCAAGACTGTGGTTATATTAAATCAATATTGCTAGTTACATTATTAAATATTAATCTAAGATATAAAAAATGGAGTGTTCTTCTGGTTCTGCCAGAGACAGCTTGCGTAATCACACCAAAGAATTTCATTTCAATTCCTCTCAAATTCCCATCTGTAAAACAGATAATAATATTTCCAACCATCCACTTATGTAAGCTTGTCTCTCTGGGCAGGCTCCCTGGCCACCTCTCATATCGCATGCCTACAGCCTTGTGGAGACCAGCACCTCTAGAAGCCACTGTCATGTTATAGATGGAGAGACACAGCATGGAAAGGTCACACAGCTTGTGATGAAGCTCTAGAGCTATAAAACTCTGAAAGGATAGATTGGAGTACTTTAGGTAAATTTTTTGTCTTCAAATCTGCTGACTGTGAAAAGCATTGTTCACTGCCACCAAAAAGAGCTGTTGAGACAGACACCGAAATGCTATTAGGTCTCTTTGAGGATTTACAGAGCCGAGGGAATGCAATGCAAAGATGGGTGACAATGACAGAGTTGTCAAAAATAAACCATGCAGGACCACACTTATTTCTGTCTCAGGGAAAGGAGTGTTATGGGTGAGAGAGGCACCAGGTGTCACATTTACAGATCTCAGTGGCCCCTGCTATCTTTACACTCTGCTACCACTCTTCCAACACCTGCTTTTGGCACTGAAGCAGGGAGGGAGCCAGGGAAGCCAGGGGAGAAGGGGCTACAGCCCACGCTAAACTCTAACCCAGTGCAGCATGCCCAGCCTCACTCACTTCATGTTTTGTGGCTTTTTCATTAATGCCTGAAGAATGTAGACCTTCAAATAGATGCACTCGGTATGCAAACCAATAAAACTACTTGCAGTAGTTGAATCAGAGCACCCTGAAGCAAGACCAGCCCATTAGAGAATGAAAATCAACAGTCACAAGACAGAATACATATGTGTGTGTGTGTATATATATATATATATATATATATATCTCACCTATATATATACATAATCTCACCAATATACACATGTATATCTCACAAATATACAATTTGGATTGCATTACCCAGTCTTTGTCAGAATATAGTCATTCCGATTAAGAGTTAAGTGAACAAAATAATTGAGAACTAATGGGGGGACAGATCCACCTACCATGCACACCTGTGTGAAGAGAGTAGGTAATGCTGCTGAGCTCCATCAGATGGTTTGTCTCTTGTTAGAGAACTCAACTTAAAATAACAGTGGGTCAAAATTGGTGAAAGCACATGTAAACATTTCCTTCGTGTGAACAGAAAGAGTCGAAAAGGTCTAACAAAGAAGGGGTAACAATTTCATGTTAAAAACAAGGAGAAAAAAAATGAGGAAAGGAGAAAACTCAGGAATATTTAACAAGAATAATTAACAGAAAAGAGGGCAGGCCTCAACTGAGGTTGTAGCTAAACATATGGTTGAATCACAGAATCACGGAATGGGTAAGGTTGGAAGGGACCATAGTGGGGACGTCTGGTCCAACCTCCCTGCTCAAGCAGGGTCTTCCTAGAACACATTGCACAGGATTGCATTTAGATGGCTCTTGAGTGATATTCTGACCTGAGGACAAATATGTATGAAAAAACATAGATGACAAGTGCAATTAAAACACAGAAATGCCAACTCAGCACATACATCCTATCTCTGCCGACAGTACTTTAAGGATCCCAGAATAGTACTGAAGCCTAAACTCCTTAGTTTAAGTGCTTAGCAGTTAAGCACTCGCTTAAATGTCTTGCTGAATTGAGATGAGCTCATGAAGTGTGATCCCAGAATATAATAACTGAAGGACATGGAAACTTTAAGCCTAGGCAGTCATGGAGAAATCATGTTCTTTATGCTCTTGACAAATTCCTGTACCACATTCATTTCCGTCTTCCTAAGTACAATTCTGTGATAACAGAAAAATAAAAAGCAGGACCACACTCGGATGCTGGGACTGTTCCCTTTCACCCAGTGCATGTCAGTCTTTCAGGTGCAGTAATTCAGATTACTCTTCCTTGGATGAATGGCAAGCCAGGTGAAGTGACACTGGCTAGGATGGACACTAGGTGAGGTAGTACCCAGCCCTGATTGCAGCATGGTGTCCTGTCCTGGGCTGTCTGACAGCTCAGTAGTATCACAGCATTGGTACTGGGAGGGTGGACCTGGATTTTCTTGTGCATCTCTAAATAGCTTGCTGTGGAGCAAATAAATGTCAACCTTTAAGTAATAACTGATGCTGAATATAAGGCTGTTGAGTTTCACAACTGATTGAAGTCTTTAACCTATACTGAAATAAAACAGTAAGCCAAATTTTAGCACTGTAACAACTTTGAAAAACAAAATTTGTGTATGGAAAAACCAGGGTTGACAAGTTACTCTGTAGGGAGCAAAGTCTCTCATTGATACACAAAAAACCCAACTTTGCTTTAAACTCAAGAGCAGCAAAAGTTCCATCTAGTTCCATCTAGTATGTTTCATTTCTCTGGATATATTGTCATTTTTATTTTTCTATTTGATCTTCACTCCCCTTTTAAGGCTAGTTTATTTCTTCTTAGTACTTTATGCTAATTTCTTACACTGTCTTTTACTCAGGTAATAGTTTAATAAATTCTTCAAGAAGCTAGTGATTGACACAGAGCATGAAGCAGTAGGGAGATCAGCTTTCCATGGAAGTCATATGCTCACACTGACTTATTCCATGGTGGGGAAATGGCCCAATCAGAGTCAAGCTTGGATAGCACTGAATAGCAATAACTCTACAATAATGCCTGTTGATGGTGATCATTACGGTTCTCTGGGAAAAGTGAATGTGCTTTCCAGGATTTTGTGATCTCATGGTGCATTCCTAGCCATAACTTGTTAAGAATTTGTAGAGAAAAAAATTGTGAGAAAAGGAACACTGTTGATGGGTCACTGCTACTTTCTCTACTATGAGTGATCCTGCCCATTAAAATAGATATGATGCTGAACAGAAACAAGCAAGGTGATGTCTGTAACACAATAATTGCCAGCGTGGCATCTACTAAGACTTCATAAATCCATATGTAAAAGATCTAAATCATAAAAGAAATATTACTTTTTATTACCTCTCTCCTAACATGACAGTTTCAATGGCTAATTATTTTCTAACATGTTTGCCATAGGCATCACACAGAATTTATGTTACTGCTTTAAGCCAAGACTTTCACAAACACATATGGCAAGCTTTTATGTGTTACTACATCTCATCTGCAGGCCACCATGAGTAAGAATAAAGCTTTTGGAAATAGCTATTGATGTGGTGTGCTAAAGCACTCAAAAATAAAGAGCCTGAATACTTGCAGGTCAGTAAAAGAAAAGACTGGCCACTAATACAATTAATTGAACAAAAAGGCCTGAGTGCAGGATCTGAACTTCAACGTCAACTGGAAAGTCTCAGCAATTAAATGATTCCACATCAGACAGGGTCAGACTGTTCCTAGTCTCTCTCAGAGGGAGAATGGACTTCCTTTCTTTGGGGGGCTTCTATAAAGGACACGTGGGAGATGCAGGACTGATCTCTTACCCTGGGGAAAGAGAGCAGGAAAGAGAAGGGCCGTAGTACACCTATACTGATTTGAAGCTATGGGTCTGGTATTCCAACACATGGTGTGGGAAAACACTTGTGAGACTGTCTTCATAGGTGGGTGACTCCCAGTGCAGCAGCTGTGACTTAAGGATACATCACCCTTCAGCAAATAGCACCATAACCTGGTGCTGCCCAAACACGGCTGCTTACATTGCTGTCCACCACTGCTGTCATGCAAGCTCAGGCAAGACTCTCACCACTTCTGAGACACAGCAGCAGCAAAGCGAAGAGAAGACATCTGTTTCCTTTTGAGAGGTATTGGCTAGAGAGCTAGAGAGGAAGAAAGCAGCGAGTAGCAGCTGAAACACCTTCACATCAGGACATCAGCTAGCAGCCAGATGGATTCAGCTCCGGTTTTGTGAGTGGACCTCTCCAATGCTGTTCCATCTGTACTTGTTTGACTGCCCATGTGGCTAATCCCAGCACTGTTGCCCAGACTTGCTTCCTGTAAGTGAGGCCCCAGAGAACTGTGCTGTGAAAGAACCAACTTAAAGGGGTTTTATTGAATTCAACCGAATTACAATGCAGGTACCAGAAGACAGGGACTCAGCACTAGTTTTATTTCTACTGTTAACTTTTTTTTTCATCAGTTTGCTTTGGTCCTACCTGTAGGTGTAACTATTTAGATATATTTACAAATGCTGGTCCAGACTTTCAGCCAGCCCTTTAAGACCTAAAGGATTATTCCAACATAAAAAAATCCTCCTTCATCCACTGAAAATGACAACTTTTTTATCTGCTCCCCTGACCCAAATTACACCATAAGCCACTCCAATTGAAGTACAGGAGCAAGCCTGACTCAGATCGGCTTTATTTTTGCTGTTCTCTATCAAGACAAACAACAGAACCAGAGACAGGTTTTGCAGCTAAGGACTAATGTAATTTCTCCACAGGTTCTTTTGTTCTCTTCAGTGCTGTGTTTCCTTAACCTATATTAAATTGTTTGACAGACTTATGACTTCTTTTAGTGGTGTCTGCAACAACTGCTACCCAGATCAAAATTCTCCCAGCAGAGCATCTCTATACTCTGTGTGAGCATTCAATCCGTTCTTCAGGACATAATGGCACCGTTATCATCAGTTCTAGGATTCTAAATCAGGTAAGTTTCTGAAATTAGAGAAACCTTACAAATGTCCTGCATTAAACATCAGTGGTGAAATCCAGCAAGTATTGTGCAGTTTTTCCCTCCTACATCTCCCTGTTATTCCAACCTGGAATTCTATGAAAGGTGATAGCCAAATCGGTCTCCTGTGGCACTGCAGTTTTTAATTGGGAATGGAACCGATTTTCTTCATGGCTGTTGTGGAAGGAGAGAAAGCCCCAGTTCAACTTTTGTTTTTCCCTGAGGATGCACAAAGAGAAGGGAGCCAGGCTAAACAACAATAGCTTCAATCAGCCACACACACATGAAACAAAGGGAATTTTTTTCTCTGCGTAGCCAGAAGAGGAGGGGTCTGACTGGCATTCAGACTTTGCAGCATCTCACTGTGGGAGAGAGGTCTTCTGCAGTCATTACTCTCCTAGGGTGCTTGTTATTGACAGTGCTTTCGACTGACTGGCAGAGAATAAAAGTATCCCCCTCGGTAATATCATTCACTTCCCCCATTTACTGTTCCCCCCTCTCTGTGCCTCATCCAGAGCACATGTGCAGCTGACACTGAGAGCACGGTGACCTCCTCTGAATATGCATAAATGCTAAGGATTGTCTGGTTTTTGCCCTGCTGCCATGGCTGGCTGAAGCAATAGCTTGGCCAGCATTTTGTTGATGAAAGAATGCATTAGTTTGCAACTGTTAGCCTGCAGATGGCCAACTTCTAAGTCTGGCATCCAGACTCGTATTTAGTCTCACAAGCAATTGCTTGCATATAGTTAAAACTGATGAGACACTGATGTTTAAATAATGTGCACCTGCTTTTATTTTCTTACAATAGTTAAGAGATACATCAGTGTGCTGAGCATAGAGTAGATAGTAGGGATGAGAAGATTCATGTTACCAAATTATTTTTTAGAATTTAGTTCTGTAGTGCTTGGCCATCAGAGTTTGCATGACTGAAGTATGCTGGGTGTAAATGCAGATTAATGAACAGGCTTTATTCCCAGTGGAGCTATGTGGATGCAGTACTGCTAAATTTCTGTAGGTTATACACATGGAAAAGGAGGATTCACCATCTCCATTCCTTTAAAATCAAAATGGGGGGCCCTTGCAATGGTAAGGGTAAACATAATTAACTTCTGCTTACGATTATTGAGCACAATGCTCTTTTGTTGCTTTCTGCTTTTTAGCACATATGATCATATCTGAAAGCATTTTTTTTAATCCATGAAAAGTTTAAGATTCGCTTTTTAGTTTTAGCAGAAATTGACTGGTATTTTATTTAGACTTTAAGATCAGAATATTCAAAATAAACATAAAACTGATTAAAATACCAGAAGAAGAACTATTGCAGAACATGGAGATAGGTCTGCTGAGACTTGTTTGCTCTTTTGCTGGTGATTTTTGGGAGGAAGAAAAAGAAAATGAATAGTGATGTTGTCTGATGGGTGCATTTACACGGGATTTGCTTCAAGGACCTTATAACACAGAAATAAGATTTCAATTAATCACAGACAAAATCTTAAGAAATCAGTAACTCAAAGAAGCATTTGGGAATGTCACTGTACATTCATGATTCATACTCTGCCTTCCTTGTAGGATAAAGTAATTTTTAATTCATCTTTATATTGCTCTCTTCCCACTTTCACCAGTGAAATTTATTTCTTATATTCCTTTCATCTGTCCTTGTATTCCTGCTAGTAGACTCATGCTATCTTTTGGCCACTGACTCCTTGGCTGTTTCAGCTGGAATAATGCTTCCAAACTGTAACCACCAATGCCACCAATAGAGAGCTGCAACAACCTCAATCTTTTTGGGCCTGTGATACTTAATATTTCTACAAGTCTCTTGTAAATACTACCAAAACCTAATTCTCATCTGATATAAATAACTGTTGCTAAATTAGGGTAAGTGTTGATTTATACTATGTAATTCATATCTGTCCTTAAGTCCTGGACACAAATCTTCCTGTAAACAGACAGAATAATAACAAAATTTTCCTCTGAAAAAGGTTGAAAAAAGTAATTTAAGTTTCCATTATAGCTAGACTGTCATTACTGTTGAATCAAAGTCTTGGAGCTTTTGGAATAAGAAGGTAGTTTAACAGAGTCAAATACAAGAATATCACAGTCCACAGCAGGAAAGAAGGATCAGAAATCATCTTTGTTCAGTATTATTGCTAATAACTAATCCATGTCCTAAAGAAATGAATAATTAGCTTCCCAGTAAGAGCAAGTAGATGGAGCAGGGAGATGGAGAAAGGGAAGAAAAGAGGCAAAAAGGAGTATTTATAAGGACTTGTGTCAAGAAATGGAGGTAAGGAATTGATCAACACTGAGATTTTTAGTGAGCTTTCAGCAAACCTGCTACTATACCATGATTAGATAAGGCAGGAAAACAGCTGAAAAAAATCCCAAGTTTGCTTGGTCTACTAACAGGACAGTGAAAGAGGAGTCCCTGGCACAGCTTTGTTCTGCAGAAAGAAGTGAGGATCTCATTCTGCTGTGACCCCAAGAGACACTTGTCCTCCTAGAGTCAGCACTGCAAGGTCCAGATTCGATGCCCCAAATATTAGCCATCATTTCTGAAAGACTTGGGAGCTTGGAAAAAAAGAAAAAAACAACCCCTTAATAAAATTAAATGAAAAGTAACAGTCAAAATCTTCACTGTGTTCATTACTAAGGCTAAAAGTTATTGAAAACTTCAATAGAGAATTCAGTATGTAATCTGAGCTTTAACTGTTAAGCTGCCTTAGAAATCTGTATGGCATAGCAGCCATGTAGCATTTCCTCTGCTTTGTGGGAAATAAAGAGAAAAACTGTTAGTGTGAAGTTTTGTAAATAATCCTTGAGAAGTGATAAGAAATTAAATAATTCATGCTTTCTTCCATTGTTAGATATGTAACCCAAGGGCATGCATGACTGCATAATATAAGACTTGAAACAGCATAATAATACACATTCATATATAAGAAACAACAGTGTAATTTTGAAAAATATTGAAAGGGTATTCTTGGACTTTTAAAGAATTGCAGGGTGAAATATTTGAGAAAAATAACAAATTCCTAAAACATTTCACTACTGGCGACCAATCAGCAAAACACTGCATGCGCAAACCCATCCCTTAATTCTACTTACAGTATTTTATATCTTCCTCAACATACAGTTTTTGGTATTAATTAATTTTGCTTTTTCTAGAACCTCCATCAAAAGATGAACCCAACCAGTAACTTCATACACCAGTACTTGAAAATATGGCTTACATGCATACTATAAGTTAAAACCTCTCACTAGCCAAAAGGCAGTCAAAATGTCTTATTCTTAGAATTATTTTTTAGATTTGTTTATTTGATTTTATTGTTTTTAAGATCAGCTGTGTGGTATTTGAGAAATTCAAATACCTGACAAATTGGACAAATCTGGTACCATAAGCACAACAGAAATACAAATCCCGTTTCCTCTGGCTACAAATAGGAGTTACTGCATGCATGAATTATACCCTGAAGTTTGTAAAAGAAACAGAAATAAGCATTGCTTTCCTAGAAATCACGACCTTTGGGAGCACTGAGAATGACCACTAACATATCAGTAAATTTACTGTATAGTAAGACCTTTTTCTGGGGATATAAACTCTATTCAAGCCCAAATACCTTTGAACTAAGAAAAAGCTACAGTTTGTTTTTCAATTCATATTTTAATTAAAGAACTCAATGAAATATAGAGAAGGGAAAAACAATTTGCATTTTTAGCAAAAAAATTTGAAAAGTAATCTAATAAACAATAAAACCAACCAGATCTATAAAATACCTCTCCTATACAGCTCTAAAGGAAATTTTGGTTTTCATCAAAAGTTGAAGGAGCTGCTATTTAGCACAAAACCTGCTTACATCTTCAAGGGCAATTTTTCATTTAAATTGTTTCTAGCAACAGCTAATTTTATTCAAACACACAGCAGTAAATAAAACAGGTGAAAAGAAGTAACTCTGCCTTCAAAAATCAGTATGTGCAAAATGTTCTTGGAATTAGCGTTAACAGGAAAAAAAAAAAAGGTTGGCTGAAGCTGATTTTTAAATCAAGGGTTAAGTATATTTGTTGCCCAGTGACAAAACAGAACCACAGAATATGCCGAGTTGGAAGGGACCCACAAGGATCTTCGAGTCCGACTCCTCGCCCTGCAGAGCGCCACCCCCAAGTGTCACGCCATGTGCCTGAGAGCACTGTCCAAATGCTTCTTGAACTGTCAGGCATGGTGCCGTGACCACTTCCCTGGGGAGCCTGTTCCAGTGCCCAGTCCTTACAGGATGACTGTGATCACTTCTATGATGAACATGTCTAACCCGAAACTCTTGAGTAATCGCTGTGGACAGAGCAACTACGGAAGAGTGGTATCAGTAATAGCTTTTAACAAGGCTGTTAAAAACCCCAAACAAACCAATCAAACAAATGTAAGGCTCTTCCCTTCCCCCCCAACCCTTTCCCCCCTTACCTAAAGGGAAGAGTTTTCTCTGTGTGATTAATGGATCTGCCACTAGAAGGTGAAGGATGTCTTTTGGTAAGGGATATGTAAAACCAGGCCTGCTCCCAGCCTTGGGCTGTCTTTCCTGCTTCCACACTGAAGGACCCTGCTCACCTATACATCAGATAGAAGATGAAGCTCCTTTTTGATAAGAGTAATCTTAGCTGATCCCAGACTTCATGCAGGAATAAAAGTGCAAGCAATAGGAAAGACAGAGCAATACTAAATTTAACATGGGACAGATTGTACTGCAAGAAGGCATGTTCTTCCTGTGCTGGGAAGCGGTAGATACAAGTAACAAAGAACTGGGAAACTCTTTTAATGTGAAAGTTCTGGGTTCAAACTTGTACTGCCTTAAAGGCCTCTTATTGAACACTATTTTGCTTGAGTGGTATTATCCGTTTTATAGCTGAGGATGTGAAGGACTATATTGTGCATGATTTTCTTACATTACATTATCTAAATCTGCAGTAACACAGAAGTCAAAGTGTTTCACAGTATTATTTGAATAGGCTTCTTTGTACTTCAGATATACTTGCATTCTCTGTCTGTTAGGCTATGACATAATAATTTATTTTTGAATAAGGTAGTCCCAAACAAGCACTTTTAACATCCATTATCAAAAAAAAAAGCACTTACTTTAAAAAAAAATTTAGTATTTATCTGTTGGTGGGCAACATTTCTTAAATGCCAATGATCTAAATTTTAAATGGGGATAACAATTTTTATTGCTTTCATCTCAGAGAGCCTTAACTGATGAGACAGCTGTGAATAAAGCCTTTCCACAGAACCTTATGTTAAGCCAAGTACGTCCAATAAGCCACTACACAAATAAACAGAAAATGCCTTTTCTCTGTGCTCATAAAAATTCATAGTATATTAAGCAGTTATTCTAAACCAAACTCCAGAAAGAAGCTGCCAAACTGCAAACCCCTAATGATCCTAAAGGGGAGTTTCAGAATATTCTTTGCAATGCGAATACGGATGAACCATAAGTCAATAGCAACTGTCTTTTGGAGTCTGTCCCTTCCTTATTGTAGCTATATCACATCTGGTTCAACTACGGCAAATGCTTTCACAGAATACCTGTCTGAGAAATACAGCTGGCTTTAATAAGCATTTTGTTTTGGAAAACTTAAATGGGCTGCTCTGTTTTGCTGTTCATTTAATTTCCTCTCCTACATTACTTCTTATCTCTCAGTTTAGAGTAACTGCATCCCATAAGAACATCATGGTAGAAGTGACTGTCTCTCTCTTAACCACAATTTGTTGACTTTTGTATTAGAGCGCACCAGAAACTCCCCAAGATGTGCTTAAAAGCAATTAGGGTATTGGCGATATTGGGAGGCCCTGAGGCTTTACAAGCTTTCTTAGCATGAGGCCAATTTATGGATGCTTAAGTTGTAATGAAGCAGAAAATGTATAGAAAAATAAATAATCTAAAAATATATAAGCCTCTGGAGCACGCTTCAAGATGAGAAAATTTCTGATATATTTTCCAAGTAGCAGGATACTCTAAGATTTAATAATAGGCTTGTTTTTTGAGAAACACTAAAATCTGCTTTAAAATTAAACAATCCCACGTAAAAGCCAAAAAGCAGGACTATATTAAGAGAAAACAGCAAGGGACTAAACCCTCTATCCAGCACAGAACCAATACTTCATAAGAGCTGCAAAACTCTAGGTAACAGAGATGAAGGCCAAAATTTGACCTTTAGACAAAAAAAGGTCCAACAAATTCTCATTAAACCCTCAGGCACTGAAAGCGCTTGAATAGTAGACATCACTGTAAAAGAAGAGATGGTGCTAACTGCAAGTATCCAGGAAATATAGTGAAGCCAGAAGTTCAACTTTCCATCACAAATTCTGCTGTGATAATACCGGTTACGATGCTCAGAAGAATAGCAACATTGTCAGCAAACATATTTATGTTTTTGAATTTGGCTTTCTAAGTTTTTTTGATACACAAAACAAATCATGCTGAAGAGATGATGCTTGTAAGAAATATCTATTAGTAGTTTTACATATCCAAAGGACAGACTGGGGTGTTCTAAAATGCCTTCAAGAGTAGAAGATATCCAGCATAAGAAGTATTGAGAAAGCATTTATGTAACTAAGTAGTAACCTTGAAAGTCAGAAATCTAAAAGATAGTGACTATGTTTTTTGATGTTAATGTTTATCAAAACCTTGTACAAAATACTGTAAAGAAGGTACTCTTTAATATAACAGAAATTGAATTTTCACACAGATCTGAGTTGGTTTTTTTTCTGGGACAGTCCTGAGGGGTCTATGTTAGAAACTGATAAATAAATGGCCAAAGATGAAAGTCAAGTGCTGTGGAGGGACCGTGCCGCCACCTGAACTGCAGCTGGGGGTGCTGTTCAGGGTTGGTATAACAGACTGGGTATTTTTTTGCTTCTTGCCTTTCACTTTGTTTAACATGCGTTTAATTTCCTTTCAAATTGAGTGATCAGTAGCGACATCTTTTTCCTCCCTACTGCATTTTGATTATTAATGTGGGAAGAATGCCCAAGACCAATACACAGTCACGCTAGGCCACTTAATTAAATTTCATTTTATTCTGGTTGCATGATGAATACTGACCAATTTGCTTGCAGTTAGCTCCTGGCCTGTTTCACTCCTTTCAAATACCTGCTCACTGGCACAGCGAGTCTTCTTTTGGCCATTAACACTACAAGGAAATATTCCATTTTGGTTTTGTGAACACCCTGTTCTCACCAGAGTTAAACAACAGAATCAGTACTGGACCAGCTGACTTGCACCACAGAACCAGAAACAGCAGGAAATATCATTAGGTGGTGGTGTACGATGTTAGAGATGTGGAATGATGCACAACAGGAGTAGCCATCCAGAGCCCTCTCCACAGGGCACAGAACAAACTTAGCAACACGTTGCAAAGCCAATTGGTCTATACTTTCCTTAAATGTGTGACATTTCTCCCTTCTACTCAAGAAGGTACTGTAAATTAAAACCAAAATGCATCTTCTCTTCTCCAAAATGGTGCCCTATTTATAGACTAATATTAATTCTATATACCGGTACAAAACATAGGGCAGTAAGAAGCTCATTTGTATAATCTGCTATTGAGAACACTGTAATACACCTTTGATTTGCAGAAATGGTCCCCAAACTCTTTGAATCCACTTCTTTCTTCCTATTTATTGCCTAGTTTACACCTGTACTAGCACAGAAGTGAGCAGAGTCAGATTACAGAACATGAGAGAAGAATGTGAGTTTTACAATCTTGTTTTGCATTAGAGAACCCTCTAAGAAGAGCATTGAAATAAGTACCCAAGGAGAGGAAAAGCTGTAGGATCCCCCACTTTTGTTCACAAACAGCACTCACTAGAGAGACTAAAATGCTAGGGTTAATACAGTACCCTTAAGTGTTATTACTTATTATCATTTACATGATTACAAGTTGTGTTCACGGCAATAAAATAAGACTAAGCTCGGGTAGTACTAATAGCCAACTAATTACATTGCCATAAAATGTTTATAGGTGGTATAAATTTCAATATTATTACTACCATGGCATGACACTCACATGCTTTGTCTAAAGGAAGGTATTAGAAAGCCAACCTCCACGTGCGCTATTTTGGCTCTAATTCATACACAATTAGTGAAGACAACAGGATATAGGACCACTCCCACCTGGCTGTAGGGCCAACTTAAGTCAAGTTTAATCCTGCAGCTACAGTAGAAAAGCATTATTACTCCAGATTCCTGTTTGGAGATGGAAAGGATCAAAAGGTTTTTTTCTCATTTTTATGGTCATTTAAAATTCCACCGGTGTTCCTTCAGCTGTGCCCAACCTTGTCAGACATCAAGAGCAATCTGAGATATTCAACTGGAAAATTAAAAGCCCTCTAATCTTCTACTTTGTGAATTTCCTCTTATTAATAAAGAGACATGACCCTACTTTTATCTAGACTTGAAAATGGCAGAAGATCCACTTAGGCAGGATACACACCAGCTTTAATGATATTGCTTTGTAGAATACTTCACAGGTTCTTGGTCATATTACAGATAAATTTAGAAATGCAAAAATGATGTTATTTGGTGTTAGCAAATAAAGAAATCTTCCTGAAGATTATTGCAGCTCCTTGAGTAGAAGGAGTTGTACACTGTTCTACCTCCTTTATCAAAACAGAGCTGCAAAAAGTGAAAAACTGGATAGTTGCTGTTTCATCAGTAGGGGAAGGAATCTTCTAACAAGCTACCTAGAGTTGCCAGTGGGGCATTTGAACCAAGCAGAAAGTGTGAAATGGAGACATGGGAGTGCGCCTCGATCAGGTGGCTTTTCTTGCATGTTACCACAGCAATTGAGCTTTCTAATGTGATGGATTTAACAAGGCAACTGGGAACAGCAGGGAAGGGGGAGCTGCTCACTTACTGCAGCCAGAAGACAAAAGGCAGTCTGCCAAGGCCAGACAGAAAAATATTGATGGTGATCATTCAGAATCAGGAAATGAGGATTCACTGTTACTGGAAGGAACACACTGCCACATACTGTTGCTAAGTGGGAGGGTGAGATGATAAAATCATTACAGCTGGTTTTAGAATGAACAACTGGGGCCACTACTGGGGCATGAGGCCATCAAGAAGATCTGAAAAAGATCTGAAAGGGATCTTTTAATTGGATTGGAAGTGTACATAGCCGCACCTATGTTACCCCCTTTCAAGACTAAAGCTGCAAGACCTGTAGGGTCTTCTGATACTGGATCCTAGCTGGAGTGCTGTGTGACCCATAATAGTCACTTAGGAAATCATAACTGCTTCAGTATGTTCCAATGAGCTTGTTTTACAAGATAACTGTGAACAGTGGCAAATAGCATCTTATCCTCCTTGATATTCTATACCTGCTGCCAGCAGACCTTCTTCCTTTTACAAGTGGAGGGAGCAGATAGCCATCATAACACCACATAAGCAAGGCTGTGTGCTTTTGGTGGCATGGGACACTTCTGCACTCAGTGAAGGCTCTACACTTTGTTATACTTCTAAAAGCTTGGATCAGTGGGCAATCTGCATGCATTAGGCATGACATCAGGAACACTGTTAAGTCTTTTCACTGGTTGGTCATTATTTTATCTTCCTCTGGCCAAAAAGAGCACAGGCAAGTGTAGTCTCCTCTTCAGAGTAGCAACTAATGAACCTATCAGTCAGGCATGCACCATTCTCAGTACAGCCAAGCACAGACATTCAAAAATTTCTTCGAATGAGCTATCTCATTCAAAATTTGAGAGCTTACAGAATCTCATTATGCTGAACATACTAAACTTGGCATTTAAAGAAGAAATTGAGATTCCATGTTTGAACACTTTTCTTTGCCATCATGTAAGAAACATACTTCTTATAAATCTCAGAGGAGGTGCTCTCAGTTGACAAAATTAAATGAGGTTTTTCATAAAAGAGCAGGCACGTATTTATTATCATAAATCTCTTTACAACAGTGTTCTATAAAAGTTGGCAGCACTGTTCCATGCAAAGCACAATATCTGGCAGCTCGCTTCACTGCCTCTGGTGATTTCCTTTCCTGTCCACAGCAGAGAAACAAGAATAAGATTATACTTTAAACAACTTGTTCAGTGTTAAACACTGAATCAAAGCTAGAAATAGGATTTTGACACGTTAAATGTGTTGTGTAATGTATTTGAACATATGGGGTCTAGAATAAAATAGCTTTTAAAGGCACTCAGCTACCACAGTAATGGGCGGATGGACAGATAGATAATCTGTGTGCTTCTCATCTGATTTACTGCCTTCCAGAAACCTGTGCTGTACAGCACTGAATCTGCAAATTCCCTAAGACTCTCTGCTTGACTGAACTCTAGCCACAAGAGGCATACCTTTCAAATATAACTTCATTGGTTTTATTTCCATGGCAGCAGCTATGAAAAGGTTATCCTGCTCAGATTGACTGCACCAGTATTTGTGATGAAATGTTTAATCATCAAATCCCTATAAGATACTATTCATATTTACTGTAATTCAAAAAGATAGAAATGCAAATTTGTCAGCATTACTAGAGCACATAGCTCAAAAGCTGATCAGAATCATCTCTGCTAATAAAATGCCTGACTTCAAAAAATTCATCTATACGAAAAATTCTCATTACAGCTTAAAAATAAATCAAATCCTTTTGAAATTTCATTCAACTTCTGCCTCTATTTTAGACATAGAGGTAATCCATTAATGACAGAGTGAAAATGCAACTCTCTGACAGAATAAAATCTTGTCCTACAGTGCAGGTACTTCTCCTTTTTCTCTTTCTCTATGGTCCATATTTCTCCTCTATACTTTTGATTGTTTCAGACAAAGGCCTTGAGAAATGACCTCATGATTTGGTCTTATTGTATCATTTCTTTTGATAACAGCATGCCTTATACCACCCACTACTGCTGCTTTGATGTTCATTTCATTTCTTCTCCTAAAAATAGCAACTAAGTTTTATCCTTATGAAACTGCATTAGAATAAAAATTGTTCCTAACATGTTAACATGGATTAAATGCAAAAGAAACTAATGCCTAACTCAGAATCGAATGCATCATTTGAGGATGCTTTCTAAGATGCAATCAGTTGAGAAGCATTTTCAATCTACAGGTAATATTTGGGATAAATTATAAAAATGCTTATAGGATAAGACAGGGAAGCAGAGGGTGGAGCCTAACACAAATGAAAGGACTCTGTAAACAAAGGAAATCAGAAACAAGCAGAGAAATGAACCTTTGGATGGCACTGATAGCAGCATGAGCAACATAAAGATTATTTTGGTATGACAGGAAAAAATGGAATCAGTAGGGAATTCCTCTGATCACAGATGCAACACAGGGCTCTCAAATTACATAGAGGATGAGAACTGGTGTTCTCCAGGCATGCTGACTCACTCAGCTCTCTGCAAGCCTACATCAGTGTTTTGGTCTCAGCTCCCACAGCTCATTACAGCTTTGTTTCCTTGATTTACATGTCTGTTTGTCTGTTCAGGCAAACTCTTCACAGATTTCTTTGTATGCAATCTCCAAAATTGTCCAGAAGGCTACAGGAAGATCATATTGTATTTATGTTCTGAACTTAAAATAAAAAATCAGTTTGTACTGCACTTTGTTTTTTTGCCAGGTTCAACCAAATCCTAAACCTAAAGTCCATGTTCAAACTCGTGGCCATTTTCTATTTCACCCTTAATTTCATTTTGTCTTTTCTACTGGAACTGGACAAGGTCAAAAGACAATTTTTCCCTGTACAATTGTTTCCTGAGGGAGTCAAAGAGTTAGAAAGGCAAGCCATTGACTCTTGTCCTTAAACCAAGCTATTGCCAAAACCTCACAAATCTGCAGTTTGGATAAGGTTGGTCTGGCCAAACATGACTGTCCAAACCGCCAGCCACCATGTAACCATGTGGAGACTGTGCCATCAGCAAATTCAGGCATCCAGAGCTCAAAGTATCACAGCCTGTGCCTGCTTGTTGGGCTTGACAGAGGCAAGTCCCAGATATATCATGGAACCAGACTTCTACTTCCACATGTTGGAACCAAAATTGTTTTTGCTCCTTTTGGTCATCTCACCACTGGAAACAGGGCAGTTCAGAGCTCCTCTCTGAAGTTCCTTTCCACAGCAATTCCCTCACAGAGTCTTTTTGTGAACAAAACTAACAAAACCAGAGCTCCAGCAGTGATATTTCAAATCCTTTCTGCAGTGACACATGGCTAATTGAGTATCACTTTCCCATGCTGCGAACACTTGACAGCTAGAAGGAAAGAATGACCTAAGGCAGGTCTCGAGGATATATCTGGGCAGTATTGGTGGAAACAGTTCTGTGTTTTCTTTACTCAAAAGAAAATGCTGACTGCAATCTTTGGGATGTCCCTTTTGTGACTGTGCAGCTCTGCCACACATCTACTGGCTTGGTGCCTAGGGCATAGCAAATAGTCCAATACAGCAAAAATAATCCTCTTGTTAAGGATGCTCCTGTTGTGCAAGGGTAGTTTTCAAAGTGAATATATATATTTCCTGAGATTCCTCACCTTGCGGATTCTGACAGCTTTCCTTAAAACTCCTTCTCTGACCATGTCTTCCTGAAACCTCACCGAACACAATTTCTCACGTTAATATTTTCCTTATGTACTTTTCTAATACCAGTTTTTAAAAATAGTTTGTGATTGCTGACGCGGTGGTTCAACGGTGTCACAAATTGTCCTCTGCAAATTTAACTTAGGAGGTCTTTTCATTTTTTATGATCATATACGTATCACTAGCTAACATAATTTTGGAAAAAAGTGAAGAAAAACACTGTCTCGCTATCATTTAAAGCTCTGAAATACTTACCATCACTACTTGTACCTATTAGAATACTTAGGTAATAAAATTAATTTGTAATGAAGAAATTTAGTTTACTGAATTCCGTGAAGGGGAATGCTTTATTCCTGAATGTCACTTTGCAGCTAAACTATTGATATGGGATATGATTTTCAGTTGAAAATCACTATCAGTAATTGGTTCATAACTCTTCACAGAAGATATAAATTTTGGCTTCTACAAGTAATTAATTCCAACCTAATAAATAGTAAGCTTTGTCTGTGTGACTGCAAAAGGCAATGACAAACATCACTGCTATTGATCCTATCACCTGCTACTTCCTTAGCTCTACAGCTTTTTAGACCTGCCAATAATCTCTCTCTCAATACCCAGGCTTTGTGTAATATTCTTCTTCTTTTAAATGTTGCTTGCATCTATAACCAATTTGTCAAGTTCATTAAATACTACTCTGTACGCAACAAATTAAACCCATAAAACATTAAACAGAACTCAAGAAAGTACAAAACAAAAGCAACAGTGCAAAATAGTAATAATATAATATACAACTTTTTTTGGAAGAAACAAGCAGTTTATCTCTCAATATTGCCATTAACAGAAGACAGACTGTTCCCTCACCAATGTAGGATTAATGGAAATTATCTTATAATAATTACAGTGAGAAATAAACAAAAGTTTCATCAAATTCATGCAAAGAAATGCCCCTGTAATGCCTATGACAGGGACTGCTGACAATTAATTTCCATTTTTATATAACTGTTCAAAATATTAAGAAATAAGGAGATGACATTTTGTCAGGTTACTGACAAAATCTGAAATATTGAACTAAAAAAATCCAAGTCTTTTATGAAAAAACTGAGAAGGAAAGTTGATAGAACCTGACAATTTGCAGTAAGCAGCTTCCAATGAGGAATGAGTTGCTGCTGTAACAGAAACAGGTGGGCATGTAACAGAAATTGAAGGCAACTGTGAAACTTTTAAGCATAAAGATCCTTTATAATTTTGAAAGATGTGATTTTCTTTCTTGTGTCAGTTGCCTTGTGTTTATTTGACTGTTTAACTTGAAATTTCAGATGCACGTAATTATTAACATCTATTTAAATACTTGTCTACATGTGCTTAGAAATAACTATTGATAGAAAGCTCTTTGCCCTTGTTTACACAAGTTCATTGACACAACACCTCTATATTTTAGACACCCTCCTTTTCCCATGGAAAGAGCTGTGACTCTCTTCACTGCTTGACAAATGAAACAAGCACCTTGCTTTTAAATCAAGACTGTTTTCACAGAGATGATTTTAAAGAGAAACTCATCAGCCAGAAATATGACATGTCCTCCGGCAGCTTTAGGCATGGATACAATCTTTATAGACAGAGACAATGAAATACAACCTATGTAAGAAATGAGTCAGCTCTGCTAGAAAGGTTTCTATCGTCAAGGCATGGTAATGATGCAGTTCTTTCACAGACACTCTGGGAGCTCTTCCTTGCAATCATCCACTTCTTTAATAGAAATGCAAACATACATAAGAGGAAGTAGTTATGTATACATTCCCAAACTCCTGTGTTGCCCTGTATCTTATATTTATCTCAATGGGCTGCATAATAAAAAGGTGAGTGTGCTCTCTATTTTGAAAAAGGATCCTATTCAGCAGTTATTATATTATTGGGAAAAAATACTACTGTAAATACCACAGTCATTTGTCTTCTTAAAGGCAGGTTGTTCTGAGATATGACTTGAATTCTTACACCTTGGAACAGCAACACATTTCTTTTCTGCAGTGTGGCACATCCTTTAAAGAAAAAAGAATCTCACTTTCCTTTTTATTGATTTTATTTTGCTCAATACTTCAGAGATATATTCTTCTGATAAAAACACACTCTTTCGTGTTTTCTAAGAAAATAACAATAGAAGAAACAAACACATTCAAAATCCTCACTAAATTAATAGTGTCTGTATTCCCACATTTCTAATACTTCATTCACGAGAGAAAAAGCAGGTGTGTTTGAGTGTGCAGATCTCACATCATCATGCATTGCAGATCCACAAGCGTTCCCAAATATTATTATCCATGCAATTTCAGTGTTACAACTACAGTTTGGGGAGAAATGTTGAGAAAAGTTTGCGTTCAGTAACTTCCAGTGATTATTACTTTCCTTATACATCCTCAAGAGTACCCTACCACAAAGAAAGGCAGTCTAGCGTAAGTATAGGAAAATATCACTGGGAAGAGGAACACGCCACTTAGGACATGACAGTGATATATGCCAATCATGCCATCATCTAAACAGGAACTAAAATATCCAGGCTTATGTTTTTTTGAGATGCATATGCTTTGTGCTTGTCCCTTGACGTGATTTCTCCACCTTGCCCACCTGGACATGCCGTGGCTCCACACGCACCAGCGTTCAGGACTGCACCAGGGTAGGACCATTTCCAGCCTCCACTTACGGTGTTTCTCACTCAGACTTCCTATTGTGAAGCTGCCTCTGTAACTTCAGCTCCTGCCAACCTACCGCTCCGTCATCTACCTGGTTTTCTTAGAAAGCACTCAACCCAGTGATCTCAGCCCAGTGGGTGATGTCTGCCTGGTTCAATGGCCAAGTTCATTCAGACCTCTAATCTTCAGCTTTAGCAGGAACCCCTTCCCAGTATGCATTTCTATAACATCAGGTTTGGCTCAGTCATGAGAGCATTAGAAATTCACCGGAGTCCTTCAAGTGTTTTTGCTGCTCTCTTCAGTTTTGAAATACAGTCTTAATACAAGACATATTTTGTCTTAAGACAAAATTTAACCCATGATTTCAGCACACTGTTGCAAAAGACTCCATAGGGTCCTTTCATCAACATCCATGTATTCAGAAAGTCACCCCCATGCTTGGAAAGAGCTCACTGGCAACTTGGTTCCCATGGAAAGCATGGCAAGTTTCTGTCCCCTTTATGGCATTTCATCTCTTCGAATTGTTGTGAAAGCTGTGAGTGGACATGAGATGTTCCTGGTTACACCATGGCCTACTTATTATCATATGTCCAAATGAGCATGAAGCCTAGCTCAGGAAGAGATAAAGTTCACTGGGATCTTGAGGTGATAAGCAATATAAAATAATATTGAAAATAAATTCTACTGATAACACATAGTTGGAGGCTTTTTTATATGTATACATGTATATAATTAGAGGAGTGTGCATGATAAAACTCCATGCATGCAAACCACCTCAGGTCCTTTTTAAAGGGAAACAAACTTCTTACATTCCAAATATAGGAAATAATGCACTAATTGTTCTTTCTCTACACCAAGCAGCTGAAATCTTAATAGGACACTCAAAGGCATGTTCAAACCAAAGATTTCAAATAGCAATGAAAACAAACAGCATATATCATAATTTATGGTCATGAACATGCACCTCCTTCACTTATATCATCAATAGTGCGAATAAGTGCACATCCACTTTACTAAAACAGTGACAATCCACCCCTACTCTGGGGTATTAAAACCTCCCTTAGAAATAACCAAAACAAAACCAACCATCAGATTGCAGAGAGATAATCAGAGAAGCATGGACAAATGATATTATGTAAACATTCTAGTAGCTGCGCAGAAGCAAGTTCATGAATATTTAACTCAGAAAAGGCACAGATGCATAATTTTCCTTTGAAACCTTATTTGTTATATTTCTGTAACAGTTACAAAAATATCCCTGTGAATTGACTGTCACTGTGAAATAACTGAAAACTAAAGGATAAGTGCTCCTTTGAGATATGCACATGGTCTCTCCTTCCCCTGTGTATTTGGAGCGCTCACTATTGCTGTCAGAAAAGAACTCCCACCTTCCCCTCAAAGATTCCTCCTCTCATCAGGGAAAAATTTGCAAGAAATGGAGGAGCTGCTAGACGACATATACTATCCTTCACCTCTTCTCTTTAATGCTAAATCAAGAAAAATAATGTGGGGGGGGTTCTAACAGAGCTGGTTGCTAATGACCTTGAGCTGCTCTATTCTGCAGTGACTTGGGTCTAAAGCATCCTCAGCATTTGTGAAGCAATGCTGCAGCCAAAGGGACACCTAAGCTACCAGGTGAGTGCCCAGGTCCCTGCACCCCAAGCATCTTCCAGAAGTGACTTGGTGCTCCCACCTGTGCTTGGCAGCTTATGAGCAGAAGGGAGAGCACACAGCACAGCTGCAGCTTGCATACCGAATGCTATGTTAATAAACACTATTTCGGATAAAGCTGCTATTATTACAGCCCTATAATCCAGAAATGCAACAGAAGTTCAAACCAACCATATGCCAATAGCTAACAGCTCAGCCAAATACAAATGAAAAAAATATGCTTACACAATGGTAGATAAACTTATAGGATATTTGTACATTTTTACCTGAAAGATGTGTTTAGTTATAACAGTAATTATATGGATTACTATGGTAATAATGGACATGAACGAAGAGAAAAATCACTGCTTGTGTTAGGACTAAGTGTTAGCCAGAAGAATAATTTGAAAATAGAGCTTTATGCTACTAGCATAACTTTTTATTCCCTTGATTCATGTTGTCTCACAGTCCTTTATTTTAGAAAAGGTAGTACTTTCAAACCTTCAAAAGGGATGGTCTTCACACGGACTTTGCTGCAAGTCTTGTGTACAGTTTACAACTGAGCTCTCCAAAATGGGATGATACTGAGCCCTTGACTTAATGAAAACGTAGGAAGTCAATCCAATTCACTGCAGGGACCACTTTGTTCTTTCATTATGATTCTTTTTAATGAGAAAGACGATCTCAAGGATAAACTCTATTCCTCTGAATTTTTACACTAATTACATACAAAGCACCGTTCTGGCAGAGTGGGACTTATCTCCTTCAGGCAATACAGTTATCATCTTGTAACCACACTTCAAATCGCCTGTATGAACACTGAAGCTACGTGTGCTGAATGTGGATCCTGCTACCCTGGCTAGCTGTTTGAATTGATTAATGTTTAAATATTCAATAAATCACAGGGAAATACTGATACTGCATGAAGTGGCAGAGACAACCCCTCCATTCTGCTTACAGCTGCAGGATCAAGGGTACACTATTTTATCAGAACCATTAACTTTCCTCATTGAAGTGGGAAGGGATGGTTGGTTTTGCAACCAGTACTTGAGATGTTTATGTATTAAGAAGTGTCAGACCCATATACTAACATTACAAAGGACAGGTATCCCTTAACTGTACAAAAAATAAAATGTTTGTGATTCAGCTCACATCCTTAAGAGGCAATTTATTATTTGACATACTGTGTGGCAATCTGGGATAGATAGGGAGCTTCTTTACCCTCAAATAAAATTACTGAGAGCAACATTTCTTCCCCATGCAATACTCTGATACTGTAGACCAAATTTCAAAGCTCAGTATGTGCTCACTGCCATGGTACCTGAGAAAATCCAGAACCATACCCTACAATACCTTGCTTTCCACATGCTCAAAAGTCTTGATTCTTTTGCTTACAACAGTAGTTCCCCCATCTGAATCTGTGGTACAAATATATGTAATGGCAGCTGCAGAGATGGGGACAAAAAACAAGCAGCCAAGACGCACGAGTGGTTCAAACTGCACTTCCTCAGAGCTTCCTTGAGCCTGCCCACTCAGCCTTCCAGTGACGAGGCTTATCTTCTGAAACAGGAACTCACAGACTCAGATTAGCACTGTGTTTGAAGGGCTGGCAGGTCTCCTGGAAAAGTGAGTGAGGAGACAGCTTTCCAGGCTCAGCTGCAAAATCTAAATCCTGATCCAAAGATAAATGCTTGCAAATATATGTTACAGATTTGCACTAAGTCTCAGATTTAGGTGCTGGCATCGCCAAGAAAAGCATAACAGTATAAAACACCACACTGTGAGGCTTTTTTGATTCTGCTTAAATTCCACTATCTACCTGTGATGTTGCAGCTGTGAGCTGAGTAACTATATTGTTTCCCATATTATTACATCTGTGGTCACTATTTATGGACTTACTGGCATGGAATGACCACAGCTGGCTAAATATTCCTAAAATGAATGTACATGTACCTCCAGGGTAAAACTGCCTTTTTCTCAAGTAGTATATTCAGTACAGACATTGCCTCACAGCAGTGATACAGCATCCTGATGCAAACATGGCTCATCACCCAGGACGCTGGCCAGCCTAAAGCTCAGCATTCCTTTCACGCTCACTGCACTTAGTGCCTGTAAGGTTTGCTCTCATAAAATATGCACCAATCTTTGAACCATGGTGCAATTCTGAATGCTGTGTCTAGAAGGTACTGGTTGAGGGTATGAACCTGGCAGCCAGAAAGATTACTGGGTCTGAGCTTCCTGAAGTGAGAGTGACCTGAACTGCCCAATTTGAATCTTCCAGGGACTTCTTTACAAAGAGAGGTACTCCTAGTTCACATGCAACCTTAGAGCAAATTTACTCTCTGGGTGGAGACCTCCCGTTTCCTCATTTAGGTCAAGAGGATGGTAAGAGAACGCCCTTTTGTTTCTGTGCTCTTGTCTGCATCAGCAGGCACAGGAAAAGTGAGGTGCTCCTATCCTTTCACTCAACGCCCTTTTGCATCATTTGTCTCCGATGGCACAAAGGATACTTCTTTGAGCATCAAAGCTATTTTGAGAGCAACCTAGTAAAACAAGAGGCCTCTCTGGACTGAATGAGCTGCATCAGGGATCAAGAAATACAACTACAGAGAATGCACGGACGCTTGATTAGGCCTGGCCTTTATTGCTTTGGGGTTATCATGATTGTATTAGTGTTTGCATCATTAAACCATGGCATACGGTGCTCACGCTTAACTGCTGCCACCTGCATTCCTTTAGAACAGTACTTTCCAATTTTCAGCTTGTATGTGCTGTGGGACGTCATGATTTATTCCAATCATACGATGCAACAGGATGGATTGTGCTGCTTTGGCCAGGATTAAAAGAAGGGCAGATATTTTGTAACACAGGATGCATGCTGTGGGTTCGGACAGCAAGTGCCTAACCAAACAACCAGGAGCACCTCACTGAGAGAAACAAGACTAGAAAGAGCTGAGGTGTTTTTTGAGCCTTTACCTGTCAGCATATTTTTCCTATTTTGGGGGCTAGGATTCCTCTCTGTAAGTGCTTATTTGTACCTTGTTAAACAGCTGGCAAAGCAAAACATACCTGATAAAAATAAAAATTGACTAAGCCCTGAGATTCCCTGAGATGCCTGATCCTTTGTGTGGGTAGAAAGGAGCAACAGGCCAAAGCAGAAAGCATCTGTCTCCTGCTCAGTGCAACAAGGAAGCTGACAGTGAAAAACCCTGAGTAGTAAAAAATACCACCCAACCTCTCTGCTAGGAATAGCAAAACAAATCAAAACAAAGACCGAGAGGTCAAGTTCTACTGGGTTTAATGCCATCTTTGTATCATCAACATGGTCTATTTTTTTTTTTTATGTACCCTGTGTTTCTACCAGCTACACGGAATAATCATACTGTGTTGAAATTGCATCTGTTTCTGTATTATGGCTAAGAATGTAAGACTTCACTGGACTGGAAAAGTAAATTCTGTGGTGCAGGGCAACTAGCATAAAGAATAGGATCCCAAGGTCCTGTATGAAAACTATACATACCTAAAAAGTTTAATACCTCACTGAGTTGTTATCATCTACAGAGTAAAAGGTTCATTCAGTAGAGAGAGTAGCAGCATTCAGCATTTTATAACAGGAAATTTTTAAAACTCAATTGAAGGTAGAAAGAAAATTCGAACATAAATACAATTATTATGTAAATGGAACTGAACAGAATCTGGCTCTAGTCATACTGGGTTTTTTTCCAGCCATCTTGCTGTGTTGTCCATGATGTGATGGGCAAATTCCAAATACATAACATACCATAATTCTTGCTCCTGTGAGCATGCTATCCAGAACTGAAAATTGCACATTACAAAAAAGATCCCTGCAATTTGAACTGCCTGAAAATAGCCAGCATTCTAGTTTCATTTCTCCTAGAGTACAAAATTCCCTATGAATATGAAAAGGGCTCTTCAAAGCCCAGACAAAAGGACTGTTTGGCTGACCATTTTCATAATAAACATATCCCACACAGTTTGGCATCCCTAATTAGAAGCCCAGAGTAATTAGGAGAAAGTGCACTGCAGACAGCAATGTGTAACACAGCAGGGAGATTCTGCAGCGCTGTTATGAGAATACCAAAGACCTGAAGGTCATTATTTTTCACTGGTCCCAATCCATGCTTACTGCTGTGTTTTATTTTTACAGCCCAGGGTTAGCATGGCCCCTTGCACTGGGAGGGGCATGAGAATCACAGAATCACAGAATAGTTTGGGTTGGAAGGAATCTTAAAGATCATCCAGTTCCAACCCCCCTTCCACGAGGAGGGACACCTTCCACTAGATCAGGTTGCTTAAAGCCCCATCCAGTCTGGCTTTGAACACTCCCAGGGATGAGGCATCCACAGCTCCTCTGGGCAAACTGTTCCAGTGCCTCACCACTCTTACAGTAAAGAATTTCTTCCTAATATCTAACCTAAAGTTATTCTCAGTTTAAAGCCGATCTTCCTTGTCTTATCTCTACATACCTTTGTCAAAAGGGAGAGACAGGCCAGCTTGATGTGCCTTTCCCTGTGCTTTAAGGGCAACACCACAGCTTCTTGCAACGCCTGCCATGGCTTGAGGCCAGTGTTTGGGCTGGGTGGTTTCCTTGAGGGACTGAGGACCACTTCTAGCACAGGTAGATAGGACCATAAAGCTACTTGGCTGCAGTATTGAATATTTAGTTCAACACTGGAGGGATAACCAAGCTTCTTGTTCTACAGCAGTGGCATGACAATGCTGAAATGGATCTTCTCTAATCAAAATAACTCCCTGTCATCTTCAGTGAAAAGAAGGCTTCTGAAGGCTTATTTCTGAAGGCTCCTCATTGAAAATTCTGATGGGATCAATGCCTTTCCAGAAGACATTTCATCTCAATGGTACAACACATATTGTCCAAAGTACATGATATCTAATACAGTTTGATCGGCTTAAATCATGTACTTGCTTTCTTTCCCAGACATGTTCTTATGGGCAATTGATAACAAAGGTGTTAATACAAAAGAAATTCTGTTATGTCTCCCTAAGTTAATGGGAACAATACTTTCTTTGTGTTAATATAACTTCGCTAGTGGAATGAAATTAAGTAAAACGAGGCATTTACCCTCTCTATCATTCAATAAATAGCCATTAAGCACTGCAGTAAAACAAAGCAAGTCCTATATAGTGCTCTACTATCCTTCAAGTGGCTGGTTTTGGTCAATTTTGTTGAAATAGAAAGGATGTTATGGAGGGGTGCCATGTATCTAAATGAAGAAACACATTTGAACAGCAGATAAATCAAGAATTAACATATGGCCCAGATACTAATGTCATAAACCAATCTGAGATAGAAATGCATAAAAATGATATGCCAGCAACAGGTCTGCAATCATAATAGTCTCACAGGACTCTCTAGCTGACTCAGGGGCACAGATCACATTTGATCATATGTCAAATCTAAGACACTACAGTTACTCTAGGGAAAATCATATTTCCATTGACATATGTTATAACCTCATCACTTGGCCTAGAAGCAGAGTTCATCCAGACACAGAGATGCACAAAAACATTTCTGAACCAGCAAATTATTGCCATCCCTCAGTAATGGTGGGATGAAAATACTCAGTAACTTGTTGCACTAAAATTAAAGAAACAGCTTGCAGTGTGGAACCCTACTTGCACAGAATCCTGTTCTTAAGACTTTATGGTTCCCTTCTGTGCAATCTCCATTGCTTCCTCATTTCTTGTTTTCCAGAATAACAAAAACAGTGTCTGTTTCATATTTTTTCTTTTTAAGATGTTGTCTAGTAGATGTGTTGTTTTCATTTGTAGCATATATGATGTGGCTTTTAGAAGTAATTTATTTTTGGTGGTAAGCTGCTGCTGATTGCACCTATGTTGACTGTTAGCAATTAATACCTTCTGGTCCTCTATGGAAAACTTCCCACTTAATGCTTTATAAGGTGCTAAAAAAATAATCTCCACCAGCTCTATGTCCCACAGTTCCATTTCATTGATAGGAGGCTTTTATGATTGGTAGCCAAGGCTTTTCTTTTCCTCGACTAATAATAACACACAGCCCAAAGGAGTATATAGAAGTATCCTGACAAGACTGTGTTCAGCAGAATCCTCTGCTGATGAGGAGACTGAAGTGGGACGATATGTGTTAAAACCTTCTTCTCAGCTAAGAGGTGTTACCAAGGACAATTACAAGTTTTGGCTGTGAAAACAACAGGCATGAGAGGGGAACCTCAAGAGAAGGAACTGAGGAGGTCCTTATTACCTATGAAATGTTTATCAGCCAGATAAAACATAATGACACTCATTGCCTTATAATGTTCCATTAGTGACATTAATTTTACAGCATCATTCTCATACAAAGAAAACTCCAAAAGAACAGTATTCAGATCTCAGCACTGGTGCATTAATGAGCACTGGACTGGGTGCTCTAGTGGATACCTCTTTGTGGGCAAGTGGCTGCTGGTATCTTTGCATGGCTGATTCTGTGCATTCCTAACTGTGAAGAACCTTCACACAAATCTTTTTAGGGCAATCATAAGTTCAAGTTAAAATTACATATAACAGAAAAAAAAAATTAAAAAACCAAAACAAAATAAAACAAAAAAAATTTTTAAAAAGCACATTAAAATATCTGGGATGAAAGAGAAAGTTTTCTAGATTCCAGATACACGGTTGAACTTTAAAGTTCAATTGATAGAAATAGTGGTTGGATTTTACATCAGAAAAATTCCAGTTTAGACAAATTCTTTAACATTTTCATGGTTTCTTCCTGAGTAGTATCCATGTGTTAAGACTCATATGAAAATCTCACAAGAACAGATCTCCTTCAACGCTTTTGTCACTTTTTATTTCTGGTCATGAGAGCAAAATTGCAATAATGATGAAAAGCCCTACTTACATGGACTCCACTGCTCAAAACTACTGAGTCTACCTTCAAACTAGTTCCTCATCAAGAGCTACAGCACAAGCTCTTCCATTTCTTTTTTTTTTCTCCTTTTTCTTAACATGGAAATGAACCTTCAGATGCTCAAGACATTCTGACTGAGCATGTCCTACACTATCTGATGTTATGTGGTTGCATTGCAAGGTGGTAGTCCTAAACTTTGCATCCATTAAAGCACTGTGCTAAAATTATTTTGGAAAAAAAAGCCTCACCCTGAAAAATAAAAACGTGGTGGAAGCTGCTGGTCCCCATGGGCTAACTTTAGCTGCTGGAAGTTGAGCATTCACTGCAGAGGGCTTTAGTCCAAAAAATTCAGGAATCAGGAAGCTTTAATCATCTGCTAATAATGATTTTCAGAGACCAGTCCAAATTCTACCTTTTCATTATCACTCAGGGATGTATATGGGGTGGTGTGAACATCAAGGGACAGCTAAGTCAAAGAGCATCCACAGTAAATCAAAATTTGGAAGAAGTATCTACAGAAATAAGAGTTCTTTATGCTGCAGGAAATTACAGCTTTCAGTCCTACAGTGATCTAAGGGGTTTTTTGCCTACCTCAAGTGACACCTCCTTAAACAGTACATTCAGTAAAAACCCCAGAGATTAAGAAAGCAAGCACAGTAAAAGACAAAGGGATGCTGTTGTTTTTTAATACCAATGAACTTAGGATGGTTTGACTTCTGAAGGAGAAAGAGGGCAATTAAAAAAACTTCAATCTTGCATATTGAGTAGAAATAAAAAAAAAATTTTAAAAAAGCCTTTGGATGTTCTCAGCACTCAGAACAGAATCATTCCATATAAAATTAATACCAATGTGATTTCCATCTGTTAATGGACAAATTATTAGAGCTGCTAGAAAAACTGTCTTAGTGGAACAAACACAGATAATGAATTTGAATAAACACACAAGCAAAAAGACAATGTCAGGCTCAATCACTTGGCAATATTAAATGCCAAGTAAATAAGTTGACTGTGTAGTATTATACCATCCAGCAGGAATGTTGTGCTGAGTGCCTGGATCACTGCTTTCATGACTTCTGTAGCCAATTTTGTTCTGGATTTTTTGTGGACCAAACAGTCTTTTGGGGGTTTGGGTTTTTTTTTTAACAGCTGCATATCCAGACTATTCCATTGGTACACTCTGTGTGTGCTCTGGTTGTTCATATGGTCTGCATTCAACCACAGGCCTGTTCAAACACTTTCCCCAACTCTTCTCACTTGTCCATAAAGTATTTTCCACATATCCCTAATACTTTCCCATTTAGTTACAAAACCTATCTTACTGACACAACAGATATCTCTGACAAACTCTCTTTAGCCCACCACTATATTTTTCAACAGTCAGAAAACTATTTATAAAGTGACATTTTAATACATATTTTTATATGTGTAAAGCAGAGTGCTTGATAGCATTTTTTAAATGTCAATATATACCAGGTATCGAACATTATTCTAAATAAACAAACCCCGGTAATGCCCAGTAGAATGCAGTATGTATATGGATAAACCCTCTCACAAGCCAGAATTTTCAAAAAAGTAAAATCTATTTAAAAGTCATAGGGACTTGTCTTCCACAGTATCTAAATCAGTCCCAAGAAGGACATTTCTGGGACAGAACTTATGAACATCTAGGCAATCCTACACTTAGAAGAATTATTTTTAAACACAGATCTCCAGAAGGATGCTACTAATAACACATTTTAAACCCTTTGCAAAGCAAAGTATGTGGTGATGTTTCCCCCTACACAAACTGAAATACCAAGACAGTGAAACACTGCCTGAGCAATCTCTCCTTATATAAGAGCCAACATTTCCTCTGCAGATTGGACTTCACTGCCTCTGAAAAATGTCAATGGGGACCAATGTTTATAAAACTTAAGTTGTAACACATTTAAGTGCTTTGTGCTGGAGTACAGTGGTATATTTTAGAATGTTTATTTTTTGCATGGGTATTAAGTCCTTGCCGCTTTGGAACCGTTTATAGCATTGTATCACAAGACTGTTTATGAGTGAAAAACTTAAGTTTCAGGATTGTTCCCAAAGCATCAAAAGATGTAACATCAAAGAATGATCCAAAAATAATTGTTCCTCTAAGAAAATATGAACTTTTCAGTATGCTGATAAATGTACCACAGCCTAATACATTTTGTAGTTCTTTTCTTCCAGAGAGCTCTTATGTCAGCAGAACACATGATATTTTTGCTCTTTTATTTTGCTTCTAATCTATGTGTTCTGTGAAGGTGAATAAATAAAATGATTACAAAAGGAAAAAAAAAGAGTGGGTGAGAAATGTACTTAAATGCATTCACCTCCTACACCTCATCTACATATGAAATCTCAAAGTTGGGTGTGATGAGCGGGAAAGGCACAACCTCCCCATATTATATATAGACTTTCAAACAGAGGATCATTAGATACACAGTACCAAAGCACACTGTAATGCATTTCTCATTTTGGAGGTCAGATTGGTTACACAGGGCCTGTGGCAAAGCAGTGGCAGGACTGCAGAGCTGCTCTGCCCACACAGCACCCCAGAGAGATATCATCCCGAATTTCCTCCCTTCATCTTCTACTTCTCAATAGCTAAAAATTGGCTGCTATTTCTTTCTAATAGTGAAATACTGAATTGCTGTGATTGGCAACTTGAACTAGCAAGCTCTTCTTTGATTGCATCTGAGCTCTCCTTAGTCTATGTAAGATGCAAAGCATACTGATATTTCCCAGCAAGGCATGCTGTCAAATCCACAACGAACCCCGAGCATATGGATGTGGTATAAGAGGAGCATTCCCATAAGAACAATTGGGAATTCAAAAGTACTGATGTTTCTTTTAGCTTTTAGGTAGCACCCTGATCCTTGCCACCTACCCAGTCACTCTTTGCTAATGAAGATTCATTCAGGTTTTTTTCAGTTCATCCATACGTATTACTAGGTACTGTAAATATATAACAAATATTAACAGGGTTTGTGTCTAAATCATATTATTTGTT
This sequence comes from Lophotriccus pileatus, assembly GCA_035583135.1. Classification (NCBI taxonomy): domain Eukaryota; kingdom Metazoa; phylum Chordata; class Aves; order Passeriformes; family Tyrannidae; genus Lophotriccus; species Lophotriccus pileatus. The sequence continues at coordinate 65,432,191 of JAWWES010000115.1, forward strand.
ATTCTGAAAAAGCCTTTATCCTTACTGTTTTCTGCAAAACAGTTTCAGAGAGACACTTACCTTGTCTGACAGCTAGTGTTGTTGTGTAGACCAAGAACAGAAGGATATAATTGAGGAAGCTCTGAAAAACAGGTGTGTTGGCATGGAAATCTTCTGACAAATACTTGCTCGTGAGACCAATGCCACAGATAAGGAGGGAGAGTACCTGGCCAAGTGCCACGGACAGCAAGAGATCCCTGAAAGGAACGAGAAAAAACAGACATAAACCACTCAGGCTCCTCACCAAGGAGGAAACGTTCGTTGTCCTCAAGGAATCATGTTCAACATTGCTGGGACACAGGGAGAAACATGATGCTTCATTCAATGAGAAGATCTGGTGGGTAGAGTCAACATAACATTTCCATTATTTTTGCACTTACCATGGGCTTACATGTTGCCCCAACACACTAGCTCTTATTCACATGTTAAACAACAGCAGATGGTACATCCCTGCTATTTAATTTTGCATTTCACATTTCACAAAGGATAAATGATTGTTTAAATCAACCAAAATAAGGCACTGCTTCCTTTGAGCATCTTCCTTACAAGAAAGACCCAGGAGTATCATTCAGAAACAGCAGGAAACACAGATCTTCCAGGACTTAGCAGCCACAGAGAAAAAGAAGAAAATGGATCAAGTTTCACTGTCCACATGAATTTACATTTCATTATATAAACTATTCTTTCCATCTACTATGCAAATGTATTTTTATTTTCTTTCATCTTTCTCACTGCTCAAACTATTCTGTTTGGTGGGAAATTTCCCCTTCCTGTCTCCTTGTTCTTAGAAATGTATTTTCTGGTTTGGCTTCCTTCTTTAATCTGTTTTTCTTATTTTCAATTGCCAGCATCCTCTGCATTCTCCTGTTACAGCATTCCGCATTCTCTCTTCCCACAGGTCTCTTTTACTCTTCTTGTAGAATTTATTATCTAATCACACAGCCCAACTGAGTCCAAACAATTCTCCTTTTCCAATTTTGGTCACAGGATCCCCTCTACCCTATACACAATTATTCAAAAATATCTGTATTTTTGAAATTACCCTTCAGAGTTTTCCCAGCTTCCCCATGTGTCTGTACACTCAGGCTGACCAGACCTGCTCCACAGCTACACCTTCCTATGTGGAAGCATGAAATGTGAAAGTGTCAGCCTCATAGAGAAGCAAGCAAAAAGAATGCAAGGAACAGCAAAAGGACATCCAAAAGGGACATCTTCCCACTGCTGCTGTTGCTGTCACTAGTCCCCAGAAAAGAGGGGTTGAGGTCCGTAAGGGAACCCATGAAGGAGACAGGAGGATGGGAGAGGAGCATGCTTTCTCCATCAGAGAGGAGCAATGTCTCATTTAAGCCTGGAATGAGGAAAGGGACTAGGCAATGCTAAGGGAATAGAGGAAGGAGGGCAGCACCCTGCTCAGCTGTAACAGTATTTCATGCGTGTTCTCTGCCAGACAGTTTTAAAAAAATTGCTTCAAGCCTGTTTTGCTTTCTCTGACACATTTCCCTGACCTCAGCTCTGCATATTTGGCAGTGATAAGCATCTGTGCTCCCACAACTTGGTAAACTCAAGTGTCAGATTTGTTTCCCTTTTTCTCACAAACAATCCTCCCACAAATGTGCCATGGTGTCATTCATGGCGTGATTCAACCAAACAGACACTGGAAAGCAGAGGAGGCTGGGTAGTTATATTTGGCTAACATACCTCGCTGACAAACAGCCTGACACAGAGTAAGAGAACAAACTTCATTGTGCTAAACCCTGTGCTTTGATGGGAGACTGCTGGGTAAGCAGCAAGTAAGACTCTACAACTGCTACCTCCACTTTCACATTACTCATTCTACTGTGAAACAAAACCATGGGAAACAAACACACTCCATGGAGATTGCACCTGAGACTATGATGCAAATGCTGCTTACACTATTGATCCTCAGTCCTGCCACTACCTGCTTTGTAAGTAAAAGTTGGATCAGCATAATCTCTGTAACTTGAAAGAGCCTTTGGGCAAAAAATTGTCTTTTAGACAACAACAGAATGTAAAAAATGCAGAAAACCACTCTGTAGAAGATCAAGAGCAAGTAGTACTGTCAATGTAACTGTCTTTCAAAACACTGACTACATAAATGACACGAAGTACATACATATTGGTTGTCTCTGATTTTTACACATATTTGGTATTTTAATTATGTCAAAAAACTCAATCTGAAAACCTCTTCTAGTCAGAACTTAAACATTTTACAGATGACATGACAAAGAAAGAAGATACAAATCTTCTTTTATTCTTATGTCATCAGTGCAAAGAGTAGCATAAGTTAGATGTTTAAGCAGAACTAATTCAAATGCCCATGAAATGCTCAGACTTGAAGCAAAGGTGATCCAATTTATAAGGAGTAGCTTCTTCTAAGACTGTTCATGCCCGCATTAAACTTTCCTGCCATACCTAGAGATATGTCCATTACAGAAATGAATGACAAGTAGTGTCACAGAAGATTTGGTATGCTCCCCTTCTCTCATCACTCTAGGTTGCGACACACTAACCATTATCATGGAAAACAGGTGAAATGAAAAATAAATATGAGAAAGCAAAGCACAAGTTCAATAAAATGCTCATTTTTGCCTTGGATGAATGGAAGAGAACAACTCATCTCTCTCCAAACAGAAAAACAGAAACAAATCTTAAATTACTTGTTTTAATTAGTGAAATGTCAGCAGTAACATAGAATGATACATTTGGATAAAGCTAATAACCAATGTAAGATGCTTGACTTGTACAAAAAATGCCTGATAACATTACCTGTATCTCATTTTCTCCTGGAAATGATGATCTAATAATACAAGAGTCTTAGCTCCTGAGCCTTTAATACCTGGATAAGAATAATAATATACCCATTCTTTTTTTAAGAAGCAGCAGCAAGCAAACATTGAAAAGAAGATTTCAATGTCTGTGGAAAACCTACTATTTCCTTTAGACAGAGTAAAGAGAAACTAACTCACTGCTGTCATCTCTGGTACTCATTAGTATCCTCCCTAAAAATCACAATACTGTTGAACTATGCAACATGGCTCCTATCTGCAACATTTTCTGTGCTGCTTTTCATATCCCCAACCACTCAGAGACTGGCACAAAGGATGATTTTTTTTTTCCTTAAGGTCTTGGTCTATCATGCTGGCTCCAGTAACACATTCATTCACTGAGGAAGCAACGTTCATTCATGTCTTGAAGAAAAGCTGTATACTTTGAGGGTCTTCAAAAAGAACACCAAAAGAGAGTCTCACTACAAAAACCTTTGTAAAAGCGAGGTTTTCTGCCTTTCAGGATCCACTTTCTCTTTAGCTGAGTTCTATTCTATTTCTCTACTTGTACTCCATTTAAATCAAAGCAAAGCAATTCTTAAAAAATGCAATTTTCCCTCACTAAGATCAACAGTGCTTTCTCAAACGAAGTTAAAACAGGGGAAGATCTTCAGCTTGTCTCTAAACTTTGATCTCATGGATGCATAGAATCACAGAATCATGTAGGTTGGAAAAGATCAACGATTAACCTAGCACCAGATGGGTATTTTGAAGCAAGAAACAGGTCAGAATTACTCCTAAACCTCCAGGCATCACATTGCTAAGTGGGTTTTTCATGATATCCTAACAGAAATTAAAAAATACTTCTTTACCATTTCTTTAGAAGTGGAGCCAGACAATAAAGCCTCATCTTCACATTGGGAGATATTTAATTCTCTTTAAATGCCTAGGCTGGTAGCTGCTGTGTATCATTTTCACTTGTTCCTCCAGGCATATGGAAATTTCTGTCACTTCAATTTCTCCTTCTTTATCAGTCATGACAACACCAAACTTCTGAAGGCAGGCATTCTTATATCAAAGAACTCTGAAGCTAGTGCTTGGTTCCTAGCACATACACAGTGGCATAATAAAATGTACTAAACAGCAACCTGCAGGTTCTCCAATAATTATTTTTCATGAAGTTAAAACATTTTAGTTCATTTCCATGTCCTCCCAGAACATAAAAACACTACTCACAACACAAAATCAATACAGTGCAACATTCAGAAGGAGCCACACAATCACAGCTGCTCTATGCTGGAGAATCAGTGACATGCAGAGGGTGGCCGAGTGATTTAAACATTCAGGCCTTTTTAATTCTGACACTAAATCCTGTTTCAAAGCACTCTCCATGTCTGTTTAAATTGAATTGCTTTCCCTCCTCTCTTTTGTACTTTATTGGGTATCTTTCCACTGATAAGTCCCCACTGCATCACTTACAGAGTACCTCAGATGGTAAAGAAAAGACGCTACCACTACTTTTAATCTCTAACATGAGGTGTGTGAATCCTTCAGCATGCCACAGGCTCCAGCAGCTGAGATTTCACTAGAGGAACACATCTGTAAAGGCTGCTTTATATCACTCTTGGAACGGCCCTGCAGGCAGGACCACGCTTTCTCTGTGATGGTAATGATTGCCACACAAAGTTATCACTCCAAATGTTTCGAGCGTGTATCTAAAAAAAGAAAAAACAGATACACTTCATTTAGAGACTCATTACTGCTATGCCATAGCAAAGCTGATGATGTCTGTCACAGCCCTGTGATTTTGCCAAGCTTCTTCACTTGAGTGCATTTTAGAGTTTCTATAAAAGCGTGACGAAAAATAAAACAAGGTCTCAAAACCTCCACTTTGATTCAAAGTGAGATGAAGGTATACTGCTCTAAGAATCCAGTCAAATGTATTTAAATGCTTAAAGGTGGATGAGGAATATTAAGATTTCTACTTACCTGATACAAATGTTGATACAGATTACCACAGAAAAAGCGAGAACAGCACACATGTCAAACCCACAAATATTAACTCCCACCACCACCATGGACTGTGACTGCTTTCACTGTAGCCAAGTTTGTAAGTTCACACACCAGCCTCCCGCCCCTCTTTGAATAGCTGCTTCATTAGGACACGGACATTACTTCCATATTTTGCCATTTGCACTTAACACTAACACAGGCAGCTTGTGAAAGAATAACAAGATTTGTTCTGGATGATCAACTGGGCTCTCATTGAAAGTTAAAAGCTGCAGATTTTCTAATGGGTCTTAAGCAGATGAAGTTTCTATTGGTACTGCATCGCTCTGAGATTGATTGCATCTAGAGAACAAGGTTCTACACTGATTTTGCATGGAAATGTATCTTTTCTTATTTTCCCTCTATTCTGACACGCCTGTTAACAGCGGGTAGAAATTCTGCAAGTCAGCACACACAACCCTTCTCTCTTCTCTGCCTGCCTCAATAAGGTAAGGATTGCAGCAAGTATCTTCAGTTAATGCATCAAAGCTGCTATATACCGCTGTAGAGCAATTTACAGAAGCAGTCCCAATATTCTGTAATAAAATGTTCACAGCACTAATAGCAACCAAGTCCCCCCACATATATACTGATAATACTATTGGTTCATGTGACACATTTATTCTATTAGTCAATTACTTCCATAGTCTGTATTCTCTGGAATCATTCCAGATGATGTCTCAAGAAAATACAGTGGATTTGTAGGTATAAACAAAAGACTTTTTTAATATTTCTGGCAAGGAAAACCAAACAAACCTAAAATATTTTCAGAATATAGACATCAAGCCATTGCTGAATAGTGAAGCAGCAAAACCTGAATTCCAACTAAAGCCATATACTGCATTAAAATACAAACACCACCAATATTAACCCACAGAGCAGAGTGTGAAACCCACACAACACCAAGCCTATCCATCACTTAATTCCTACTGAGTCACGAATTTGAAATTTTCAGATGCACTTAAATGATGTACTGGATCTCAGCACAAAGGGTGGATTTTCTACATGGTTGCAAAGGTCTTGCATGGCTCTACAGAGTTGCAGAGTACCTCAAGCTCCAACCGATGCTCAAAAGAAATTCAGATTCTCTGCAGCATCTTTAGAGGATTAGCTCTTTATTTTTCAAATGTGAACAATTTAGGAGAGGACAGGACTATGGACTCAGTGCATCTCCAATCTTCAGGCTGGTCTGAAAAGCCCCAGAACTTGAAGCCCAAGGCCCAATTTTTGAAGAAAAGTCAGTAGAGAGGTAAAACACCATCCACAAATTCCTCATCTGCTTTCTGCTCTGTGTCCCAACCAAGCTAAATAAGAGACTTTAAAAAAAAAAAAAAATTAAGCAAACCAAGGCTCTGAGTCTTTCATTTTAAGCCAAAAGTACAAAATTAGTTCCTTCTCACTGTGGTTAAAAATTGCTGTGCCTTAAGCTGGGGGTAGGAGGGGAGCTCTGTGCCTTCTTGCTCCCACCACTCTCTCTTGCCACCTCTTCAGCAACTTTTCACTTGCACTGCAGCTCCAGATCAAGCTTCACAACGTCTTTCCTCAGTGGAGTCCAGCATACTACTGCAGCAGTTCATTGAAGCATCCAAGGGACAGCCCTGAGGGGCAGGGAGGGGACAGCTAGACCTGGACAGACAGCTGGCACTTCCCGAGAGCTGGAGAAGCCCCAGCAGTCAATGACTTTGGCTGGAAGGACACCCTGGGCATGGGGAGATGTACCCATGTTTCTTATCCTTCACTTTTTGGCTTTCCTAGTTGCTTTGAGGTTTTATCTATTTGAAGCACTACAGTTCTAATTTCTAATCAAATATAACTGGGTTTGAATTTTAAGAGCCTCTTGAGGAGCTCACTGAAAATCAAGGTGTTGGTATATCTGCCTCAAAGCTGTGGTTGACTCAGGCTCTGCTGCTTTTCAATGATAGCTTGAGGGACCAGCACATATTGTGGACTTTAGATGAAAACAAAGCAGAATTGCAGTCAGCAAGTCTTGGGAGTCCCTGAAGCAGTTTCTTAAGATGAGCTCTTACCTGATAAGTTTCCCAAGTCTTGTATATGTCTTGTATATTGCCAATTGCAGCAATTCTGGAAAGCTCGTTTCAGTTATGATAAGCTTACACCCCAACTTCACACACACACACACAGAGACACACACACAAACACACACATACACACACACATTCTCTCTCTCTCTCAGACATATGTGTGTTTTACAAAACTTCAGTAACAAAGAAACTGGAATTTTATTAAGACTATTCTTACACAGAAAAACTTACCCGTGCAGTTAATATTATCTATATACTGCTGAGACAATCTGCTGCACTAAGTGCAAAGAAGGCATTTCTTTTTTAAATTATTATTATTATTAGTTAACAAGAAATACATGTAAAAACAGCAAAGGGGAGTGTGGTGGGTGACACCATTTCTATGCTATTATTATTACAAAGTCCAGTGCTAAACCATTACAGGCAAATTGGAGGCAGAGGTGTGAGGGGTGTTGGTTCAACTTGTTGATAGTCAGTTCATCCTACCAGTGAGATAACTAAGACAAAAAAATTAAATTTATCCTTAAAACATTCATAAGTTTTGAAACAGTCACCTGCCTTCCAATCAGCAATTTCCTAGTTCTTTTTCAGCTACAAATCACAGGATTTGGAGCCCCACAGGCTTTTCCTCTTAAAGAATGAAGGTCTCTCCATATATAGTTCTTGGCAACTTCCCCGCCTATGGAACACTGGACAGACAGAAAGTATTACCATCGTTCTGATGGTATCAAAAGTATAATTATAGGTGCCCTGTGATAAAAGAATTGTATATCAGGTTATTTTAGCCAAATAAGCTGACTGAAGGTGGCTGCAGCACATAAATTTTTAAAAATTTCACTGTCTACCCAAGTATGACTAGAGAAATTAAGACTCCTAGATATAAATATTTGCTCTAGATGGGAATAATAAATGACAGAATTAACTTTCTATATGAGAGCTTACAAAACTAGCCAAAAACACTCATCGAAGGAATATGGTGCTTTTAAACAAGTAACTTCTTCCATAATTTTCCAGGAATTAATTCAAAAGTGAGATTTCCAGCCTTAGAAATAGAATAAAAGACTCAATTATGGATGAAGAGTGAGCCATAATTTCTCAGGCCAGAACTCCATATGACTACTACTATGATAGCTACTGAAAATATTACATTTTAGCCTATAAAATCCAGGAAGTCATTGTGCTGCTGATCAACATTATTTTTATGATTTAAGAATAAAGCACACAAATAGATGGTGTGTGTTTCGAGATAGTTATTTTCCCTTACTCTGTTCTAAATGCACCAGTTTGAGCTTTCGACTGTTGAAAGAAACAAGGATGTGGAAGGACTGATGGTTCTCTCTGTCTCTCTTGGAGATAAGAAACTCACTGTCAAATTTCATTAGCTCATCTCACTTGCAGTAGTTTTTATGCCTGAGGCTCAGGACATTACAAATACAGTGATGAATATCTTTAGATAATATGAGAAACAGTTTTAAAAGTTTCAGTTCAGTTAAGATCATCATTAGCTCCCAGTTTTCTCAGAGGAGCTGAAAGCCTACATTAATAGACCCGGATGACTCCCAGCATCAAGAAAAATAGCTCACTAGTGCCCAAAGAAGTACAACATCACTTCTTATTGCTCTCTTGCCATTACTGTACAGTGCTAATACAGTTTAAACTGATGGGGGTTTATGGACTCTTACAGCTGTTGAGAGACAGTTGATAAAGAAGGAGATGAAAAGCATTACAGCTCCTGCTATACCCCTGCCACTGATAAGCCAATCTTGATTGAAGACTCTGATGGAAAACAAGTTTAAACGACTCAAGATTCCTCAAGTGATAGATGCTACTGTAACTTAATTCAGTGTTGTCAGAAACACAAAAGTATGGGCTTGGAGTTCCTAGAAAATACTACCTATGGTGAGTCAGTATGATGGATGATTTCAGATTTTTTCCGATGCTCCTGAAAGTGTCAAAAACTGTTCCTGGATTTCTGTCACCATAAAATACACAACTCTAAGTATATGCATTTTTGAGTACTAGCTGTACACCCAAAATTCGGCAACTAAACTAATTACAGTTTACTTGCAAAATTAGGGGTAAAAAAAAATGACAGGTAGGAATATTTAAAGTGCAAAAGTGCATTGATGAAAGTCATGGTTGACTTTTGGGGAACCAAAACTACTAATTAAATTATTACAAGCAGCAGGTGTTTTTTTTTTTTAATATCTGCAAAATGCCATTAAATAACAATGATTATTCATTCTAGAGAATATTTACTATCTAAAGTAACAGTTTAGTTTGAAAATCATATTTATCTGCCCTGGATTCTGCAAAATCTTTTGCTTGGATAAAACTAACTCTATTTAAAGTTTCAGAACACAACATTTACTTTTTTTCTCCCCAACTTTTCTGGTAATTATCAATGAACTTTTCTATAAAACTGATACATAGAAGAATTGGAAAATCTCTGCTTCAGTGGGCTACATTTTCTCCCCAAGTAGGCATATGCAATTCCCATAAATTTGAATCTTCATTACACTCAGTTCCAACACTACCATCTTCATGCTTAAAGCATGTGGTAGAAATCTTAAGAAAAATGTCCTTAAATTGGCCCCTGCACATTGGCCCCTTAATTGCACTCCTGGTACAGAAAGACAAAGGATACCCACATTAGCATTTCACCGAGGACGGCACTAAGCCACTGCACACTTTTCCAAATCTCCAGCTACTTCAAAGGAGAGATGTTCATGTGCCTGTGGCTCATTCTAACTTCAGCTCTTCAAGCCTCTGACCTTCTTTTGCTGTTTCCCATGTGTGGGTTGTATTGCTGCCACCTCATTCTGCAGCCCCTCAAGCAGGAGTAATGCTCAAAGTGCTTGCTCATGGATATTATCACAAACACAAAGACATTCAAATTTTATGCATTTTTTTTCCCAACGGTTCTTTAACACGTGGAGGCCAGGATTTTCCCCCTTTGGGTGAGTGTCTTCTATCCTCTTCTTGCCTGTGAAGCCTGTATACTGAGTTTCATGGTGGCACAACTTCCTTACAGAGAAACAGAAAACACTCCCATGAGATCTACCATTGACCTGGTGGTTAATACACCACAGGAGATAGAATATGTGAATGCAAGTCCTCAGAACAAGACCACTGAAGCCACTCAGGCAAAAAATTTAAGGGTTTGGCTGCTTTACAGAGCTGGGTGCCACCTTCTGGAAGAGAAGTTTGTGCTCCAGCTTCAGAGAAATTGTGGAGCCACAGTTGGAGAGTGGATTCCTGGTTTGGGTCAGTAACTACCCAAGGGCTACAGTAATGAGGGGTTTCAGTAGACTACACCCTTCCTGCCCCAGCTGGATCAATTGTGGGGGCCCTACTTAGAGGACTTGAAATGTGTTGTTGAGTTTTCTCTGTGTCTGCTACCGGTCCTTTCTGAAAACAAGGCCCTCTAAGGCCTTTCAAGTTGGGCGCCCAAAACTGACTCAGTGATAACCCAGAGGTGCTTTCATAGGTCCTCTCTGCCTTTCTACTTCTAAGATACAGAAAGATCTGCAGGAAAGGAAGTACTTGGTAAACGGGGCACTGCAAAGCCAGCCTCAAAGGGATGTAGAGTGCAGGTACTTCCTCTCCTTGCTTTTGCTGTTTGCTTACTACACAGCAGTGATAACCATTACTCAGCCAAAACTACACAGGAGATCCAAACTTCTGCATCTTCATTTAAATTTTGATTCCCCATAATTCAAAAAGAAAAGAGATATTTTGAACAGAAATTACAACTGGAGAGAATTCACCTCCTGCTAAATGAAAAGTCCAACACAAAGTTCTTCATTTTTAGGTTTGAGTGCGATGGTTCTACTTTACTGCTCTACCCTTAGGCTCCAAGATAAATCTCTCCCCCTTCCTCTCTTCCTTTCAATTCGGTGAAACAGCATGACTACCTTTGTCAACACTGTAAATTTACTACAGACCTGACACACAACGATGGAACAGGCTCAGCTGAAGAAACATAAGGGCACTGATCTCATTTTTGCTGTTTTCTTGGAGTTTAGAATTGCAAGGTGTTTGAAATAAATAAAAAAATAAATTGTAAGTGATCTGGAAACTTGTCACCTGCAGATTTTTAGAGAGCCAAGACAGAGAAATACCTGGCCTACATGATCCTGCTGTGGTGCCAATTGTATGACTGAAGTCACTGATGATCTAAAGAATGAGAATGATGAATCACTTAAAGTAAAATAAAACCTGTGAAAAAAGGGGAGCTATAAGGTCCTCTTGGAGGAGATAAATGGAGTGACATTTGACAGGGCATTGATGTGCCTGCTTACTCTCCCTGTGTTCCAAGTTGCTTTGCTGCAATTTCTTCACAATATTAGCATCTAAATTCCAGATATGCAAAAAAAGAAAATGCAATCATGTAAACCAGATTTCCTAAGTGACTACAGTTTTGCCTTGCCAGCACTGAACTGTGGAATTGTGCAAAGGGAATGAGTGGGCTGTAACCAGGCCACTGAGCGTCTCCTCAGTGTGTGCAGCTGATATGCCATCTCCTTCCCATATACACGGTGATGGCATGCCAAAATGCACAGCTGAACCAGGAGAACAGGGATCAAAATTGACGTTCCAGTTGCAGTAAATGAGATCAGCCTCATGAGGCTTTCCCAGTGTATGCTGGGAAGTTAATCAGCACCATGTTTAATTTAAGTTAATCAGCACCAACCTCCCCATGCCCGACAGTGGGAAATGACACTGCTGTATTATCCCACTGGTTGTTCTGCATGTAGCATGTCACTGGAGGCATCCGTACTGGTTCACCCTCCTGCACACCAATCAGAGAGATTCACAGAATATCCTGAGTTGGAAGGGACCCACATGGATCACTAAATCTAGGTCCTGAGTCCAACTGAGTCCAACTCCGGGCTGTGCACATGACAATACCAAGAATCACATCATGTGCCTGAGAGCGTTGTCCAAATGTTTCTTGAGCTCTGTCAGGCTTGGTGCCATGACCACTTCCCTGGGGAGCCTGATCCAGTGCCCAACTACACCCTGGGTGAAGAACCTTGTTCTTAGGATATCCAACCTAAACCTCCCCTGACACAGTTTCATGCCATTCCTTTGGGTCCTGTCACTGGTCACCAGAGTGAAGAGATCAGCGTCTGCCGCTCCGCTTCTCCCTGTGAGGAAGCTGTACACTGCTATGAAGTCTCCCCTCAGTGTCCACTCCTCCAGGCTGAACAAACCAAGTGACCTCAGCTGCTACCCATATGGCTTCACCTTCAGGCCAATCACCATCTTCGTGGCTCTCCTTTGGATACTCTCTAATAGCTTTATGTAGCTTTCCTGTATTGTGATGCACACAGTGCTTGAGGTGAGGCCACACCAGTACAGAGTAAAACAGGACAATCACCTCCTTCAATCAGCCTGAATAAGCTCAAACTGCTCTCTGCCTGTGAAGACAACCAGGCATCTCTCCAAAAGGATGGCTTCTCAAAATCAGAATAAAAAGTCCACTGGGGTGCAGGAAGGTTTCTCACAGATTAACCGCTTTTCTTCTGCAGAGGACCTTTTGCCTCCCAACCCTATACAAGTGCAGTCACAACCTTCAGCTGGCAAGTTTATTTTCGTTTCCCTCCCAGTGCAGTTCAGATTTGTGTTTGCAGTAAAGAGAGCTGGGGGTCAGTCTGACAGTTGAAATGAAAAGTGTGAGAAAAGACCAGGGATTAAATAATTTTCTGCGCAAGCAGGACATTTGAGACACTCTGCTCTAAAGCTTTCCACACCTACTGTAACCAAAATACATGCATAAACCCACAATTAGCATCAAAAAGATTTGGAAGAATTTCTTGTTATTCAATAGCATTTGCTCTACAGAAATCACCCTCTGAAAGGCACCTAAGCTGTAGTTATAACTGAAGGATGAAATCCCTGTTTCCTGGCCTTTCACAATTGAAGTTAGCCATTAAATAGGATTTCACTGTAACAATATGCATTTCATTTTCCATTGATGTTTTTTTTTTTCCTAATAAGAAATAAAATAAATGGAGAAAAGGCAGAAATTCCCTCTTAGCCGCAGAAGTGACTCAAGTGACATGCCCTTCATTTACAGTAGACATGCTGCGTTGAGTGCATGTGTTCATGCAGGCCATACTGTGACATGCAGGTACCTTACATGTTGTTTTTGAGCAATATATACTGGTTAACTTATGTGTTGAAGGGGTTATCTGACAAGGGTCATGTCGGGCTGTAAAGCACCTAAATATTTCAGAGACATAGAAAACCCCTTAGTTTTTAATTTACTTCATTTACTTACGGAATAAACTAAAATTTAACTCAATTGTAATTAAATTACTTTGTACAAGTCAAATGCTTTTGTTTATAAAGCCCAGTTTGAACACACGGATCCATGGTTATATGTGAGTTAAGGAGGTGCAACAGGCCATGACAGAGCTTGCCATGACTTGGAAGTGTGCTTTCCTAAGGCCATTGCATTCCACACTCAATTCCCCCCAAGTAAACTTCTCTGAAGGTCAAAACATCTGGTGGCCCACACAGGCAGGAGCAAGGAAATCCTGAACAAGACTGAAAAGTTGTTGAAACTTGTGAAATACAATGATCACAATTTACCAAATTGTCATGCAGCCTCTTCAGATTCCGTAATTTATAAAGAAGATTTATTTTCTAGGGAAGACAGAAGAAAAGGACATCATACAAGACTGTTTGCAGCTGCAAAAATATTTTTACCCACCAAATTTGACATGACAATGGCCCTTCAAATGTTCAGCTTTACATGAAATTAATGATTTTTTTTCCTGGTGTATATTTTCCTATTGCTCCCCAAGTCTGATCACTAGGCCAAGTACTTGGACAGACATCAGAGGGCCTGTCAGGGGAAATTATCTGGACAAAACAGTAGCAGTCAATGAGAAAGTTTTGGTACCAAATCATGGCACACTGATGTAACCCCTTCCTTACTGCATGCACAGGTGGGCACTATATGCCCCTTCAAACATGACAGCAATCTGAGAACCAGGTACTATTTTTGGTTAGTTTTCACTTTACACTGTTGGGAAGTATCACACTTTACCTGTGTGTATTGTACAACTATGTGATGTACAAAATATCATCAGTATTGTATTAAGGTGTACATATAAATAATTTCAAGCTTAACTAACATGATTATGAATATGCAGGCATACTTGAGAGATATCATGGGACCAGATGAGACAGATTAATCTTGTAACTAATTGTGTGCTTGAATTTAATTTATATGCTTTTATTATTTAGAACCTGTGTCAACCACTTAATTTGCCTGCAAATAATTTCCTTATATAATATTAATGAAACATGCTATATTGAAATTCATCATATATTAGGAAGACTCATTATATCATTAATTTAACCTCTTCTAGTTAAAACAGTTCAAGATTCAAGACCTGTGGCTTCAGAAACCACTGCTTCAAGAAGAGTACTTCATTTCAAGAAAGAGCATTTGTGGCAGAATGAACCATGCCTTTTCATAGTCAGAGATCAGAATTAAAAATCCAATTTACACTGTGGAACAAACTGCAACAAGACTTTGAGAAAGAAGAAATAACAACAATAATATTAATTTTAACACAAACCTTACAGAAAGGTCAGTGTTTTTACAGCTCTCTACAGATGACATTCTGAGAAAATGATGATTGAGATTTATGCAATAATAAAACTACAAAGTGGTCTGCACAACCTGCTCAAAACCTTTCATGCCCAAACACAGAGATGGGACTGCTTGGGGTGCTGAGGAGCTGCCAGCTAAGCACAGAGAGAGATCAAATCAGTGAGAAACATCAAAGTAATCACTTGCTTAATCTTTTCTAAATTGCTTGATTAATCTCTGGGTTAGTCTAATGAACATTTAGGGCACTCCTGGACTACTCAGTTGTGAGGGTGCACTGCTGTATTTCAGGAGTATCTGGAAATGAGAATGGCTGGGAATTGTCACTGTTGTCAGAAGGGGAAGAAATTGCTAAGATGAGAACAACCTGTCTGCAGGGTCCTTGGGGCTCATACTGGGTCTATCTGGGATCAACTACCTTTATCTCAACCCACAAATTTTTCATATTCCTTTCTCCTCTTGTCCCGCTGAAGTGAGGGAGTGAGAGAGCAGCTTGCTGGGCACCTGGCAGTCAGATAAGGTCAATCTACCACAGGGGTGGAGAAGATCTCATTGCAGATGTATATAGCCTCATACAAAAGTAGTGTCACCTTAAGACACTTCTGCCCTCCCTCTGCCTATGCCCAACAACAGGAACGTGGAAGGAGCAGCAGCAGCAACCATGCTGAGGCCATGTTGCCTCCTGAGCTTGGGTCATAGCAGTGTCAAGCAGTTTAAAATAGAAGCAACCCTGCAAATTCTGACCCTCTGGCAAGCACCTGTTAGGCTTTCTACTGTGTCTGATTATTTTTGCAAGGTCAGACAAACAAAGCACTTCAGTAATCTAGCCTGGCATGTGGGATAGAAATTACGGTCCTTGGTCCAGAGGTCTTACCCTCACAGTGGAGGGTAGAGGAAAAGCAGGAAAAGCAGGTCTTTAACTATGGGATTTTTTTTCACCACAGTTCTAGTACAAACCTACCATGGATATCTTCAGCTCTCCCTGCCTCAGTTTACTCTCCACTAATGACTGTTGTGTCTATGCAGATTCTGATAATGAAATCCCAGAGAAAGATTATATATTAAATGATCACCAACTGAAAAGCCTTCCTTTATGAAAGAAGCAGAATAGGAACAGAGAGGCAACGCAGTGGAAGGTGCCTCTAAGTGTTGGTGATTCTACTCCTCCTAATTCCTTGTAGGCAAGACCTTCTCATCCTGCAAAGAAAAGCGTATTGTATTGTCTCTTTTTCACTATTTTTTTGGGAAAGTCAAAGCCTTTAACTTTCCTTTTTTTTCCATTTTCAGCAAACATTTTGTTGTGGGATGCCTTTTGGTTCTTTGCAATAAAAATGCTTTTGTTGCCTGGATATATTGATTTTCGGTTTCCTGAAGCTTTGTGCTTTCCTTCTTCTAAGGTTTTGCTGACACAACTTAGGCTGAGTCTCATAATCCCATTCCCCCCTCCTCCTGACTGAAGAAACAGTTCTGACGAAACTGGATGAAGCTCATCAAGCATTTAAAAATTATGCCCATTCAGCTCAAGCCTCCTCTTTTGTCCATTCTTTTCATCTCTTCGATCTTCCTCCTGGTGTTTCAGGACAAAAATTGAGTGCAATTCGGACTGTGTGTTTTGAAAACAAACCTCTACCTAAGTGAAATAGTTCTGCAAACAACTGGCCTATTGCAATAGGATAAGGGGAAGTGGTTTCAATCTGAAAGGGGAGAGATTCAGACTAGATATAAGGAAGACTTTTTTTACAATGAGGGTAGTGAAATACTGGGACAGGTTGCCCAGAAAGGTGGTACATGCTTCATCCCTGGAAACATTCAAGGTCAGGCTGGACATGGCTCTGAACAACCTGATCTAATTGAAGATGGCCCTGCTCATTACAGGTGGGTTGGACTAGATGACCTTTAAAGGTCCCTTCCAACCCAAACATTGTATGATTCCCTTCTGTGATACAAGTATGACAGTTGCAATTGCAATCTATACACGTGGGATTTTATTAGTAATTTTTTTTTCTCACAAATATACAGGTATGAGGTCAGAAATGCAATTTGTGGGAAAAATTTACATTGACAACATTCAGTGATGGCGTGTCCAGTCTGACTAGAGGTGAACCTGATGTGATGTCTTTAGTTCTTATTTCAATCAATTGAAATTGGACACAGAGAAAAACAGATTCTTTAAAGTGAAATCTGAGCCAGAATTTAAAGTTCCAGCAGCCAAACAATTTTCTTGTCATTGAGAACACCCTGGAGAAAATGGCAATGCAGACTGCCAGGGTAAGTGATTTTTTGTTTCATTATCAAGGAAACAAACATCAGGTGTAATTTCATACCCAAAGTATGAAAGGTTCACAGTTTGAGAAGAAACACTCAGAGAAAAAAAACTTCATACACCTGCTAACTCCATATTTAGTACTAAGTAGTAACATTTTCAGATCTCTGAAGGATTTCACTGTCTACCTGCTAGTGAATCCTCTCAAACTTGCCTCACTGCACTATCCCAGAACTTTTAACATTCAATATATTTAATGCTAAGATCACTTTTGAGAAAAGTAAACTGTCACAGCATAGATGTAAACAAGACAGAAAGCGGCCTCCACTTATTGTTTCATAATTCCTATCTGTTGCTTTCTTAAGAAATCTAGTATTCGCCTGTTTGAATTCTTTAATTTTTTCCAACAAAATTCTTTTGATCCCAATTTTAGCATTTAGGCAGCTTTACACCAAACAGCTAACCTTAGCAGTACAGAGTATCTAGAAAAATACACAGCTTGATATTTTTCATGCCATGATAATATAATTAAAATGGAAACAATCCATTCATGCAATTTTACCCTGGATATCACACATCAAAACACTCTACAGAGCAACTCTAGAATTGAAATCAGAACTTGTTGTACAAAAGTCTCTTTCAGAAAGACATCCAGTCTTGTCTGACTTCAGAGCATGGGAACCCAACAAATTCCTAATTAAGTTGTTTGAAGAAAAGCTTATTTGAACCTTGTTTCTAGTGTGATTTTTTTGTAGTTTCAACATCCTACCACCAAGGCACATTATGATTTTTGCCAGCTACCTGTTGCGTGAAAAGAAGTTAAAACAGGAAAAAAAAAAAGCTCTAAACTTCAAGTTTAGTTGATAAATCATAAATAAAGCTCAAAATACATTGAAGGAAAATCAGTTTCTCAGAAGAGCTTTATGAGGGACCAGCAGCTGGCTGCCCATGTAACCCATTTATGCTTGGTGCAATGTGGCATCCCGGCTAAGCTGCCTCTGGTGGGGAAGCTACCACAGGATGGTTTTTTGTAAACAAAGGGTTTTCAATTGAAATTATCTGTTACAGTAATTGTAACATGATTGAAAAGAAAACTAAAAAGAATACAATTACTGCAGATACTCATTCTATTTTCTTTTTTTAAGTTTTTTTTGCATTTGACTAGGTTGAGCTGTGCATAAGTTCCAACAAAAGAACATAGATATAAGCTATCATGTTAGCATAGATCCACATGTCCATTTACTTTGACCTCCAGGCTAAAGTAGGCCATGAGACCTCTCAGAATTAATTCCCATTTGAATCAGAGTACATATTTTATAAAGGCATCCAATGCTGTCCATTTTTCAGCAATAGAGAGACTTGGCAAGTTGCTCCAGAGAAAAATTACCCAACTATTAAAAACCCGTGTCTGTTATTTCTAGGAGGAATTTGTGTAGCATGAACATTCACTTTACCACTGCTTTCTGACACTCTAATTTTTGCTTAACATATACAAAATTCTACCAAGTCACCCTCTTGTCTTATTTTTCTTCAATTAAACAGGCCAAGATTCTTCAGCCTTTCACTATAAAGCAGTCTTGCAGCTCTTTGCTTGAAATGTCACTAGTTTATCACTATTCTTCAATCCTGAACAATGGAATGGGACAGTGTCCCAAAGCCAGTCATACCATAACTAAGACCACCTCAGTATTTCCTTGCTCAGATATCAAAAAACTCATTATTCCTTTTTCACCACACACCCACAGTGGAAGGTCATACCCTGCTAATCCCACATACAGTGTATCAACTCTTTCTGTTACTACTTCCTAGGACAGAATCATATCAACATGGTCCACAGTACTTATTCCTACATATAGGAATAAGTGGCATTTTACTTGACCTTATACAAACTGCTACTGCTTTCTTATATTTAGTCCATAGCAATCACAGCAGACCACTCTGTATAGCAGCCTGTTCTGCTAAACAGAACTTTAACTGTGTCATCTGTAAATTTTATGTGGAATGATTTTCTCAATTCTTCCACTCCCACTGATAGTAATGTGAAATAGCATACATTCATCATCCTCCTTGCTCAAGAAACACACGAGGTTTAGAAATCGTCCCTTTTAAAATAATCCAATGTGTGTACAATGCTGATTTTGTATTCATTCTAATTCCTTAATCAAAAGGTTGTGTAATATCAAGCTCAAAAGACAGAAAAGAGTTGAAATACACAATTTCAAGACTGCCCCTAAATTAGCAACCACCTCAAAAAAGGCACAAAGCTATTCTAACAAAAGGTCTTCACCATAAATCCACATTGATTAAAACTAATTATTTTGGCCTTTCCTTAGTATTCGATTAATCAGATCCCAGATCTGCTGCAATTTCAGACCAGTGGCGAGACAACAGGACAATGAATATTTGAATCACCTCTTTGGTCTTTAACAAACCAGTACAACAATAACTTATTTCCTCTTTTGTTGAACCTCTTCACTGCCAACCACCACAGAGTGCTCCTCTGGATGCAGGTTGCATTAGGCTGCTCATTTACATGTATCCAGCTTCTGTTTTATATCTTCCTTTACTACTTCTGGAACAGAAAGAATGTTGTCATTGCCATACAGTACACTACCTGGATTTTTCTATGAATCCTTCTACTCTTCTGATTTCTCTCTTGAAACAAAATGAACAAAGAACTTCCCCCCTTCCCTGCAAGGACAACGCAGTCACCTACCCCCAAGCAAAGCAAAATCACTTCTCCTCCTGTTTTCTGCCTCTCCTTGCCTCACATGCTTTCTATAGTCCTCAGGTTTTGCTGCACATCAATTCCCATCTGCTTTCCTTTTCTTTCATTGGTTATACATTCTAAGTCTTTTTGTTCATTTTTTAATGTAGTCATGAAAGCACAACTGACTGGAAGGTAGAATATTTTGGGTGTTCTTTTAAGAAATGCTATGAAACACTTTTCAGAAAAACTAAAAAGACAACCAGAGAAATAGCTAGAGAATGTGCTCAGTCAGAGAAATCTATTCAAATTCAAGTAATGTCAAGACTGGTGGCATTTCTCAGCTCCATTAAATGTTAGGAAATTTCCAACCCTGAGAAAACCTCGCTGTAGTCCAAAACAAATTTAGTTTTACTATTCTCCCTCCATCACAGTCTTTCACTGTATGGATTGAATATTTTTTTCCAAAACATAATTTGCACAGGGATGAATACTTTGCTGTGCTGGTCCATAGGGACTATGCTTCTATAGCTCAGACTTTGAAGTTTTTCAAGATAGGTGAGAATAACACTTCCTTTAATAATTCCCCACAGCAGGTAAAGAATGCTATAAGTGTGAGAAAGGTTATTAGAGTTACATGAGTCTAACTGATCTGTCCTGGTAATAAAAAAACTAATTTTCTTTAGGCAAACCAGAGGTTTTGCACCTGAACATGTAAGAAGCCTGTACTTTAAATCTCTTCCAAATTTTAAGAATCATCTTTGCACAAAGAACAAGCATAATTAAATTTAAAATACTGATTGAGCCATCAGAAAAGGATTTAAAATGAAATTAATTGCTGGAAAGTTCTTGAGAGACTCCTCATGCCATAGAATGAAATCTTGTTTTCCCTGAAATCAGTAAGAGAGATCAATACTGACTATTGAACCACAGGTTTTTAGCTCCTTATTATGGCCCACATTGCCTTTTGAATTTCATTGTAACAACAGCTGGACTCAAATTAGAATCATTTTCCTATGGCTTCACTGAAATAACAGTTGTATTTCTCTTTAGTGATCCAAGGGAACAAATCTAATTTTCACTATTAAAAAGGATGGCACTTTACCAGCAAAAAAGTGTGTTGATTCTGACTTACTTTTCCTGTAAAAACAATTGTTTATACTTGGATAATGAGAGCATAGATTGTATATATTTTACTGGGAAAGCCGCAGAATCATAGATACATTGATTGAAAGGGATGTCTTGGCTGCCATGTAATCCTGCTTAAAACAGAACTACCCCCACAGCAAACCAGAGCAACTTTAGTTTTGTTTATCCTAGACTTAAAAACCTACATGGATGGATAATCTATAACTTCTTGAGATAACCTGTTCCTGTACTACAATACCCTCCTAGCAAAGAATTGTTCCCTAATGTGTGAAGTCCATACTTGCCAAGACACAATTTTTCCTACTGCAGATTTTCATGTTGAAGCTGGAGTGATTCAATGTACTAGAGCCAAATATAATGCCCAATGCCACGGGACACTGCTTGCCATACCCATCTACATAAGTGAATGGGAATTAAAAAGCACTCAGGCTGTCAACAGTGTTTGGTTTCTCAGTGACTTCTCCAATAAAAGCCTTCTCATGATTCAGCAGTACATATTTAGCATGAATAATGCAAAGGCTATCATCAGTCCATATTTCCACAACAGCTAGGTCTAAGCACTACGTCTCCCGGTTAATGTAAGTCAAGGACACACTATGGGTAGGCTCTATTTTTGTTCTAAATGACTCAAAAGACTGACAGCTGTTTTCTTTCATCAATACTTCTATGAATAATATAAATTTTTTTCACATTCAAGGCAGAATGTGAGAGATGTGTCATCTTTTGAAACACAGCTAGGTGCTGTTTGTCGTTCCAAACGCAACTTATATCCCACTGGTCTTACTCACGTAAATAAATGCACTTGATGTAAGTGAATAAGTATGGCCTTACACAAGCCTTATTCTCTACTTTCATCACTCTTAGTTCAGTTTGCTGGAATGCACTAAAGGAAAGAAATAATACGCCAAGATGTGGAAACCCATAATCTTGATAAAGAGGATGTTGTTCAGCTTCTAAGGGAAGTTTAGCTGATGGAAACAGAAGAGAAAAAAGCTTCTTTATTCCCACTTTTTTTTTTTTTTTTGGTAAAGAACTGTGCCTCATACAAGGATATCCAAGGCTGGCAGCAAAGGGTGGAAAAAATGAAAAAAATAGCAAGGAGATGAACCAAGGGGCATCCATGCAAATCTTATAATGCTATCATTTAGAATGTAATTAGAATTATTTGTATTCTTGATTTCAGTAGTCCCAGGAAGCAAATTTCCCCTCTTAACATCCTCAGCTTTTTGAAAGGCTGCATGTACATGCAAAGAAAGCCTGAGTTGATAGGCCTTCCTCGACCACTACTTCCTGCTCTATTTTGTCCTTTATTTGTAATACTCCTGCTTAGCTGGTCTGTCCTGAGCTGAACTAACACAACAAAGAGATACGCTTGCAGGACAACTTTAATAAACATTAAAACTTTACTTTTCCTAAGAAAAGGTATCAAAAACAAAAGCAACAAACACTATGAAAGGGTATAAAAATGGATGTGATAAAAGGGGGACTCAGCTCAATCATCTGTGCCTCATCTCTTTCAGGAAAAATCTCCAGCACTAGGGGAGGGAGAAGCCTGAATGGGCATAGTGAAAAACATAATCGATTAACTGTGCCCTGGATGAATTATCAGCAGCAGTGAGTGAAACCCACCTGCACGTACAATGTCTCTAACTCGGCTGGACTATTTAGGTGTGATTTGCATGGTGCCTAGGCTTCCTTTATTTAGCTTTTCAAATGGATGCTCTAGTCCACCTCAGAAAAAGTGAACAGACTTTGGAGAAAATTGCAGGTTGGCATCTTGTGAGAATTTGATAATTACCAAATGAAACTGAAACACTCCCTAAATAGCAACAATAGCTCTTTGTGTAGAATGCAGCAATATTTCAGTGAACAAAACTATGAATTTTCCTTTTGCTCTTGGTGAAAGGTAATGATTTTGCTGGATGAATAAGGCTCTGACATTTTAATGCTTAGAGAAGGAAGTATTTGCATGTAGTGTTCCCACCCCCGCCCCCCATTTTTTCCCCTGGTTGATGTAAGTTCTGGCAGTCTCTCTCCTCAGGCCTTTCTCAGCTCTCTCCTCTTGCCTCACCCAAGTCAGTTTTCCAGTGTTGTTATCAGCTCAAAGCACAGCCTTCTGGTCTGAAAAGGGAATCTTTCCACTTGGAAAAAGGATGGTAATTACAATAAATGAATGTTAACATCTTGCTAATGAATGCATTGCATCTCTCCTAAACATTTCTGGAAAAAGAAGCAAGCAAAGAAACAAAAAATAATCAGACATGCCATCCATTTACCAGAAGTATTAATTTCAAGTAATTAGAACAAGTGACTCATTTTTGAAGTATACAAGATTCCTAAAAAGAAATACAAAGGCTTCAGCAAGAACTGAGTAGATGTATCTGTATCAAGTGGACAATAAGGTGCAAAAATACAATATTACATACATAAAAGTTTTAATTTTGAAGGGCAAGAAAATTCCATTTATGGCTTTTAAATTTCCAGTGATGGTAATCTGTCATAAACTGTGTTAGTATCAGACTGTTTTCACTGTTCAAAAGATGCATCCAAGATCTGGTTTGCATTTATCTTGATTCATCTGTTCTTGGTCTTGTCCACCCTTGCTAGACAAAAGATTTCTCCACCATTTATTTTCTGCCATCTAGGTCTCTCCTTACAGATAGCCCCTAGGTATCTTATCATCTTTTCTCTCCAAAGCATCTCCCTTCCAGAAAGTATCAGGTACAATAATGAATTAGGAAGAATCTTCATTTTTTCCCTCTTTGAATACTGTTACAAGCTCTCACAGAATTTTAGTTAACATCTCCTACATTGAGACCATGAATTTCCACCGTGTTAAATCTAGGTAAAATTTAAACTGAATGGATCAAATTCACAGAACCTCTCCCTTCAATATTTTCCAGTCTTTTTATTCTTTTCTGAGTCATCTACACCATACCAAAAAGCCTGGCTAAGTTGTGGCTCAGCTTCCAGCAGGTCAGTGTGGCTCACAGCCTGGCCTGGCCTGGCCTGTTTTACCAATATCCCTACGGGCCCCAGGAAGATCCAGATGTCCCCATCCCCAGCAGCGTTCAATCAGCACGCACACCTCCTCTCCTTTTTTACCGCCAGATCTCCCTAATACTAAAGCCCACATAACCTCCCACTTCGCAATTATAACATTTTTGAATCCACAGGAGTACGAAAAAGCCTCAGCAACAGCAGACAAAAACACATGTAAGTATAAATCACTTCACCTTATTAAAATCCTTTCATATGAACCATCTATAATGTGAAAACCCGCAACTATTGACCAGCACTGGGCAGCACTACAAAATCAGACAGGAGATTGTTTCCGGCCACACACAACAGGAACTAAAGGGGAATTCAGGTAGTAAAGCTACAGTGCAGGATGGAACATTCCTGCCTGCCTCAGCCCCTGTGTCTTCTTCAGTGACAGGAGGAGTTGGTGTAGCATCCCAAAAGCTGGCACCAAGGCACCCCCACTTACACATTTCAATGAATCTTTAATGGCTGTTCTCCCTTTATTGAATCTTTAATGCCAGTATGTATAGTGTAACCAGCGAGCAGGAGCAAAGCTGTCAAAGGCTATTTTAACCTTTGCTTCATGTCAGTTTTTTCAATACCCACCAAAAAATTAATCGTTTATGTTCTGATATTGTTGTACTTCAATTTCTATGCACAGGAGAGAAAAACAAATGAGGGGAGTGGGTGGAAATTCTACTTACAAAACAAATCAGATACACAATTATTTTATTATAATACAGTGTTACAGCATAATTTTTCTTTGGATGTAATACCAACTAAAAAATCACTGCCTGGCATTGCAAAGGGGAAGTTGGAGATCCTTTTACTGTTTCGGTGGTTCCTTGGGGCTTTATTCACTACGCGAACAACTTGCTTTGAAATGGGATCACTCTTTTCCTCAGAGGTCCTGGTGGGAACAGTAAGTCTTTTTTTACAGAATTGCAAGATGAATTCTCAGAAGTGTTAGAGAGAGCTCAGAAAATGCAGAAGGGTACAATAGTATATCTATTTTTTAAGTTCTTAAAATACACCTACAGCAAAACTCTACAGCAATTTATTGTACATTTATATACACAAACATAGAAATGTGGAAAACAGTGAATAATGGCAAATACAAAAAGGAGAGAAATGAAAAAATGAATCTTTTCTATCACTGATGCTTAGTTTAACCTCACTATTTATTTCATAGAAATGTTTTGTATTTTAAATCAAGCATGTGCTTCCAAACCCTGTTATATTGAGATACATGACAGCCAGTCAACCTGATGTACTGATAGCATTGCTGGGCTTGGCACTGTGACTTCCATTTGGAAACACTTATTCTATCATAACTGCTCAGAAAGAATGGAAAGGCATTATCTGACATAAAGATATCTACATTTGATCCTCAATAAATTTGAAAGAATAGGGTTTCTCTTCATGGTTCATTGCCTTTATCCAGGAGGTGGATTTCCTACATACAGCTTTATTTGTTCAGCAGTTTAGGATGAAACTTGTTAAACCATCACTAGAGAAAGACTGCACACAGTCCCTGAAAGCCTTCTCCTGTCATATGCTCTGCCCCAGAGGAGAAATGAAGCCTGCAAGATGATAATTTGCTTTTGAGTCTTGCCGCATACAGCATCTCTCCTTTGATAATTTTACCAGTATCAAACCACACACTTTAAAATAACTTCCAAAAACCACATATATTTGATGAGCAATTAAAAAACTTTATTAATAAACTTTGCTGTCAATGCAACCATCCCTATGGGTTACACAGGGACACTGTTTTGAGAAGATCACATACACATCCCTGTGCTTTTGTCAGCTAAGACATCACTAGATCCTTACTTTTTTCCACCTTTCTACCCCTTCACCTTTCTACCCCTCAGATTACTTGTCTTCCCCACTATCAGTTACTGTCAGCTTGCCTGCTTTGAAGTTCGGTACTCAAAGCCCTGCAGACATGAACTACGTGTATGTGATATCAATAAAATTAAATTCTGCTTTTTTGACCATTATTTATGAAGTTCTCTCCAATACACTAATGTAATCTCCCTGCTAATATTGTTGTGGATTTTTTCTCCAATCTTTTACAATCTCTGGATTTGTTTGGGCATGTCTCTCTGCTTGCTTGATATCAAAAATAATAAATATTTGTGTGTTTTTATATATGTATATATAAATACAATTTATTTTCCCGTGTTTGGCAGTGCAAATCTCATTATTAAAAAGACTTAAATCTCTATTCATACTGAGACTACAAATTAAAAAACAACAACTAAACATAAAAGAAAAAATAACTCCTAGCTGAAATATACCAATAGGCCATACTATGGTTTGAAAAATTCACTTTAAAAATTAGAACTATTTATAGAGAAAAATGCTATTAATCTCATACTCTGGAGAAAATGATTGTGATACATATTCTGCGTAGTTCACATGTTGAAAAAATACTGCTTTTGTCTAGGGTACTCTCAGAGCAATTCAGGGATGGACGGATTTCAATGGACAACAAAGGTGTACTCGTACTGTTGGCTAGCACAGCTCCCAAAGAGTTATATTTTTTTTCCACAATTTATAAATTGTAACACTGTAGGCCAGGTTGTTAAGTTTCATGTGTAAATGATCTACTCCATTAGGTACACTGAGATATCTCAATTTCAATCAACTTGAAAATTATACTTTCTTACTTTTGTTGACCTAGTAATTGGCCTTGAGAGGGATCATTTATACTCTGAGCTCAGAACAGATGAATGTAATTATACTTCTTTCACGTACTGCAAATGTGTGTGTGCTCTGAAGGACTCTCAGGTGGCTCTGGACCTCAGCAAGTGTACATTTCCCGCAGTCCATGTCACATCCTCTATTATTTGTTAAGGACAACCCTTGGGTCTCTGGTGTCATCCAATTCCTGTTTAAAATAGAAAAGCTTGAACAAAATCAGAGATTTCTTTTTGTCAGTAATAAGGAAAAACAACTTCTCTGGTGTCCTATTCTATTAGCAAGTGTTGAAACCCTGCATTAAACCACAGAGGCTCTGCTGTCACAATGGGCAGGCATTACTTATCAGTTCTGCCCCGGAGTTCCTCTGCAAAACAAGAGTAATGCCCTCATCAGGGCAGCTGAGGGTCTTGGGAGAAATCCTTTGGGTAAGAAAGTTTAAGGTGCTAGTGAATGCACTAAGGATGGTGCAGGGCCACCAGGTCAGCTGTAAGGAATGATATTTGTATTTTTAATAAGCAGGATGAGTCAAAATTGAATGGTCTTAGCTTAGTCAAGTTCTAGTCTACTTCCCACTCAGCTCACATGAAGTTGGCACCCACCTACTTTTTCATATTCAAAGCTCTCTTAGGTATTTAGGCAGTCCCTAATTTCCTATTGTATTGGGTCTGGCTGAGGTGGAACTCGTTTTCCCATAGCAGCCCTCACACTGCTGTGCTTCGCATTGTTATCTTGAAAGGTGTTGATAACACATCCGTGTTTTGGCTACTGCTGAGCAGCATTGGCACAGCATCAGCATCTCAACTTTCCTACCCCACCGCTCTCCCCATCGGGGAGCAGAGGAAGGGGAGGAGCAGCAAAATTCTGGGAGGGGACATAACTAGACCAGCTGACACAAACTGGTGAAAGGGATATTCCAAACCATATGACATCAGCTCAGACATAAAAGCTAAGAAAAGGAGGAGGAAGCAGGGGGGGGCCACTTGTTATTTACAATCTTTGCCTTCTGGAACAACCAACATGAATGCTGAAGCCCTGCTTCCCAGAAAGTAGCCAAACACCACTTGCTAATGGGAAGTAGAGAATAAACCTCATTATTATCCTCTTTCTCCATGTGTACTCAAACCTTCACTTTGGCTTTATTAAACTGCCTTATCTCAACCTACAAATTGTTTTCCATCTTATTCTCTCTCCCCTGTCCAGCTGGGAAAGGGAGTGATGGAGTGGCTTGGAGCGCACACCTGGCATCCAGCCAAAGTCATTCCACCACAGTTGCCCCACCTGCTTTTTGCAAGTTAAAGGTTAGAGAATGCATCTATGATGTGACAGACTGGAGTATGATCTCTCCCTCCCTCATAAGCTTTGCTGCACCTTCTTTCCTGAGCGTGGGCTACTACTATGCCATGTTGAGACTGTGGAATGATGCTGCAATTAGAGGCACACATACACATCCACATAGCGGCATCCACAACTAGAGTGATAGTATGTTACGGTATTCCTTTCAGTACATTAAAATTTCGGCCACATGTAGGGTTGTGGGATTTCTAAGCCACATTTTTAAGATTCGTTTTAATGTGCTCATTATAACCCTTCCTCTCCCCAGGTGGCATTGCATGTACTGCTCTGTTCTTACGAAAAATGTTTTTTTTTTTCTCTCCCTCTTTGTAAGTATGTATCTTAACGTGACACATATTCTGGGAAATTGAACTGTCTTTTTATTATCCAACCTCCAAAACAATGTGCTTTCTCCTTTCTATTATTAATGAAATTTGGAAATGAAGACTGAAGAGATAATATGAAAGAATAACATAAATGAAGAACCAAGTAGCAAGAGATTTAAAATTTTGTCCTGTATAGCTGGTATATTACACAATAAATAAAATTTGTATATCCAGACCAATATACTTAGCAACACAAAAAAAATCTGCAGCTTGAAATATACTTGACAGGAAAGAAGTGTGATTTAACTTTAGAAATCTAGTGTTTTGATTACTGTACATAATAGCCTCATTTAACCCACTTTTTAATTGTAATTTTGAAGTCTCTGCCCTTTATTTTGTCTGAGAGTGGTCAGCCTGCTTAAGAAGGTGAGCACCAGTATTATTCTTTGCTCTAGCGATTCATCTGTCCAAAGTGAGAATTAATTTTCTGTCCATTCTCCTGCTTCTAACTGATTCATACCTGATATAATTAGGCAATAAGACATGGCAGAAATATACCTGTGGGTATGAGTGTCATACCACAAATAGTGGGATAAGATATTAAATTTTAACCATCCAAGAATTGCTGCAATTGTCCAGAGACAGTTTGAATTTCCTGTGCTATTACTAAGAAGAGGAATCTATCAGATATTGAAAAAATTAGTAAGACTGGAATGTTCTGTCATATGCTTTCACAAGGGGTAGAGATGGCTGGCTCAACACTTTCATAGGAGGTGATGGGAGCCTTGCTTTTCAGTTGTGCCCAGTTTAGCCTTTCAGAAATTCCTGCTGAAATTCTCTGCTTGCAGCTTCCCTGAGAAGCCCACAAGAAAGACTCAAATTGAGCAGATGGGACTGAAGGCATCCACAACTGTCAATAACGAAGTGTTAAATTCTGACCAGCTACTTCAGGTAAAGCATTAATGGTGAGAATAAACAGCTTCACAGGACACAGTACTTCAGTTAATATTTCGTTAATGTTTCATTCCAGTCTTCCCACATTGTCCCCAACAGTAGTTCTGCAGATTTATCTCCAGACAATGCTACGAATGCAGTGGGTGCAGTGTCCTGCCTCACAGACCATGAGCTATTCATCCCTGAATTATTTTCAACTGTTTCAAAGAAAGGTAGCTGGGCTTGGATGCACTATAGGAGAACTAAGGTGGTGGGAGGCGTGTTGGTGCTGAAGAGGAACTCCACATGCACCTGTATACTGCCAGGCATGTACTTCTGTGAGCTGCTGCTACATGGGAGAGAGGGCAGGACTGAAGCCCTGGGCCACTGGGGGTCCCCACAGGCAGGCAAGCAGAGGGCAGGCAGGCTTGTGTGTGGAGTGCCTGCGATCCATTCACATTCGTGCCTGTGGTGGGTCTCCAGGCGATAACACAACTTTAGGAAAAGGGAATCAGGTGAGAAAATGTCCTTTTGGCCAACTCACAGTGACAGCAAGCTCAGAGTGATTTTGCTTAAGAAAGGGAAGAGGTGGGTGGGCAGGAGGGGCCTAGGGTGACTGACCTCTCTCTTTTGTAGGAGAGCTGATATCAGTCTCAGTCCACAAGCTATTGTCATTTTCACAGCACAACCCTTGAGCAACCCTAAAACACGCCACCATACAAGTAACCAAGGAAGGAAGACACTTGTCCCTGGCCATTTATTTTCTAACTAACTGAAAAACAGCAACAGCAGAAAAGCACAGCCACTAAATCTACTCATACTAAAATTTTATCACATTTATTCCCATACAAACCCCTGACTCCTCTCCTTTGCTCCAGCTTCTCCTGGAAGTAGCTACTTTTCAGAAATACCTCCCTACTTCTAGCTTAGCATTACATCGGGTTTTATTGCATTTTAAACACAAGTATTGTTAAGTTTATAAAGCCCAAACTCTCCGAAGTCCCGAGATTCAAGGACAATACACATTACCACTATTCAGAAAGAGCTTTAAAAAAAGCCCGCTCTATTTAGTTCCATGGTTGTGTTACATGGTTGTGTCCATAGTTTTGCAATGAAAAGGGACGCACTTTCTTTCACTCACCTGGCAGTCTTCTCTGCATCTACAGCAGCTTTGACACTTCCAACTTGACAGCCTCATCTATTCACCAAGACAGTTGGATTTTCTTACTGCATGCCCAAAAGAAAAATCTTGCAATAGCACAGAAGACGGCATTTGTCAACACCAAAATAAAATATCCTGATGATGAGCCAGATTGTGCTCAGTCATTCAGACAAGCCAGAAGAAAATAAATGGAAAAAAAAGCCCAAACACTCAAGAGACATTGTTTTTCAGGATCTCACAGCCACAGCCACATCCACATACAGTAGTCAACATTGCAGAAATGCCTGCTCTGGAGAGCTGATGTGTAGGCAGGCATGGGGAGGGCCCTTCTCTTGAAATTAAAAAAATAAACAATAAATTCCACTTAACATGAGAAGCACAATTTTCAGAATATGGGAAAAACATTTCCTGTTCTTTTGAATTTAGAAAGCAAAACTTCCCATCCTTCCATATTACATATGAGTTGACAATATACATGCCAAAATACATGCAATGCATTATATTTTTTATTTGGCAATTTGGGCTTCTCCCAGCACATAAAAAAGAGCTAGTAAGGGAAAAGAAAGTAAAAGGAAAAAAAAGGCAGTCCCAGTTGTTTTCAGTCATCCAACACTCTCAACTGGGTTAACAGGAGAGAAAAAGAAAGGGAAAACTGGGGGAAAAGAAGAACAGGAAAAAACCTTACAAAAATGTCACGATGCCCTTCCACTATTTTAGCAAGGATGAAAGCAGTTCTGTGCGCAGCAGTAGCACAGCCCTATCTATGAGCTATGGAGCTACAAGTTACAGGTTAGCTGATTGCACTGTAACAACACCCAACACAAGACTGAATATCATGTACAGTGTAAAAAATTCAGCAGTCACTGACTTACAGAAAACAGCAGGGCTACAATGTCTAGCACAAGGACAGTGAAGTCAAGATGACCCAGAAAGGGTATGCCCTGGGCTTCTGAAAGAGGGTTAGTCCTAACTGCCTGGACACATTGGTCCAAAGAATCACAGCAGGCTGTCACCAGCACACTAAAACCCATAATATTGGTAAGTGTACTGCCCTTGGCAGGTACCATCAGTCAAGTAAACAACAGAGAAAAAGAAACCACAGGTGACAGCCCAGCTATCAGACACCGGCAGACCCTTAGCAGAACTCCTGTTGTGCTACCACATGTTAGGACTCCGTGATTTCCTTGCTGTGATACACCAGCTGAACTTTGCTTTTGAGACCATTCTGTGAACAATACACAGTTCTGGCACAATGAAGAGGAGAACTGCATGAACTGTGCTTCTGTCCTGCCACACTGTCCTACCTAAACAACTGCTGAGTCAAGCTGCCGCACTCTTTGCTCTCACAGCGTTTCATGGGTCAGCTAAATTCATGCTGGTGATCCCTTCTCTGTTCTTCAATCCAATCCACACAACAGCTACAGCAAATTTGTGACTAGACTCCTCACTTTGTTTCTAGTGTCTTTCTGTTGCTCCCATGGTGATTTTTCTTTTGCTCTTATGGTGACCAGGAACTGTCTCAGCTGCACATCTCTGTTGGAGCACTCCTAAAGAACAGAGTATCTCTCTGCCCACTACTTTTATACTGACTCTTGATCTCTTCCTCTGCCCCCATCAGTGTCAATACAGTCTGTTCAAAACCACTGGCTCTCCATTCCTTTATACTGTTTTCATATATCTGTAACTTCATTGATGCTGATAGAGTTCACCGAAGTTTTCACAAACAAAAGCCAGGGGACCATCATATCAGTTATGTACCAAATAACACAGATCATAGATGGCACTACTCACCCAACAACAGTGGAGAAGCATCATATTTTGCTAACAGAGAATCTGGTTCTCCATATGACATTATCTTGTAACTGTAACAAAGCACCTGTCCATATTTTAGTAGGCTTTGATTTGGACTCTCACTGGATTGTGTAGACAGCACAGCAATCTGAAAGCTCCTTGAGTTCAAATCCTAATTTTACAGACACAGAAGATTAATTTCACAGAAGTCAGAGAAATGTTCTTTCTGTGCACTTCTGTCTCACACTTTCTCTTTTTTTTTTTTTTTTTTCTTCCCAGGGGCTATTCAAACAGCAATTTCATCCACCCTAATATCCACAATGCCTTTACAAAAGGAAGAGGAGAAGTAGGAAAAGGGATTAAAACAGGCAAGTAAGAAGGCATTATAAAGTAAACCTATAAGTCATCAGGCGATGCACATTTGGGAAGACAATCATAAAACAATTGCATTTTTGCGAGGGCGGTCTTTTCCCACCCCTCGCAGACTCATCTGCCACGTGGCCTCTCCTGTTAGGGACCATTCTCACAGTTCAGCAAGCACCTTCCACTTGTGCTTTCTCTGGCCTTTACCCTGCTGGTGCAGTGCACACTGCAGCCCTGTCTTACATCTGCTCTTCTCAGATTCACTAATGGCTGAGACAAACAGAAAGAAAAATGACCATCCTTGCACTGCATCCTTGTTGAAACGATGAATGGGTTATTATTAAAAACAGTGTTTTGTTATGATTTTTTTAATGATGAAAACTTACTTAACCTTACTCAGTAACGGAGAACATGCCTGTAGTAGACAGAAGAACTGGAAGGAGGTGCAGAATGTGTGAAGTGACTGGTGCTTACACCTGAAGGTAGCAGGAGAAGTCTTGCACATAACAAATTTAGCATCCAGCACCATTTAATTTTTTCACCTAAGCTAACTGCAAGCAAAAACAATGTATAGGCAGATGCAGATGTTCAAAGTACAGGCTTCAGACAGTAAAGATGACTATGAAGTGGAGTATTGCAGACACTGAAAACAATTTGTCCAATAGCTAACTGAGTTCTTCATGCAGCACTGTGGCTATTTTTTCTACCTGAGACATTAAAGGATTTTACCTTTGATCTCAAGCAGAGCTTTAAAAAAATTCAATTCACAACCACTATGACTTTCAAAATTTGTTTCTACCAGATACTCATTTCAACTGTGCAGCTAGTATCATCAAATATCTTTTCATTTTATAAATAAATACTTAAAGCATTGCTTTTGCAATACCCAATCTGATGATAGCCGAAGGGATTATAAAGAACTAAACCAAAATCCATCATTTACTATAAAATCCTTTTTTTTTTTTTTTTAAATAACCCTTTAATACAAAGACAAAGAAAATAAAGTGAGTCTTATCTCCTCTGCTTCCAGAAGCAAAGCATGCTCTCAAGTACATCTTACCCGGCCTGGATGAAGAGACACTTCCCCAAAGCACTGACCATATCCCCCCTTTCATCTAGAAGAAATTCTCGCACGGATCATCCGTGATCAGATGAATGAGATGTGTACAGACAAGAGAAAGAGATGTGGGCAATGTTCTTTAGAGAATTCTCTGTGTTGAGACAATAGATTCTTAGCTGGATATTGCAGCCGAGGGAAATAACACTTTTAAAGCAATATTTGGTTTGGGCTCCATTTTTTTACTCATGTCAGAAAAGAAGGAAGGAAGGAAGGCCACGTACGTCAGGGTGGTCGAAAAATGGGCTTGCAGGAACGGTCTGAAAGGGACAGAAATGTTTAATAACTTGATAGATAAAGCAGTATTTTGAAAACTAGGAGACATTTGGTCAAGTCTCATCATGGAGAGTAAAGAATGCATTTAATTTCTAAAATTAAACTATCTAGTAGATTATTCCCATAAAATTAATGAACTATTTTGTGATACATGAAGCTAAATTTTTGACAAACTTATTATTCCCTTCCTTTTCAGTGTTAGGCAGTTCTGATTTGCATGCTTAAGAATGCTGAATCTCCAGACCCAGAATCAATGGGATTTGAAGGCTTCATCTAACACCTACAAGCTGTGCATGAGTGCTTAATACATAGGAAAGGAAAAGGAATAAGGATGTGGCTGATTATCCATGCTGCTAGGAGGGAACTTTGACTCCCACTTCTTCAGGGCAAAATCCAAGAGTTTCCAGTACTTCCATAAGAGGATTTTCTTGACCCATTGTCATTAATGAGAGATCATTTGGAAACTGAAGCTTTCCAGGGTGAATCCTGCTCAGACCACTACAAAGGAAGGATTATCATCAACTTCAGTAAGGAGTAGAATTAAGTCTTCTGTTGATATAAATGTATTTATTCTATGGTAAACTGTTTCTTTCAGATTTCTATGTTTATCCAGAACAAACAGATGAATTTTATATATGAAAAAACCTTCCAACAACAGGCAAGTTCTGGATATTAATATGACCTGTACTCGATATTCTATGAAAATGCAACATAGCATACACACAACATAGCATACATATGTGCACATGTACGCATGTACATTTTTGCTGCTCTAAATGAGCATACAGGGTCCCTACACAAATAAGCATATTGAGACACCCATCAGTATTACTTCACCATGCGAGAAGCAAAACATCAAATGGAAACGGATTTTCGCTTGTACCCAATAGTGACTCCTCAAATTTCTTATTTGCATCGCTGTCCTTTTTCGTCACCCCTGAGTCAAGAGTGCTGACCCAGGATTGCTCAGTTATTCTTCTTTGCCATTTCACATGCTGATTTTCTTTCTTGTATGTGAAAAAAAAGAGTAGTGTGGCACTGCACTGGATTTTGCATTCAGATTCAGGCCAGACTCTGTGTCATGCCAGTTTGGCATCCAGTGCATTTTGATGCAAGGAGGGACAGAAATAAGAATGTGCTGCTGCTGTGACTGAGATTGTTGGTGCCTGGACGTTTACCCCCTGTCAATTAAAACACCTAGAACTTCTTTGGCCCACAGGCAGCTCCCACCACCAGGAACACTGACAATATCGACTCTCTTCTATAACTGCCTGAACTACATGATCCTTTTTTTTTTTTCCCCATGCCAGAACCTTGCATTTGGATAACAGAGTGCTCATGGGCAAAAGCACAAGAGCAGTTTGTGGTCCTCTGAGCAGTGCTAAAACTTGAAGTCCCTTGCTCCCCCCAGCAACTCAGAGAAGGAGAGGAATGAATAGGTTCCCAGGCCCAGAGATTCCCCAAAAGGCAGCCTGCAGTTCTTCCTTGGTGACACCCAGCTCAGCCAGAGGGTCGCTGCACATCTGTAATTCTGCCCACTGTGCACTAGATGCCACTGCGCTGATTGTTTTTAGCAGCCAAACAGCCATTGCCTTTTCTCTGGCAGCCACACTCTACCTGTTAAGAGGCCACTCATTACAACTGGCTTGGAAGTTCAACACACTCAGTCAAGCAAAACTCTCATCACTTAGGTTATCTTTGTTTTACAGATGGCAAACTGGGGTACAGAGACTACAGCATGATTTTGACATGGGTTGGGTATGCAAGGCTGACAGTCCCTGGACTTCAGCAGGAGCCATCTGCATTCACCTCCAGACTGAAGTCCCAGTGAGCACATTTCTGCCTTTCTCCCTGTGCCACTATTGAAGACAGATACAGATAAGAGATCAAGCCAGAGTCAGAGTGGAGCAGATGGAGCATAATAGTCGCAATAGTGGCAACAACAGTGATGTAACCAGCTAACAGCAAATAAATTCGACACTGCATAGAGGTTCCCACAGCCAATCTCAGTTTCTCAACCTCCTATTGCCTGCTCCAACTCCTAGGCATCTTCCCAGGAACCACCTCCAGAGGTCTCACAGCTGGGCATTCTCTTGCCTCTGGGCACATCTCCATGCACCTTCTATAGCAAAACTTTCTGGTGATGAAGAAGGAGAGGCATCAAGAGAGAATTCCTAGGAATGCTAGAAAATCTTCATCACTCAAGGTTTTTAAGACGGGGTTAAAATCAGAAGAAGATGGTGTCCCCAGATTGTAACACACCCCAGAACCCCACCTTCCCACTCTGCCAATTTCAAAGTGGCTGTAATGGTCTGGAATAAGGAAAAGCTACTACAAATGCCAATAGCTCCACAAGGCAGATAAGGTGTCGGGAACCTCTTACAGCCTTACTTCTCTGTGATTCTGGGAAGTGATATACAGATCACAGAGAACATCAGTTGTTCTTCCTCATCACAGATTTCCTGACACAGTCTGACCCAGGCATGGCAGATTCTCACAGATTCCATTCAGCAATCCCAGATGCCTTCTAGTACAGTCTCCCTCCCACCTGCTACGCTGGACTTTTACGCGAACCTACTGAAAGACAGTAGGTTCATGTTCTTGTGCATCTCTTTGTCCTATGTTTGACACAGTCAGTGATGAAGCATGGCCACTACTCATTAAAGTTTGGGCAACATCTAATTTATAAACTGTCATGTACAAAGTGGAAACAGCTATTTACAGCTGTGATGATAGGATGCTTTGAGGGCTGGTATTGTTCCCTCCATCTCCCGCAGCAAGAGGGGTGAGCCCTGGCTGAAGGAGGCACAGCTTTGCAAATGTTAAACTCTGCCTTCTACTTTCCCCCACCAACACAAACTAAGCTCTTGGTGTGGGGACAGGCCAGAAAACACGGCTGTGCATTACCTCAGTGCCAAGAAACACAGCTGTAGTCCAGCATCAGCTGTGACCATGTGCACACCTGCAAGGGGTTTTTATTCTCGCTCTGCCAACAGAGCTCATTCACAA
This sequence comes from Lophotriccus pileatus, assembly GCA_035583135.1. NCBI lineage: Eukaryota > Metazoa > Chordata > Aves > Passeriformes > Tyrannidae > Lophotriccus > Lophotriccus pileatus. The sequence continues at coordinate 65,468,904 of JAWWES010000115.1, forward strand.
ATTCTGTTTCTACAGCACATTTTACTGTCTTTCAGGAGCCGAGCAAATGAAATTAAGGACTCTGACAGAAGCAGGTTTCACCTCTAGGCTAAGCTGTATGGAACAGGAAACAACCACAGAGTCTAATAAGAAACAACCACAGAGTCTATATTGAGGTCTTCCTCGAGGTCTAAATCAATTAACCACAGGGTCTGTCAGAATTGAAGCTATGTTACAAAATATTTAGCAATGATAAATACTTGTGTCAGCCCTTTCTATCCCAAACAATGAGTTTTTAAGATGCACCTTTGTGGCCATGGTAATTTGCAGTTCTGGCTTTGTTCTTTTTTTATTTCTTCTTGCCAGCTGAAGTCTTAATTTTCTTTGCCGTGTGAATCTTAAAGTTTACCCTCACTTGGATGTGCCTCCATAGTGGAAAGAAGGTGGGTCCAAGAGGTTGCCAAAGGCTGATGGAAGAGCATAATGCAGCCATCCACGTTAGCCTAGACCTGGGCAGCCACACCACCCAGGACTGTGCTGCAGGTGGATGAATGAGCTCGCTGCTAACTGGACCCAGTAGGTACCCCTCCTAGAACAATTTAGGTTGGAAAAGACATCAAGTCCAACCTTAACCCAGCACTGCAAAGTCCACCAGTAAACCATGCCCCTAAGCTCCACATCTACTTGTTTTTTAAATATCTTCAGGGAGGTAACTTCCCTGGGCAGCCTGTTCCAATGCTTGACGTTTTCTGTGAAGAAAACTTTCCTAATATCCAATCTAAACCTTTCCTGATGCAATTTGAATCTCCTTTCAGGTAGCTGTAGAGAGTGATAAGGTCCCTCCAACTCTCCTTTTCTCCAGGCTAAACCACCTCGGCTCCCTCAGCTGTTCCGAAGACCTGGGCTCCAGATCCCTCACCAGCTTTGTTGCCCTCCTTTGGACACTCTCAGTGTCTTCCTGGTAGTGAGGGGCCAAGGCCTCCATGTTGTTACAACAAGATTTACATTTGCATTCTGAAATAACTACCGTGTAATTGGTATTTTTTTTCCTGATAATTAAAGCTTTTATCTGGGTGTTATTTGTTTACTTTATGAATTAGGATATTTTGCATAGCTCGTGTCAAGCATTTCTGTCACAGGTTTACCACCTATTGCTTGCTGCCAGCTAAATAATTCTGTAAATGAGATTTATATAAACCCTCCCAAATAGTAAGTCTATGCACGCAAGTGTCACTCCATGAAAGCTATCTCTTGCTCTTTGCTTGTAGGTAAACCATGTATGCACACCCATCTGACATTCAGGCCATAAACAGCCCTTGCTGCTGATCAGGGGATTGTGGTAAAAATACAAAGCAGCCTGCAGGAATGCATGTAGTACTTTGCACATCTGTAGAAGAAAGAAGGCAAAGAAAACTGGAAATGCCTGTAGGCAAATATTCTTAAATAAAATAGAATGAGAGAGAGAGAATAGTTACTAGAACAATATGGCTTGTCTTATTCAACGGTATTTCTAACACCAAGCATCCAAATTATGATTTCTACCACTCAAAAACTGTGACACCTTTGGTGGGTCCTTGCTTTGAGCCCTCTTGTGAAATTTACAAGTCCAAACAGAAAAACACTCCCATTTTATATTCCAGAGCTCAAAACAGATTTAATCCACTGGCAGTATATCAATGCTGCTCTAGATACCTGACACGATTCGAAGTGCCTTTTTTAACGTAACCAGCTCTTACAGAAGATTTATTCCATGTTGTACTGCACCTCAGTGCTTTTAGTCAGTGTCTCTTATCCACAAGTGCTGGCAACAGCACATCAGCCACACTTGAAAAAGATGATGCAAAGAGCAACTGGGAAACTTCTCATAAACCTTTGGTTACAGGCTGTAGTGCGTTTTAGGCATGGAAATGATTTGGAGCCCAGGCAAAAGTGAAGAGCCTCCCACCTTCTTCTCTATCACCATTTCAACCACAGAACAAGCACCATCAAGTGCTGCAAGCACTTTTGAGCTATTTCAAAGCTGGCTCAGCTTCTAACAGTTCAATTAGGACCAGAAAAGCCAGTATCAAATCAATCATTAGAAATACCAGCACAGACTTTGATAGCTCCCTCCAGGAGGTTTCTGGTTTATTGTACTTTCGTTTCTTCACATCCTGTAGTCCAGTAAGGGCACAGAAATTACCACCCATGATGCATATGGGCATGCAAACTTGAGATCACCCTCTAATATTTGCATTTAAATTCTTGTCGTGGTTCTGGCCAGGACAGGGTTAATCTTTGCAGTAGCCAGGAAGCATGACTAGGACCCAGAGGTTATTCTATATCACCTTATGTCATTGTGGGGCCAGGGGGGGAAGGGAATATCTTCAGGGGAGAAGGAGTTTCTTCCAGTTGAGTTAAGTGTTGCAGAGGGACTCATCCAATAGTGTCTGTTGTAGGAGGGGTTCCATGTGAACAATTTGCTTCTTATACCCTCTGTCATTAGTATTGTTGCTGTTACTGTTTGTTTTCTTATTTCATTGCTGTATCCAGTAAACTATTCTTACCTCAACCAGGATCTTTACCTTTTGTGCCTCCAACTCTCCATCTTGCCACAGGGGGAGAGGATGGGGAAATGAGGGAGTGAGCAAGCAATGCATGGTTTGGAGTCTCAGTGGGACCACTAAACTGGGGAGTACCATTCCTAAACCACAACAAATCTGCAACATCTGCAAACAACAACCAGCTCAATTATGAGTGAGACTCATAAGAGAAGCACAGCCCTCTCAGGTGAGACATTTATGATGTCCAGGTCACAGGGAAATGTACTTCTACTACTACTTAAAAACACTTCTGAGAAATAGGCCAATTTTCCAAGCTACAGCCTTCAATGCCTACAATTTCAACAAGACTTCAGAGGTATTGTAAGAACAGTTTTGACAATTCTATCACTCACTGTAATTTTATTCACTGATTGATCCATTTAGAGCCTAGATTTACTTCTCTAAGGACTGGCTGTACTGTGTTCTGCCTTTTTTTAATATCCCTGTAGATGTCTCTTGCTTTTTTTCCCTGTCACTATTTAACTGAACACACCTGAAGAACAAGCCTTCTAGACTGCTGACCTCAAAGAGAGGTTCTGCATAACTTTCGTTTATAAGAAAGGAAAGAGAAGGACTGGCAACCTAAAAAAAACCCCAACAAACCAAATTGAAAACTTGATACCTGATGACATCAGTCAAATCCAGCTGAGAGCTTTAAAAATCCTAGGTGTCATCTGTCGGTGTTCTTCTGAACTCAGGGCAATGCAGACATGTATCTCTGCCTGTTTTATTCACATGAGCCAAGAATGAACTAGAAATCATCTTTTCAAAAAATCTGCCAAGACTAATATAGGAGAACAGACAGACAGACAAAAAAAATTAATTCAATTCCCTCAAAATTATATATGTCGTAGAACAAAGTTCTTTCCACTTCTGCCCTGTGAAATGCAATGCAGCTGTTTTCTTTTCTTCTGTCTAAATATGTTGTTATGTAAAGAAGAAATGCATGTCTGTATATAGACCTCAGTCCACCACAATATTCAAGTATATACCTGAATAGATTATAATATTACATTAGAAAATCTCCTAATTAGACTTCAGAGGCTTCATGCAACCCAGCAAACATGCAAATTAATATGTATTATAAATGTACACACACACACTCTATTAGTCGGTGTTTGCCTGTCGGTGCTATTTGCACACCTAATTATGGCATTAGTCATCTTAACATTTTCATTACTCTTTTTAATGCATACTGGGCTGTAGTCATCTAAGTCACACAGCTCCTATAGGAAAAATGTGTTTTATGGGACCACTGTCTCCAGTGTACAGTTTAATAATGTTAAAAATATACCAACATAAAATTAATGACTAAATTTTTCATGAAGGGAGTATTGTATTACATTTCCACTTAATTGTGGTTTAAGCAGTTATTTCTGTGTTATTACTACATTGCTGAAACTAATGTTCAGTAGCCCATTGTATGATCCGATGGAGAATCCAAATTACTATTGGTCCTAATGACAAATATCCTTAAAGAGTAAATATCTTCTGAACACTGTGCCAGTTCTAATCTGACTGATTCTATTTCAGACAGAGTAATGAAATCTCTTCTGGGGATGTTTGAAAGACAAGGATTAAATAAGACTTCAGTTACTTTTCTGTGTCAAAGGGAATATTTTCAGGCTCTGTTAACTTCAACTCACTACAAAGTGGAAACTTCTAACTAGTGGTGGACTTCAGTGTCAACACACCTGGCATCAAAAACCTGGCACATTTACCCTGATGAAACTGCACAAGCAGTCGAGAGCAGTATGCTGTGATGAACCACGGCTGGTTTTGCTGCAATACTCCTTCCCATTAAAGGGCAGAGCAGTCAGTTCTCAGCACAACACAGAAAAGCCAGAATACCTAATCAAGAAAACATTGTTTTGACTTCTTCTGAAATCCACATGGCAAATGTTTTACATTTCTTCTGTGTTTAATCTAATTAATTGGAAGGTATTTCAGGTATCCACATTATGGATACATCCATATCTAACATGCATAATCCAGCAGTGCGATCCATCCTTCTTTATAATATAAGGGAGAAAATATTTTTCTTTTCTTTCTCATACCTTTGATTCCCGTCCATACAGCGTAAGAAGAGCTGGCCAAATAGCCTGAGGAAACAAGTCTTGCCTCTCTCAAGAGGAGGCACAGCTTGGAGAACATATGCACAAGCTTCCCTATACAATTAGTCCAGGCTACTTCTGCTCCAGAGGGATGCAGATGCTCCCTTTTTACCTCCTCATCCCTTCCCATGAAAGCAGGTCCTCACCTCCTTAGCCACTGCAGTTTCAGTTGCTCCACACATCCCCTACCTATATCTTATCTTTACTGCTCATTCCTATATGTCTAAATTCTACTCTTTTCCTTCCCACCCCACCGCTCACATAGCACCTGCTCCCATTTAGTCCTTCGTCTTTCCAAATGTGATTTCTGTGACCTTGTAGCCTTTCTAGTTCCCACATCTTACCTACATTATTCATAAAAATAGATTTTCTTCACAGACATCTTACTTGCCTTTTGCTTTGCTCACATTACCTCCTCTTTCTTCACAGATCGCACTCCTTAAAATACTTTCCCTAAAATATTAAATATCTATTCTAAAAATGCCTTTTTCCAACAAGGTTGTTTTGCTCCCTGCCACCCGGAGAGTGATGCTGTCTTACAGCTTTGTTCTGCACGTTTCCCCTGCTGCAATTAATGTCTTTGGTGCTGCACAAGTTACTTTAAAACAGTATCTGTTTTCTCCTAGAACTGCCCGACCTCCACCTTCCCTAATGACTGCCAAGCCTTAGGTGACTGAGAGATCAATCATCCTGTTCTAGCTTCTCACCTGCACACACATCCTTCAGAAGAAAAAATGTTTCCTTTCATTACTTGAGATAATAGTCTCTGGCACAAGCACTTCAGGATGCCTGTCTTTTCCTCCACTGCCTTGCCTCCATGGTTGACCCACAGTGCATATCAAACAGGGTTTGATCCCCCGGCTGGGGACACAACTAAGAAATTATGCAACCATCATAGGTAAGGCTCAGATACCTACAGCCAGGGTTGAGGCACAGCAAGAACTCATCCTCAGGGAAAAGGGAAAGCCAATGAACAGGAGCTTCTCAAACTGGTTGCATCCAAAAAAAAAAAAAATCAGGGAAATGCCTTCTCAGTCACCCACTCAATTTTCCATGTCATTTCTGATAACGTATAGTACTGGTGTTTGCCCATGAAGCCACTGTTGTGAAACTAAGCTAGTGAAACCAGATCATGCCAAATAACTATAGCTGCCAAAGCTCACCAAAAATCTGAACTAATTTTGGTTTGAGAATGTCCCTTTCCTCTTCTAATCTGAACACAGTGATTCAACCCAGCAGGCCACAACCAAAGCACTGAACAAATCTAAGCTTGGATGTTTACAGACAGTATTTTAGTTAATGCCATTTACATCTAAATTTAAACTTGGCAAAATGCAAGTATTCACAAATTAAACTTAGAAGGATGTGGAAAACTAACCTGATATGGAGACTACATTTGGTAAACTAAAATATTGACTCAGGGCAGTAAATGTTTGGCAATCTCTCAGCCACAACATAAAGGCAAAAAATGGACAGAGAGCCTATGGAAAATTATTTCTTGTCTTGCACAGGCACTTACAAAGGCCTAGTAGAAAGGGAAAAAATGCAGGAAAAAGCTATTCCTAAACATGCATTTGCAAAGATTTACTACCTAGTTTACCACATACAAAGCCCATAGTACCCCACTTAGATTTGCAAACAGCTCAAATGTTTTTCATGACAACATGGCAAATATTTCCTCCAAATCTACATTTTGTATGATGACTTAGAGATGCTTTTGAACAGAATACTGATTCCCACTCTTTTTGTTAAATATTTACTTTTATGTGATTCAATTCATCACATTATCACACGATATTTACACTTTTTCCATCACTGTCTTAGTCACAATAATTTATTTCAGTGGTTTGGCCCAACCTAACATTGTTTGTGATCCAGTCTTGCAAGAATACAGAAAGCCTTTACCCATAATGTGCCTTCTTTTTTTTTTTTTCAAATCAGCAGAACTGTACCCATTAACAGCTACCCACTCACAGAAGGGTTTATACACTTGCACCATTATGAACAAACCAGAATGTTTTCAAATGAATAAAATGAGCTGATTTATTTTTTCAAAGTGCCGGCGTTAACACCAGTGCCCTTAAATTGGCAGAGACACACACCATCACCATGTTCTAGGAAAGCTGACTCAAGAAATGAAAAATATCTTGTCCCTTTCATTTAATTTGGACACTTTCCACTGACTTGACTGTACTGGACTGGACTGTACAGCTCCCCGGAGGCTGGAGAAGACTGAAGAAAGAAGGGGTCTATCATACCTCACATGTACAGGTAGAAAGCAGAGTGGGAGAACAGGCAGTGACAGTGAGTGTACAGCCTCACTCAACAGGTGGGTTATTAAAATCTTGCTTCATATTTTTCACTTGACAAAATTAACATTTTTATATCAGAATATATCAGAGAATCCCTGAAGCACTAGAGAAATTAGCCATTGTTCTTTTTTTATTATTATTAAATTATAAAAAAAATTAAAAAGATCTTTGTGGTCAATTCAGGAGGTTTCAGACAGACTGTAAAGCAAAGGGGGCCCTGAGATATTCCTTTGTCTAATAGACCACTTGCTTTGTGTAGGATTCTTCTTCACAGCAGGGAGCATGCAGCCCAGATCCCTTTACTTCTTCTTGCCTAAATCCTAAGTCAGCCCTTGCTCCATGACAGAGCCATAGGAAGTATAAATCATCACAGAAAACAGGCGATAATTATCTAGCAGCTTAGTTACTGGTGCAGATATCAACTTACAACACACCTTCCAAATGTCCCTCTGCCACTTACCATAAGTACATATTCCTGTAATAAAATTAAAGACTTTTAAGTCCCATTAGAGCACTTGTAAAGCTGGCAAGCTGTGCAGGACTGTCCTCAAACTTTACAGGATCCACAGGACAAACAGCAACTGTAAGATGATAGCTACAATATCTATAAGGAAAAAGGATATGAATTTGCTCTCTAAATCAGACCAGCCTGGTCTGAGTTCTGACCCAAGGGTCAGGGTTTTGGGAATGGTTTAGGATCACAACACAGTTCTCACATTGAGACAGAAGAACAAACTCTATAGTGACTGATGCTCGCACACAACCTACTGCTATGCTACTGAAGTGCTAAGGGCGTAAGGACTTAGGTAAAGTGGAATAAAAAAGCCTCTGGACTTCTGACAGACTTGTCTCCATGGACACTGGAAACAAGTTAGTTATGGACCTTAATTCAAACAAAACAAGGTAAACCAGAGATGACACGTCTTCTGCAATCATGTCACTCCATCTATGGCAAGATTGTCTTCTGTGGGAAGAAATCAGAAGACTCAAGGGTCTCATACTAACGAATGAAACAAAGATTGAAGCAGCTCTGAATTTACAAAAAATATTTACTTTTTTTTTAAAATCCTCACAAACTGCAACTTTCAAGAGTTCCATATATGTTCAGGATATTGGTTACAATCCATAACATTTCTTATGTTTCCTATCACTTCTTGTAGACACTTGCCATCCTCAGAGCAGTGCCATAGGAAGCAAGCACAGCCATATCCACTGACAGACCAAAAAATATTTTCTGCCATATCAGTCATCAGGAGCCCTGGTGAGATGACTTTTTCTCCAACTTATACCTTACAATCTCTGCTCCTAAAAGTTCAGACAGCAACTGCAAATTTTTTTTTGCCACACATCCTAGAAAGCCTCCACCAGCAATGCCTGTCTGATATGAAAGGGTACCACAATTAATCAGAACAGAAGTATATCAGGCCAGCTGACAGCAAGGCATGAAGAAGGAGTAATGTCTCATCCACGAAATAACACAGCAACAAATTTTATGTATGGTTTCATTTGTTAAAGTCCTTTTGCCTGCTGACATTTAGACCTTTTTCTCTAGCTTAATTTCTTATAACATAAGAATGTGTTTTGGAATTTCAAGGTCAAGTGCAATGCGGTCTATATATATTCTTTGTGCTGGGTTCAACTTGCAAAATTTCTCTACTGTGGATAAAATTACACCAATACAGGTTATCCCCTTTCTTTGCATGCTAAAGCACATAAACCACTTTTGTAGTGGTGTAGCCGAACTCACAAGGCAATAAAAATTTTTAATCATATCCGTACAATATATTACTGCCACAAACTTAATTTTGTAGTCACAATGTAAAGGAATAAATTACAACCTTTTTTTTTTTTTTTTTAACGAGAGCCACTTATGTTGTCAGACAAAACCTCTCAAAGCAGTTAACTATACGGGAAAGAACTGGATTATTAGCTTGCTTCCTAAAACATACTTCCAAACAAAACTATTGTGTACAGTAACTTCTCTCCCCTACTAGAAAGGTGGGAAAGGGAGAAGTGGGCTGACACTGTTTCTGAATGTGGCTAGTCTCCTATGCAGCACAGCCAAGGAAAAAATGAGCTTCAGAGAAGTGACCTGGAAGAAAACCATCCTTAGGCTTCCCATTTCCAAAGGCCAAATAAAGTCAAATCTCCTCTCAGGGGTAAGGTCTGCTGGGCTCTGACACATTTCCACTCACGGCCAACTGTCTGACTCCCCAGGAAGGACTGCCACCTCTTCTGCACCTGCATGCCCACACACGCACAGGGACAGCATGGGTCAGTGCTCCCAGCACCTCTTCTTTGCAGCCCCGCAGCCAGACCCCAGTGGGAACACAGGCTCTACACTTACATTTGTAAAGCATATATCCTGATGCAATGCTAGAGGACTTCTAGGGTACCAAACACAACTTATAATCCTGGGAAAGTCTCTCCAAAATTGTCCTTTTCTGCAAGTAATATCTTTGAGATTTTATTAACGCATGTCGCTTTCCTGTAGAACTATGCCTGCTTCCTTCTTGTTAATTTTTTAAAAATATCTCAAGTTAATTGACTGTCAATTAACTGAAGCTATTTAGCATTTAAAAAAAAAAAAAAAAAAACAACAAAAAAAACCACAAGTCAGAACGCTCCCCAAATATTTGTAATGGACTACAAATATTTGTAGTCTGGCCTAATCTGATCCCTAAAGTAAACTAGAAATGTTTGTAGTATAAATTTTAAGACTGCACTAATTCATGGTCGACAGACAGATTTTCCACTTTCTGGAGAAGCTAAGCATCGAGTTGGTTTGCCCTTTGGCTATTTATACTGTGGGTTTTTTTTGTAAAAACACCAGTAACAACTCATGAAGTTCCAGCTCTGGGCCTACATTTGCATAGCTTCCTCTACATAGATTTTTTATTTAAAAAGTGCTAGAATAACTGTAATAGATCCCATTACTACACAAAGATAATTTTGAGGATCTTAAATACTCAAATAAAAAAAATAACATTGTGCACCTGAGTAGTGCAAGATACAGGCAGTAATTTTAGGAGTACCCATAAATCAGAATACATCATGTACATAAAACAACCACAGAAGTATTTTGTAATCTGTGTCACCTGATTATATGCAACCTGTAATAACTGATTTTGAACTCCCATCCCAATACTCTCTAGAATTTAATAATGTCAAAGCATGAATAGATACACAGTCTTTCGAATCACCAGTTAGCATTTATACTCAGTCTGCATGTATGCTTATTTACTTGATTGGAGAGAGGTATCACATATACTGCAGTATATTAACTTTTCTCAAGTTACAGACTAGAATAGCAAGAAGTTATTTCTCCCTCCTGACATGAACAGATTCTTTTGTCAAGAAAGTAACCTAAAAGGGTTCATACCAATTTTTGTTTTCTTCTTTTGAATCAAAAGTCTACCTCTTCAACTCTACCTAATGTATAAAATAGCTTTTTTCAAGCTGAGAATAATAACTGCCTTCTTGAACACAGTAACTAGACAGAATAGTCAGTTAACTCTGATTTCTCTATGTGGGTGGAATCTGTCTTATCTTTATAACACCTAAATGTAGTAATTTAAAACTTCAGTAGCTAGTTTAAGATCGCTGTTTAAGTGCTGTCTCTTTATATAGACACACATGTATGTCCCCATCCATAGAAAGTAGTTGATGAGATGTATCACAAACCAAACAGAAAGGGATTTTCAAAGAACAGGTATTTACTCAGCTTTGCATATGGTTGTTTCTTTGCATCTCAAGACTCTGATGCTCACTTTGATTAAATAAGGATTACTTCCAGACACTTGCAAAGTAGAAATACAGAAATCTCTGTGTTTACACTGAAGTTCACCAGAATGCAGCTATATTTAATACCTTGGATTAACTTGCTCCTGTAGCATATGTACTCCAAATGTTTTGGTTTTAAGTTTCCTACTAATTCTAGCCTTGTGCAGTTACTTATATGCTTTTATATGGAATGAATTGAGGATATATTTAAAACATGCACCCTATTGGTGAAACATCCATTTCAAGCCCAATTAGTTTTCCTAAGAAGAGATTGCACATTTCCCCTCACATTTCATTTACTGTAGTCACCTGACAATCAAATCATACAGCTCTCCAGGCTGTTTAAGATTTACATTCTTTCGTAGCTTATAAACATGTTGCCCATTTTAGCCAATAATGTCTTAGAGGAATGACTTTTCAGAGTCTGGAATATTTTCTTGCTAGCCCATCTGATTGCAACAGCTCATAGCCAAACTTCTCACTTTCTGACAATCCAGGCTTTCTTTACATAGAAATGTTAGCAACGCCTTGAAGTCCCATAAAAAACAGCCACAGCAGCTAAAGAATGCTGGGTATATGTGCTTTTCATACCCCAAAAGACAGATGGAGAAATGGGATGCCAAGGTTGATGATAAATGCCCACCTCTTATGACAAAATAACTGCTTGCTGTATTGCCTATGACCTTTAAGAGACCTGTAGAGAGAATCTCACCCACAGATGCTTGGAAGAAACAAGCAGACAAAGGTGTTTAACACCTGCTGCACAGGGGCTTTTTAATCCCACAATACATACTGGGAGATTTAGGCTTTACAATTTGGTGCCATGGCTATGGTGAAGCTGATGCTGTGATAGTTTCTGGAGTTTTCAGGATAGCACCTACAAGTTGCTTGACAGGTTAACAAGATCCCCGAGTTCATAATCAACTGTGCCAACTTTCCCTGTTGGCACCTTAGATGATAATGACAGCTGTGGCTCCACCAACATGCAGTCACACCTACTGTAGCAGCTGTGCAGCTTGAAAGCACACATGGGGGTCCTACTATGGCTTCTTATGCTATTAACACTAACAAAGCTTTTGGGGTCTACAGAAAAAGTCGACAGAACATATGGCAGAAAAGTTTGCTTCAAGCTACTCCAGTGTCTGGAAAGACCACAGCAGCCTCAGTCACCAGTTGTAAAGAAAACACAGACATGTCTTTTTTTTTTTTTTTTTTTTTTGAGTGAGAACATCTGGAGATGTCCAGCATAATTACCTTTTTCCTGGTGATGAAGCACAAGGTTAAGTGGGACAGCTTAACAGCTGATGTGAGCAATTTGTGTACCCTGTAAGAATTGTGTATCCAATTGAGCAGTAGATAGTAGGATGGGGAAGGGCTTCTTAAATACCAAATAAGATATAAAACACACATTTAAGAAGCAATTCTTTGTGCAGCCCCTAAATGCTCTTCCCTCAGGAGGAGCCCATACCCCTGGCAGTGAACCTCAGCTGCTGGGTAATCTCAGGAGAGGGTCTCCCACTGACTCCCAGTGGTGGGTGCCACCCCAGCAGCAAGAACACAAGCAAGGAAGTGACATTCACCCAGAATAAGCCACCAAAGTAAAGGACAAACAGCAAGTGGGAAGGATGAAGGAGCCAGCAGCTTTGTCAAGAAGGGTATGTGTGATAGTTGCTGCGGATGAGCAACTCCTTTTTCCTAAAACAAGATGAACAAATCCATTTTTGTGAACCCATACAGAGGAAATCCAACACAAAATAACTTGAGGAAACCTGTAACAAATTTTGAGTCCACATGAGCTCATGATTCAAATATCAGCAGCTTTCCTTCATTAAATCTAATTGCTATGCATTAGTGATTACAGCTGACACAGAGATGATGTAGCTTTCAGTCAGGCTGGAGCAAAGCTGGATTCCAGGCACCTACTTAAATTCCCTTTTGATTCATCAGCCTTACTCCATACAAGCCAGGTCAACGCATACTGGTGGCAAATACTTATAATTTCTGAGTGTTCTTTGAATTTTAAGAGGCAAACACCCTTCACCAATACTTTGCCAATGGAGCAACTGGAGATGGTTTCATAGCTGCTGGTTGACAGTTCACAAATTGATCAGGTAAGTAGATGAGACAACACTTCTTTCTGAGTTTGAAAGTATAGGGTGGGTTTTTAGACTAAGCACACTCAAGTACAGACAATAAATTTACCTTTTAAATAGTATGAATGAGCTTAAATTAAAAATATTTGTCAAGAATCAACCAGCACTAGTGAACATAGAGCAAAGAACAGCTAGTCTTAAAATTTTGATTCTGCTCCTTTGTGCATATGGAGAGTATTAGTTCAGGAAATTATTCCAGCATATGCTTAAATCCCTCTGAAGTAAAAAGAATATGTGTGAGCCTAGAGTTAAACAGACACTTACGCAGCCTTCCAAGACAAGGGAGTGCAAGTGGAGCCACAATCTTCAACTATATGATTCTATATTCCTCCAGTATTACTACATTTCTTACAGGCTGATAAGCATCTCTATCACATGCACTCTTTGGCTGGAGTCCAGCATAACTCATGAAAGTAATCTCATTCCACAGTAAATTTTACTTGCAGGTCCTTCTATAAATTAATCAAAATTAAAGTGTTACTGCAGGCTGGTTGCACACATAGCCCACTTTGGCTTGTACCCCCTGAACTATCACAGATTTACAAACAGGGTTCTAAGACCCATCCGTCAGCCCCTCTGAAGTGGGAAATTCTCTTGTCAAAAGACCTGTGGGTACCCTACTCCCAAGGGAAATGTCGACTGGATCCACACACTGCAACAGCTTATTTGATACCAGCACTTCTTCCCAGGGACTGTGAATGCCTGCAATAATTTTTTCTGCAACCTACACTTTTTTCACATTAGTTTTTGATTACTGCTACCTCACCAACAGCACATATCTCTTCTGGCCTCTGTTTTAGAAAGCTGATTTCCATTCTCTTTCACTCCACCATCTTAACATATCAGAATCAATGATTCTACTCAGAACAACAGTATCCCGCAAGACCTATATAAGTGTACAATGTATGTATCCACACACCCACACGTATATATGTAACCCAAAAAAAAACCAAGCAAGAAACAAAAGATGCCACTCAAATGAATCAATACTATTTTTGTATCTGCCTTTTGCACAGAGAGATGATTATTTTTCTATTTGTGGAATCAAGGCAACTATCTGCTTAACAAAGAAGCTCTGTATATGAAGAGGGGAAACCATACGAGTTGTCCTTGAACCTGGCCTGTAGCTGTGGTCAGCTGAGACAAAATGTAGGGATGTTTCTAGATCTACCCAGTGTCCACCTATATACGTTCCACTGTTATTCAGATTGGAGGCAGCAGGAATCCTGAGCATGGTACGGTTTTCAGGGCAGCAGGAACAGGGATGCTTTCCCAGGATGGCATATTGACCGCTGGTGGGTTCACAAGAACAAATACTTTTCTTGAGCATCTGACCTAATCTTTACTTCTTTAGCTGAAGCAATTTAAAAAGCAAAGAAAACAAAGAAAGATTAGAAAAGAATGTGCCCTGCCTCCATTCATCTTACTCAGGAGCAGTATTAGGCTTAACTAACAAGAAACATCAGCTCCAAACATTAACTTCTGCATCTTCCAGCAAAAGCTTTCAACCACTGATAAAATGGAAGCAGAGCACAGGTTACTGGTGAAGAATCCTTCCCCAGGCAACTCCTTCTCACCTCCAGGCAGGTCTTGGACCAGTTCCAAGAGAGAACTAGTTTAGGGCTGCTCTTTTCTTATGCCAGTCATGCATGAATAGGGACCAGATAAAAAGGCAGCATTGTATCAGCTTTGCTGGGGAGGCTGAAGCCTAGCCTTCCTCCTCCAAGTCATACTCTCAATGCAGGCAGCTCGAGTAGGAACACCACGTTATGGATGGAGTATTTTTAAAGTTCCAAAAATAATTCCTGTGAGGAGTGGGAAACTGTGTTTAAATCCCAACAGAGCAACAGACAGGCTGAAGCCGGATGGAGGACAAGTAGATCAGAGACAGAGCAGTCACGACAATACTACTGAAAATTAGAGGACCTAGACAAGGTAGAATATCTGCAGTCTGGGGGAGGAGGCTTTTTTTTTTCCTTTCCTACACAGAGCTAAAAAAGAGAAGAAAATAGCAAAGGAGTCTTTATAATCAGAGATTTCTGAGTTATATCTGCATCCAAAGCACACCGAACAAGTGCTAACTTTTTTGATGAAGTCCTCAAAGCCTGCTGATAAAGAGGCTTGAGGACAAAGAATGCTGCTGTTATATGGAAGGCAGTCAAGCCTATCAGAGGCACACCTAAGGCACTTCATATAAACATCCCAAAAGGCATCTACTCAAAATTTAGCGAATACTTTGGAAAATTTTTGAAAAATATGCCTCACACTTGAGAGAATAAACTGTGGAGCTGCAGACTGCACTGCAAAGAGCTGCTAGGCTTAGATCCCCACTGCTGTTGCAAAAGTTGGTTCAGTAATGTTGACAGCAACTTTACTCGAATTGCACATTCTGGAGTTCATCCTCCCATTATATTTTCATTGCAGCAAAATTAAATTAAAACTGATCAAACAATAGCTGAGTATTACAGGCTATTTTAAGAGGGTGTTCTTTCACTTTGAGCTAAAATGAAACATTGCCAAGGGCTGGCAGAAAAACAGCAAAGAAGGAACATGATTAAAAAGGAAAGCACTATTACAAAGACAAATTGCACTTTTTGCACTTGGTGATTAAAGATACTTACAGATATTATAAAAATAATGCACTGAGCTACCAAAATGGTGGTTTTGGACAGGCATATGAGATTACAAAAAGACATTGTGCCTGTTAAAGTGGGAAAGCCCTTCTCCTCTAGGCAAGGGAAATTAGAGAAAGGCTTTGTACCCTGCACTGCTGCCAATCCATCAGGGTAGAGAGAGGAACCATCCCAAACAACAGCTCTCACCAGGGTGTCAGGGGCAACACGTCTTCACGCTTCACTCCCCCTCTTAATTCTCGCTGGCATGACCCATATGCTGAGTCTCCATCTGTGCTACACATCCCTAGTTTCCTCTGTACTGGGTGGGAGGTGAAAAAAAAGCCAGAGCTGGTCCAAAGGGCTAGAAACCTCTCGCAGAGAAAAAAGTAAAAAGCAGAGGCAGCTTTTTTATTTCCCTTCTTTTTTGAAGGGTTGTGAGAGTTAAAAAATGTGTTAAAAAGAATATAGGATTTTCCATTAATGCTTTCAAAAAGTTCATTAGCACCTTGACTAACAATTCTGCTCATAGTATTTTCTTTGGGTGACAAATCCTAACATCAACAAAGCGTGGTTTGACCTTGTCTTTTTTTCTGGTTGTTGGTACATTTAAACCTGAAAATCCGGGTGCCATTTGGGTCAGGCAACAGGCCTGGTTGAAGACTGTGAAGCTAGGCTTTCAGGAGGCAATTTTCCTGAGTGAACCCAGAGTGTTTCTGATGGCGTGTGCAGGTGTGGCACTGCCAACCTGCCCCTGAGCTGGACACCCAGGCAGGCAGTGACAACTCAGCAACCAGCTGGGATGGATGGCAGAGAGCAGAGCTGGAAACCGCTGCACCACAACCCAGCACAGTTGTACTGAAGCCAACATCGCATCACTTATTAAGATAAAGAAAACCTATTTAGCTGACACTTGCTTTGTGTGCCATTAAGCCAGCCTCTGCTTTTGCCCACACTCGCCCAGTTGGCACGTATGTTAATACACAAAAGAGTACAGAAAGGCACCCACACTGCAACAGACTTTCCTGGGGTTTCAAAAGGAGCTGGGCCTGGCATCACCACCCCAGGTCCTGCTTTATTCCAACTGTAAATGGCTTTTGCAGCGTGCCCAACTGGCACGTCCTTTAAAGTTGCGGCAGGGGGTGGGATGGGGGGTGCTGGCTTTCATAAGTGAATTAATTGTTTCTGAAGAAGCTAAATTTGCAATTCTGAGAACCAGATTTGTGTTTAGATGCAGCCTGGACAAGGCAAGTGGGAGGAAAGCAGCCTTTCCCACACCTTCTCCCAGCAACATTCAGTGCCATCCAGAGGCACCAGGCTAGCCAGGGCAAATGCTGTTTCTGCCAACTCAGGTGGCAGCTCAGCACCAGCCGTGATGATGCTTTTTGTCACATCTACAGCTGTCCTGGAGCAACCAGGCTGCTGTCACCTACTCTCTAGCCACCAGACATTTAACAGGTGCCTAATAAGAACCATCTTTGCTCATTACTGGTTTAAACGAGGAATTCAGAGGAGGAGGACAGACTGAATTACTACCTCCCTGAATTAGACTGCCTTCAACTAATACTGTTAACGGCTTATGTGAAATAATACAGGATGAATTGTGAATGTCTACTGGTTTCTGGGTAGACAGCTTTAAATGCTAATCATAGCTAATTAAATTACTTAACTTCATTTGCCTCTGCCAATGGGCAATGTGATAGGATGACTTTGGAAGACAGTGCTCTTGGAGGCTGTGGCTCTTATACTTTACACTGGGGCAATGTTAATCACCAGAAAATGCAATTACTTCATTATTGCTAAATCCATCTGTATGAAATAAAATTAACTCCAGCAATAGGAAGACATGAAATATCCAACTTGAATAATGACAAGAAATGCTATTTAATCTCCTCTGAACACTAAAATCTTGGTTAGTAAGTAAGGCTCACTGCACAAGAGGAGCATCTTTATGGCCAAACTAATATTTAATATATTTATTAGAAGTCTACCACTCATCTCCACATCTCAGAGAAGTATCCAGGTGAACACTTGCTGTCATTGCCTCAAAATTTCAAAACATCCTTGCGAAGAACAAACACCATCACAGAACTCCTCTCTGCAGGAAGTTTTCTCATGCTCTACCTTATCGCAAAAACATTTTTCAATCTACACTCCACATCTGGAGAAGCTGAGGAAGAGACGTGAAATCCTTTCTCCCTAACTTGACAGAAAGGCTGAGTTCTCTCATGAGATCTTGAGCCCTATTCATCTTGCACCTGTCTTCCACATAACACTGCTTGCTTTCTGCTGATCGACACCACTTTCAAAGCCTGAAGGCTAACTTCTGTATCACTGGCCAGCTGTGCCTGTCAGTTGCTTTCATCTCTTCTATGCTAGTGGGCCTGTCATTTGAACTACAACAGTGCAGGTGAAAAATCCCCCAATACCCTGTATTGATACTGGTATGAAAATGCTTCTGGATGATGACTCTGTTGAAGTCAGGAATAGGAGTCATGCACAGATCATTGGCCAAAAAGCATAATTTGAAAACATGAGGTGATTTGCCACTGAAATTCATGACTCAGTTTACATCTCTGGCAACTGCTGGCTCAAGAAAACTCATTTCCATTGCCACCTGGCACATTGGCTGTACCAGTTAAAATAGCACAATATATTATTCACAGAGCAGAGGGGTTCAGTCCCTCCATCCTTTGCTGGGGTCATTGGCATCTCCCCAGGAGTGCCTACTTTATCTCTCCTCTCCATTTTTTTTCTTTAACGTAAGCATTTGTTCACACTGTTCCCTTTTCCCAAATGTGGTATTTTTCACATAGTGGTTTTTCACTCAGGTGTCCTCTCATCTTCTCCTACACATCCTGCTGAGCCTGGATCCAGCTGGGCTTGCTCATTCATTCGGTCTGTCCTGTATCCACGACATCTCTCACCTTCACTGTAATCTCATATACCCACTACAGCCTCACATCTGTTTAACAACTGCCAGTGATGTGAAACACTGAGGCCTCAAGCTCTGAAAATGAGATTAGCGTGGGCCTTCCCATGCTACCAGGAGGATTTGTTATGCTCTGGCTCCATGGGTTTAAGAAAGGGACTTAAAAACACCCTGCCCTTTCTCCTAATGATGCAACTTCCCCATCCAAAGCCAGTGTACATTGCATGGAAGCCAAGAAAGGGAGTGCATACATCCAAGTAATTCAAGAAGGAGGAAACTGGTGCTGAAAACAAGACTCAGAAAACCTGTGCTGAAAAAAAGACTCAGTGAATCCAGAGATAGCAACACCCTCCTCTGGCATAGCATAGGACTCTCACCATTTGCCCCATGGCAGTGGGGCTTTGTCATAGCCTGCAAGTGATGGGCTGGCACTGACACCTGTATTGAAAGTGTATGCAGATATAATCCTATGAAAAGGAACACACACACACATATATATGCCTACATACACATATATGTGTGCGTATATGCATCCCTAGCTTTCCCTTTGGGCCATTTTAGGAGGGTACGGAATTTTCACAGTACGTTCCCTGCAGAGAGAAGAAGCAAAAACATTCAAATGTTGTTACTTTGTAATACCTTACTAGCCAAGAAGATTATGAAAAAACCTCTTTCTGATGATATGCCACAATGAGGCACTTTTAATCAAGAGCAAACGACTAAAATGTTCAGCCTGGATTTAAAAAATGCTCTTTTGCCTTGAATATGCAATCAATCAAAGCGACACAATTACCTGCCCTGAATTAAAACACTTGGTGATTTGTACCTCAAACGCAGACAACTCCAGCAATACAATTATCCTTTTAATATTCAGAACTACAGCAAAATGCTTCTGAACACTTAATAAATCTTCAGATGGAAAATTTAACATTCAGTAACATGTTATATTGGTTTTGCTCCCAGATGTATAAGTACCAATTTGTCTCTTGAAAAAGAAAGGCAAGACTGACAGCATTTCTTAATTGAGCCAGCAGCTTTACCAAAACACTCCACACCACTTCTTAACACAGGGTGGGGGCAGAGAGGAGGAACCTGCTTCAAACAAAAACAGTTGTGCCAGGCAGACTTTGAAAGTACAGTCTGCACTGAAAAGGCCAGGGAGAAATTCCAAGGTCCTCATGATCAGTTGAGGACAGAGCAAAGACTTAAAGATCTGGTGCTATTTTGTTCACATACGGAGATATTGCCAGAGCATAGTAGGGCAACTTGTCTTGTTTTTCAGTGATATCATCTTATTAAGTTGCACAGGAGAGTTCCATGCATTAAGCTAATATTAAGATATATGCTAATTGTTTAAAATGTGTATATAGCTTTTTTTCTCCACTATTTCTTGTTGTTATAAATTATAAAATACACTAATAGCTATAAGAAATAGTTGTAATTAGTGTAGAAAGATGCATTCTTGCTTTCACCAAGGAGTTAACCAAATATTCTTTCTCTGTCAACTAGAAACAAAAACATAATCATGCAGACTACTAATCAGCATTAATAAAGAGATTAACTGTACTTAAATCATTAAGCTCAATATAAATGTTAACTTCAGTTACATGCCATGGACCATACATCACTCTCAAAAAAACCCCAGCCTGTTTGCAAGCTGCAGATTAGAAGATAGTGAACTAAATATTATTGTGACCAGATACAGCCCTCATGCAGAACACAGCAATTTTAGATCAGAAATGGGGTTTTAACTGAGAGCATTTAAGGAAGTTTTTTTTTCAAATTTAATAGAATGATTTGAGTTGGAAATTACTTTAAAGATCATCTAGTTCCACTTCCCCTGCCATGGGCAGGGACACCTTGCACTACACCTTGCACTACACTACACTATTTTGCTCAAAGTCCCACTGAACCTAGACTTGAACACTTCCAGGGATGGGGCATCCACAGCTGCTCTGGGCAACCTGTTTAATTTGTAAATTTAAACTGTAACATTTGATTGTAGTGGCAATCAAAAGATGTCTGTACTTTTACAGCAAGATCGCGCTCCTGAAGGAGTAACAATCCCAGATGATGAGACATTGAAATGAATTTGTCACATTTTAAAATGTCCTTTAGAGTGAAATCTTACCAGGAAGGGCTTTGTTCTTCAGGGAGTATTCGTCCATTATCATGTTCTGCCCCTAATGAGTGCACAAAAATTCTCGAGTGGTGGCAGGAAGGCAAACCAAAAGGGAAAACAGCATAACACACCTGTATGTCACATTTGTACCTAACCATTTCTGAATAAAAGCCAAAACTTCATTTCAACAGCTGCTAGTTCTAGCAAGTGAGAAAGGGGGTAGGAATCTCGGCTGCAGACAAAAATGAATCAACCCCATCCACAGGTCCTAGGGAGCGGAGTGCAGGATCTGCTTCATCCTGAAGGGATCGAACAAGACACTAGGCTACTTTGGCATAGCAGCAATGCTCTGACATGAATTGCATCATGGTGCTGCAGCTGAAGTTAGAGGGGAAAAACTGGCTCAGCACTAGGATGTAAGTCAAACCAAGTAAGTTGTAAGGAGATGTACCAAATGCAAATCGTTTGACAAATACCCAGATTAACAGCAAGGATAAGAGAAAAGGGAATTCCAGAGTACTGGGTATGCAAAAATTCTAAATTTCCAACAATAATAGTATGATCAGTGTATCTTCCTTTAGATGAATAATAGGTCATGTGATACGCATGGCATAGAGGCAAAGTTTCATTGGACAGTTTTACTTCTGCTTTTACAAACCAAAATATGACTCTGGATTACAGCTTAGCTTTGTAATTAGTAGTTCAGCTGAGCTGTGGAAAGGATATGATAGTACAGTGCTTAGATAGCGGCTTTAGAGCTGTGGCAAAGTCTTTTTAGACTAAGAATTTTTGATATTTTAAAATAATATTCAGCATGTAAAAAGCTAACCTTTGTAAAGGTATCCTCTATTTAATAAGATATGTTGTAATACAGTGCTCTTGCACACATGCTTACGTAAAGTAATAGTCCTTTCCAAATCTAATCCAGAATTATAACAATGTAATTGTAATCTTTTAATTAATGGATCCTCTGGGATAAATGAAAAGGTTGGCAAGTATAAATGTAGAAATAGTATCTACCCAAGTGCTAAATAAATTTAAAAGAAAACCCCAAACATACAGGATATAAGAAGAAAGAAGCCAGAGCCAGGGCTAAACATGGGAGGGAAACAGTGATTTCATTTCTGTGACCAGTGTTGGAACACTGTGCCTTCTTCTGCTACATATCCTAGAATCACAGAATGGTCTGGGTTGGAAGGGACCTTAAAGATCATCTACTTTCAAACCCCCTGCCATGGGCAGGGACACCTTTCACTAGACCAGGTTGCTCAAAGCCTCATCCAACCTGGCCTTGAACACTTTCAGGTATGCAGCATCTATGGCTTCTCCAGGAAACCTCTTCCAGTTCCTCACTGCCCTCACAGTCAAGAATTTCTTCCTATTATCTAATCCAAACCCACCCTCTTTCAGTTTAAAGCTGTTCCCTCTTGTCCTGTCATTCCACACCCTTGCAGTGGCCCTCTTCAGCTCTCTTGGGGGCCCCTTTAGTTAGTAGAAGGCTCTTGAAAGGTCTCCTCAGAGCCTTTGTTTTTCCAGGCTAAACAACCTCAACTCTCTGAGACTATCTTCATAAGAGAAGTGTTTTAGTCTTCTGGTCATCTTCGTGGCCTTTTCTGGACTTGCTCCAGCAGGTCCACATCCTCCTTATGTTGGGGGCCCCAGAACTGGTCACAGTGCTCCAGATGGGTTCCCACAATAGCAAAGTAGAGGGGCAGAATCACTTCCCTTGACCTACAGGCCATGTTTCTCTTGATGTAGCCCAGGATACAGTTGTCTTCTCCAAAGACCCAGAAAATGCAGAAAAGGATGTCTAATAAAAAGCCAGTAAAAAGGCTACAGATCTTGGAAAACACCTCATTGTGAGAGTGTAATTGCTTTACTATAAAAGAAACCCTGATTACAGTCTATAAATGCTTTTCTAAAGACAGACTCTTGCCTGGCAAAGTATTCTTTAATTAAGTTGAGAAAATGCAGAGGAAAGCCAGATAAATTGATACTAGCTGCTGAGGTGAACGGCTGAGGAAGATGCTACATTTTCCTTCTGTGCTGTCTTCATGCTAAAGCTGGGCATTCTTCTGGAAGGTACACCTGACTCCAAATTAAATTTAGGCAATCACAAAGAGAAAACACAGCAAAATATAATTATTTGTCATGAGTTTACACGTTATAGCTCTTCTGGGTTGAGCACTTCTTCATCCAAGAAGCAGAAACCCCTGAACACTGTCCAGTACTGACACTGGCAACGGAGCAACCTCCTTGGCTCTCACACTTCTCAACAGCAAAAACATAGAGCAGCCAAGATCAAGTTAAATGAATTAATCAGATTAAGAGAAACCAAACAAAAAATAACGGCATTATAACTTCTCAGAGGCCTTTAAAATGAAAATCTCATTTTTCAGTGGCTAGAGTACATTGTCCTTAAGGGTTAAAAGAGAAAGGACAACAGTTCACAACACAAATTCCTTATAACAACCAGATCTATAGCATCTAAATCCCACTCTTGAACAAATTCAGAGATTCAAAATTCATCCCAGTTACAGGCAGGCTTCACTTATTCTTTCATGTGTATATATTATCAAACCTAGTCATAGTATAGAAAACATTTCCATGCAACCTTTTAAAAATACTAACGCAAATTTCACTCTCAATATTTGCATACTTTTTTTTTCAAAATTGTTCAAAATTTTCCTTTGCATAGCCTTCCTCTTACAATTTTTTATTTTCTTTTTTTTTATACTATGGCCATTGTTAATAATTGTAATAATTTCTATGGATAAGGAAGAAGCTGACAGTCTTAACCAGGTTTCAGGCAAGGTAGTTGCTGCTTTGCATCAAAGACATTACAGTCTTATACTGCTGGTATAATTGCCTTTACTGCTGTCTGTTTTGCTCTCTACTATAATAGCTCTACACTCCATTGACCTTCCCTTATTTTCATAAACTGTACCAACCATTTACCTTTATTCGCTCCTCTATTGCTACATAAAAACAGTTCAAGAAGATTAACTATCACAGCTGCCTTTGCAGAAGCCATGCTATTCTGACCTCATCTTATCATGATTTTCCAGCTGCTTGACAACAGTATTTTTTTTTTAATTATTTTTCAGTTTAATCAGTTTGCCAGGTACTGGGACAGGGCATACTGGTTTATAATACCCTATATCGCCTTCAGTGCCTCTAAAAAATACAAACACCAGTGTGCTTTTTGCCAGTGCTCCAACACCCGTTGTTTTAATCAGATATGACACGATTTTACTAGTCAGCAGCAATATTCTCCAGGGTGTACTCTGCCGAATTCAGTGCAGAGGAGAGGCTGCTGCTGCTCTGTGTGTCCGTAGCAAGCGGTGCATCAATAGCTGCAGCTCTGGTGCAGAAAGACAGCACAAAGAAACCAAGGCTGGACCTGACAGAACACCCCAAACTGAGGCTGGAGCACTGGCAACAGGGCATAACTGTCTTGGGTGGGCAGCACTGACGATACCATTGTGCTGCCTGGCACCTGCCTGCAGCTGACTGCACTGTGCTGTACACAAGCCTACGGATGTTACCCGGGGTACCATTTTGAGGCGCTGCTCTGAGTGACCCAGAGAGTTCAAGGAGTTGTTGCTATCATGTTTCATAATGCACTATTCTTTAAAACAGAGCAAGGAGTACGAGCCACGCATAACTATGCAGGAGTCTTTGGACAGTGGTGCTGCCACAAAGGTCACGAAACCTTTAGCATCTTATAAAAACGTAGGTGGAAAACTCCTATATTGCTTCCCATTTTAGCAGCTTCTAAAAATAAGCCATGTGCATTGCAGAGTTGGAGATCTACAGAAAGTAGAGCTGCTTGCCACTCACAAGGAAACCCACCAGACACCACACCATGGTGTCTGCTCAGCACTGCCTGCAAAAGGCAACTTGGCCAAGGTGTCTGAGCAAGAAATACTTGCAGTTTGTAAGGGCTTGTCAAGAAACTTAAAGGCATCTTACAAACAAAAAACAAGTTACTATTCTTTTCAACATTAAAAAAAAAAAAGGACAAGGACAGGTAAAGCATGGCAGGTGAAACTAAACATTTATCCAAAGCCATTTTATTTTATATTTTGGTGAGAAAATAAAACATTATTCTGTAGCTGACCTGAAATTATTTTTTTTTCCAGTTGGGCAAGATAATTCACAAGAAAAACAAAAATTATTCATAGAGTATTACTTTAAAAAATTCATGTGTGTGATATCCTTGCCAAGTTTCAAGTCTCTAGTCTAGACACTAGAATTACAAGACATTTTAATAATTTAAAATAATATTTTTTTTCTAAATCTATTGTATGTCCTTTGTAGAAGTAAAGCAAAGCAAAGAGGTATTCCTCTCCCAATAACTCCCTCTTATCCCCAGAATTAGATCCCACAGACAGAGGTGGTCAGACGGGAACACTTCAGCCCACCTGGGCAAATGTCACAGCCTGGTAGAGAAAACCAACGTAAAATAAATCTTAAAACTGAAAACATATCAATGAAATTGTCATGAACTGTGATATATAAAAAAACCCCACCAGTTCATATGATAGTAGTGGTTTAGTGGAGTGGTACTGAATTACACAATCTGCCCCAGTGAATTGAGCAACTGTAAGGGATCTATCACTTGACATACCTGTCACTACAGTATTTCTGCAGCCATTGGAGACTGGCATACTAGACAATCATCCAAAGATTATTATAAGGGTATGAAAAAAATATTTCTGAAAACAGCTCTTCTTAAAGGTATTAAGTTAATACTTGTTTTATTCCAAAAATCCCAAAGAATCTAAATCAACAGACAGACATTATTCTTCCAGGGCACATTCACAGATGCAAATTATAAAGGCTACGCAAAGAAGAATGAAAAAATTAATACAGTTAACTTCTCATTTGCTTTATATTCATAGCTTTTAAAGATGGTCAAATTTATTCTTCCTACATTTGTTCTTTTATGAGACTCCAGGGGATAATGCTGACCTCTAAGACATGTGTCATAGCAGGTTTGTTAACACTCTTCTTCATTAAGTGTATGTAATGCCTGACTGATTTTAGCAATGTGATGTGTACATCTAGATGCACAGTAGTTCAGTAAAATCAAATGATGAATAAATGCAAATGTACATGGTCAGATGTCTATTATGTAAATGCATTTGTTAACTGGACTCCATAATTTGCTAATAGTATGCAGTCATTAATGATGCAATCATAGGAAAAGAATAAGCATAATAATCCATTAGATAATAGTCTGTAAAATAATTAGTTGCTTCATTTTAAACTAATGCATTTTAAACTAATGCACTCAAACTCCTTTAAAACCTTCCAAACAAAAAAAAAAAACCAACCTGAATCTTTTTGTTCCTAAGAGTATATATTTGGCCACAGCTTTATTTAATTGAAGCAATGAAGGGATATATATTCATGCCATTAGAAAAACCTACCAAATATCTTCCTCACCAACCTCTTAAGGTGACTGAAAAGTCTCATTTTGAAAAGTGTGATTTCTCAGACACATTTTTCACCCATCGCTCCGGACCATTAGCAAGCTGCAAGTGTAAAGTGATGCCAAAGCAGCTATACAGACCTGGAAAGAATCTGGTGATGCTCAGCTGGGCTGATTTGAGCCTACAATTTATATGTCAAGTGTAAAGTATCACTAATGGAGTTACAGGTTATGCCTATAAGCCTGTTTAGATGCCTGCCTACCTTCGAAAACCTTCCTTCCACTGTTGTCTGGCTGTAAGAGACCTAAAACCTCACCACACATCCACAACAAAGCAAGGCACAGAGCAGAGCAAGATCAGTCACTGATGTTAATTGTCCAAAAAAGGCACTAGTGAAGAGAGTGAAAAGGCCACCAGGGCATTAAACTCTCTCCCTGTGGCTCTTCTAGTCAATCTAATGGAAATACAGTATGGAGAAGTTCAGGAGGCACATTTTTCTCAAGGCAGCACTTGGAAAGCTGATGTAATTTTATGTCTTTGCAATTACAGCATCTGTACTGCAGACTGATAAAAGTCACAACATCCCAGCGTGGAACTACAGTGAACCTTGTGATTCATGTTCTCACCTGAGTACCAGAAACTACGTAAGTATGTACTTATTTCTCTGCATTGAAGAAACACACGTCAGGGGGCAAGAGTGGAGAAAAAAAGGGGTCTTTGGGGCCGGAGAGCACACCCACCAGCAGAGCCCTTCTTCTACTAGGTGAGAAACAAGTTTCCTGATGGATTTGAGTAGTAGTATCTGGAACATTATTTAAAAAAAAAAAAATCAGAATCTCAATCCTACACCTTAGATTTATTCTCCGTGGCTTATGAGCACATCTCAAAAGACTGTACTTTGAAAACTTCCTTTGTCATTGCTTATATAAAAGTTACTATAACGACACAGTGTTCAAGAGACGGGCAAAGTTATTTATTCTCATAACTTCTTTTTAATACAAATGTTCTTCTTCTGCGCAGAGAATACATGGCTTGTTTTTGTAGAGCTCAAGCCAATTTCTTGTACATATTAAGAATCTGCTTTAAGGCAGGAATGCTTTCAGGTGGGCTATACAGGAAAAGATGACAGAAGTCTCATGATACTGCAGACTGTTTCAAATATTAGGTTTTAAAGCACAGGTGTTCTCCAGGCACTCTTTTACTGTGTGCTGGGAAAGTACCAGTATTCATCAAAACACAGCAGGAGTCAGTTCTAAAGCCAGGTACCTGACATTTAATCCGCCAATAAAATGCTGCTGGTGCACAGTGTTTAGGGCAGCCAGGTTAGCCGATAAAGAGCCCTTTTCATCCTCTGCTGTCTGTAATTAGTGCATTCAAGTCAGGAACAAGCAGCACAGAACCTGTCCTGCACACGCAGCAGTGCAAATAGCAAAGGGTAAATTTAGCAAAGAACACCTAGTTTAAAAGAAATCACCTACATCAGAAAAACTATTAAAGAAAACAGTTTATTGCTAGACATCAACAAGCATTATCACACCTACTTCAATGCAACTCTTCTGGGCCAGTAATTCAAATCTTTAGCAAAGGAGTTGCTTAATCGCACCTTCTAGCAGACATAGAAAAGAGAATGAGAAGGCAGAAAACAACACACACACACAGATTCTGGCTATGCGGCAAATGTGATGTATAAGGAGGCTTCTGGCTCTGCTTCCTGAGAAGACCACCACACACTTTCTCCTACATTTCTGCAGTGTACAAGGCTGGCTGCAGAAGTGACCTTCATAAAGCCAAAACAGAGAGCAAGAGACTCGAAAATGAAAGCACTGAATACAGACAATAAAAAGGAAAAAAAGAAAGATGCAACATTCAAGAACTTCAGTAAATCTTTTGCAGCCCCAGCCTCTAAACAGAAAATAGACAGAATTAGTCTTCTGCAGCCAAGAGAAACCAAGTGTAGAATAAACATAAACATGTACCTAATTTGGGATTTTTGGACCACTGAACACAGGAGTTTTCAAGGACACTGAAGTGATAGCCCTCACCTTATCCAGTATCACTGTTCTTTGCAAGAGGGACCCAGAAATCTGCTTTTGAACTATGCAGTAACATGAGTCACTTCAGATTTTAACATTAGAGCTCAAGTAGCTCTGGAGAAACTAGTCTGAAGCATCACAGAGCAGGCATTGTCTTGCATAGCAGGCAGAAATTTATGGCATGGAAAAATGGGAAACATGCCAGTAGTGAAAATCTAGTAAGCTAAAAGGCCTAGTTTATCAGCAAACTAATAAGTGTCTTGTTGACTCTCTTGCAAATCTTTTTAACAGAACGTAATGAAAACCTATTATCCTATGCCCAAGAAAGGTACCCCCACCCACAAGGCTCACTAATGCCTTTTTCCATATTCTTTCCTATCACCTTCAAGCAAGTTTGAACTCTTGGGTCAGTAGGGCCTTATTGGTTTGAGTCTCGCAAGATGTGGACAAACAGCTGCGGTAGAAGTGCTGTGCAGACAGTATTATTCCCACTCCTGGTTAGTTTACTAACCAACCTTTTTTTAGTTTCTGAAATTTCAGTTTAAAAGCACCTAAATTCTCATTTAGTCAAAAGAGCCAGATGTATTGAGATCCTGGGATCTAATGCAGTTCGGCACTCTGCAAACAGCTGAAGAGCCTGTTGTCAGATTCCAGTGGTGCTGGAGAGATGAATGTATAATCTATTTTTCATGGAAACATAAATCCCAGCCTCACCAATTTTAAATTCAAGGAAGACGGGGGAGTGAGAGAGGGAGGAAGGTGACCCAAGAAGGAAGGCAGGTAAACAAACAAATGAACATTTTAAACCTTACAGAGAACATGTTTTCAAGTATCCTCACATCACATAAAAATTCTTGCTTCAATGCCCACATATCACTTTCATGAAAATTTGTCCTGACTTTTAGTTACCTTCCTGGGTAGTAACCTGAACTGTGATCCCTGTGTAGGTTTCCCATCAAAGCACCACACTGAAGTATTTTTTCCTCCAATTGACAACATGAGTGGCAAAAACAGTAGCAAGGCTCTGCATGTATCAGTAATTTGATTTCTGAAGAGCCATCCATCCATCACACAACTGTTTGCCCGAAACACCCCCCCCCCAAAGCTGCTTAATCTATTTCTGTGACACCTCATGCTGAACAGCTTAGCACAGGCTCCAACATAGCACCAGTTGTCTCTGCCAACTTCCATCACACTTGGCGTTTTATGGATGCTTCTCTGAAAGTCATTAGTCAAAAAAGGTTGATTAATAGGTAAGGAATTTCAATACAGTAATTAGGTGCAAAAAAAATCAGCTAAGTTGAACTTGTAGCCTTCAGGAAGATGCACCTTATCAAAAAAAGTTATTTTACGTGCCTAGCCAGTGGAGTCAGGAGCTTACAAGGCCATGCTGAATCTGCCACTAGCAGAGTAATGCTTTTACACAAAGAAAAATTGATACAGCCTTAGAAAGCAATATATGAAAAAATTACTTAGTAATGTATGGACCCTGAGAATGAGAAGGCAGAGCAAGAAATTTTTTGCCTGGAGGGGACCAAAACTGGAAATGCTCTGCTGCTTAGAAAGAGAATGACAAATGTCACAACGAGGACGAGCACCATCATTTGCTTTGGCACTGTACTGTTCTTAACATGAAAACTAATTCTGTGTCAGATTCACTAACAGAAAGAACACCTTGCAAAGACATTATTCAAGTCTTTTACATGTTTATTTACTTCTAGCTCAGTCTACAGGAAACACCATTAATAAGATGATAAATTAAAATGAAAAAACCCTCAAAACTTAGGGAGAAGCAACATTGGATACCAATTCTATGCAACCTTAACAGCGAATACTGCCTGTTCTGAAAAATTTCACTATGGAAATTTAACATTTTCTTGATATAGGAAAGATTTTCATTGGACTTTCTCTTAATCCTTTAAGATAGTAACAGAAATATATACTGTATAAAAATAAGTGTTCTGAGAAAGTCTTAGCAGGATCAGAACCACAATTTCTACCTTTTTTTTTTTTTAAATCACTACACCACTTTCCCTATTTCATAGGCAAAAAGAATATTTTATATGCAAGTAGTCAAGTGGACAATTCTAAGTTGACATTGGAGTTCCTCGATCATGATCCATCAGTTTTAGCAGATAATCTCCATTTCCATCACGGCTTTCCTGCACATTCCGGCAGCTTGGCTGATTTTCTCAGGCATCTGACAGAGACTTCATTTATACACAATTTTATGTAAAGTGATTTCCGACTGTGTACCGGTTTGAAGTTTGAGGAATGGAAGTGTTCTGTAACTGAACAGGCAACATCTATGTCCACTCAAATGAAAGTGTGAACTCAAAATTATCTCTTCTGGCGTAGCATGAGAATGGAAGTTTTGCACTGCAATGGATCAGTTGCTCATCTTTTTCAACTTCATCAGAATGACTGGAATAAAAATGCAAGGCAGACTTTCAATATTACTTTCAGTAGGCATGGCATTTACAAAGCAATTTCCATTAGGGACTTCTAGTTATGTACTGGAAATTTCTAAAATAAATCCATTTCAGATTTAAAATTTCCATGGTCCATTTCTTCTCAGAGTTTTATGCCTTATTTGGAAATCTGGAGAGAGAAAATGTACAGTTAAAAGGGTGGAGGTTTTTTTAAGCCTTTAATACTTGCTGAACAAACTATACCTGTATTTTCAAACTATCAATCTTCTGACTTCAGAAGCTTAGCATACTAAGGCTTTCTCCTCAAAACCAAAGCTGTTAATCTTGCCAGAGTCTTGTGTGACTGAATGAACAGGAAGCATCCAGACATACTCCCTTGTCACTATGTCCTGAGGCTTTCACTGGCTCCACACACCACTGTCAGCATCTGCTCTACAGCACAGGGTCATGGATCCATCTTCTGGCCCCACCAGGGAAAAAAACAAATAACTGCATCAAAGACCAGCAACAGCACAGGGTAGCTCAAATAGTCAAACCACCTGAAATGATCTGATTACTCCCCTAAGTATTCATTTTTATCCCTAATATAAGTTAATTGAAAAGGACTGAGGTTGTATGCTATTTCTTTTTCCAATATTCTACTTATGAAATACAGTATTAGCAACACTTGGGGGTTTAGGTTTTTTTACTGATTAGGAATTAAATAGAAAAGGAACTGTTAAAAAACTCTTATTAGAAGTCAGTAAAATTTTAAATAATTCTTCCACTACTGATATTAATTCAGCCTTAATATGTATATTAAATATTTTTAATCTGGCTTTTCTCATTAATTATACAGCTTAACATCATACTGCAATTTACAGTATTTAAAAATACTGTAAAGTGAAACATTAATACTGTTGCTGGACTCCAACTTTCTAGTGTTTAGTGATCTGCCTTTTGCCTCAGTGTTACATACAGAGTTTAATATCAGTAGTGCTTTAAGGCTGAGCAGGTCCAGCTCCAGTAGCTGTTTCTTGTAGAAACATCCTGATTTCTGATCACTGACTGACCCTGACCCTTCACAAGCCTTTAGAGTGAATGCTTAGCCATCAGCACAAGGGGGCTTCAGCCTGGACTGTGTGAAAATTTAAGCATCTAAACTGAACTCCATGTCTTCTTGCACTGTCACTATTCTCAGATAGCTAAACATACGAAATCAAGACGAAGGTAACCTTGGTTTTGAGGAAAATCAAGAGCTGAAAGCAGCATTAAGCATTTTGGTTAAGATTTCTTCCAATAAATGACAAACTTCACAAAATCCTTAACAGTCACATGAGCTATGATTTGCTTATTATTTCCAATATATTTATAAAATTGATTTAAGTATACAGTTAAAAAACTAAACTTTTGCAAATATGCCACAGCAATAGTTTGCAATCAAAGAGTATGTCAGGCATTAAATGAGGGCCATGTGAAGAAGATGCATCAATTTTAGAAAAACGGTATGGATAAAGTAAAGGAGAATACAGCGATATTACAACAACATGAAATTAAAATGGTTTATATTGGAAATATAGAATATAAACTATTTTTTCTGGGATTGTACAAGAAAAAAAAAAAAAGAAAGAAAAATCTATTTATTGCATCTAAGTGGCTAATGCAAAGGACAAAATCAAGCTTATTTCAGATAATGGATTCAATTTTTATTGTCATCTGAGTGCCCAGCCTACTGCAGATGTGTTATTTTATTTCAAAGCTTGAAAATCTTTTCATGGAAAGCATTATTCTGGGAGGTATTTAAAAGCATCTGGAGGACAACACAGTCATGGGTCACAGACAACATGGCTTCATGAGGGGAAAGTCCTTCTTGTCGAACCTGATTTCCTTCTACAAGAGGGTAACCCACCTAGCTGATCTAGGAAAGCCAGTAGATGTAATCTTTTTGGACTTCAGCAAACATTTTGATAACATCTCTCACAGAAGGATCTCGACAAAATCAAGTCAAGTAAAATGGCTTGGTGTTCTCATACACCCCCAGGTATGTAGTTACAAGCTTTATAATGGGATGTTTGATTTCCTGCTACCTGCAGGCAATTTTGGAAATAACATGTATCCCATTTTGAAGGAAGGAAAAGAAGGAACAGCCACCAAACTACAAAGAACAAAAGAAACACCGAAGTTGAAAAGTCCAGAAAAAAACTTAAAATTGGCAGTGCTGTGAATTAGACAGTGCTGTAAAAAGAGCAAGTCCTCCTCAGTATCCACAGAGACCCTAGAACAGCAGTCCATATCCTGAGAATGAAGTGAGGATTTTATGAGTGGCCATCATTTTAAGCCTAAGAATAAACAATCTGGTCTCTTCTCCAGTGGATTTAAATTGTTTACAATTGTAAGAAGGAGAGCCTCCTTCAGGAGAAATCAGCCTTGGCCACAATATCCATGGTCAAACCTTCTTAGAGGAGTTCATGCCAAGCCAATCAACTTTACCCTCAGTGGTTCCAGGTAATTTACTAGAGAAAATCAGATTTTTCTGCAAAGATATTCAATATTTTCACTGGCTAAAAATCATCCAGCATTGAGCAGAGGTTAATGAAAACCAACTTTAAACTTCAACACAACCTGTGGATAGCTATAAAAAGTGCAGTCATTGTCACGTGTGACTCAATCCCTTCTCTTTTCTCAAGGGAAGTTTCCTACAGTCTCAAGCAGATAACCCATTCCCGTGAACAGAGACCAGAATCAAGTCACTGTGTTTAAAACAAGACTTTTCTTTGTTTTCACATGACAGAATGTTTCAGCCTGACAGGCTTGCAGCCAGCCACACCACAGTGCTCCTTAACAAGCAGCCAGCCCTGCGAAGCTTTGCATTCACGGGTGTTTGGTGCTATCAGCAGGGGTGGCAGCTGGAATCAAACTCCTGTGATTTAAATGGATACCTGCTTCCAAGTTACAATTTGCAGATCCATATAAGATGTGACTCATTGAATACTTGCTAAGATATTATCAACATTAATGAAAACCAAGGAGGCACACAGCCACGGATCTAAGCATTGTGTGAGACCCAGTTATCCTCTATGCAACAGAGGCAGGGCCACGTAACTACTCGTAAGCCTACCCTTCAACTATGCACCTTTCTTCACTATGCTGATAAAATTACCTGCTAATAAAGAGTCTGGAAACTTTCTTGTTGCTTTAAGTCCCATTACTGGAAACAAATTTATTTTATTTTCAAAATCTGCTGCTGTCTTTTTATTCTTTCCAGTATTGGGAAAGTACTTGACACTACAAGCTCTAAATAATTTTGAAAGACTACTCACAAGTGCTGTTGCATCATACATTTCAGTGGCATTAATTCAAACAATTTTACCAGTAGCACAGTAAAGTGCTTGAAAGCAAAGTACTTTTTTTTTTAAGTTTATACTTGTCCTTTTTATTGTTTCTGACAAAACCACAATCTCATCAACTGTTGCTTTAATTCTTTCACTGGTGTCTGCCCCCATAACTACTGATGCAAAAGTATGTTGCTAGCGTTCTGTAAGTGGAAAAGTTGGAGTAAGAACACCTTTATTACAAAGGGAGACTATTTGTTCCTTCAGTGAAAGTAGAGGAAAAAAAAATCAAACAACCTTCCACAAAAATTATAGATAGAGAACAGCATTAACATTAGTAACACTCTGAGAAAATTTGAGGACTGGTAGACCAAAATGTATGAAGAAGGCCTAACATTAGAACAAAACAACAAAAAAAGATCTTTTTGTTTGCCCACTACTTTGTGGTACCTGTATCATTAAGAGTAATAATGCCTTATGATGGATTCCGTGAATCTAATACACGAGTAAGATACTGCAATATATAGAGAGTAAAGAAATCATTTAATGTACTCTCAGGAAAATGGAAAGTGACTGTGAGACATGGGATTCTTTGGAGGAGT
Organism: Lophotriccus pileatus; assembly: GCA_035583135.1. Taxonomy (NCBI): domain Eukaryota; kingdom Metazoa; phylum Chordata; class Aves; order Passeriformes; family Tyrannidae; genus Lophotriccus; species Lophotriccus pileatus. Next base: position 65,503,312 of record JAWWES010000115.1, read on the forward strand.
GATATGCCATCCCCTTTTTTTGCCATCACAGTTATTTATGAAAACATCTACATAAACTGCAATCATATTTCCAATAAACAGATAGAAGACAGACATCACTGAGTCAAAGAGTATAAATTAGGTTTACACAGCCTAAGTTGTAAAGCTGAAAAGCCGAATGCTTAGCATCATGTCTCCCTAAAGCGACATTTAGTTGATCATTCCGATCTTCATTTGCTAGCTCCATATGCTGACTCTCACTTCCCAGATTTCTCACGTTCACCACTTCATGAGTCTATAAGTGCAAACTAAAATCAATCTGAAGAAAAACCCTGCGTAGCTGCATTTACTGAACTACTTCAGTCCAAGTGAGAGACTAAGAGATGGCTTTGAAACTCAGGGACACAAAGGAAAGGGAGGAGAGCTGAGCTAGATGGAACTGCATTTCGGGAGCACAGGTGAGTCTACCCAGTGACAACACAGTGACTTCTTCCAAGGTATGGGGTCACCCTCCCATCCTTGCACATTACATGGTATGTGGGAGAAACCTAATTGTGTCAACTGCAAAGCTCCCACCTGAAAAAATACTTCCAAATCTGACAGAAAGGAGAAAATGGTTTTACATTTTCTTAGCCCAGATTTGGTGACATTCAGAACTAAACAACGAAAACACAATAGAGAGGATATCTTAAAAGGTTTATTTGCCACTAGTGTATTTTATTTTGGAAGCAAAAAGGCACAAGGATGTCCACAAAGCTTTTGAGTTCAGCTATGAAGTGACCTTCTGAGTTTCACTGATGTTCAGTTTCATCCAGGTACCTGAAATACCTTCAAAATTTTGAAGTGCACTCAGAAGGCAGAAAAGATTGTACCAACTTCAATAATTCCACTTTTTTTTTTCCTTCAGTTTCATCATAAATAAACAGGAAACTTCAGCTTTTATGTGGAATGGGAAAATCCTACCTACAATGAAGTCAAGTCTGAGATGCTGCAGCTGCAGTTCCACATCACATCCGACTTGACTAAGGAAAGCCAATAAGCCTTTCTTGCAGCTGCATGAAAATAAGAATGTATCCTGGACGGTTAGGTTTGCCTAATGTAGGATTGCTGCCTACCAAAGGCCTGGCAGAAGCAGAGTGACATTGCTGTGACACAATAACTACTTGTCACGTTTCATTTAAAGGAAGTGATTAGACAGAAATTTCATACACCCCCAAGCTGCTCCAAAACTCATCACAATTTTATAAATAATCCTTTTTCCTAATTCTAGCATGTAGAAGCCTATTATTCATGAGCATCAATGTTCATTTTAAATATTCCACTAATTGGAATTCCAAGCAATCATCAAGGAAATTAAGTGTAGTTTTGATTTGTGGAAGTCACCAGTTTCCATTTTCATTTCAGCCCTTTGATTTAGTCACAAAAAAGGCATCTTTCTACAGGAAACTGAATAAAACAAAACAAATCTTTGTTAAAAATTACAAAACTCCAAATCCTGTACCTTAGCATACTGCAATAAAATAAGGTGATTTTATTGGCAAGGAAAACAAAACAAAACAAACCAACAAAACAAACAAACAAAAAACCTCAACAAAACAAAAAAGCAACACTAAACACACACACACACACGCATAAAAACTCCTAAACAAAAAAGCCAACTCCATGTAAGAGAAGCCAACCTTGAGAAAAATGTTTTAGAGCTGCACCATAAGATTAAAGGTCTGCAATGAACCTAAATGCCACAGCAATCACACGCACCAAACTGATGTATCACTCCAGGCAAAGGAGGACAAGTACTGCTCTTTAAGCCCATACAGTTGAACATCAAAGGCCAGTATTCAAACAGTGTCTGCTGGGCTTCCTTCTTCGTCTGGGATGTATTATCAGGGGTGTTTCAGCATGATATTCAGCCTCCCTTTCCACTACCCAGACCTGTTAGAAAAGGGGAGACGACAACCAGTGCTGCTGTCACATTCAAAGGAGAGCAACCATGAACTGCCATGCTCCAGGTCAGCATTTTTGCTTATGTGAAAGCTCAGCAAATCTGACTCAGTATTAAGGGCAACTTTAGACATAACTTAAGCACAAAACTTTTTTCTCTAAATAAGACACCCCCAGAATATTTTCTTGCCCACCTCTGCCTTCTTATTATTCTTGCCTTTCCTTAAATTTCTCTTTACAAGTTGTGGTTCCTGCTCTAAGTGCAAATACATCCAATATAGTAATACACTTGGATAAGGGATGCTACAAAATCCTAGATGCCCTTTGCTACAGCATCTTGCTTGAGGTACTGCTGTAGGCAACCCTAAAGATTCAGGGACTTGTTTAAACTAGTCTCAACTGCACAACGTAACATTATGGCTCATGTAATAATCAAACAGAACAGAAGTCAGTTCCACAGGGATCTAAAATGCTCATTCACAGTTTTGAAGCTGTCCATGCAAACATAAGTGTAACAGGCAAAGGCTAGGAAGAAGGAAATATCTCCCTTGAATGGTGGACTTGCAGGACTTGCACAGCTGCAAACCTGACAGTCACAATACTATGAAGCCAAAGCAACAGCATACAGAGCAACCAGACCTGTCTGGGGTTGGGCCAGCAAACTAAACTAAACCTTCCTGCCACCCCCAAACTTAAATGGAGGGGTAGCACACTACTGCGACCTTGGCTGCTCTCCTTAAAACATAACCAGCAGCCTCTGGGTGTCCAGAATGTACTGGCAGCAGCGTGGGCACCAGCCAAACAAGCTTGGGAGCAAGGACACCTGCCTGGACATAGGACAGGGTATAAGAGACCACTTTTCATCCTCCCTTTCACCACTAAACTCATCTTAGAAGTACGAGCAAAGGGCATGCAGGGTATTGACAGCACAACCAAAAAGGTTCACCTAACAAATTCTAAATATTTCCATTTCCAGCCTTTTTTTATTTTTTTAAATCTGTCATAACAATACAATCATCCTTGAGAATCTTCAGCCTTATGAACTCCACAAATTATTTTTAACACTTATTATCTAGAAAAGTAAAATGATTCCTTAATGTCTATTTGCATATCCTTTTAAAGTGATAAATGCTTTCTTGACAGGTCTTCAATACACAATAAATGGAAAAGACAGAGTCAGATTTAGGTAGTAGCTATTACTCTTTCCTAAAGCATTTGGATCCTGTTTCTTAAGAAAAAAATTCGTGCCAAGAAAGGGATCTGAGGGGGAACAACAGGGAAACCCAAAACATACAAAACTACTACTGATGCTTTTCAGTTGTTGGAAAACCACAGGGGTACCACAAGATCCAATTAGCTGCTTTAAGAGCCCAGCTTTATTTCCCTGGGTTCTGAGAACATTTGGCTAAGTTTTCAAGGATTTTCCTACAGGAGGCAAATCCTTCATATGAATATTGGACTGCTTATATCCCCACTGAGCTTGCCAAACTAATAAGCAAGGCACTGCAAGGCTAAATATGCCCTGCATGGCTGAGCTGAATTTCTATTAGACAGATACTTAAAAGAGAAAAACTAAGGGAATAAAATGAGAACACGTACTAACAATTCTACCAGGAGTCAGCAGATGGATTGGTTTCACAAGGTGGGACTAGTGTACAACAGTGACAAAGATGAAACATCTTGTTCTTCAGCCTTGAAAATACCTTTCAAGATGACATGACAGGAGCTGTAATGGTAACTTCTCTTTTATATATGTGTATATATGAACACAGAAAAAGCCAAAGGAACAAGGCTTTATAGATGACCTGAAAACATTTCCAAATGTTGTGCAAGAAAGCAGCTTAAAAACAGAGCAAGAAATGGGGAACTAAGAAATAACTGAATCAGACAGCAATATGGGAAAGAGAAGGAAAAACAAAGTAAAAGTTGCTCCTGCTTCTTTCAGCCTGAAAAAACCATGGCTTTTCTCAAGCCTTCTAACATATCTGTGTTTATTTCAAAATTATATGTTTTGTATCAAAAACTATCTGGTTTTGATACATCAGGCCCACATACACATATGACAAGTCATCAAACAGAGCTCGGTTTATTAAAACTGGCTGCTAAATTAACAAGGCAGTTACAAAACTGGCAATTAAAAATTGCCCTCAGCAAATGGTGCTCCCCCAGCAGTTGCTGCACCTGGATCTCCACACTCCTGGTGCCCAGGCTTGGCTAGGCAAGCAGCACTATAAGCCAAGGTGGTGGCAGCAGACCCCGGTTAACCTTCTGCCCACCCTTCCTTCACTCAAGTTGGCTTGTCCTCCTGGCCTGACCCTACTGCCATGTCTTCCCTTCCCTCCCAAAGCAACTGATGTATATTAATGAGTAGTTTAAGGAAAAAAAAAGAAATATTTATTTCACCCTACTGTAAAAACGTCCACAGCAGCTTAACTTGAACAACTTTCCCCACACTAAGAAGTCTGACAATAAAAGAAGGGCTATGCATGCTCGTGGTCCTATTACAGGCATTTATACTCCACATCTTCAGGAGAGGTTTGGGCTACAAAGAAACAGTTACTGCCTTTCGATCATGTTGAATGACTCTCAGGATAATAAAGAAAAACCTCTGCTAGAAATATCAAAGGAATTTCCTTACTGTTTAAGGTGGGGGTAAATGTAGAATGGGTAGGAAATCTCGAGACATGATTTCACCTTTCATCCAGCCCAAGTAGAGGCTGCAGCTGAAAGGGGTGATTCCACTCCTTTCTCTCACCCTCCTCCCTCTGCCTGGGCCTGGCACTCATGAAGCTGTGAAACAACTCAGACCCACCAGCTCACCCAGCTGAACCCTCCGCACCAAGACAGGAAGCAGGGTTTTTTTCTTTGGCAGCTGCTTGCTCTGAAACACAGATACACAGCTGCTAGATTTACAGCCTTTTACCTAATAAAATATTTTTCTGTGAAAATTTTTGTGAAGAAGTTAACATTTTTATTAAGAAAATGTCAAAGAAAGATATTTAAGCAATTACTTGGTTTTGTTTTGAAATGGAAGACTAGAAAATGAATCTTCTCCCACAGTTTTGGTTTCTATGAATCAGCAGTTTCAGACAGAAAAAACTTTGGCTGGAAAATTCCTGACCAAACTTATTTCAATTGTGCAGCCATGCAGTTAACTGCTGCACTAACAGTTTATCTGAACCACAGCACCTGATTTGTTTCATAGTTTCTTCAGTCACATGCTGAAAGGTTTGATAATTTATTAATTAGGCAAAACCCTATCGATTTAGGAGTAAGGATTAAGTGGTATTTCAGCATCCTTAGTTGCCAAGGTTACTGTTGTCTTTGCTTTCAGAACTGAAGAGCAGCTGAAGTACTCTCTCTATCCCCCAAACCCATCCAAAACAAATCTTGCCAAATAAATGAAATGCATCAGTGATCCACAGATAGGCACATGCTTCTCTGGTATAGAACCACCTCTTCAGTGCTCCTTGCCCTAGTATGAACAAATCTAATTTTAATCAAGTGCTGGTGCCATGAGGCAGCAGAACTTAGTCAAGCAATGAAGTGGAGAAAATTAGTTGTATTAACAACTAATGTACACATGAGTTTCACATAATCCTGAACAAACTAGAACTGAAAGGGCACTGGAGCAGAAACAACAATGTTGATGTCTGACCCGGCATATTTAAACAAAGAGAATTACTTTACTGATCCCCATACACTATTATTATTGCATTAAGCAAGTAAAGAAAAGCAAGCAAAAAAAATAGCATGAGGGAGAAAATCAGTGTCTCATATGACCTTTTTTGTGCAAAGCCTTGAAAATTTCTACAAAGGTCACTCAATCAATATATACAATTATTGACAGCAGTCTTGACAGTTTTAAGCTCTTTGGGCTCTCACTGAATGAGACCACAGTCTAAGTTACCTTTTCCATCACTGGCTCTTTAGTACTTAAGATTTTGTATCTGAAAACAGTTGCCTATATTTTAAAAATCCTAGATACTATCCACTATCTTATATATTGCCTTGGCTGAGATGTTCTGTAACAGTTGGACATCATACAGAAATGGCAAGGCTCAGCAAGTCAACTTGACAGTGTGTGACATATAAGGAAAATGCAGGATAGAAGCTTCTCTGCTACCCCAGGAATGCCTCAAAGCAGAGCAGCAGCCCTCCCCATTCACTAAACTCATCCTACATGAACACAGAGGAAAAGTTAGTCATCAGACAAGGCTGATGAGGCTCAGAAATGCACAGAACTTAGCACCTTCTAAGTACCACATATGCAGCACTCCGAACTTGAAGAAAAACAGAAAGAGGATTTCAGCAATAAAAGCAACTAAGATAAATATATCTTTTAAGCAGCTTTCTCACAGCAGCTCTACATAACTTTTACATGTTGTTGTCTAAGCTAATCTTCTCCATGACTGGTACTTAAAACTGTCCCAGTATCACTTATACTACTGTAATTAGGACTTATTTTTCAGGATATCATTTCTGCTCCTTCAGACTCAGCCAGATCCACTTACATCCACTTAGTTGCACATAACTTATGGCACTTCACTCATCAACTCTGAATCCAGCTCAGTAACTTGCCTACTTGTGCATTTCAATTGTGCTTGGCCTTCAATTTTGTAGTGCAAGTAGCCACTTGTTCCTTGCTGTGGCTCACATATCTCATTTCTTCTTACACTACAACAGCTCCAGCAAAACAACATTAAAAGGGTTGATTTTAAGCACTTCAGTCAATGAGTACCTTCTACAGAAGAGTGCTAAAATAACACCACTGGGCTAGAATAACACCACTTCCACATTAGGACTAATACAAAAAGCCCACTGTTCATGAATGATAGAAATGTAATTAGTAGGAGTTCACAGCACTGCTTAAATCACTATTATTTAGAAGAGCCCTCTATACCTGCAGTTGGGCTTTTGACATGCTCTGAATTTGAGAATCAGTAGTAACTAAAGCAGCAGTGTCCCAGAGGAGCTCACAGGCATCATGAAATCACAGGGATTTCATTAGTTGATAACACACCAGGCCTTACTGCCACTAGATCTGGCAGCCAGCAAGCTGTGTTTATGACCTGAAGCTTTGTAGCATGCTGCGAAGGGAGGAGGGGGCGTGAGGGCTTGTGGCTCTCAAGGAGTGCTGCAATTTTTGTTCATAGTTCACAAGGCTGTTGAAGAGGTATTGCTACACTGCCAGGCATTACCAGAATGGGCTGGTACCACGGCAGGTGTCGAATTCCTTCCGTGTTGCCCGAGGAGAACACACATGCATCTGCAGAAGAGACACAAAGAACAGCAATACTGTACAGTTTCCTGGTTTTCTGTTTATTGTGATGATAGCCACAGGTGTTGACAACTTTTCCAACAGGAGCAATTAAAGGCGATAATTATAAAATCTTCAGATAAGTTCCTGAGATAAAACCTGATGATAACCCACAAAGATTCTGCATCCAGAGTTAATGAAAGGTAGGAAAAACAAAGAACAGTCGCCAGGATAAACAAAAGCATATTTCAGATGTAGCCAGACCAATTCTAGCATTTCATTAAACACACACCTTTGGTAACCCAGACACAAATCATAACTTTAAGTTGCCATTAAAACTGAGGTAAATACTAAATTTCTTTTATGTCTTTTTGCAATTTCTCTGCTTCTGAATCTATGTTGTCATATTCAAACTGTGCCCCATCTTTCCAACACAGTGCTTCAGTACTGCCAACTACTCTGCCATTGATTCTTTTTTTTTTTTTTTTGTCCTTTTTCCAAATCTAGGCTGGAATTTTGCAGGCCTCTACTTGGTATAAGGAATGTTACTTAGGTTTTTATCTTAATGGTTATATCTTTCTGGAACATCAGCCTAATTCTCTTTAGTAAATTGATCTGCTTACACTTTAAATCACAGCATACATACATTAAAATAAACTCATAATTGAAAGAAGAAATTTTGAGGGTTTAGTCCTTATAAAGCAGCATACAGAATGAAGTCTTCTATTCTCTGAGGAATACGAGTCTGGCAGTTCCAACACTATTTTGAATATTTAATTTCTTTTTTTCTTCAGGAAGTTTATTTTCTATTCTCTTGAGACCTTGTACACACCTCCCAAAAAAGTCTTCCCTATAACCTTCAAAATTAGAAGAAAAGAAATTATGCAGTTTCTTTGAGATTTTTAACAACCTTTGATCCTATTGCTTATGCAATGTTCACATTTTACTCTAGTGGGATACACAGTGTAAGAAACATTTCTGTACTGCCCCTGCTTTCCCCCAAAAAAGAATTCTGTACAATACAAAGGAGGGAACAGCAGGACACTGTGACAGCACCCACTCTGTTTGCCATCTATATCAGATCATGAGGGAAAAAAGTTTAGGTTTAGAGCAGTGAGCAAGATATGCCTTTTTTTATTATACCTTGATGCTTGACTTTCCGAATGCCTTCTTAAGGATCTTGGAAAAAAGACAGTTATGTCCCAAAAAGATAATGGACCAAGGGAATGGGGGTGTTGAGTGGAATAGGGAACATAAAACATCCAACATAAAACACTACTGAATCAGAGAAAGAAAAGAGTATGCTTACAGGATTATTTGGTTCGAAATACTACTGGCTATCTCACTATTTCTACATTTCCAAGCTACAATGACAGTATCTTTATTATCATATTATTATTACTGTTGTTGTTGTTGTTATATAACCAAAAAAATTCATACAAAATCTCCAGTTATCATAGGATTCATAATAGATCTTCAAACATAGCAGTCATTTTGTTCTGGTCCTTCCCACTGTGATAGATGAGTGGGCACTGCAGAGGAACAATGCACCAGGAATGAGTCCTCCCAGGATTTCACTGACCACACACTAAAATCCCAGTACAGGGATTTTCATTCTAGGGTTTGGTTTAGGACAGGAATGTAAAGTTCTACATTTCAAAAAACCTGGAGGCAAAGCTGGTTTTAATTAAACTGACACATTTTAGACATTTATGCAAGCATACATTAAAACAGTTAGGGGATTTCAAAAAGAGCCCTGTACTTCTTTATTTGTGGTGGTAAATTTAATATGAATGATTTTCTTCGAACCTTGAAAGCTCAATCTATTTATAGGAAAGTTGCTTCTCTGGGAAATAGTATGTGAAAGGGTAATTATATGACATCTCACCCAATACGACCTTGAGATTCAGAAGCCATGAATCAGTTTAACACTGCCCTGTTCTGCATTTTTTAAAGTTCCTTCTGGTATGTCATATATGGAAAAATTGGCACCTGGACAAGCATCAAAGTCTTCCAAATTGGGGATTAGAGTGAGCTCATCCCATCATGGTAAGAACTAGTCTTTGTTCTCAGTGTGACATCTTGCATTAATAGGAGATCATTTTCTCACAATCACCACCATTCATCTGGAGTGCAACGGGGTCTGCATCGAACAACTCCTCATTGAATTGCAGAAAACAGGGAAATAACTGCCGAGTTTTCCCGGTTACGCTATTGATATTTAAGTGCCGTTCTCTGTGGGGACATAACAGCTTAACTCCAAAGGGGCTGTGACCTATTTCCATGATTACTGCTGCACTAATGAACAAATGGTTTCTAAAAGTATATAACCACACCACAAAAGTCTGCAGAAAGATGGACACTCCCCAAAAAAGGGTAGGTTAGACAAAAGACACAACTCCAAAAAATTTGTTGCTTTAATTCTGTACTGAACAGCGAAATAGGTATTTGTGTACACATCCACAAACACTTTCTTATTGATCCTGTGTTTTAGCTCTAAATCCTCTTGGATCTGCAGCTCTTCTAGGAGCATCTTACATTTGGAGGAGATGAAAGGGTGAAGAGCTGAAAATGCATATATTGTCCACATGCCCAGCTCTACCCTGGCTGTAGAGAGTGACAAATGCAGTCCATACTAACATAAAACATTTCCTTTTCACATGACTATCTTCAGTGATGTGTCTGTTTCACTAATGAAAGCTTAAGTCATAGAAAAAAATTTCATTTTCATCAAGAATCTGCCTTTTCAACCTATTTGGCATCAGGGGTGGCAGGACTCAAAGGTCAGCAAGATCACGGACATCTATGAATGAACTTAAAATAGCACTTGAGCTCATACAGGCTCAGAGACCCCTGTTTTACATGAAACAAGCATCCAACTTGCTTTCTTCATAAAAGCATGATTACATGATGCAATTCATCATCCTTAAGAAATGATGCTCAATCTCATTGCTGTGGGTTGCATTTGAACAGTACTAGGTGGGAATCCAGTTCAGTTGTCTATGTGAAAAGCCACTACCTCTCTTGAGAATACGCATATGTAAAAACTCTTAGATTACTGAAAGGTTTGCAAGTTTAACTTGAGAGAGCAAAGGCCTCTGTGCTTCTAACCATGGGCAGGGCTAAACTTAGCAAGGAAGCTAATAGACAAGTCACTGCTACATGAAAGATTTGCTCAAAACAGTAGAAGTGGTTCCATCTCTGTATGTGACAGAGATCAGATCTGCTCAACAGGGTCCTTAATGATCATTTGCCAGGTGAATATCACAAAAGTGCAACCAAGTCCAGCTGTGCCCTCCCTAGGGAGGGAAATGCTTCACAACACATGACTTTTAAGAGGCTCATTATATCAGTTTCTTTCCTTTCCTTATAACTGCCATGTAGCTTTCCAAAGCAATTTACATCCACAAAAAATTCAAGGACTAGATACTGTCTTAAAATATGATGAAAAAAGAATTTCATCTCTCTGACTTCAGCCCTGCAGAGGTTGTGTCTTACCTAAGATTTGCATCTGTGCACACTCTATAGTTGTTCCCGGATAAGACAGGCTCCTCCAGAGGGTTATTAATCTTATTTGTTTTGCACAGCTGTATCTACCACTGGAGAGGAACATCCTGGTTCCCCCGTGGATCTCATAGACTATCTGGTCAAGTCGATCTGGCACTTCAAAACCCTTTCACGGGGAAAACACTACTAGAACTGCTATGTTCCCCAAGATGCTGTGATTCTGCTGAATCAGTGCTTTCCAAAGAAAAAGTAGTTTGTGAAAACATAAAACCAGTCCCCCTCACTTAGGCCTTTCTCGCCAAGGAACTAAATCAGCAAACCTCTACAAACAAATTTTTTCAAGTAAAACAATTTTAAGAGGGTATTAGCAGTTCAGAGACAATTCCCTCTAGTCACACATTTCAACCACGAGCCTGCATCCATTACTGCATCCATTGCTGATCCCAAAAAAAGAAACTTTGCTCAAAAAGCAGCAGCAACTTCTTTGCAAAATGGTCGGCAACAATTCTCAACCTGTGGATTAATACACTTATAAGTTATTCTGCACTGCTGACCTAAATGCTCCTTGGGTCATTTACTGGCTAGGAAGTTGGAGAATTTGGAGTCAAGTCCTTAGCAACTTTCTCTTGACGGTAATGGATTAGTTTCAAAGAAAACCAAAGAATATGCAACTTCTGTAGTAATCAGTGGATATCTGTAGATGGTAAGCCCTAGAACAGGTTGTCCAAAGTGGCTGTGGATTCTTCACTTTTGCAGATCTTTTGATCTGAACTGCACCAAGCCATGAGCCACCTGTTACAGTGGCTTTGAAATTGGTCTGACTTTGAGCAGGAGACTGGACTAAAGACTGTCAGAGGTCCCTTTCAACATGTTATTTCAATGATCCTCTAGGGTCTTCCAAAATGGAGTTGTATTTTTTGATGCACATTCTCCAAATTGAGTTTGTCACTGGTGGATGAAGCAGCCAATGTTAAATATATAAGTACTTGGTTAAGTTAACTGCCTCGCCTTCGCCTCTATTTACATTTAAAATCTTTCATTGCTGCGGGGGGTGGGGAAGGGGGTGGGGTTGTATATAAATACACCTTTCAATATATGAGAATAGGAAGCATTCAATTTTGGGTTTAACCCATGGAACTTCATAAATATGCAACAAAATTTGTTTCTTTGAGCTTTTCTGTTTAACTTTTAACTCAAGGATAGAGCGCTTGAATAAATAAATATACATCTCCACCACTACTGAAGTGCAGCACACAAACATAAATTGAACACACAGATAATACGTTTAAAATCCTACAATAACAAAACTCTCCATGACACAGAAATTCTCCCCTTCCATACCACATTTAACAGCCTAGTGCAACTAAGGATAAAACAAACAACACAGCAAGAAGAAAATAATTTCCACGTTTCACAGTTCTATCACAGTGCCAAAGTTGGTCCTATTCATCCCTGCCTTAAAGTCATCTCTGTCAGAGCAGAGAGATGGCTTTCCCTTGCCCTTTCTGGGCCTAGTCCCCTGAGCCATTGACTTCCATAAGAGCTATTGATACTCATCAAGAATGGACTTTTGTTAACAAGTGGTGGAGAAATACCATCCTAAAACTAGCAACTTTGCTGACAACTAAATGAAGGCATTAGCAGACTGATTCAATATATCCAGGAGACCTGCATTTACAATGTCAGTCTACTGGGACCTCCTGCCTTCTCCAAAACCCCACATTTGCTCCTAATCAACCTTCTTAGCTGCTTCTCAGATTCCTCCTTCCCATCATTTTAAAGTAAATGCAACACTGAAAAAGCTACGTTTCACTCCTTGCATTCTACCTGCTGTTCCCAGCAATTTCACGGCTGTCCCTTTTACTGATTTTGCTGTCATTGCAGTCTCCAGCAATTCCTTCAAATTCGAGGCTTTGGCTTAGTCTCCATCCCCCTTGACCCCTTTATGACTTTCAACAGTTGCCATCCAACACAACATCTTGATTCACACCATCTACTCTCCTTCTGCTACTTCAGTGCCAGGGTCTTGTCTAATGATTCTTGGAACACTTCTCTACAAAGCACCATGACTTCTCTATTGCTTCCTCCATTTCCTTCTCTATCCCCATTAAGTCTGGGATGAATTGTATCTGGTTTATTTATTTGGTTTCCCATGGGAGTGCATTATAAGGCTGTTCTGTTCTGTGCAGGAAGGGAGGGTCTCTGCCTGCCTGCTCCCAGCTGCAGCACACTGCAGGAGGTGGAAGTCACCAGTGGGAGCAGAAAACTCTTCCTTCCCCAAAAGCAGTGAGCCATGCTAACCTGGGAAAAACCTTCCAGCCACAGGAAAGCAAGAGTAAGACACACAGGAAGGAAGGAGGAAGGCAGGTGAGCATACTAGGGCAGCAAGGAACTCTGTGGAAGCTATTCAAACCAGAAAGTCACCAAAATCAAAAATACTGACCCTGCAAGAGTGAGCAGGATTTGTTTTCTTATCATAGAATCACAGGATGGTTTGGGTTGGAAGCAATCTTGAAGATCCCTTGAGTTCCAACTCCCCTGCCGTGGACAGGGATACCTTCCACTAGACCACATGGTCTCAAAGCTCCATCCAACCTGGCCTTAAACACTTCCAGGGATGGAGCATCCGTAGCTTCTCTTGGCAATCACCAGTACCTCACCACCTTCACACACATCCTCAGAACAGAATAGATTATGTATTTTATCTGTTCCTATTCAGAAGTTTGTGTTAACAGAATTAACTGTGCCCTGGTCACTTTTAACATCCGTCAGTCAGTATTGAGGAAACCTTCTCCATGTTCTCACTTTCCAGGGTCCATGACATAAAGGCGGTATCCAGACATTGCCCTCTTGGTCTCTGAAAGATTAATTCTATCCATCAAGTCCCTCTTCCACTAATTTCAGTGAACACTACTCTCCCTCTTCAACTTCAAACCAATTCAGACCCTCTTCTGCCATGTATAAATTAAAATATTACATCTGTGACGATGAACACATACCCATCTCAATCCTTCCCACTCTCTATATTGCTCTGTAGAACTGAAGGTGTACAGGGATAAACACACTTCCATTTAGGTCTCCGTGGATGCACCAGTTGTGTACACTACCATTATAACGCAGATCTAGTCAATGCGATCAGTGGACAGTGATCGAATTAATGTTTAAGTCAACATCTAAAGTACAATCCACTCATCAAAAACATCACACACATGGACAAGTCACTAGACATAATTGTCTAGTGTCTAGCCTAGAACACCCATCGTAGCTCCTAGCTGCCTCTGCAAAAGGGCATGGAGCAGGTCTCCTGCAAGCCTGTGTGGCACCTACCTGCCCATCAAGATGTCCCAGATCCTCTACAGCATGTCTCAAATGACACTATATGCTTAGATAATTGAATTGAGCCCATACTGGCAAACAGCTGGACCACTGCTCTCAAGGCTTTACTGACCATGCTGATTGTAAGCTCCAGCCCAGTACACACTGTGACATTCAATGTAGGTGTCTTCACCTCAACCCAAGTCACACCTGCTGCATCCTCCAGGATGCACTGGCAGCGTTTAGTGCTTTGTGGCTGTCGAAGTAATTCACCAAGTAACAAAAGCAGAGAACACTTGCCTTTCTTTAGTTTCACTATACAAACATTTACCTGCTAATCTTTAATCAAGATAGATAGTATCCATCCTGAACCTTGCTTGTTAGCTGAACGGGATGTGGGGGTTTGCCCTCAGTGGAGGCAAACTTCTGAAGCTGCTTGAAGAAAAAGAGAAATTCTTGCAAATCCAGCATGATAAATAAGTCACTTAGCTTTCTTTGCATGAATGGATTCATTATGTGCAGATGTTCAGTGTACTTCTACAAGTTTTTATGGAGGAAAAACTCACATCATTACTGTGTTATCTGACCAGAAATGAAGCATGGACTAATGTAATCAAGGAAATAAATAAATAAATTAAAAGTTTCCTGTGTTTTTGACTTAGAACCTCAGGAGAATCTAAAAGATACATGTAAAATGAGAAAAGCCTGGAGATGCTAGATGACTCGCGTGATGAATAACAACTCATCAGAAAATAAGAAATTGAATTTTTCATCACACTGCTGTCTAATGCCCCTTAATCTGCTTTGACAATTTTACTACAACATCCAGAAATCTCTTTAAACTGTACCTTAATAGATCTTCTCCAAGATAAAGAAAAAAAACCAAGCACAAACTATTTCATTACAGCAAGCAAAGAAACTAAGCATCCATGAAAATTTTCTAATTTCATTTATGTCTTGGATTAAAAAGTGACTCATATGAGTACTTACACTGGCAACTACAGGAAAAAGGCTAATTATAAATTGTATCTCAATATTTTTGTCAAGTTAGATGACAAAGACCTCCTTATTTTCAAATCTGATGGCAGCAGAGTACAAAAATCATCTTTCAGATACTGCTGATATCCCTGTAAGTTAAAAAAACCCCAGTAACTCAGAGGCATCCCCATTTACTAATAAGGAATCAGACCACCACCACTGCCATAAGTTTTTTAATTTCTTTAACAAGAGACATGGTCTAAATAGAAAGACATTATCTGGGGTCAAAAATACCTCAAACGCTGCAAAAGTGGTGCTAGGGCAAGGTAACTGATGAACAAAGTGCTTTACAGTCTAAAAGGGTAGTTAATCAGTAAGATTTTTGTTAGAAAGTCATAACTCAGGGAATGCAGCAGCACATTTTCCCCACTGTCATGGCATACAGGGGGCCAGGGTCTCCACCACGGCCAGGAAGAGTGGGCTACCTCTTCAAACTTTCCTTGATTATTCTAGCATACTAATCCTGTTGAAATACACCATTTCTGAGTGAGAGCAAGTAGGAAATACTATTTCTGTTAAAAGTCAGACTGAATCTAGCAAAACTGAAAGCTCCAGTCAATAAATGGCATATACAAAGTAATTTATTAATTTTTTTTAACGTTAGTAATAGTATAATGCCATGTTATCCAAAGAGTACAGAGTTACTTTGTGTGTATCCTACATCTGAAGTTTAGGTGCCTCAGCAAAAAACAAGGAATGTAAACAGAGAAATACTCCATTACAGATGTCCAAACCTGAAATCCTCATAGTTTGCAGTAGGGCATTTTGGTTTGCAAGTTCTTCTATTTCTTTGCTTATTTTGTCACATGATTCACCTAGGACTCTCTATAGAGTAACAAAATGCAGCTGTGGTGATACTGCAGAACAGGGAAGGGGAAGGTGCTGAGACATTCTTCAACTATAGCATAGGGCAAAGAACCAGCAAATTTATGCCCAAATCCATGCACACTGTACATGGTGAATTAGCCCTACCTACTCTCTGGCCACCCTGCTGTTGTACAAGATTTGCTGTACATTTTCACTCTAATGATTACCTCCCAGTTACATATAACAGGTACACTGCCTATCCAGCCAAATACTCCAGCTAACCCATGCTCAATCTAGGAAAGCACCAAAACAGTAGTTCTACTGAAGGCAGTAGATTCAGTAACATTGCTTAAAATTAAGATGATGCTTAAAAGGCTTTTGGATTCCTTCCTATTAGAGCTTCCTATCATCAGCCAAAAAAAACCCCAAAACCTCAAACAACTGCTAAATCAAAGCATCTAATGTGAACAGGATTCTACTACACAGTGTTTTGTTTCCATAACACAAGTCATGGCTGAAAAAGATACTAATTATGGCACTAGTGCAGCTGTATTAATTACAGCTGCATTAATTAGCGCAAATTTCTGTAATTTAACTAGGTTGGCACTTAAAAGTGCTTGTTCAGTTACAATACATATCAGACCTCCGTTCATCTTTTCTCAACAAGTTGGTGAACTTTTGCATTAGTTGCTGGAGGCAACGTTTCATAAATGTTGTATCTTTAGCTGCCCTTGTGTTATCAAGGAAGCCAATAAAACTGGCTAGCAGGCAAAGTTCAACCTGTTCCATCTATTATCTGCTACAGCCCTCAGATCTCAGGATTTTGTCTCTTCTTTTGGGCCTGTCCTGACAAGTGTCATTCTACAACATACTGAATTGCTAAAAAATCTTTTAAACTGGTAATTTCAACAACAACCAAAACCCCCAGAATTTCCCTTTATAGACTACATGAAACAGGGTAGGAGAAAGAAAACCTCCAGGTCAAGATTTCTCAAATCCTGAGGATCTGCCGAGTTTTTAATTAGCCAATGCTCTTCTTAAAAAATCTAAACACTGAAACAATGGAGACATTTCCTATGCAAGGATGAGGTACAGTGAGCAAGAACCAGGCCTCAGCACTTAGCTCTTTACGTGCAGTCAGGATCTTTTGGAGATTCCAATCCATTTGTGCCTCAGACAGTACATTCTTGCCAGCCCAGACAGTGTCATTCTAAGTTCAACAGTATAGAAGTATTTAAAGACTTACAAGTCTGCCCCACACATAAGGAAGTAAAACCAAAGAATAATCAATAGGATGAAGCTTTTGCCTTCAATATTGTTATTCCACTGAGAGTAAAAGACAGATAAACCATATCATATTGCATTTTTACCACAGTGTTACTGTTGGGACACCACAGCCCCAACAGTCTGTGCAAGAAATGGAAGGGGTCGAGGAGAAAGACCACAGGAGAAAGAATTGGGGAGAACATGAGGCTGCTCTACAGTAATACAGCATATCTTTACTTTGGAGTTGGGATGCCAAGTAATAGCATGACTTTGACAGATGATTCCAGTTCTAAGTTCACAAGCAGCTAACAGGCTCTTTGTAGCAACTTTAGTATATACTTGAAACATTTAATGTCTAGTAACACTCGATACTAATAAGAAACTGCAGATAATATGCTCATAACTAAAATTTTAAAACCCCTGAATGCCTAATCAGACATGAATCACAACATATGCAACCATACTGTTTCATTAGAACCAGTGCTTTACACAGCTGTATATTCTCAGATGAATTTTTAACTAAACTACAATGACCGAAAAAGACAGAAAACTGAAGACACTCACTTTTCCACATCCATAACCTAATCTACCCAGATTTTTGTAGGTTGTGATGACTAATTAAATAACTGTTACTGTCTACAAGAACTCTGTGCATGAGCGTATACATGTATGTGCCCATGTGTGATACCCAAATTCATTTAACAGGTCTCTACTAAAAACATGTCTATAAAACAAGAGAAAAGTAAGTAAAAATACAAACTCAGGCTTGACTAAAAAGGCAGTGAAGAGGCTAACGCTGTGGAAACAGAATGAAAACAGAAAATTATTTAAACTCCAAGTAAACAAATCCTCAGGTCAGGAAAAACTCACTGATAAAATATTGTTACTGATTAACACCAGACAAACTTTACTTAACTAAATGATCACATAAATGTAGAAAAATTATGCTGCCTGAAGATACCTACTGGCCTGAGAGGAAATATAGGTCGTAGTGAAGTTTGAGACATTAATTGCCTGCACGTGGCACACAGCCCACATGCACATTGATTAGCCTCCTATATGAAACCCAAAATGCATTTCCTGGATCTCAGATAAAACACACACCACAGGACACTCAGAACAGCGTAAGGGATTCAGACAATCATTTACATGCATCTCAACAGGCATTAGACACCCTACTTCCCTACATTATAAACCACTTATAACAATATACATTAATCAGTGGACAACTTAATGACATAGACATCTGCCTACTGTAGCCCTGATTATCAGCATTAACTTCAGCACTTAATATACTACAGATGATATGGTGTCTGAGCCACCAAGAGCATCTGTTAACCACTGACATGGCAATGAAGCAGCAGATATGGATATACCACCTGCTGGCCTGCTCTATCTTAAATGCAGGTAAAACTGTCATTATCCCCTGAACAGTGATCCAGAGACAATATTCATCTATGCTGTCTGATAGTTTAGCACTGGTTTAGATTTGAGTTGCATTATACTTAAGATAAGACTCCCTATGCCACTAGATACACATAAAAGCTAATCCTAAGTTATACTATTGTAACCCACACAAATGGGTGTGATCAGGGTACCCACATGATCAGGGTACTGCTACCAAAATCCACTTTTAGCATCTTCTGAATTGGCACCACAAGCCACTTGCTTTTTCCACACTGTAAATTACAGTCAAATACCCAAGAAGCGTTCAGGTCACCCTACCTTATCCAAAACCACAGAAAACTTCAACTATTATAACATTCTTCCTCTAATGAAGCCTAAATGTAGTGAACTCATTACTTAAAGCGGTAATGGGACAAAATTTAATTGGCAGGAATCGGTTCAGGGATAACAAAGTCTGTGTGTACAAAGAAGTATGATTAATGTTTGTCGATCATAATACAAATTAGAAGCTCAGGGTTCCAGAAGTGAAAACAACCCACGTTACCTGTTTGTAAAGCACAGCTGGCTAGGCGATTTGTCTTCTATGATCAAAACATTACATTGACTTTTTGCTTTGTTATAATGATTCAGTTTCCCTCATTCAACATTCTGAACTTCCTAGAGCTAATTCTGCATGTTAGTTCAGTGGCAACCTTCTCTTTCCTTACTCTTACCTAGTGTTGCTGTTTCTCCTGGAGTCTTGGCACTGAAGGCTGTGACATCAAAGGTCAACACGAAACTTTTAGCTCCATAGCACTTGGTTTGTCTCTGGCTACCGTTCTCTTTCCCAGACGAATAGCAATCTCAACTTGATACTCAAACTGAAATTTTTGCCCCAGAGTGAAGAAAAGCATAAGGGAGGTTTCAAAATCCCTAGCTGGGAACAGAGAACAACCTTAGTGTTAAATTTCACCTTCATTCCTCAACGAAAAAGGTGCTCATATGGTATTTATGGTGGTGACATTTTGTGCATCATAAACAATACACTGAACAATACACTGAAACAATACAAAGAACAAATCTTTGCAGAACAAACACTGAGATTCAAATGCAGCGTGGTGCAGTGCCAGCAGAAGGGGTAGTTTCACCTGATGGCACCATCCAGGTACGTGCACTTCCAGTACACCTAAGTTACATGCATAGGCCTACAGAAATTAAACCCTGAAGCAGAGACTGAGAACTGTTGCTCTTGAGTAGTCTCCAGCTGATCAAAACCACCCTAGTAGAAAGAGCAAATGTGAGGGAAAAGATGAGGCTGGCTCCAATTAGTAAAGGCATGAGGTCAGGTTCCTGTGGGTAAGGAGGTACTGCTTAAGGAGGTTTTGAGAAGTCAAAAGGAGATGTCTTAGGTAACTAGGCGGCCTGAGTAATGATCACAGCACTTGGATTCTTGCTGTAAAAATAAAAAAAAAATTCTGATCAATTGGAGTTTAATTGCACCACAAGACCAGTAAGGTTTTCCTTCTCATATCCAGCTCTTGTAGATTAGCAATGGACTAGCTAGATGAATTTATTTATTCATCCATGTCACTGTCGGTTGTTGATTGATACTAAAACAGAAGAACTGAATATTAGCACATGCTCTCTCTCGCCTACAGAGATGAGAAGAACGCAGCCCACTCCCACTTCCTCGGAAACCCAGCAGCCACAGGACACAATTACGGGTCAGTACAATGGAGACTGCAAAAACTCTTTATAATCCTGTCACCGGTGAGACTCCAGAGAAATTTAATCTCAGACAGTCTGAAGAACAGATAACCAGAGACAGTCAACTAACAATTTCTTAACAGCATCACAGACATTTATTACCAGGGTAGAAAAGAAAAAAAAAAAAACTAACAGATTTGGAATTATTTTTCTTTAACTTCTGTAAATAGCACTAGTTGAATGAAAATAGAAGAAAAGTTTTAAAGGATAGTGTTCTCCTTTTTTTGTTTTCAGTATAAATGCCAGCAATTCATTAAAGAACATGTGCAGGGAACGAGAGCCAAAGCATTCCTACAGTGGGACTAAGTGAACAGGAGCTAAGGTCTGGTAATTATTTAGGACAAGGAACCCTTTCACCTTTACATATTATAGCCCATTTTATGACTGTGGCATTACATGGGATACTGCTAAAAGGAAAAAAGAAGTGGTTACAACTACTGCATTAACCCAAGTTATGTACACAATACTTAAGCTCTTATTTTCTCTCTGCTTATTATGCTCTAGTGACTAAACCTCTCCTATTCTGAATTCCCACCAGGGTGTTTGCGTGGAGCTTTATACAGAAAAATCAAGCCACTACATACTGTACAGACTTGCAAGCAATACTAAGAGATCACTTTATTTGTAACAGCAGTAAAAAGCCTTAGTACTTCACAATTTGTTTGGCAATTTAGTAAAGTATCTGATCAAAATAATTATTGTGAAATACTGTAATTTTTCTGAAATTAAGTCCCCCATAATTAATTAATACCAAAAACTCTAACTGTGCTTTCATTACAGGGTAAAGACTCTACAAAGGGTGTTTTTCTGAAATAATTGTAGCAGAATATTCATTATGAAATAATTATTTCAGTACAGTTTTGATCATTGCATAAAGAAGGCTGTGTCTTCAATGACTTGTCCTGCCTGGGAAAGTTTTGGGGTTTTTTTGCACTCAACATTTAGTTTTTCAGCAATCAACGTTTTTAAATGAAGTGCAGCTTCAGCTGAAAGAATGGAGAGGACATGCAGGGTACCTAAATATTCTAGCAGTGGAAGTGCTGCCCTGAAGCTCAAGTTGCATCAAAATCTCCTTCCCACAGTGACTGAACAAAACTCTCCTAAAGAGAGTACTATGAGCCATTTCTGTTGGGTGAAAGCGTTTCAGAATTTTAATCTTTTCCTTTATGCCTCCATGTCTCAACATCAGATTCTACATTATATCAGGCAAGACAAGCCACGTTGCTGCACCAAACCAATTCACTACACAAGGTACTAGTAATTTTTTAAGATTTTTTTCTTTTAGATTTTACTGTTTAATTTAGCTATACCATTTACTGTGGTATAGGTAATCGTGAAACATCTCTGTTTTTAAAGATCTCAGTATCAGGAAGGAAGGCAACAAATCCTGAACACAGGATTCTTCTCTGAAAGCACCTAACAAAGCAACGAACTTCTCAGATAGGTCAGAGATGAAACATACAGTACTCTCCTGGTCCAGATCTTACTGGGAGGCTTTTTTTGTCATCAGCACTCCAGAGACTTCCCTCAACTGTCACAGAAGCATCACCCCAGAACGTACTTTGGTACTATACATGCTTAAATAAGACCCTCAAAAAGTTAGTCCTAAAGAGTGTAACATTATAACTGATGAGACAAAATAAACCATAAATAGCCAGAAATGCATCACTGAAAAACTATGAGTATCGAGAAATAAATATCAGAGGAGACAATGCTTTGATGGTTCAGATATAGTTTTCAACCTCATTTCAGTAGGTGACATGAAGTTTATCATCCAAGCTGCTGTTTCACACTTCACTGGATGTCTGACAATTTCATTGTTGAAAATTGTGCACATGAGGAACACAGAACTGTAGCACTGCTGTTATTAAAAGTTATTTTTATTATTGAAGGTTTGATGACTTTCATGTATGAAAATTTTACTTTGCATGTCCCACATTTTGCAGGTTTGTTAGAGATAGCCAAGCCCAAATCAGGAGGTAGGAGGCACAACTACTAAAAGAATGAAAGGTGACTCCAAGGATCTGTGATGCACATTACAAGAGCAGCTCAGATTAAAGCGATCTAGTTGAATATGTTCCTGTTCATTGAAGGGGGGTTTGGTGTAGATGGTCCCTTTAAAGGTCCCTTCCGACCCAAACTATTCTATGAAAACTCATATATGGCTAGTTTTGTTATTTAGCTAGGGATTAAATACACTCATTTACAACCATCCAAAACTTTATGACCCACACAAATTAACATATCCTGAATTAAGATGTCAAAACTCAGATAAAAATCTCTTTGAGGTATAAGAAAGCTACTAACTTTGGGAAGTTATCTTTTCTTGTCCCTTGCAGGTAATACTTTTAGCAAAACTAAAATACATGCTGAAACAATGTTTCCCTGCAAGAACATGACCTTTGAATACAAAGTGAAATTTCCAAAGTCAGAAAAGGCCTAATGTTCAGCAAAAGTCAACTTGGACTCAGTGCCAGATTGTCATTTATGTTCTATTCTAACGAAAGAGCTTAATTATAGGTCATTATGGAGCATTCTCAACATTCAAACTTACTTCAATGAGGGTAGGAGGAGAACAGCCTGGTCAGGCTTTTTATTATTGCCATCCCACCCAAAGAAAAATAAATAGCAGAAATGTTGTGTACAATGCAAACTAATTACTTGTATGGGAAAAAAATTACTGTGATCCCAATCAGTAACAGTGGTAAACTGATCAGAGGGACTCTGCCCTCCCCAAACTGACTGAGCCCATGAACACGAAATTAAATTCTAGCGGCTGCAATATGTGAGCAACTTCCCACTCACTAGAAATTGTGGTACACCCAAGTGTCTGCATTAAAGTACTGCTGTGAGAGTACCAAATTCCTATATTCATGGTAAAAAACATATTACTGAACTTGGTTTTCAACACTCATTGCCTCTTTCTCCAAGCAAGCAAGCAAAAGTGGTCAACATCAGACCTTTGTCACTCTCTTTTCTTTTTCCTGACATGCTATGAGCAAACCACAAAGCCTAAGTTCTTGCACTAACACAGAGCTGGCAGCGCCAGCTCTCAACTCCAGTCAATAGGCAGGCAGGCTGCTCTAAAGTCCCCGCACCAACCAATTTGAGATGCATGAGCTCCTGGCAGCAAAATAATTATTTCCTCAGAGGTTCTTATTGTCTCCAGCACGCCATGAATTCTGTTCAAGTTCAATGTCAATTTATCACTCTACATTACTAGCAGCAGCTGACATCATGGGTGCAATTGTTAAAGAAAAGGGAAATTATTTCTGCCCTCATACATTTAGACTCCCTTCCCCCCAATAAGTGCAGCGAAGGGAAAAAGCTTTGAGCAATCTGAAATCATAGAATGACTCCTTCTATAAAAGCTTTGTACTTGTCCAGCTAACTCCTCTTAATATCAGGTACCAGAGAGACTTGAAAGGGAACAGAGAGAGGAAGTATGACCTGCAAAAAGGTAGTATTTTTAGAGGAAAATTTATTTTTTCCTCTCTAACATGCAGCACATTCTTTGGGCTTGATACAGCAGGGTGCTGAGTGTGGTGGCCCCTCTCTAGCAAAGCATGATACTATGTGCTACTTACTAATCACGAGCTGGCACAAAATAAAGTGCTCTGCTGAGGGAAGACCAAAAGTGCCAGCACCCCACAGGATGGAGCCCACTGCCTTCATGTCATGACCCTGATACATTGAATGATACATGATTTTGCTTGGAAAATTTTTTTTTTTTTTGTTATATTGAGTAGTAATTGGCTTAAAACTAATAAGATCCACCAAAAAAAACCCCAAGGGATATCTTACACAGGGTGTGTTAACCTGTGTCAGTACAAAATTATTTAGCCTTCATCTACCATCAATATTCAGCTCCAAAAAGAAACTCAAAAAGCCACTGTTTCAACAGAAAATTACAACACTGTGAGAGACACGACTCCTTTCAAATAATAATTCCAAAAGTTACTACGACTATAATTTTTATCAAAGGAATTACGTAACTTTTCATCAAAAAGATTAAATTAGTATCAGACGAGTTTTTTAAATTTCTTCATAGAGTCCAAAAATTCTGTACTTGCCATTGAAATCTTGTAATCTGTTTGACAATATGGAAACCTTCCAAAACGGTGCAAGCATGCACCGGCAATACATGAGATGGAGGGGAGTTAAAGGGTGACAAGACTGAATTTGAATCACCACTAAAAAGGAAAACAACATCTATTTAATTCAGTGTGCTGAAACCTGCACTGTGCATGGTGCAATCCCACTGGCAAGCAGCTATGGCCCAGCTGGTGGTATCAACTTTTCTCCCTGGTGGCCAATGGTAGGACAAGTGGCAATGAAACATCTTGAGACAACTTTGTTACTGCAAGAGAGGTCAAACACTGGAATAAGTTGCCCAGAGAGGTTTTGGAGACCTGAGGATATAACATGCTTACGTGCCCACTCACAGTATTATTAAAATTTGACTGAAGGATCAAAAGTTCTCATTGTCTTTCAATACCAGATAATGCCACAAACAGCACAGGAATTCTCTTCTGTTAGGAAATTCATCTCCACGGTTTTAGAAACTTCAAAGATGCATCATTATTGATTGCCTAAGCTAACTTTCCATGTCTTGAAGGCTTTTTGTTTGTTTTTTTTTCTGTTCACTCTGGTCAGATTCTTAAGCAGCAGCTTTACCTGTACACACGAAGCTCTGATAGACTAAGATGTCCACCCTGACTCTGTATTTAGCATGACAAACTAAAACACTAAATCTGTAAGTACCTGAACACTTGCCACTTTGAATCCTCCATGACTCATCCTAAAAGGCAGCCTGTGACACTCCAAACTGACAAAATGCTCCTCTGCCATCCTGCAAATCCCTCCTTTGCTGCATGTTCTTCAGTTTCTGATTCCGGGACTGGGTCAAAAAGGCAGCAGTCACAGCAAAGCTGTAGTACAGTACCAAACATAGTCCTGAGCAAGTCCTTCCAGGACAAGGAATTTGCAGCATAAGACTGTATTATCAGAAGCTCTACTGTGGTAGAAAGGGGAAGCAAACTCCACATTTACACGTCACTGATTCTGGTAACTGAGATGTCCTTCACATGTAACGCTAACAGTGCCCTCCCCATGTGAGTGTTTGCAATTAATCATTTAGATTTCCAATAACAAACTGCAAACCCAAAATGTCCTCACTGACCGTCCTGCTATCCTGCTAGGGTTCACTGGCACAGTAAGAGCTTACTGATCTGCCATTTGGGCTAACAAAGCAACTGAAACTGTTGGCATTCTCACAGTGGATCAGCACTGAAAAGATAAAATGCTTTCTGCCATGAGATTTCAAGTTACTTGGAAGCACAGCAGCAATGAGATCCAGAAAAATCGTGTCCTCTTCCAGACCTGGACAACAGTATTGCCATAGCAATGTATCCTTCTGCCCACACCTGGAAAACACCCAGTCCCCATCTCCTCTGTTTTTAGATCTCTGTCCTTTCCCATGCCCACCCATAACCTCTGATTTCTCATTTTCATACAACCTCCCCAACAAATTATCACCCCTAAGCAGCACAGTCTGCATCAAGTCTTGCCCTGATCCCCCAAAAAAACAGTTTCTTCTGGCTTCTAGATCACACCCTCTCTACATGTGAGCTAGGAAACCTCTGCCTCTACACAGTCTAAGCACACAGCTGAGTCTTAACGGAAACTGTAGATGAAATACAGGTCCTCTGTCCTCCATTCCAATGGATAAATCTAGCCCTAATACAGCCCACATAAGCCAGGGCTGTAATTGCCCAGAATCCTGGTCATTCTGCAACTGGAGCACGTCCACTATAAACGTCATCCAAAAAGACTCTGCTGAGAACACGTTACCTGCAATTTCTCAATGCCACGTAATTACACCAAATTGCTGGTTGGGGGAGAGCGACAGCTGACACCTACTGAACTTCTACCCTTGCAGTTCAGGTTTTATATTCAAACTCTGGAGGTAAAATTGGTTTTAAACAAAACCAAAACAGAGTTGCGAAGGGTGGGGGGAGGGGGGGAGGCAAGAACTATGTCAACCCAGGGCAGCAACAAGCATCATGTCACAGGGGACAGTGCCAGGCCCCCATCACAGACAGAGGCATCAGCCCAACTTACCTTCACAATCGGTCCAATGTACCTGCAGCCTCTCCCTGTCACACAGACTGAGCTTGGTGGAAGCTCTGTCTGTTAAAAACCACCCATGTCTTCCCATTTTTTCCTTTTCATACTCCGTGCTACTTACAGCAAACAGAGCTTGAGATGAAGGAATGGAACAAGTTCAAATACTATGGGCATCCACTGGAAAAGCGTGGTGGGGAGCTGATGGACAGCCTGAAGGTCTGAGATTCTTAGGCATACCTGGTGACAACATAAAGTAGATTTATCTGCATTTCTAAAAGTAAATGGATAGTCCCTTATTATGAGAGGGGTCCTATGTACCTGTCAAAACCAGACATGTAGGATTTTGCCTTGCTATAGAAAAGCAAATTCATTCCTTTGTTGTTTTTCTTATCAGTAGTTAGACAATTATCCATTAGTCTTGCAGCTTATTAAAAATAAGCAATAAAATGTAGGCAAAACCAAAATGAATAAATGCTAGTATACTACTACTACATATGTAGTACTTATTCTTGAATTAGTTAATAATGTCATTTCTGGAAAATATCCTATTTCCCTCCAAATCAAGGCTTTTGCTGTATCAATTTAGTTGAGTCATAGCCAGTCCTAAAATTTGTAAAGAGAGAACCACATAACAAGGCAAATATGTACCACAGAGAAGTTAATTTGCAGTTACACGTTAAGGAAGAATTTTACCTTGCAGATGAAAATAAATTATAAATACATTATCATTCCGAGTCAGCAAGACCTTATGAAAGAAAAGACAAGCCAATTCTTTAGACTGAGAAATAGCTGCTTTATGAAGAATAAACCATACCCCTACTACAAAAAAAAAAAAAAAAAAAATATTGATGACTCGAAAAAGTTTATTTGAAGACTTTAGGCTTGACCTAAGGGCTATTCTTACTGTATTATAGCCAGGGCAATGCAAAGCTACAAAGATGACTCTACTGCAGAGAAAAGAAGCTAAATTTTATCTCCATTAAATACTGACTTTTGTCTCTCTCATTTATACACACACTGCGTTTCTCTGCCTTTTTTCATACAAATAAGACTAAAAAAGACATGAAGAAAAAATAAAATATGGGATATACAATAAATTCCTATAACTGCAAAATGCAAGATGTATAAACCTGTACCCCAGCAAAATCTATTGCTTCTCCTTCTCACCACAGCCTTTGACAGAAAGTTGATGTGCATTTGAAGTATGTATCGATTGAACATTTTGGTAGTAAAAGCAAAAGTCAAACCAAAGGAAATACTATTGGAACACACACTGAAAAACCATTTTCACCTCTGGGTTAGAAGTAATACGAGAGGTTCACAACCAACTCGTATCTGTATAAATCAACTTTGCACTGTGATTCATGCAACACTTCAGTGTGTGTTTAGGGGGGAAAATCCAATTATTTCTGTCAGATATTCCCTAAAGCACAATTTAAGACAGTTCTGAGATTAAAGAAGCTGAAGTCTTTTCATATGCTATTGGCAGGTGGTGTTTTGGTTTTGGTTCGTTTTTTTTAATATATAGGAAAAACCTTCAGACATCAAGGCACCCAGGCAGCTGAAAAGGCAAGCATTTTTCTAAGCTGGATTGTGTAACAGTTGGTTAAGCTCATTTCTAACACTCACTTTCAAGACAAAATGCAAATACAACATCTCTTGATTACTTATGATTGTTAAAGAAACCTATAATTTTAGGCTTCAGTAGTTTATTGGCTTGGAGTCCTGGCCAAAATCCAGCATCAGTAACTATTTTGAGATGCACCCTGTTACCCTTAAGCTACATTCAGCAATATTAACTTGCTTTCATTTTCCTTCCTACATTTACAGAGAAAATGTGATTGTTGTGTGTGTGTAAGCACCCTTAAGAGAACTTTAGTGAAGTTCTACAGATGTTTAGAGAGACCTGCCTCCAGAAGCTTTCCCATCAAATCCATACATTACAAACAAAAAAATCTTGCATAGCCCCACTTCATCTCAATGATTAAAAATATAATCAGTCTTTCTTTACATGACAGAGGAACACAGGCTGGGAAACAGCTGTAGCTGCTGCTGGTGGCCTCTGAATAATCCTAAATGGACAGGCATTATATTTATCATCCAGATAAATGAAAAAATTATTTATTTCTCTCAACTGCAGTGATAGGAGCCAAAACCTTTAAAAGCAGAACGTGTAGTTTAGAATACCTCTGTGTACAGTTAAATGTGCTGAAGTTATGGGAAATCTGCAAGAGAGACTGATTGTTCCTTGGGTTTTGTTTAGAAATTATTATTCTTCTTAAAACAGCTTGGGTTTGGGAAAGCAAAGAGACACATGTAGAAGTATGAGAGTAGTAAGATATAAGAAACTCATTAATTAAAAGGAGAGAAGAGAGAAAGCAAACATGAAGATAACAAGGTGATCAAGAATCATGCTAGAAAGGACCAGAGAACCTAGGGAGAGGGAGAGAGCCAGGCACAGAATAGAACAAGAACACACAGAAGGACCAGGAGCTCACAAGATACCAAGAGGTACAACATTTGAAAGAAAATCAGAGACTGAACATGATGCCCCATATAACCTTCACCCTACTGCTGAGCAGGGAGAAACCCCAGGAAAAGTTTTCCTCACCAATCACTAGACAATCTTTTCTCTCAGCAGGTGGGTTTCTCTCTGACAAAATAAGAGCCTAAGGGATGGATCCAGTCTTATTTATTGGCACCCTGACAATGGGACGTCTAGCACTTGTAACTTGTTCAGTCTGGACCCTGAGCACAGAATCACTTCTTCCTACTCTGCAGTCACCACTGAAAGTGGAAATCACATTTCACCTGATTCAAACTCCCCTGAAGCAAAGGAAAAGACTGCTGCTATAAATTACAGTGAATAAAATCTGAAAAGCATAAGGAAAACATGATATTGGCTCAGACCATGCTTTGGGCTACTATCTGGGTGATGGGACCTGCACCCCTCCACAGCTGTCTGCCCCACAGCACTGGTTGCACTGCCTCTGCAAGTCTCTTCAGGTGCTCCTGAAGCTCAGAGCACTTTAAACTCTTACCTTGCACAAAAAATAAGACATAAATAATTTGAATTCATCTTGCTTTGAAAGAGAACTGCAGGGCATTTTATAATTAGCTACTAACCCAGGGAGCCAACACTGCTGTATATCTAGACAAACAGATATTTTCATAATGTGGTCAACCATTTGGAAAAAGTATCAACTAGAATAAATCACTGTTTCCCATTGGTGCCGGCTGATTATCTTGATGCCCCAGATTTGCATCAGCCTGAAGACTTGCATTAGCTACAGACCAAGCAAACTCAGTGCCCAGCAGCTTTAGTGCTAAGTAAAAGCATTTAGCATTACTTCAGCCACAGTAAAGCATGGCTTTGGAGAACTCACTGGTCAAACAAGTAGTGGAATGATGCTGGATAGGCAGAGAAACATCCAGTTGATAAAAGTTTCTAAGAATACTGTATTTATTACTGACAACTATTGCAATATGGCAAATCTTCCTGCACACGTGGTCCTTGCTTACAAAGCTCAAAGTCAATTTTTTTGGTGCAAAACACAAAAATAAACACTGGAAGAAACAATGAGGGGAAGACAATTGTTCTTTCAGATTATAACATGTTTTTGACATGGTCATCTATTGCATTTCAATAGCATCAAAGACAGTAAATTATTTCTACTACAAAAAGTTCCACAAATCTATACTTTCAGATATATAATATTTCTTAGAAGTATTATTTGCCTTTTATTCCTCTCTCAGCATGCATATCACTTCACCATCCTCCCTCCTATTTCCTTTCTCTCTGGAAGAGAACACTTCCTGCCTTGCCCTAGAAAATATGAAACCTTTGGAAAAGAAAAGCTCATTTTTCCACTTCATCAGATGCTGCTGCTGTTCAAACTCATCTCAAGAAATACTGCCTGTGTTAGTGGTCTGCACACTATCTTATTTTCCCATGCCAAGAAATCAGCTAATAATGCCAGAGACAGAATTTCTTCCTGCTCCTGTTGAGTTCACGTGAAAGTCAGCTGTAAACTACCACTATGGTTGTTGTGTAAAATCACGTAGAAATCAGAAAAAAACAGGGTGATGCCAACTTCAGTAAAAAGAATCTCTGTTCTCCTATTTAGCCCTTCAAGATCGGGGGGGGGGGGGAATGGCAAAAAAAGCAGCTGTAGCAAAGTTATTTTAAATTGCAAGCACAAATCAGATTCGGAATCCAGTATAACCCATAGCCCATCTGTGTCTAACATCAGAGGCTCTGGCCACTCTTACTTTACTACTTTCGCTAGGGATGCTGCCACAGTGGTTTCACACGTTCTCACCCACTGGTTTGCTCTATCAGTACCAGTGCAGGCCTGCTCACATCACAGCATCAACCTCTGGCTCCTACTATAGGTACTCTGGCACTGAGGGCTCTCCTGAGCAGTGTTGGAGGTGGGGGTTTTTTTGGAGGAACTGGACCTCATACACCAGCACTGAAGCCTGGCAGCACGTGATTCCCAAAATTTGACCCAGATGTTGATTCACAAGAGCCAAAACCAAAAGACAGGAAGAGCAGAGGGAGAGTTCAAGCCACATCTGTCTGCCACCTGGACAGACGAGCCTGGAGAAGGCACTCCAAAACACATGCACGTGGAATGCAGATGGAAGCAGCAACCAGTTTTGTCTTGTAAAACCTCCTCTGGCAAATGCTGATCCCCAAAATGATACAATGGATTATTTAGCCTTGCTTTGTGATCTTTACAGTACCCAAAACTTGTATGCAGACACATAGGACATGTTTAGTCAGGCACTGAATGCATCCAGGTGTCTATAGTTCACCAGTTATTTCCTTCAGAGAAATGTCTTCATAATAGATGACAACTTCCTTTTCAGTAAGCTTTACATCATATGATCAGTATTCAGCAGACAAGAATGAACAAGTGGACTGAGTTACAGTTCCCCTTCTTGGGGGAGGGGACAAAAAATCTCAACTTTTTACTTAGGATACTTCAACAAGGTAGAAAGCAGTCTGATGTGTTATACCTCTTTCCTCCAAAAAAAAAAACAAACAAGAATCTCACATTAAAGAAGTAGGCAAACCAAGGGGATGTCCCAAAGTTGTCCATAGCAGCATGGCTCTCTGAAGACTAAATTTTGATAAAGACAGAAGCTGCTGATTTAAATATTCTGGTGGGTAATAATCAAATTTTATAGGACCACTGCGGAAATTTTTTAATGAGGTTTTAATCTTGCTCACTAAATTTCATGCTTGATTTTTTATCATTGTTGATTTTGTGGCTGGTTGGTTTTTTGTTTTATTTTGAAACAAAGATTAAAGAAAATCCTCACCTTGAATATTGTGTGCAGTTTTGGCCACCACAATATAAGAGAGATATTAAGCTCCTAGAGAATATCCAAAAGAGGGCAACAAAAATGGTGACGGGCCTCGAGGGGAAGCTGTATGAGGAGCGGCTGAGGTCACTTGGTGTGTTCAGCCTGGAAAGAGGAGACTGAGGGGAGACCTCATTGCAGTTACAACTTCCTTGTGAGGGGAAGAGGAGAGGCAGGCACTGATCTCTT
>JAWWES010000115.1:65535368-65557547 GCA_035583135.1 Lophotriccus pileatus
AGAGGAGACTGAGGGGAGACCTCACTGCAGTTACAACTTCCTTGTGAGGGGAAGAGGAGAGGCAGGCACTGATCTCTTCTCTGTGGTTACCAGTGACAGGACCTGAGGGAACGGACTAAAGTTGTGCCAGGGGAAGTTTAGGTTGGACATCAAAAAAAGTTTCTTCACCCAGAGGTGGTTGGGCACTGGAACAGGTTCCCCAGGGAAGTGGTCACAGCATCAAGCCTGACAGAATTCAAGAAGCATTTGGATGATACTCTCAGGCACATGGTGTGACTCTTGGGGATGGTCCTGTGCGGGGCCAGAAGTTGGACTCAATGAACCTTGTGGGTCCCTTCCAACTGCATATTCTGTGGTTTGTAAAACTGGAAAACTTGTACTGGGACATAAGAAAAGTCCACGGAACTCAAGATCTCTCAAGATCTAAAAGGAGCATCATTGCCAACCCACAGGTCAGGTTTTGCACAGATGGTATCAAAAGTTTTTTCTTTAACTATCAACATTTGCAACCACGACAGTGTCAGAGAGCAGGAGAACCCACCTCCTCTCTACTGACTGACAGAATTAATTCGATTAACTTATCGACTGTATGTCTTATATTCTTCAGAGATTGCACATGTTGTTTTTTTCTTGTAGGGACATTAAATTATTAGAAAAATCTTTTGCTAAATGTATTTGGCGAGATAACAAACCCTTATTAGAATTAGCTATGTTATTGCAGCTAAAGACAAGGGAGATCTTCCCTTTCCCAAATTTATAGTTTTATAATTGAGTATGTCAATTAAGATTTAACCAAGATTTAGCAGGCAGTAGCTGAGGATAATTACTGCAAAGTCATTGAGGTAAAGATATGTACCTTAGTTTTCTAGAAGCTGAATTCATTTTATCTAACCATTTTATACAGCACCTATCTTCTTTATGCAACTTTGCTGCTTATTTGCAAGACACTAGACTTTACAATAGCAGGATGGAGGATGGTATTTCCATGTTATGGAAAATTTTATCATATTTGTTATTAAAAACCCCCACCTTTTATTTATCTATGGGAAATCTTAATGTATTTTCCTTTTTGGACTCTCACACTGTCATTTATGGTAACACAATTCCAAGTTAGAGTCCCCAAATTCAGTCTAGTTCCTGAAGAAAGGAGCATATGTACAGACCTCTGAAACTATTGGTAGGAGACATATTTCTAAGGCTTTGAGGTAATACTTGCAAAACACATTATTTTAAAGGCTTGATCCTTAAAAGTGCCCCAAGTTCTTCCTAACCTAAATGGGGTTTGAGATTATGAAACGTTTCCTCAGAAGATGACTGTATTTCAATGGTTAGATGCCAGGCACCCATCTAATAACATACACTGATATTAATGTGATGGTATCAAAAAATGAAGATATATGAATACAATATCGACAACATAGACAATTTGGGATATAGTATCTGTGGGTTAGGATGGGCTACCGGTGCTCCCCAGTGTCAACAGTTACTTTAACAATGGAAGGCAAATGCAAGCAGAAGATGACACTTCCCTCATGCTCAGTTGGGTGGCTCCATGGTAGACTTACTTTATTTAAGTACAAGATAGATCTTGTCTTAAAGTGCACACTTAAGTCTGGCATGTTGCCAGACAGAAGTTGTATTGTAGAACATCTCGTTGTGATTTGGTTTTTTTAGGTGTGTGACTCTTGGCCAAACTGGAGCAAGTTTTCACTTAAAAAGTAGATGGTGTCCCTCAGCCTCCACACCAACAGAGTGTTGGTGTCTCACTGCAAGCTCTGAAGCACTCTGCTGTTACAATACTATCACTAAAGCTACAAGAATTATTAAATGAGGTAAGTCTAGTACTCATTGCTGCTTCTCCATAACAGAGACACTCACCTGAACTTACCCAAAATTGACAGAAATTAAATCTGAAGGAACACATTACCTATTAGCAACAAGGATTAGGTCTGACAGCTTTCCACAACAGTTCATTCATCAAACGTGAATGTTACAGAACTGCCTTGGTGTTACTCAGCATTGGAAAAATCCTCATCTGTCTCCAAGTACGAGGCAAAACATGGCATTATTTTTACAATCTTACCGCTCTGAACAGTTGCATTAGCTGCAGTATTATCACACAGCAAGGGAGCATGAAATATAGTAGAAATACAGGGGCTGAAAGCAGGAAATCAATGGGTATTTAAAACACCATTTAGTTGATTTACCTATGGCATGAAGCACTGTCATTTAAAAATCTCTCTTGGAGACGTCTCTTCTCCAAATAAATGTCTGTATTGGAAGAGATTTTTTACTAAAAGGTTTCTAAATGCTGCCATTAAAAACAACACATTAAAATCAATGAAAAGGTTTTATAAAAACACCTATCTTCTTTCTCATTTCCTATGCTCTTGCCAGCATCATTGCACCCTTTCATACTCCTGCTAAAGCCAACAGTGTTTTTCCCCAATTCAAATAGCACAGAAGAAATTATATTCCAGCTATTACAACAAAACCTTGTTCTAGGCACCACTCAAACATTCCCAGGTAGGGGGAGGGGTATGTGCGTGTGTGTGCACATGTGTGCCTTCAATTTTAGGGCTCTCTTGCATGACATACATTTAACTTGTGTATGTGTTGGGGAGGAAGTAGATTGAGTCTCATCAGGTAGCATTTGTCAAGGATTTTTGATAACCTCACAAAGAGAGCAGCCTATTACCATTAACTTGGGAGTAGAATGCATCCCGCCAGCCATCAAAAACTATCTGTCAGGTCACTTCTCACTCTTCCACGAAGAAAAGGGAAAGGCACATATATTTATTAAACATGTACCCAAACTCAGAGCTTCGACTACATAAATTTAAAACAGAAAATTAACCCTGGCAATTTGTCAATAAAAATTTTTCACTTTTTAGCACTTTCCAGCTTCCAGGACTAACTCAT
The DNA here is from genome assembly GCA_035583135.1 of Lophotriccus pileatus. Lineage (NCBI taxonomy): Eukaryota > Metazoa > Chordata > Aves > Passeriformes > Tyrannidae > Lophotriccus > Lophotriccus pileatus. The sequence goes on from JAWWES010000115.1 coordinate 65,538,291, forward strand.
GCTCCCGATTGTGACAAGTCTGCTTCAGGTAGCTGAGCTTGCTTATATGATAAACACAACATTTGCACCAAGAAGAAAGGGCTGTCAACTGATCACTTCACCATGGAGTTTCCCTTTGTCTTATTCCTTCTCTGCTTTTTTTTATTCTGGCTAACCTTTGGGGAACTGAAGTTTTCCTCCTCTCTTCCAGCATGAAGATGTATACTTTAAGCTACAGTTCTATACAACAACAAAAATATGGCTACAAGGAAAACCTCTGAAGCCTCTCTTCATCAGCATTGGGAGGCTGACAGTCAAAAGCATCATGCATTCAGAATGTATAGCAGCACAAAAAAAAGAGAAAAAGAAAAAAAGAAAACGGCATAAAAAAGAAGAGGTGCAAGCTCTGCATTATTTTTCTGCTTAGCACAGGAAAAAGAAGCAGACGGAATTCTCAAAAAGCAAAATTTAAAATTCGTTTTAAATCACAAACTAATTTAACAGTTCCACTTGTAAATCTCAGAAATTCATCCAGTGTTGAGAGTTTGTGTGGTAATTTGAAAGACATGCCATTCTCCATTCATAGCCAAGCAGTTGGATTATCTGCTTTAGAAGAAAAATTCCACTCATTCACAGCCTTGGAGAGCAACTGGGGCTTCCTTAAGAAATAATAATTAGAGTGTGGAGAGTGAGACTTCAAGACAGTGCTACTCTGCTAATTTAGTCAAATTTCACCCATTTGCTCTAGATGCAATATCTGCTCTCAGTCTGGTAGACAAAGAAATATATACCTCACACTCAGGTCATTTATTGTTTGGCTATTAGGACATTGCCATTGTTTCACATCTGTGTTTGGGGGCGGGGGGGAACAAACAAGCAACACACTACTTTATGTCTGGTGGTGTTTTTTTTAATCTTTCAAAGCAGCTAAAAAATGCTGCTTCACTTCCTCATGTAGCAGGTCTTCGCTACATTTCTGCTTCCAAATGCTCACAATCCTATGGAAAAGTCCTCAGGGCCCCTGAGTTGTTGCAGTGTTTTGCGACGATACGTTATTTTAACACAAGATATTTAAAAGCTCAGAGCAGGTCCCAAGAGGCAACTTCCCAGCAGATTAGATTAAGCAACAGAGGGCCGGGGCAGCAGAATTTGGCGGCGGCCAGCCTGTTGCAGAGGCCTCGATGCACTCGCACAAAAGCATCATCATTCTTTCAGGCTCGAGTTTTATCAATGAACTGAGCGGATTCCAGGCGCTGTTCCCCCGTTGCCTAGCGGAGGGACACTCACTGAGGCTTTAATCGCAGTTTAGGTGCCACAAAGGAGGGGACCAGAAGACCACGCTGCACAAAGCGGCCCAGCAGCACATCAAAGACGCGGGAGCTGCAGCAGTGCCCCGTCTCCTGTTCGCGCTCCCACCCTGCAGCGGCCGCCAAGGACAGTGCTGCTCTGCCCATGGGAAACCCTTGCTGGGGGAGGCCAGACACGCTCTGGGACGGCGCTCTAATCCCCATCACCGCTCGGAGGGCAAGGGCATGGGGGGCTTTGGGAGGGGGGCAACCAGAGCCCACTGCCCAGGGTCTTGTACCTGCCCGTGCACAGGAATGATCCCTGTGCAAAACATACCCTGTACTAAGGGAAACAAAAAAAAGTAATCTATAGTGACATTTAGACCCGAAATAGAAATCCTTCATCCCTTTCTTTATTAACTCTGACATTTCGGTTTTGACAAAAAGCTAAAAATAAATTAAAAAAAAAAAATCACAGATATTAGAGCTACAAAGGGTGTTTTAGATATCTGTGCCTCCCTTTTCCTTCCATCATCAGAGAACAATTTCCTCCACGTGGGTTTGGAAGGGCTTTCTGTGGTTTAGTTTGGATGGTATCTCTTCCTATGTGAAAGATCAGTCTCCATTCAAATTGATATTACCATTGAGCCCTGTTCTCTATTTTACCCAGCTTTTGTATCTATCCTATTAGTTCTAATTATGTCTTTTTTGAGATATCTCAAATGCCTTCTGCTACAGCACAAGAAAGTAAGACTTTGAAGTTTTGTCCCTTAAAAATAAAAATGAGTAGGACACTCAGATTAGTTGGTACATGTTCTTTCACATCCTTCAGTGTTCCTACCCCAAAATAAAAATAACCTCTTTTCTAAGAGCACATTGCAAGACAACACAAAGCTAGGAATTTTGCAGAAAAGACAATATCACAAAAGCTTCTCATAAAGGCAGGAAGGAGTAAAGTTAATTAAAAAATAGGGAGCTTTTGGGGGATAAATCTATCTTTGACACACTGGAGAGTAGAGATCTCTTTCAATGCATTTTGAGGCTAATTTTTATCCTAAATCAGCCAGCAAAATTCAACTCAGAATATGAAAAGGTAATATTTTATTTAGGAAGTTAATAAATCTTGTGTTAAGCATATTACTATAGTCCATGATGAACAAGCAGGTTTCATGTTGAAGCTGGTTTTCATGAGTATGCCACATCACTCTACACAGATACTAAAACACTTGAGAATTATGTTATTATGTTCTGGGTTTTTTTACCATCTTCAGACACCAGATAAGATGTGATTCTTCCCACTCTGTAGTGCCAAACTCTACAAGTTTCACAATAAAACACACACTTTTCTAAATTGCTCCACATTGATCTTTATTTTCTATATGCTGAAGTCAATCTTTTTCAACTATTTAAGACTGAAATTTCAGGTTCATTAAGTGCAGTGAACATTAGTTTGTCAATTATTGTCTCTTTGTCCAAGTAACACTCTGCTGTAGATTTCTGTACTCTGAAATCTGAATCCCATTCTTATTTATCTGGGCTTACGAATGCATATATTAGGCTATCTTATCAAGGCCAGACCATTGCATTTATAGGTTGCTATTTGACTTTGACAAGGGAGAAATTTTTGTTCCATCTCTTAAGCAGTAAAGATACCAGTGCCTCAGAGACATGGAACTGAGACACAGAACAGACATTTCCACAAGTTAAGGAGGAAGTGGATGTGCTGCAAAGGATGTGATCTGCGAAGTAGGCAAAAAAATGTACTTGCAGACACATCTGGATCTGAGGCTGGACAAAAACTTTCTGCCCAAGTTTGTTATTACGTTTACCAGGTCAACTTTAAAATGTAAAAGCTCTAGAAATACTATGTTCATAGAAAAATTAACTCTCAATTTTACCTCTGTTAAAAGGGTGCAGTCTATTTAAATCTATGTCAGAGAGCATTCTTATTGTGGCAAGTGATTCCAATTGCACAGAAATTGAAGAAAGGCAGTGTAGCTGCCAGCAGAATGGCTTTTCCCAGTTTGGGGGTTGAAGCATGTGCATTTATGTGGTCAGTTAAAGCAATGAATATTTCAGATGCAGTCCTAGAATACCTACCCATCTGAGCTCAGTATTAATTTAAAAAGTCATAACAGTCAAGGGATAATTGCATATAATCAGGGAATGCAAACAAACAAGGAGCTAGCTTATTTACAGAGACTGTTCTGTTGCAATAAAGAAAGCATTATCAAAATTAAACTAATAGAGAACTTGATGCCAATATTATACATAATTCAACAGCGTCCCCATTACATCGCCCTTTTATGTTTTCTTGAGCTTTCAGCAAGAGCTGGAAGAGACTCTTCCATATATGTGTCATGGCTTTCTAGTCTCTAACTCTCCTTGCTAGTCTGTATTTACAATACTAATTAGAAGCATCGATAAATATCTGCCTGGTTTTTTCATTAAACAGTCCAAGTCTCCTGATATAGGGCTGGTGTTTGCATCCCAGGAGGAAAACCCAAAGCAAACCTGGAAAATGCCTTGCTCAAGAGGCAGGGACTGCATGTCAGAACGTGGGTTAAAACTGAAGAGGCTTTGTTCTGTGTTCATACCACTACCTTGTAATTATCCCACTAGAGCATTAATCTTGCCAGATACAAATAATAGATTTCAGTATGTCCTTGCTAAGTTAAAACTACTCTTCACTAGGTGAGATATTGTGCCTCACATGGTTTCCTCTGCTCCATAGCCCTGAGCACACGACACCAGAACAGCAGTGCAAAGCCCTGCTCGTGGCAACAGCAAGGCTGCTGCCACAAAGACATCATTTACAACCCAATGGTTGCCACACTGAACAACCTCAAACGCAAAACCCAAATCTTAATGTAAGTTTGTATTTATTTTTAATTAGACATGTTGCTTTTGTAAGACATTCTATACAGCTTAAAGCCATGGGAAAACAGACCCAGCTCACTTCTGCTCCTCTGAGCCCCTTCAAGCCTGCATGTTTAAGTAGGGCTGAATAACTCCATGAGAGCCCAGAGAAGTCAGGCAAAATGATACAGGCTAGTGACTCCTCCCAGCAGGCACCAAAAAAGCCACTGTGATATTTCAGTCTCAGAACACTGAACTATTTTTCCCAAGAGACCTGAGCATATGACCCTTGCCTAAGAATATCTTATTCTGTGGGGAAGGGCAAGAAGAAGAGGCAGCCAAGCCAGGGAGAAGAAAGAAGGGAAAGCTGAAGGTGAGAGGGTGAAGGGAACAGCAGCCACACAGGGAGCAGGGGAAAAGGAACAATAAATAGCTTCACAAAATCAAAGAATTAAAAGGACAAAAATAAAATAAAACTGTTTCCCAGGGCTGGTGGAAGGGGCACGATGCTGCAGGGCTCAGTGCAAAATCCAGCCCATGAAAGCAGAGCAGGGCCGTGGCTGATGGCAGTGTCACAAGTGGCAGCAGTAGCTCCTGCCATGCACCACAGTGGCTCCTGCCAAATGACTAGTGGCCCTGATGTGGCAGGAACCCAGGGGTTTTAGTAGTGAAAACTCAGGGCAGTATCAAACAAGAGCTAGTTTCTTCTTGCATTGCCAACAGAGGTAAAAAAACTGTTATATATTATTTGGCTGGGCTTCAAGACACTGTAACTGGAGAACAGTCTCAGCTTCCTGCCAGTGGTGTAGGACATCTCCGCCCAGCCCCCATCAGCCTCCCTGTACAATCCCACTGGGACCCTGGGGGAGCGTCACCTAAGAAAAGCCCTGAGAACCTGTCTCACCATTTCCACAGAGGGGAGTCCTGGCACTACAGTGGATGAAGAAGAATGGAAAGAAGTTTTCAGGATTTGCGTAAAATACAGGATTATGGCTAAATACAGTGCAGTGCACAACACCCAGAACCTGTGTGATCCACTGACATATTCAAGGCAAGTACTGCTTACATAGGCAGGGCTGCCTGAAGCAAAAATACCACTGTCGCATTACATTGCATTAAAGGAGGGAAAACAACCCAAACACATTTTACTGGGGGGAAAAAAAAATACTGGCTTAAACGAAGTTTCATGGGAAAAACAGCTCAAGAGACTACAGTTTTGTAGTTCTGGCGGCAGCATAGGTGTGGGGCACACCAAAGTTCAAATCTTTGTTTTTCTGGATCAGCAGAATCAACTTGGATGTAGAACTTCTACAAGTATAGCAGGAACTGAAACCCGCTCTCTCTCACCTCCACTGCAAGCCTTCATTCTGGATGCCAAGAGGGGGTTCTGACTGTCAAAGCCAAGACAAGGCCAGAGGATGTTAACTTCTCAGACTAGTACCTCCAGGGCTAGGAGAACAGGTACTACCTGGAATACACCACCTGCCTCAGGGCTTTTCACTATACTCTGGTGACCAGGAAGAACACAGACCTGAGGAAGGGATTTTCACAGGCACCATGAGAAGGAAGGAAGGGAGGGGACTACTTTTATCTTACTGGGTTTTGTTCCACACAGGAAAGCTGATCCTGGAGAATACAAACTGAATAAACACAACCTTAGCCTGCAGGCCTTGAACAGCAGTGCTGGACACTTTCATTTTAGAACTCCTTGATAAGCAATAGAGGCAATGGCTGCAGAGGCATATACTGTGGGTTGGGTCCATTCTGATTACTTGTCCTGAACTGCCCCGGATTGACCATTTCTGGAAGATTATAGTGATTTGCCATATGCAAAATGAAACAAAACTATTTCTTTAGCCACAGTTTAATTATCAACAGGAGTACCCAATGCTCATGTCGTACTGAAATTCCAAAAATACAGTAAGCCAGTATTATGCACCGATGGTCCTGTAAATGGTATATTCCTGTCTCTGTGACCAACACAACTGAACTAACCACCCCAAACTAGGATATCTGGCATGCACTGAGTGCACACAACTATTAACATTTTGATAATCAGAGTTACCTAATCTATTTTAGCACATCTGACTCTGATCTGACATACCCAAGAATGCCAACATCTTACCCACTATCTCCAGTAAAAGTAATTGTAAGTTTCCACAGACATATGTTGCGTATACGAATGTGTATGTATCAAGGTGACATTTATTTAAAAAAAAAAAAAAAAAAAAAAGACTGAATCACGGTTCTCCTTTTCTTTAAGGTTAAGAGAGAATATTGTGCATTTGATAACTTATCCCTTTAAACTTGTTTCCCTTCATGGAGTTTGGTTTTAGTGTTTTGGTTTTGTGTTGGTTTTTTTTTTTATCTTGAGAAGCAACATTAAAGGTAACAGAGATTTAATGCCTTCAAGGAATAAAAAACCTTCTCAAACTTCTGGAGAGATTTTTCCAACCATTTTAATAATGTGCTGAGAAAATTAAGACTGCCTTTCCAATGAACATGGCTTTAACCTACAGGAAGACTTTTTAAGAAGTATTTGCATTCACTACTGTTCAGGTTTCTGGACTAAGGACATGGGAAACATCTCCTATTTCTCTCACATTACCTATGCAAACAGGCAAATGCAGAACACAGTCTTGCTCTGCCTGATATAGCAGAGAGTAATTCCCTGTTGTTCTTTTTTTCAGACACAAAGAAAAGCCAAAGACATACATAATAATTTCCCAGTGCAAACTTTCCAATAAAAAAAAAAAATTATCCATGCACATCTCTTGAAGACTATACTTCTTATATCTCCAAGGTATGCACAACCTGCTGGTCACATGGAGACTACATGCACAGAGATGGACGCAGCACAACCCTGCCTATTTTGCAATTGTTCTTCACAGAAGTCCTGTGTCTTATCAAGCTCAGGAAAGGGAACACATATACCAAGTTATTCTGCCTTTTTTTACAGGTAGGAAGAAAAAATCCTCTCCATCCCGTCTTCTGGGGTAAAATCAGATAAAGGTGCCTACGGGACAGCTTTAACTAGTCTTCCAGGCAATTTACAGGGATCTGTAGTCGACACCAGCCCTTAAAAGCCGCGATTAATTGTCATGGCAACCAGGGCATCACACTACACGCACTTGGGCTGGGATACAGGGACATCAGTGTGCCCTCTTACCCACACACGCATCTCAAAAGAGTAACGGGCTCCTCGAGGGGCTTCATTGTTTGGACGCAGTTAATCCTCTATAATAGACCCTCTTAACCAGGCATGGGGGACTCTCCCCATACTCCCCCTTCCTTTACAGGAAATCTTGAAACCATGGTGCTGCTGTGGCCGCAGAGGGAAACTGCATGTAGGGGGAGAAGGAGGAAGGGGGAAAGGGCAGATAGGCAAAGAAAACAAAACTGGGGGTACCATGTATTTTGATTCCAGGTAGGAATTCGTCTTAAGAGCTGATGTACAACTTTTTCCTGCATTGACGATATATTTTCTTCACCATAAGTCTTTCACAGAAAGATTTCCCACCTCTTTCAGTACATCACCGTCACTGAGTTTATGAAAACAGCCAGTGGTTATAGCATAACCACACCTGCAAGTTACCTGAAATTGGTCTACCTGAAATGAGAGCAGAGCCCTAGTCATTAGTAAACACTAAAGCAGCAAAGAAACAGGTCCTTCCCTCCATGGTAATTCATTTCTATGCCACAGAAGCATACTTAGAGACAGGCAGGCAGAATGAGATGGAGACTTTTGCTGTGTTGGATTTCTCCACTCCTAACAACTGGGATTCAAACACTGGCAGAATTTACCTGAAAGCTTCTTCCCTAGCTTCCTGGTCACTCATTTTGGTGTCAATACACAAATTGCTGTATATTGCCCTGCAGTAAAGTTGTTGCCTTTGGTGGGGGATTTTGGTGTGGTTTTGGTTTTTTCCCCAGGAGGGAAGGGGGGAGTGGGGAGAGGTGCACTGTTATTTTTTTTCTTTAAAAATAAACAGATACTCCTATCAACAGACTCCTTCCCAGTCTGAACATGGTCACTCCACTAGCCCATGCAATGTGTGGTATTATTTCTGTGTTTTGTTAGGGTTTTTTTTTTAATCAATTAGATACCCACCTGGATTGTATTTATTCACAAGATCTTAAAACTTTACCTGAGAGTAGGATTGTGGCAACACTAATGGTTTAAGCTTTCTGAAACAAGACCAGCACCAGTAAACAATCTGAGTGTACAGTACCCCAAGGAAAAGAGGGGAACCAGAGAAATTCCCTCATTAAAGCATAAGCCAAAAAGAAAGTATCACAGCTGTCCGATGGCCAAACTTGCTTTCACAAATGTTAGCACACAGACCTACAAACAATGCAAACAATGACAAATTCAGTTCCTCATATAGACAAAAACACAACCCTCTGACCCAAGTCACAAAAGCAGAATGTCCTAAAATTAGGGATTGGAAAGTGGTAATTTGCTCATAAAACTAACTTTGCAAGACACTTAAGCATGATCTCATATTTGCTAAAAGCTGGATAAAGCAGGACTGACAGAAAAATGCTTCCAGAAAAGTGTCTGTGTCAGCACAATCTCATGATCATTCCCGAGGTGATCAAATTGGTGTACATTTTGCTCTTAAGAAATTATTTTGGTAACTGAAGCTATGGGATTGCAGATCAGAGGACTCCCTCAAAGGCACAGGTTTTGGGAAAGCAAGTGCATGGCTGCTGGCTCTAGAAAGAAAGTGGACAAGGAATAGCAATAAATGCCCAAGGTCACGTCAGCCAAATAAAAACAGCTATTCACCATGTACCATATAGGAGAATACTATAATACACCACATGGCATCACAGCAAGCGAGACAAACCAGTCCAGTAGCCACTGATTTGCCTATTTTTTTAATCAACTGCAGCAAAGAAGTTACTGCACGTTTTTGGGAGAGGCAGAAGTGAGTCACAAGTCCCATAGGAACAATGTTGCACACTAGATAGAATTATTTTAGAGCCGCTGAACACACGCCTCTCTTTCAGTTTCTATGAAAGAGCTACATCAGGGATAAGGGAAACACATAGCATGCTTATATGAAGGTTTTTCACAAATGCCCATCCTCACTGAACTCAGGCCTGCCTAAAAATAAGTAAATTTAATACATAACAAAGAAGACTACTGTCAATTTAGAGCTGCATCGCACCTCCAGCAGCACACAGCAAGTACATACAGGTCTAACAGCACAAATTTTTCCACTGGCTCTATTCAGACTCGTGCTAACCAATGTCTGGCCACCTTCTTTTTCCTCTCTGGGTATAACCACATCACTTCCCCCCATCTGAGTGAGGAATTGGCTACAGCTGATTGTTTACCAGCTGTCAGTACTCAACAGGTCTCACATGTGTTCATCACCACTCTTCTCAGGAACATGAGCACTAGAGTTTGTAACACTGGAGAAGGCAAGACAACATGGGCAGCAGGAAGCTAAGGGCTTTGGAAACAAGCCAGATATGGTATTACAATATAGATGAAAAACAAAAGCTTGAAGCCACAGAAAGATTTACTTTCCCTTCCTTCTTTCCAGTTTCTTTTACCTCCAAACCCTGTTTTTCCCACCTCCTCTGCCCTTGCTCCTCCCTGTTCCCTGCTCACAGCCTCCTTTCTTTCATCAGACCAGGCATTAGTCCAATCAAAAGTTAACTAAAAACCCAGTTAAAACAGCAAGCCTTTTCAGCCAGGTTAATTATCTGTGCTTTTAGTGAGCTGACTGTGAGATGTGACAGAAACAAGATCCATCTTAGCAAAAGCAGAAGGAGCAATTTGGCCAGGAGCACGGAGGGGACAGAAGTGAGACCTCCTTTTGGCAGTTCACGAAACTGATTTAAGAACAAACTCATTCCTCAGCCTTAGCTCATGTTTATCTTATCCAGCTCTGTAAAATGACTGAGAAGTTGAATCCTCACATCAGGTAACTCATGACCATCTCCTAACAATTTCTAGGCATCAGGGAAGGAGTGGCGGATTTGGAAATGGTTTCTTTCTTCCACCACTGCTTTATTTATTTTTTTAAACAGTCTCGTATTAAACCTAATCAGTATGTGTGTATGCCTGTCCATTGTTCATACAGTGCACACATTCACATCATAAGTATCCCAAGGAACAGTGTCAAGATGCAAATCTCAGAATTTATTACAGGCTTATCTCTAGCATATCCTTAGTTCCTCCCTTTTTTTATTAGCAGAGTTTCACACAATATGATGAGCTTCAGCCAGGATCAGCCTCTTCACCAAATGATCTCTCTATGCTACCATACACATCTCCAGTGAAGTCAGCAAAACTTGTCTTTGGAGTCAGGAAAAAGAGTTTAGCTCACTAACACACTTTCAAACCTCAGTGATGGCAACATCTTCTGTGTCTGGGTGACATGGTTTGTGGGATCATCTCCAGTGTCAGGAGAGTTTCAGCAGCCCCAGACTCGTTTTCTCTCCAGACACTTTTTCACACCCCTGTACCAGCCTCTCCACTGTGTTAGTCCATATGTTTGTAAGCACATGATAAACTACACTGGAGAAAATATGTATATGGAAATACAAACCACCAGCAACAAAAACTTTTTCTCATTTTTTTTCCATCTGAATCAAACCATCAACAGGTTTCTCCATGCCACTCTGCAAACAGTTCCACCAACACAATAAAGGGCGAAGAAGCTGAGGAAAGGGTCAAGCATAGAAATGAGAAGTTAGAATTAGAGCAAGGAGCTCTCCTACCACCAGCTAGAGTCTCACTGCAGTCCCAGTTTCATCTGACACCAGTTTCAGTGCCAGGCCACTTCAGGTGCTCTTGGGAAATCTCCCTTTGTATTCTGACAGGAGGTATCTCAGGAAAGTTAGTTACCTTTGGAAGTTAGATGTCTCTCCCTCATCTCCTGAAGCCTACATGTAGTGCATACATCACTTATTTTATTTCTCAGCAAAGTTTGCCCATAAAGTTTCAGAGAAGCACTACAGCAACCATAGACCAGATGCTTCTGAGTACTATGCTGTATTTTATAGCATTGTATAGCATTTTACAAGCATTAACTAATGAACAACTCTTTGAGATAGTTAAGTTTAATTATCCTCATTTTACAGGTGCTGAACCAGACACAGAGAGGTTGAGACACTTGCAGAGGGCCAAAAAAACCATTAGTGTCCAATCTTGGACTGTAAATCAGGAGCTACTGTACGTAACTTCTCCCCAAGTTTTTTAGAACACAGTATTTCCCCTCATCTGTTGCTGCAATACAGCTTCTTGTGAGAACAAAACAGACAGAAGCCCACCCGTCCCTGCCCTGCCACAGGTTGGTTGAGCTGAATTTTGTCCACAAGCTCTGCTGCAACTTTTAGTCAGCACAGTCAGGATGACACAAATCATCACGCTCTGGCTTTAGTCCCAAACCTCACAAAGAGATCAGGCAGCCAGTATTCATAGGGCATCTCCCCATTTTTCTAACTCTGATAATACTACTTATTATAGTAATAATATGATGGGTTTGGGGGTGATTTTTTCTCTCAGTTTCTCTTTATCACCTGACTGGTCTTTTTGTGCATGCTGTATCTTGTTTATCAGGCTTGAGCTTTTAATACCCGGTAACTGCAGCGGCGCAAATGCGGCAGCTACAGCAGCAACAGCTAAGGCCAAAAAATAGTGAGACAAGCAATATACTCAGTGGACACAGCAAGTTTTATTGGAAAACTACAAAGAAAGGCTGTCCGGAGAAGACTTAGTTTTACAGAGTTTCACCTTACAGACCACTGGATGAAACATTTTCTCTGTGTGTATGCAGCTGCTGGAGATTTTTCCACATAAACATTTGGTGAGCTGCTTTGGCTGGGCTGAGAGCGACCAGTCTCAGCAATTCTCTTCCCAAGACTTACAGAACATTTCTGGTCCATCTAGAGGAAGGAAGGGCATTATCCCCAAGCACCACTGGTGCTGTGATCGGAACAGAAATGTCAGAGCCAGAACTGCCTGAAAACTTATCTCTCCCTACCATCAGTGCTATCTACCAAGTCTTGAACTGGCAGCATGGGCAGAGGTGATCATACAGCTTTCTCCCTCCGAGCTTTCAACAGCTCCTCTCTAATGCTCAAGCTCTGGAAGCAAGCTAACAAGCCCCACATCAGTTATCCATTTCAGCTGGTCTTTGCTACTGCTTCTCAGTAAAACAGAGCTGTTTCTGAATGATAAATGCACGCATCCTTTGGGTCGCTGCTCAAAGGAAAACACACTATATTTGGCAGGCAACTTAGCTGCAAGTTACATTTGCACCTTTGTTCCCTCTCCTGCTTTGAGCCTGTCACACAGAACAGCAGCCAAAACGCATCTCAAAGATTAGGTCTGGTCTCAAGAGCCCTAATCTTGCAAGCACCTAAGTTGCTGACCAGTCACAGTGACCAGAGTACGATCATGACTCATTTGATGGTTGATGCATGTCGTTTTGCTCAAGCAGAGCCCACATACATGGAAAAAAAAATCATTAAAGGACAAGGAAGAAAGACAAATTTAAAATTGTCAGAGTGTGTGGTTCAAAATAAATGGCAGCTAAATACTGTTGAGTGTAACAGTATTTTGGATGTTAGTAAGAACATCCATAAATAAGAAAAGAAATTGGTATTGATTCTGTGGGCTCATGTCTCAATACATCTATAGGTTGTAATGTGAAGATAAATCTAATAAATTAATCCAGCTGAGTCATAATAAGTTCCATTAACACAGTAATACATACCAAATTGATATATATGAACAATTTCAGACATCAAATTTAACGGAAATTCTTCTACGAGTTCGAATGTGCTACAATTAGTTAGAATTTCATTATTTATAATGGGGTGTTGAATTTGGGTAACTTGTCATTCATCCTAAAAGATCTCATATATTTACACAGAGTCACGGACACAGAGAACTTTTTTCCAAGTGAATTACTAGGAAATTATTTGGTGTTTCAAACTCCAGTAACCTCCTTAGAGCTGGAGCAACTCTGAATGCCAGAGATTTCACTTTGTTAATAAAAATCCAGTGTAACTCTTCCATTTCAGGCAAACCCTTCAACCACCATCACATGGCACTGCACTTCACCCTGACCACTCTGCCTCATTCCCTGAGTGCATTTCTGCTACTGAACAGTAGTTCTTCTGTCATCTTTTTGGTTAAATGAGAGAAAACTTGAAATTTTCCTTTTCAATTCCAGTAAGAGTGCCTTCATATGTGTATGATAATCATCACACCTCCTTGCCCCTGTACTTCTGAATTAAGTCCTCCAAATATCCTGGAATCTACCAAATATCTTCAAATACATGATTCCCCCACCACAAACTGGACCCAGAAAACCCCACTGAAGTATCCCATCAAAAAAATGCTTGCAGGCACTAACTCAAAGAAAAGCATCTTTGGTAGTAGAATGTGAAGAGGACACAATGGGACAGGGTCTCCAGGGCTACACACAGGTGGTTGTCTGCTCTGGGACAAGCTGGACAGCACTTCTGCAAATAGTAATCTCTAAATTCCAGGAAAAAAAGTCATTTTTCTACAAAGCATCTCCATCAGCACATCAGGCACCCAACACTGGGGGTCAAGCACCCAAAATCTGAATGGAAGTTACATGTGCATCTCAGGTAAGTTATGCAGGGAAAGGATGCCGTTCAGTTGATCACTACATACATTAGGGTGCTGGGTTTTCCCCACTATGATAGATGAAGCTTGGTAACTTTCTCTGCCTGACAGTACTTAATCCTCCTACCCAGCCCAAAGAAAATTATATCTACAACATTCATGTTTTATTTTCTTCAAGTATCAAATCCCATACCCATTAAAACATTTTCCAGCTCCCTGCTCAACTCTTCCCAGCCTACTTGCTATTTGCTGTCCTTGCTCACTTTCAGTGTGCCCAGGACAGTCCCTACAGACCTCAGTATACTGGCAGCAGGGAGTTAGAAAAAACATAATCAAAAGAATTTCATGTCTGTAGCAGCAGCAGCAGAGAAAGAAAAGGAGAAGGAGCAACAGGAAAGAAACACTTAGTTTCATTATGGCACTCGGCTTCAAGTAAAAAGAGATTTCAGGAGGCAAGTGGCCCAAATCAGGCTGCAGAGGCCACTGAAAATACGGAGCTATTTAAACTCCATAAAATACCTGGCCTTAAAATAACCACAAGGTAATGTATTTAATTTTAGTAAGTATTTTCTAGCATTTATCTCACCACCATAGGACCAAAAACTACACAAAAATCCACGCAGAAAAATACTGCACCTTGGGAAAGCCACAGAGGCACCTGGGTAGAAAAGACTGAAATCTTGGTAAAAAACAGAAAGCATAGGGTAGGGTACAGCTTATGCCCTACTCCTCCTTGGAGCATTTGGGCCCTACCTTTCAGTGACTCACCTCAGGCCCCCTCTGAAAGAGTTAGACATCTACCGCCTCTCTTCAAAAGAAGGTAGAGAGAACTGCCCCACTTCTACCTTGTAGCCACCATTCTCATTCAGCCCATCCCAACTCCCTCAAACTCCCCCTTCCCCAGAAAAGGTCTCAGCTAGACACCCCTGGGCTACATTAAGGATCAGCATTTTAGTAGCCTTGAGTAGCCTGTGGAGCTCCCTCCCTCTTTGGAGAGGTTGATGAAGAGGTATCTGAGTAGGAACAGATTCTGCTCTCTCTCTTCCATGCTGCCAACGGCTTCCTCTCTATTTCACTAAACAGGGGGAAACATTTAGTCTCCTCTTAACTCATTTTCCATTTCTACCAAATGGAAAGCAGAAAAAGTCAAGTCCCACCCAAACACTTGCCTGATGAAAAAAATAATGAGAATGAATGTGGCACAGAAGACAGCACCCTTTTAAAATCAGTGCAGACCAATAACATGCAGTGAAGCAGGCTTCTGGACACATGCACAACAGCTTCTTTGACAAATGAACACCAGAGAGGGACTAAGTAAACTAATGGCCATCACTATAAATGTTTCAAATTTCGTTTTCATTCCATCATCAGCTAATAGTGGCTTACGGGTTGCAATTAACATGAGGGTTTGGGAGGTAATAATTATGGTCTTGCTACTGGACATAAATTACTTAATGTATCTGTATTAGAGATGCAGGAATCTGCTTCAAAAATAGTGTGCTTTTGTAAATTAACACTTTGAAGCCTGAAATGTCTTAGGAGATGAGCTGGGCAAAAAAGCATCTTCTATTTCCAAACTTTTAATTTTTAAAACTTCTCACATTTTGCATTAAGACAAAACCACAACCTCTTCAAGTTCTTCATCCCAAGAGAATCTCAAAGTTTGTGTGTTCACAGCAGCCCTCAAGGATGCAGCAAAGCAGAGTTAAACCTGGGCTCCTACATAAGTACTCCCTTCACCATGTTACCATAAAGTCTTACTCATTCTCCATCCAAAAAAATCCAGTCTGGACATAAGAAACTTTACTAACCACGCAGTCTTGAGAAAGTCCAATCCTTCTTAACAAGGCTTTGACTTATCTACATTTTCTAACAGAAAAAAAAGTTATAGGAAAAGAGAAGATTTGCTATCCAGCTCTTAAGTTCCTACACATAGCCACAGATCACATCTATCTGAAGGCGGAGTGTGGCCTCTCACATCACATGGGGAACAGGCACTGTAAGAAAGCAACTGATCACCACACCAAGAGGAAACTGAAATTAAGGACTGAAATTACTGCATCAGCTACAGACAGAAGGCTGTCTTAATAAGTGTCCCTATTATTTACTATGGCACCTACATAGAGTCATTTGTGGACATACCTTTCTGGTGAGATCAAGGGTCATCCACCTCATCTAGGAAATTATTTGGTTATCCCCATGTACCATGGCACATCCAAAAAAAGCTGTCACATTCCTTGCAAATGCACAGCATAGTGTTGCTGTACAGGTGCTCTCACTGAGTATGGCCAGGCTGTGGGGACACTCCCTCCTGCATCTCTGGCTCTTTAGCTCCAGCCATACCGAGAAGAATGTGATGCATGAGAGTCAAACCTGCTACCTCAATCATTTGGTGTCTCTGAGAAAAATGACTGAGAGTGAATATGTATTGAAGAAATGTTTTCTTAAATCATGAGAAAAAACAAGTCAGAGAAAGCTGAAAGACAAGCTTCAGAACTCATGTGTTTTTAGTAAAAAACTCAGCGAGACAGATGACAGACATAAATACACACAGACAGCTAGATTAGACAGTTCAGAACATGAAATTCAGAACCACCAATACTTACACACTTTAGAGTCATAGCAATTTATGAGTCCCCATGTAGCTATTCTTGCAACAGGTGATTTTCGCTGAGTTTGAGCTCAGCTCACAAGATTCTGAGCATGAGATTTCTATTGTTGTGTTTGGGGGGTGATTTTTTTGTAGTTTTTAAAGTTAAGCTTCTTCAGCAACTTCTTTTTCCTAAGCTTTCTTGGTAATTAGCCCTAATCAGTATTCAGGTGTTGATCTGTAAGGCTATCTGCTGACTTAAAGGAAGGGAACACCTCACTAATAGCCCCAGTGTTTCCCTCTCCCTGCAGAAACAACCCCGATAAGGACAGAGACTCCAGCCATTTCCAAAGAGACAGAGCCACAAAGAGCCCTTCTGATCGCTGCTGGCATCTGGCCTTCCCCTCATTAGCACATTAAAGCTGCTCTGTCCATCCCATAAGAACCACTCTGTCCATTCCTCCCTCTTTCTCTATGGAGCCATTTACGGTGCTGCTCCTTTGAAATCCCCTTAGTTCAAGAGGCAGTAACCCCTTCCCAAAGCCCGCAGCACATCCAGTGTCAAAAACTCACAGTTACAGACAGGCACCCAGTAAGTACCGGCATTTTGAATGTCACAGGTAGACAGAAGACACCCACACTTCTCCTAGGGAAAGTCTTCTCCCAGTCAGTATGTGGACTGTTGGGTTTGTATTACAGTGCACTTATCATATCAAATCACACAAAACAATTCCTATTTCAGAACAGGATAGGCAAGGCTTGTATCTCCTAAAGTGCAAATTCTCAGGAGCAAAAGCAAGGCAAGAGGGACAAAGCTTTCCGATCCTGGCTTCTAAACCTGTCAGGAAACCACACTCAGAAACTTTGAAACCATACTTGGAGGGTTTTCCAGTATGTGCTACAGCAACAACATGGAAGCTTTATGTACTTTAGCTCATCTTCACTCCTAAATCAAAGCATTTTAAGTGTACTATGGCATGCCAGTAAGTAAGTGTGCATTCACTGACATCAGTTGTCTGGAGAGAAAGGGGAAGAACATCTTTTTCTCATGTTTTACAGGTTTTTGCCTTATGCACTCAAATTATTAGGAACATAGCTAATTTGCGGAGGTCACTTGCTTACAAAATGGCAGTTAAAAGTAAACTAATGGCAAAAGGAAAGAGTGGACAACTTTTGAACACTTGATTTCTGTATCCTCTGTCAGGATGCTTTCTTATGTGCAGGTATGACCTTCTCACTTCCTCAACCAAAAAGAATAATACCAATAGGCACAAGAAAGCCAACCTAGTTGCTTTATCTATGCTCTGAACTAATTTTCTTTAACTTACTTCAGAATGATATAAATATTTTTACCTAAAAGGAGAACTATAGCTATTTAAATTGAGCTCAGGCTCATTCTTCTACAGTCACTGTTATTCTTGGTGGACTTTGAGAAGCTATTTGTACTTTTAAAGAATAAAAATCCCAAAGGAAGCAAATCCTTTTGTTTTGAAGAAGAAAGCAAAGCAACTGAAGGTCATGAATACTCACTTTTTTTGGATTCAAAAATGGTATGTTTGATCCTTGACTTGCTTCTCATTAAGGATTTGCCATCAATTATTTAGTTTGTTTGCCTCTCTGATCAGTCAACTGAAAGACGTTACTGCTTTGGGGCAATGTAACACATTGCCTCATTTCAGTATTATTCAGTTTCAGATTCTTTCTGGTACATAAACCCCTCTATCCGATGTATTATGTAGCTACATGGTATTAGAAAAAAAAAAAACCACATTAGGTTATATTATAGCTATAGTTATATATTAGCTTTTGATACTTGTAGTGCCATTTAAAGAGCTCTCATCTCTGAAGAATTAGTAGATTTGACACACTGTTCAAGTTCAAAGTTAGCTAATGGGCCAACCTTCCTCAGCTCCAGTACCAGGGATGAACTGGGCCTGTAACATACTAAAAAAGCAAAACTTTTACTCAGACTGCACCCAAACAGCCAGGCTTTCTGACAATAAGAATCTAAATTACTTTTGTTTATATAATTTTGTTCAATAAATCACTGCCTAGCTTAATGAGTTATATTTATTAGCAACATTATTTTTTCTTCCTTTTCCTAAGACTGAAATTAGACCCTGCACTTTATGCAGGATTAAAATTTATTTGCTAAAGTAAGAAAGTGAACAAGAAGTAGAGAGAGACTGACGCTGCTCCTGAGAAAGTTTTCACAATTCACTAGTGCAGAGAACATAACTACAAAACTATATAAAAGATGGCATGGGACTAAATGGCTGAAATCACTCTTTTTCCATTTTCTAATCCAAGTTGAGTATGTCTCTAATATTCTGATATGCTTCTTAGGAAACTTCTGAGAAATACAAAATGCCATTTAGCAACAGAGAGCAAGAAAAAGCCCATGAAGGCGTCCTTGAAACAGCAAGATAAGGCACAGCTGGATTTTTATAGCTAGTATCCCTTACGAAAGTACTAAGAGATAGAAGTGGGTAAACCCAGAAAAAAGTATGTGCTACCCAGCTTTCTAAAAAAGTCCTCATCAATGAAAGCAATACAATACCAATGCCTTAAATGTTACTCTGGAGACCCATCATCACTGACACAGCTATGGTACTTTTAATTTCACAGAATAATCTCATTTAGTTAGCTAAAGTGATCTTTGTCATAGCACCTAAACATATTAACTCACGTTCCTTTCAGAAACTACATTTTCCTTTCTTGTCCTCGTGCCCAGGCCTACAGAGATAATGTTCATATATAAGAAGGTATCTTATTTTTTGGCTCTTATTTAGAGACATAATTTGCAAGAATGCCCCAAAGAGATTGTTTGGCAACCTGCTTCCCCCCGGGGGGGGGGGGGGGGGGGGGGGGGGGGGGGGGGGGGGGGGGGGGGGGGGGGGGGGGGGGGGGGGGGGGGG
>JAWWES010000115.1:65557647-65596880 GCA_035583135.1 Lophotriccus pileatus
CCCCCCCCCCCCCCCGTGTTTCAGTAAGGTTTATTGTATGTCCAGTTCCTCTAAAGAGGTGATAACATGAGATCAACCTGTAAATTAGTTCAAAATACTTTAGGGGCCACAGACAGGGTTTGGCAGGTGATTCTCTGCCCTTCAGATCACCTAGGGAGTGCAAGAAAGGGAGACAAGCCCCCTCCCTGTGCTGGAATTCAGCCAGACAATTGAGACCCACTAACAGGGTGGAGGTGTGGAGGACCACAGAACTCCAACCCGCATGATTTTCTCCTTATTTTCTTGTTTGCCGCTATAGGTGGGAGGCAATGCGGAGCAGGTGAGTCACTGCTCACTAAGTAGTCCTCTACAAACAGACACAGTTGGTGGAATCCAATTTTGGCTTCACAGAAGTTTGAAGAAGCAAGCCATCAAGCAGCCAACGTAGTTCTTGCTCTCCCCTGTAATACAGCAGGGTAGGTTCAGTCAGGGACAACTGCTCAGCAAATGTCACAAGGAAGGCACTAGGCAGCGCCCTGCAGCTGGGATTTATGGACCATCGGTGTGAGTCACAGGTCCAGGAACATATCCGCAGTTCGTAATCACGACAACATTTCCCCTTAATGCAACAGCAATTCAAAGCCACCCTCTCCCGACTCAGAATCACAGAATCATTAAGGTTGGAAAAGACCTCTCAGATCACTGAGTCCAACCACTAGCCCAGCACTGCCAGGTCCACCATTACACCGTGTCCCAAAGCACCACATCTGCTTCAAGGATAACAGGAAGTTTGGTCATGTTCACCATCACTGGCAGCTCAGAATTTATATTCAAATTATTCCAGTAAATTCCACAATTTGTTGAGCATCTTCAGTCCTCCAAGATTCTGACCCTTCATTTTTGTGTTTTACTTTCGTTTTCTGCTATGGCCAACTTTTTTTCTGAGCGCAGTGTTTGCTGTGATCACTGGAATATATTTTTACAGTCAAACAGCTCTGCTTTCAGTGTATTCTCTCTCAAACACCCTGGGGGGCTTGTTCCAATGTTTCTCTATTACTTCGGGGTCTATTGAGTGAACAGAGAGAAGAGGTTGGAATGTGAAGTTAAAATAAGCTTCTGTGGCTTGTAAAACAACTTTAAGAGGAACCTTCAAAGGCAATTCAAGAATCAGCAAGTGCCTGAGTGATTAAACTGCTAAATATAAAGTGAGAGAGAAACAATGTTCACTTTCTGCCAGTGTCTATCCCTATTCTCCTGCTGTCTTGTTTCCTCCCTGGCCACATCAGAGTCTGTCCCCTCCTGGGCACAGACTTCTTATCAGAGTCTCTTGTGACAGGATAAGGGTTTTAAATTAGAGGATTTGATTCAGATAAGATATAAGGAGGAAGTTTTTTACAATGAGGGTGGTGAGAAACACACAGGTTGCCCAGAGATGTGGTAGATGCCTCATCCCTGGAAACATTCAAGGTCAGGTTGGATGTGACTCTGAGCAACCTGATCTAACTGAAGGTGTTCCTGCTGAATGCAGCAGCAGTTGGGTTTGGTGACCTTTAAAGGTCCCTTCCAACCCAAACCATTCTCTGATTCCACCAGCTGTAAGCAGGTTTCTGGCAGCCCCAGATGATGTCAACCTTTTAATTTTGATGTCTGCCTGAGGATCCTCCACTTTGTCTGGCAGAAAACAGAAGCACAGGAGCTCATCACAATGGGTTGATCAGGAATCTTTCACAAATGGGCCTCAAGCAAATGGTGCACACAAAGTATAGACGGCACAGAGAAAGTGCTACCCTTTTCTAGTAGAAAAACAATTGGAAAAGCCAATGTTTGGTTTGTTCTGAGCTCCTACTTTACGGATATGGCATACATATTTCTTCTTTTCCCTCATGTATTTGCATGCTATTGTCTCCATAGAAGAGGAAAATATAAACATTGTGTCAGGATTCATTTCACTGTGTCAGGATTGATTTCACTGTATCAACAGAAGTACTGATGAAAGCCCTGATGTTACATGGACTGAGACATTAGTTCCCACGGAAAGTTGAAAGCAACTTATGGAAATGTAACTTGGACAAAATTTCCATTGATGCGCTGTGGGATTGGCTAAGGATTAAAATATTTTAGTAAAAATTCTTCTCCTTCTATATGAGTCACATACAATCGAAAAATGTTTACTCTTATTTTATCTTTGAGGAGGAGAAAAGAAGAACACATTCATGAAAAAGTAACTGAGCTCCTGTGCATTAGGGTGCTCCTTTGGGCAATGGAAAAATCTCAATTCTAGATTCAAGTTTGTGAATTACAACTGAAATTTGAACCAGAGCCAATTTCAACCCTTTCCCCCTTAAAAAAAAAAACAAACAAAACCCCCAAACAAACAAAAACTCAAAAGAAAACAAACCCACCACAACCTAAACATTCTCATTTCAATCACATATAAAGAACAATAAATATTGATTTGATGCTTTATCTACGGCTGAGAGTCATATATATGCATAAGCATGGTGACTACCTAAACTATATGAATTAATCCAACACCTTCTAGCCATGATAACTACGGTTAATTTGATGACTCTCCAGAGGTCACTATTACCACCCTTGCACAGGAGAACCGATTGCTTTTGTCAGATCCCGTCACCACATCTTCATATATCTCTTGCAGGCCCTGAGAAAAACCTGTTTTCTCTAGTGTTGTATTTCAGGACTGACACACACCTCAGGATAACCAAGCAAAAGGAGACCAGGATCTTGCAAGCACAGGATACCTAAAATGACACAGACTGTCAAGTTGAGGAATTGAGTGAATTTTACTACACTGAGAATTACAAATCCACATGTACAAGAAAATGTGTGATTGAGTTGAAACAGCTCTTACTTGTTTCAGCTTCTTTTCAATCCTTCTCATGCTCAGATGACAAAAGATAAATATTTCCTCCCTTACTGATGCTTTCGAAAATCCTCCTAGATTGGTAATCGTTAACTAACTGCATGTAATAGCGACGTCCTGATAGCAAATAGCTTCATGTATTTGTAAACAATACAATACTGGTAAGAATAGTAATTTCCTAACATTTGGAAGCTTGAAAGGGTCAACGACCTTCATTTTCGAACCTATCGAGATAGAAGAGCTGGGTTTAGGAGCTCGTCCGTATTACACGTATCTGAAACTAAAGCTGGGACAATGAGGCCAACGCTGGTACGCACCATCCCACTGCTGCAACTGCTCTGTTTAGCACGTAAGAGTCATTAGGCAGAAGTGGTGGCTCCAGCTGGCTTTTCAGACAGGAGGCACTGAATGGACTCTGTTTTGTACTAAAAACCTCTACCCTAATCAAATGCAGTGCAAAAGAAACAACTGGCAGAGAGGTGAGTGTAAAGGATTAAAGTAAGATGGTTCCAGTGTTTTCTTGTGCCTTCGGTGAAATAATTTACTGCGAGTACCCGGCAGTTTTCCCATCTTTGCACTGACCATTCTGAGCCACACGCACGGGCGAACCGACCAGCTCGCCTCTCGCCAGCATCCCGCTCGCGCAAGCCCAGCGTGCCGCTTCCTGGCCACGCGAGCTGGTCGGAATGGGGCAAAGATCCCACAGGGAGCCCCTCGGCACCCCGGAGCATCAGGCCGCGCCCGGCCGCTGCTGCCGGACCCTGCCGGGGGCCGCCCCTTCCCCACTGCCCGCGCTCCAACTTCCCCGGCGGCGCCTCTGCCACTGGCCGGGCTGCGGCAGTGGGGATATCGGCTCCCTGCTCCCGCTGGCCCTCGCCTGTCCGCGACGGGTCAACAGAGCCGAAGCAGGCGGGCGGCGCGGAGGCTCCTTTGCGGAGGCTGTGCCTGCGGGCACGGCAGGTGCGAGCGGCACCGGCGGGGAGGGCGCGGGCTGGCGCCGCACGCCGCCGCCTCGGTGGCAACAATGGGCCGGGAGAGGCTCCGCGCCGCCGCCCCCTGCCCGCCCGGGGCTTCCGCGGGGAAGGGCGCTGCCAGCGCATCCCAGCGCAGCCAAGCCGAGCCGAGCGAGCCGCCCCGCCGGCGCCTTCGTGCCTCGCCGTCCCCTACCCCGCCGAGGCGGCCGGACCGGGTCGGGGCCCCTCCGACGGGCGCCCCTGGCACCTGCGCGCCCCAGGGCGAGCAGCGCCGTGCCGTGCCGTGCCGTGCCGCGCGCCGGAGCCCCGCTCCATCCCCTGGCCTCACCTGTTCAGCACTTTCCTGATCCTCTGGCGCACGCTGGAGGAGGGCGCGGAGATGCCGCTCCTGCCGCCGCCACTGCCGCCCTCCGCCGGCAGGTTCTCGATGGTGGCCACGACATGGCTGGGCTGCGGCGGGTGGTGCGGCGGCGGCG
This sequence comes from Lophotriccus pileatus, assembly GCA_035583135.1. NCBI lineage: Eukaryota > Metazoa > Chordata > Aves > Passeriformes > Tyrannidae > Lophotriccus > Lophotriccus pileatus. The sequence goes on from JAWWES010000115.1 coordinate 65,561,961, forward strand.
GCGGCTGCGGCGGCGGGGGGTGGCGGTGGTGGCGGTGGCGCTCGGGGGAGAGCATCGCGGCGGGGCTGCGCCTCAACGGAGAGCGGGGTGCATCCCGGCGGGAGGGCGGCGGGCGCTGCTGCCGCCGGCGCTGGCTCCCTCGGCTTCCGGGCAGCGCCAGACCCTCGCCCGCTCCTCCCTCACTGGGCTGCCATGCAGCGAGGGGCGGGATGCTGCTGCCGCCGCCAGCGAGTGCCGCTCACGGCCGACGAAGTGGCAGCAGTTTGGCGACCCTCCTCCTCCTCCCACACCCCCCGCGCCCAGCCGGTGCCTCCCCCCGGCGTAGCCGCCGCCGCTGCGCCGCCTCGATCCCTTTTGTTCCCCGCCCGCCACCGCCCCGCGCTCTCCAAGCGCACGGCTGCCGCCCGGCACCACACAGCCCGGCCCGGCGCGGCTGCGGAGCCCCCTCGGAGCCCGCTCGGAGCCCGGTGCGGTGGCCGCGGAGCCCCCACGCTCCGCGGTGCCGCCGGGCGAGCGGGGCGGAGGCCGCCAGGGGGCGCCCCAGGCGGCGGCAGCGCCCCCGCTCCCCCCACGGCGGCGGGAGCCCCGCGGGGCGCTCGGAGCGGCACCCTGGGGCGGGGGGTGCGGGCTCCTCGGGGGTCCCGTCCCGCCCTGCGGGTGGTGCCGCCGTCCCGCCTCCTGCCGCTGAGCCCCGCGCTGGGTGGGCGAGGGGTCGAGTGGGGAGCCGAACGGGCGGCTCCCCAAACTTCGCCCCACTTGTTCATCGGTTTTCTTTGGAGCGTTTAGCTGCGTTTGGGGCGTGTTTTTTTGTTAGTCAATTGGTTGATGGCCACAGCTGGGCGGCACGGCACCCCTCCGCAGTGTGAACGCCCGGGAGCGACAGTACACTTGTCCTCTGAAACGGGGCACGGGCGGTGTCGTCTTCAGTGAATTGGGAAAAGTGTAAAGGAGACAATCGCCTCTGAACAACACCCTGGTTTTTACACTGCCAGAGGCACGTAAGGGGCTGAGGGAGGGATGGCAGTCGCTGTAAAGTTCAGAGCTCCATACATTTTTCATAGGGACAGTGCACTTGAAGTTCATGCCTGGGCGAGGCTTGTAACAGTGCTGTATTTGTCTTTTTCAAATACGGGGAGACTCCCTCCAAAGAAATGGAGTGAACTTGGCTTTAATGTTTCTTATTCTAAAGATAAAGATATTTCACTTCAAAAAATGAATTAGGCTCAGAGCAGGTAAAAATATGTATCTGTTAAATCAATCATGTCTGTCTGAAACTTATTACACGATAATTTTGCAAAGTCCTGTAAGTGACATACATTTGAAATTTCACCTTTTCCATTCCATTGTTTTCCTCGACTTATTTTTGTCGAGGATTCTTCCCCTGTATTTCTGTTTGTGTGAACCTTAAACAAATCTGTGAAGGTGAGAGGAACATTCGTAATAAGCAGGGAAATGTGGTTATAAAGCTGTAGAGCATCCCCCGGGGAAGTCAGATAGATGTAATACTCAAAATTACTTTTTTTTTTTTTTAATTTCTAGATTTCAGGTCGGTAATGCCTGTTTATATGAACTATTCCTTTTTCCAGTGTTTTATTCTGAGTACTCCGGCAGCCTCAGTCTAACAGGTCTTCAGGCGAGATCTGGTGGAGCATGTTGCTTTACCAGAGGAATGCTTTTGAAGATGGGGCTCGCTCACTTGAAATCCTCTAAAGTTCATTCTGTGTTCTGGGCAAAACGCCAGATGTTTTCAGCGCAAGCCGAACCTCAGTTGAATCGGATTATGCTACTAAGAGATTCTCCTCTCTCCTATTCCCCCCATGGCAACCACATGTTTCCATAAGTGGAGAGAAGATGAGTTTCATTCTCCCTGGCAGCTCTTGGAAGTGGAAGGGGCAGAGCCTGCAAGGCTGCAGTGCCTGCAGCCGGGCAGTACGAGGTGGGCTGCAGGGCTGCCTGTCCGGTGCAGCTATCCCTACTGTGTGCCGTCACCCCGCGGGTCCAGCCGTAGCAAGCTGTAATTCACACGGTCATCTCTGTCCTATGTATCTCTAGAAACTTTTAGTTAATGTTTCCGTGCCCTTCGTTAAACGGGTTCTTTCTTCGAACTGCAGCTGGAAGAGTATTCTGGAAGTACTCGGTGTGATGGCAGAGGAAGCTTTAGGTAAGAGATGTGTTTGCTCTGGGTGCTCACTGGCCGTTTCAGACTAATCCGACAACTGAGTGGATCAGAACAACAGTGTTTGTCTAACTTTATTCCTGCTGATTAAACCAAATGAATGCATACCTGATGTCCAATTTGGGATCTGCCAATAAAAACGGGGGCTGTGGAGAGCTCCTGTCCTCAGGACAGCCTCCTTATTTGGCAGCCCCCTTTTTGCCGATGCAGAGAGAAACTGTAGGTCCGTGCAGACAGCTCTGCTGCCATTGTGACAAATGGATTTCTTGCATGCAGAAGTCTATCATAAATGCAATGCCAAACTTTTGCTGTGTCCAATGAAATTGTTTCCAATTACTTTTCGCTTTGTCTCACTACCACACCACACACGTAGCATTACACAATCCCATGGCTTTGTGCATTTAATATTGCAGCTTAGCCATGCTGGGTTTTTTCCATGATTAGACAAAATTACTGGGAGCAGCAATTAAACAGGATGTATTTTGTTCAGTAATATCAGCAGTGGAGTGCATTATACAATCAGTAGTGACTGATGGAGAACAGCGTTTTTTAACATTTTAATAACTGCTCGAGGTGCTGTTCATGTGGCTCAGTATCCCTTGCAGTCCTGCACTCTTGGCCTGACTTCAAACATAGTGTTAAGCATGCTCAGCACCCTTGTAACTGTTTCTCCATGTGCTGACATTCAGCTATGGCCCGTCTGGCAGCTTCATTAATGTAACACCCAACTGGATTAATTTTACTAGAAGGTAAGCATAGAATTCATATAACTATGAAAATGTATTTTTTGTTAAGCACTTCACACCCCTCCTCCAGGTGAACATGCTAGAGGTTAGTCCAATAACTCCTTTTTATGGTTTACTCTGAAGAATCAATTTACCTTCTAGCATTAAGTCTATTTTTGAGTGTAGGTTTTCCAAAATTGTTACATGAGTTTAAACCTGGGTTCTTGAAGCACTTAACTCTCTTGACCTTTTTGCTCCCCAACAGCCTCCATAAATAAAAGGAAAAAAAACTCTCCATGGCCACCAGAGCTCACAGGGGACCAAGTTCTTTTTACTTTTGAGTTTTTGTCAATAAACATGCATAAAGCTGTTTAACAGCAGCTGCAGTGACTGGCTAATACACTGCCCAAGGGCCTGGCTTAAGCCTAAATCCTAGAGCCTGAAGCACAGTCCTTAAGCTAAATGGAGAATTCCTCTCCTGGGGCTCTGACCTTGCAGCTGGGCTCTCATCCTGCTTGAGACCTGGAAGAACTTGCGGCAGCACTAGAGGCTAACCAGCAGCTAGAGGGACAGCACAGCACCAGTAAAACTTACAAGCAAGGCAGCAATATCAACCAGTAAAAAGATTTTATAGGGGCATGCACCTACATCTCCAAGTAGATTGAACATTCTTCCTGGATGTGAGTACTTGGGCTCTCAACTCAGTTTATTCAAATTTAGGGAATTTTAAGTCTTTCCTTCTCCAGCTGAGTCTCCTGGAATTGCTGAAATCGATTTTCTGCAGTACTGTTGGCACCCCTTGGTTCCTAGCTCCAAGAAAAGAAACGCAGATTCCAATGGTTGCAACTCTGGTCTAAGATGTGGAACAGCTGTGGGTGTTGTACTCCCAAGGCTGTCTGTCTTGTCTTGGGGATTCAGTTAGAAAATCAGTCTCTTCCATCACATTTTTTCAAGGGCGGGAAAACTGAGGTACTGAGGCAGCTTTAGCCAAGAAAAGACAGGGCCTGTCATTTCTCAAGTAAGCACCTAGGATACCAAGAGGAATAATTACGATCTCTTTTTCATGTTTCTGAATGACTATTCTATAGTTGCACTTTGATTATATCAAATGTATACTCCTTACGTTAATATTTATATTTTAATATTTGACATAACATTTTATTTATCTTAAACATTTTTATTTTATAAAAACATTGCTTGATTATTACTAATAAATCAAGTATTATTTTTTTGTCTTTATCCTTGGAATGAAATAGTTGCAGCTGGAGAGAGTGAGATCTTTCGTTAACACACTCTGCTGCAACACTAGATGGATCAACATTAGCTCAGAGCCGAGATTTATCCCACTTGATCCTGCACAGAGTTCCAGAGAGGAGTTATTCATATTTCTGGTGAGTTTGGGTTGAGCACCATCCTGAATCTGTCTAGTTTATTTGAAACAGACACAGGTATCTTGACAGGCACAGTTGCATTGGGAATTGGTGAGAGCCTTTGTTATGGTGTTTTTGGGGGTCAAGCAACAGCCATGGAGGAAGAGTGTTGGTTTGCACAAAAGCCCTTTACTCAAAATCCTTCCAAGACTCTTCTTAGGCAAACTTTATCACAAGAGCTCAACTGCTCTGACACATCCTAACACACGTGAGAAAGATTCACAGAAGCAACTAGTTTCCGACATGTGAGGGTGACTATGACAAAAAGAAACATGGGTAGAGCACAGCAGCAAAACCTTCATGTTATTCCTCAGCCTCTATGTGCCAGTGTCCCATTTTGGCGCCATCATTGCTGTTGTTACAGATAATCATGGCCTCAGAAGACAATTTCTTAGGAGATGAGAAGTTGTCAGTCCTGAATCTGAGCATAGCATGTCTATTCATACACACTAATGGATGAACATCTATGAAAGGCAAGAACTGGGGAATCTCAGTGCACAGCCCACATTCCCAGACAGCAACTCTGCTGTCTAATGAAACAAGGAGAAGAGCATGGAGGCTCACAGAGCTGTTCTCTCCTCTGGCTCCTCACTCCCTTGCCTGACATGGGATGTGAGACAGCCCACCTGCCTCACACAAGGGGTGAAGAATGTTGCAGGTAACAGTGCCTATTATTCACATCCATCATAAAAATATTTTATATTTCTCATTTGTTGCAAGAGGGAATATACCAACTGACTAATAATTTCTCTTCTTTTAGGGGAATATTCACACACATGCACAGAGACAGGAAGAATTACATTGCAATACCATCGGAGCCTGAAACCAAGCAGCTGCATCCATATTAAAAAATAGATTATACAATACAGAAAAGGTAAAATTAAATATAATTTATTCATTTCCATCACCTTCGGTGAGCAGCAAAGGCACAATAAAAAGTACAATAAATAATCTGTGAATGCCTTTGCTTACAATAGTACAAGGTTCACAAGCAGTTCAGAAGTGGAACATCTGGAATAGCTCCGTTTCTCTGGAGGAGAATGGGGAGAGGTCCTGTGTCACATATGTTTGCCTCTTCTCTGAGCTTTCCCTTGCTTCACTGCTACAGCTATCATTTCAGCAGTTTGTTGTAACCCTGTAACCACTGGCAGTTTTTGACAGTTGCAGACATTTACCTACTTGTCCTTTTCCTAATCTGCATAAAAATAAGTGAATCCTTCAGAGATTAATTAAGAACAGTGTTAACTTCCCTGCTTTGCTTGTAGCATAGGTCACTCACAGACTCAAAACCTCAGACTGGAAAGAAAGCTGAATCTCGAAAGCAACAGCTCATCAGCTCAGAAAGCTGCAGGGAGGCAGACTGTTATTTCCCTTGCTGATATTCAGTACCAAAAAAAGACAGCAGGAAGAAGTCCCTGATCTGGTAGCAAAAGAGAAATAAACTTATAATAGTCGTGTGTTTCTGCTTTTGTGCAGCCCAACAGTATTTTCAATCTACTTGTTCTTTTCAATAAAACCACATTAAAATTACTTTTATTTGTTTTATTGTATGATTCCTCTCCTTCCTCATTGCATAATTAACTGTTAGCCTACAGTATGCCCTGATGTAAGTGTCTCAACTTGTCCAGAAATAATAAGTTTTTTTTAAAAATCCTGTTCTTCTGTGGAAAAACAATAACTTTTCAACCTGGTAACTCTTCAGCAATCAAAAAATGTGATACACAGGTGTGAAAAATCAAACCAATTCCTTTTGATTTTGAAGAAACAAGTCTTGAAAAGTCCATTTCAGAAGGAATATGACAACCTAACACTGCTTTATTTCTTTACTTATCTGTACTTTATACAAAGCACCCCAATCTTGTGGGATCTTCTCTGCCTGGGGGAATCAGGGAGCAAGTTGGAGGCATGTTTTGACCCACAGCTTGGGAAACATTTTTGGAAATGGCACATGGCTATTCTATTTGTCTGGGAGCATCTGCTTCCCTGCCACAGGAACAAACCTTTCCCACATCCCTTCTGCATGCAAAACTATTCACATACCTAAGCCCGTTAGTGGCAGTTAGGAGTACTAGGCTGATGATAATTAGAGACCAACTCCCTAAAACTGGAAAGAGACACACACCTCACAGTAAAAGTGGTTTATTAGTCTATTTGCAAGCCAGATAATTAACAATCTGTCAAGGAGAGGCCTGGGTTTACAAGAGTGAAGCCGCTCTTGGACTGAGGCATTTCACTGCTCCAGTTTTATCACACCATTTCCATACAGAGACGCCTCAGTGGACTGTATTGCTCTGCGATGTATAAGAGATCATATAAGGTGATCCTGAGGTCCTCCTGGCCATGGGCTCTCTGACTAAGCATCATCCAAACAAGCACTTGAGGTGAGAAGAGAGACATAGAATCACAAAGTCACTTGGGTTGGGAAGGGCCTTTAGGATCATGGAGTCTAACCATCAACTCAGCGCTGCCAAGGCCACCGCTAAACTGTCTTCCCAAACACAAAATCTACATGTCTTTTAAACACCTCCAGGGCTGGTGACTCAACCATTTCCCCAGGCAGCCTGTTCCAGTGCTGAACAACCCTTTCAGTGAAGACAGTTTTTTCTAATATCCAACCTAAACCATCCCTGGTGGAACCTGAGGCCTTCCCCTCTCCTCCTGTCGTTCGTTACCTGGGGAAAGGTAGGTATAATCTTGCCCACCTGTCTACAACCTCCTTTCAGTAGTTGCAGAGAGCGATGAGGTCACCACTGATTCTCCTTTTCTCCAGGCAAAACAATGCCAGTTCCCTCAGCCACTCCTTCTAAGACTTGTGGTCCAGACCCTTCCCTACTTCATTGCCCTTCTCTGGACTTTTTCCAGCATCTCAACGTGTTTCTTGAATTGAGGGGGCCAGAACTGGACACAGAATTCAAGGTGTGACCTCACCAGTGCTGAGTACAGCAGGACAATCACTGCCTTGATCTTGCTGGCCACGCTATTTCTGCTATAGGCCAGGACTGCCAGACTCCAGGGCAAAGTGACACAGCAGTTTTGCTGGAGAAGAATTCCATTTGGAAAAAATATTTCAACATCTAAAGAAAATCACCTTAGAAAAAGAATGAGAGTTTAAGTTGCCAGGGATGTGAGCCATTAGATGGACTGTGGAAAAATTAAAGTGGCTTCCCAAACAGCAAATGTGTTAACCTCTAGAGAAAAACAACCATACATATTGTATGCTTATGCCTTAGTGATATTATAATACATTTAACTGACAGACTTTTCTCCTAGTTAACAACATCAGAGGCCTCTGGGTTTTTAGTTATTTCTGTCATAGCTCCCACAAAATAGTGGGAAACAAAATAGTTGGGCTGAAACCTAAATTAAACTCATATTTAATATGAGTTTAATGAACATGCAAACAAGACCCCAGGGGCTGCATGCCCAGCCCCAGATGAGTGTGAGCATGGTATGATCCTCCCTCCTCCCCTAGAGCCGTGGGGAGAGGGGTCTGACTGAGGACAGGCTGCAGGACACAGGAGCAGAAGGGCTGTGCTTTCAAGCAGTTGTCATGACAGCAATGATGCAGTGGCGAGTTTAGCTTTTCCCTCTTCATTTCAACTGGGAGGTCAGACCACTTGAAATGGTACTGCTGTGACCACATCTGTGTCTGTGCTGGCACCTCCTGCCCTTCGTGCTCTATTCAAAATTCTCATGTCTCCACACTCTGGCCTAGTGTACATCCACTCCCACCTCCCTTGGCTCCTGCTGCACAGATCCGCCCTCTCAGAGTTGATCCATACATCTGTGACAACACAGCAACATTTCAGTTGATTTTATGGGAGAGGAGGACAACTGACCTTTGCACTGCCATCCTTCTTTATATCATTTCTAACTTTCTGAGACTGTCCAGAGCTGTCAGAATCCTGGTTACACTTTGGGGCTGCCCTAGACTATAGGATATACATGAACAAACACACTCTTTTTCTAGCATGATGATGCTCTAGAGACACAAAATCACAGCATCTTTAGGGTAGAGGCTACAACAAGACAGGTACTTTATTAACTCCATCAAGCAGTGGAGCAGACTGCCCAGAACAGAAAGTCTCTGTCCTTGGAGATTTTTAAGATCCAACTGGAAAAGGCCATAAGTCACCTGATCTCACTTCATGGCTCACCCTGCCATCAGTAGGAGATTGGACCAGAGTCTTTCTGAGATTTCTTCCAAGGAGGGTTATCCTACAGTCCTACGAATTAGGATTTTAGTAGTGTTATGTTTCAGCAATACGTATATGTGTATCTGTGGGGTCAGAAAAATCCAGAAGGGGAAATAGCTGGGAAGAGTAACCTTTTCACCATTTTTCATTTTTTTCAGGATTAAATTACAGAAAAACACAAAAGGATGAGGACCTATAAAGTGACTTACTCCCACAGGATATTCTACAAAAGGGAAAATAAAATGTATGTAAATAAAGCAACAACAAAGTGCTTAACCAATTCAAATTCTTAATTGCTTAAATTTACTGATAGGAATAGCAGAGATTCAGCTCTCTTGCCATATTCATTGCTGGACTGGAGAGAGGAACACCTCTTGGCATTATTGCCTCAGGAAGAGTCAAAAAACTGACTGGCTCTTTTAGTGTATCCATCAATAGTGGTAACAACTAATAAAACCAGATACAAATAGAGAATACTTCCTTGAGGAGTGACGCTGTGTAGCAGTATTTATTATTGTTTTCTGGTGATTCTTCATGTCTGGTATATTTTTGTGAAATGTCTTAATCTTTTAAAAATAAAGATTGATCTCCAAGGTATTAACAATTTCTCCTTTCAAAGTGTAAAGTGCCTTTCCATGTTATCTTTTTTCACTGTCACTCTGTTTTGCAGGCTTCATTGGCAAGACACAACTGTAATTCTACAAGTGAGTGAGAGGAGGGTTTGTTTTTAAGCTAAGTCCAAAAGCTAATATTCCAAAGGAATGAAAGATGAAATACATAGCTTTGGGGGCAAGAAAATCACACCTGCTAGTCGCACTTTGCAAATAGGTGAACTCTTTGGGTGATTAATGAAAGTTGGCATCAGGTTCAAGGCCTTATTCAATTATTATTTATTATATTGGTTCTGAGTTACTGAAATAACAGCAGCAGACATGATTAACAGGACGACTCATGCTTAGGAAGGGTATCACTTAATGAATTAATTATGTCAGTATCATCAGCAGCGTTCAAAGAAAGATACATGGAAAGTGAAATTATTTCCATGGTTAATCCTGCTTGATTCCAGAGGTTAGAGGTGATGATCAGAGAAGCCGTGTCCCACAAGAAGTTTTACAGTCTGAGAATATGCTAATGTTTCGTAAAGGATTATCTGAATGAACACTGAATTTTGAAAAGAGGTATGGAAAGCAGAGTCTATGGGCAAAAGCAGCAGACCAAATTCAGCTCTTGTTGCTGACTGAGATGCTAACTTCTTCTGGCTTGTTCCTTTTAACTTGTTCTCAGAGTATGTTCAACTAGACCCCATGCTGCACAGCTGATGCAGTACTTAGGTGGAAATTTTACCTGTTTCCAGACTTTTGCTCTGGTAAATACAGATTTTCTTCTTATTTCTATGCACACTTGTAACAAGCTGCAGAGCTGGAGCCTTGCCCTGCTCTGTATATAGGATGAAGAGCAGAGGAACAGGGTGAATAATGTGCTTGTCCTGGTGTAAAAGCAACCAGGATTTGCTCCTTCCTACACTGGGCTAAACGAACATGCCTATCATATTCTGGAAAGTATTTAATTGCCATGCCAACAGAAGCAAGAGCTATCCTCAGTGATAAGAACTACTTAGCAGACAGATATAGTGCCTGTGTCGAAGTAAAAGTAAGTAAATCCCACCATAATGTGCTCCTGTACGTACTGTGAAATCCTTCTCAAGGAAGCACAGCCTGGGTAAAAGAGTTTAAATCCAGTTGAGATGATTGGGACTGCTTTTCAGCTTTTTCTGACTCAGTAACCCAGCACAGGAGAACTGAAGCCAAAGTACCAGAAGGGTAGTAGACATGCAAAATATTTCATGGCTGGACTTGAAGACTGACTTGTACCCATTAAAATGCATTGTCTGATAGCTAATCCTGTAAACTACTACCTACTGTCCTATTAGAAGCCTGCCAGATAGTGCCAGCCTTTCTGTTTGCTGAGTCCTCCTTCTCCCTGGACAAGCACAGACTGCATTTGCAGTTTCAGATTCAGCTCCCTCCACCTCAGCCTATCCAAAGAATTTAGCAGAAAGAAAAATGGGAAGCAAAAGTAATGCTACTGCAGGGCAAGTGTCCTTTCAAAGTCTATGAAATGCACAAAGACATTTCAAATTCTACATCAACGACTTCTAATAAAGAGTGGAAATCCATGATAGAGAAAACATAGTCCACCTTCTCCTTGAGTCCCTCTGAATTTGAATTTGAGTCCTTCTGAAATTACAAGGGAGAGCGGACGGATTGATGCAGGAAGCAACCTCAGCCCTGTGGTCTAGGAACAAAGAAACCACAAGTTCCATGCAGTACAATATCTGGCATTCAGTAAATGTCAACTGTTTACAGCTTTGTAGATTAAATGAGAGCTGATTCTTCTGTTCTTCAAAATACAGTAAGTAGTCAGTACACTAACTGCCCATGGGATATTTATTTACTCGAGATGAGGACCTTATGGATCGTAAAAGGTGGAATATCCAAGCCATGTCTCATGGCATCAACTTGTGCATTCACACTGAATTGAAAGTGTACAAAAGAGTGTATAAAAGAATATACAAAAGAGTGTACAAAAGATGTACTGAAAGCAGTTCGACAAATTTGGTGGATGACCCAGCTATGCGTGCTTGCAGCCCAGAAAGCCAGTTGTGTCCTGGACTGCATCAAAAGCAGTGTGGTCAGCAGGTTGAGGGAGGGGATTCTGCCTCTCTACTCTGTTCTGGTGAGACCCCACCTGGAGTACTGCTTCCAGCTCTGGGGACTCCAGCACAGAAAGGACATCAACCTGTTGGAGCGAGTCCAGAGAAGGATCACCAAGATAATTCGAGGGATAGAGCTCCTCTCATACAAGGAAAGGGTGAGAGAGCTGGCTTTTTTCATCCTGGAAAGACGAAAATACCTGAAGGGATCCTACAGGAAAGACAGAGAGGGACTTTTTACAAAAGCACAGGACAAGCGGAGAATGAATTCAAACTAAAACAGAGTAGATTCAGATTATATATTAGGAGGAATTTTTTTACCCTGAAGGTGGTGAGGCCCTGGCACAAGTTACCCACAGACGTTGTGGGTGCCCCATCACTGGAAGTGTTCAAGGCCAGGTTGGATGGGGCTTTGAGCAACCCGATCTAGTGGAATGTGTCCTTGCCAATGGCAGGGGGTTGGAACTAAATGATCTTTAAGACCCCTTCCAACCCAAACCATTGTGATTCTAGGAATACTACCATAATTGATTATGGTATTTCCCCCTTCTGGACCAACTGCTGGACTAGAAGTCTCTATGGGTGACATTCATCCCTGCATGAGAGCATGAGTACAAGAATCCTTGACAGGAGTCAGACTCCAGTCATTTTGCTTAAAATAAAAGTGTTGTACAAATAAAATAAGAGCTATGTGCCTCTCCTTCCCAAGGGCTTGAATTTCAGACAGAGCGAGACATTGTCTTCTTGTTTTGTAGACTATTTAAAGGCTGCAGTACTCAGAGGAAGTGTTTACACTGAGTAGCTGGACATGAGCTCTGGAGCTGTGTTCAATGGTAAAGCAGCAGTAATCTGTGCACAGAACAAGATAGAAATCTTGGTAGGCCCCTTAGAAGCTGTAAGGTTATGTCACACTTCAGTGTAAGCAGCTGCAGCAGCTTTCTGAAAGGTCTGGAGGGTTTAAGAGCTACAGTACAGCAACAAAACACCCAGAAAATGTCAGTGTGGCAATTCTGCAGATTTTCAGCATGAAACCTGGAAACCCCCTGAGCATACTCTGGAAGCCCAACCATATTTTTTTTACAGTCTCTACCATGTGCCTGAAGGTCAGCACCGCTGATGTTTCTGACACGGGGATCTGCTCAGGAGCCTCTTGTGGTGTTTTGGGATGATTTTGCAGCAGATGAAAAGGTTTCTTCAGCACAGGGAATTGCCTGTGTACAGCAAAAATTAATGACGAGAAATGACAGCTAAATAGGCAGTGCTTATCAGATGAAAAATACAGGTTTACAATCATAACTGCTGCTCTCAAATTTTCTTATTCCCCGAACTCTGCCCAACTGTGTGTTTCACCCATTTCTGCTACCTCTGTGCCGTCTTCCTTCCCTTCTTCCACTATTTCATGTGCTCTTTGCAGTACACAACATGGTATCAACAAGCCGCATTTGGCTCCTGCTAAGGAAGAAAACCTAAGCTTAGACTTTCTTCCTTTGTCTTGTGTAGTGGGTTGAGCCTGGCTTAATGCCAGGTACCCACCAAAGTTGCTCTCTCACTCCCCTTTGCAACTGGACAGAGGAGAGAAAATGTAACAAGAGAAAATGAGTTGAGATAAAGACTGTGAGAGATCACTTACCTATCACCATCATGGGCAAAACAGACTTAAAGTGAGGATATTAATTACATTTATTACTGACAAAATCAGAGCAGGATAAATGAGAAGTAAAATGAATCTTAAAAACACCTTCCCCTGCTCCTCCCTGCTTCCCAAGTTCTCCCTGCTCCCCCTGTAGTGGCACAGGAAGATGGAGAATGGGGTTTATGGTCACCTGTTGTTTCTGCCACTGATCCGAGAGAGGAATCCTTCTCCTGCTGCCCGTGGGGTCCCCCCCACCCAAGACAGTCCTTCACGAACCTCTCTGGTGTGAGTCCATCCCACGGGCAACAAAGAAACCCAATACACCTTGTGACTTTGCCAGTATTACATATCTGCTTGAACTGGTTAAAAAAGAATCATGACTGGCATTCATGGCAGGAGCAGAGCTGATGCGAGATAAATCAATATGAACATGGGCTAAACCAGCTTCAGTACATCTATCATAGTAATTTGCGTAAGTTTAAATCAATTTAATTAAACTGACTCACTTTTCTGGTAGAGTCAAGGCTTTACAATGTGCCAACTTTAATCCATTGACTGGATTAAAATAATAAAAAAGGGGTGGCTGGTGACTTTCAAGTTCAAGATGATGATGAGTGACTGGTAGTGTAATGAAAAAGCAGCCTATGAAGGTAACTGGGTGTGCTCTTAAAAGAAAAAAAAATTAAAATTTCTCTTAGATTGTGGTGTTGTGTAGTAAGCAAGACTACCCTGAATTGTTTACCATGTGCATTATCGATACCCCTGTAACCCTTGCCTCTGGTGATCAGTAACCTCTGAGCAGAGCAAAAAGATTTGCTTGTTGTCAAAGACAGCATTAACTCCTCATTACATATTAACCGCTGACCACTTTTACGAAGTAAAACTTACTGTTTTAAATCACTTCTCCCTTTGCTTATTTTTAGGGCAAGCCTTACCCCTGGGGAAGGTGTAATAATACAGATATGAGTTTTGCTTAAAAATTTATATCAGTTTGGGCACCTATAGAGTTAGACCAGCTCAGATCATTAGTGGGAACTGCCGAAGTTGTAGTTTGAGTCCCCTAAACTCTCCAGGCCAGCCTAGACTTTGCTGCCTCTGCAATACTTTCAAGTAGACTGTTATTTACAGTTTCTGTATCATGGGATATTTTGGGACACAACCAGAGATCTCTGGCTTAAATGCTCTCAGGCATGATAGGCTGTAAAGCCCTGCCCTTTCCATGGTGAACATTTTGCTTATGGCTGGGACCAACGTCATTTTTACCAGAGTTTTATAGCCCTCATCAGTTACAATGAGACAAAGAATGACTTTAAGTGAGAACTCTTCATCATCCTCTCTTTCCAGTCGACAGATGACCTCCAAGCAAACATCATTTTCAAGCCCCTCCATTACAGTGAGGATGACTTATTGTCATGTCCTTATTGCTGGCAGTCCATAAGCCTGCACCGTGGCCACTCAGAGGCTCACATCAGACACTGAGGTGACGTTACTAGCTTAAAATTTTCCCCCATAGAAGAGTTGGAAATTTTATGTACAGACCATGCAATGATGCAAACCTATTTGGTCTATTATTACTCATCTCCCAAAATAACATCTCATTCTTCTCTAGTGCACAATCCACTTTGAGAGTAAAGATAATTTGTGTGAACCTGATGCAATATGCCACAGATGTGGTTTTCTGTTGCTTGTCTTCCCTTCCTTCTCCAAAACTGTGGGGGAATTTAGGTGCCTTGATGACTGACATTACTTTTAAAACGAACTGTTGAAGATTGTTTTCATGCAGTTTCTGACTCTGGATGAGATTTAATTTACTCTCTTCAGGCTCTGATACTTCAGAAAAAAAAAATCTAGTCCAAACCCAATGATAAAAAGCCCTAAAAAAAATTTCAAAATCAGTTTTTTCTTCCTGACATCATGTAAGATTTCACCACAAATGTTCTCATACAACTACTTCTGTTCTTATGATCGCTGAAACTCAGGGAGAGTGGATTTTATTTGGTCCACTTCTTCCTGTCTGATTTCTGACTCTGCTTTTTTTGTCCATAGTCTGTCTGATGTCTAAGGACCAAATCATTGCAAACAGCTCCTGTCTTGTCTAGCTAATTTCTGCACTGACACTCTGAGCAAAAGAAATAAGATGAGACTTTGATCAACAGTAACGTCAAATGCTTTTTACAACAGGCACAGAAGGAAAAAGACAAAACTAGAAAATCACCAGTGTTGCACTTACATCCCTCCTACCACATTTAACATTTCTTTCTCCTAATGACAGAACTGACCGTCACAGTGCTTCCTCAGAATTGCCTGATATCTTGTACTCCACGAATAAGTGCATTTTGTTAGTCTTTGCTTCATTACTGACCACTACTATTGCAATTGTAGAGTGATGCATTTCTCCATCATCCTCTAGCAAGCATTTTTGTTGTGTCCTCTTCGCTTCTCTTACCCTTCTTGGCAACATGCAGTTTAGGATAAAATGGTTTTGTCTATCATAGCAAAGTCACATGTAACTGCTGCCAGCTTGAGTTTTATGGGGTATGCATTTTAAAGTTTTACCAAGATTTTGCCTTGATTGGTAAAAAATTAAAAGTTCCCACTAAGTGTTTTCCATTATGAAGAAATAATCTTCAAACATATTTAGAGCTCTCCTATAGTAATTTGCTGCCCAGCTGTAATAGTCCATTCAAAAAGTTAGCTGTTTCAAATTGACAGAAGACTAGAAGCAAGCTACATGAGCAAGCATCACCCCTAATACGGGGAGGTTACTGTGGTTTGAATCTGTTTCTTCACACATGGCTAGGCATAAAAACTAATGAATTTGAATTTAAAGAGCACCATCTCTTGCACCAGTCTACATAGTTACGGCACAGGCTCAGATATTAGGGCTCTTGACATTAGCTAAGAAAATACACTCAGAGCATTGTTCAGTTCAGCTGGGCTCCAAAAGTTTAGACTGGTAAACACAGTCCCAAATCTGGGTGTCCTGGACTGGTAAACTCAATTTCATTGAAAATTTTGTTTTCAAATGTGGAAGGAGGACCTACTAAAAGTTAGATCCTGATTTTGTGGCTTTGTAAAATAAGGTCTCTTCCTTACTGCCCCATCTCTTTCCTACTCTTCTGCTCAAACAGTTTGCTGCCTGAGGTGCACGGGTGCTGTTGTTCCCACAACGCTGTTAATATGGTGAAGGAATCAACAGAGCTTCTCCAATGGTGTTTTTAGTAGGACATTTTTAAGCTGGGCCAGTTCCACGCTGGGTGTGCACAGAGGTCTGCTGTGTAAGGGGAGCAGTGGCAAGCGAGGCAGCAACCCCTTAGCACTGCTGATAGTGCTGAGGTGTGGAGACTTTGTGTCAGGAAACCACAGCTGCCAAGGGACTGCCAAAGGGCTGGGTGCCATTAGACTCCAAAACCACAGGGAGAGCCCTCTGTGGTTCCCCATCACTTGTGGTTTTCAGATTTCTACTTATTCAGTTGATACAGAGTGGCACTAAATTAAATACTTGACTGTTAAGGTCAATTAAGTGACTTCATTTGCAGAAGTGTAGCTCCAACTGGTGCCACATTCAGGGTTAGAAGCCAAGTAATGTTCCTAATGCATGAGGCCAGGTTTGCCTTCTTGCAGAAGGACACGCAGCAGAAAAGGGCTTTGTGCCTGCTTCAGGAAAATCCTGCTTGCTGCTTGAGGTTTGAGAAAGGAGATTATCTCTGCTTCCTCACCTGCAAAAAGATAATTACACTGTCCAACTTTCTAAAGAGCCTTTGCATCTTCAGATAAAATATACTACAGAGAGGCACTACATGAATTATTCAAGCTAAATTAAATTAATGAAGACTGTAGAATTTCAGTTGCTTTTGTTTCTTTTTTTAGTTCACTAGGTTCAGATTCTGCAGTGGCCTTTGTGGTCTCAAAATATTCTGAAAGCAGAGCACTGCTAGCTCACAGCTCTGCTGAAAATATTTTCTGCAGTCTGAAAATATATCAATTTAATTATTGACGAGTCCATTTGTGAGAGAGCTATTGAAGCATGACCAGCTCACCACAGTGTTTTCTCTAACCATAGACTGCCACAGGGAGTGAAGAATGGAAAGTCAATACAATCTCTGTGAGACAGCAAGATGGATTTATGAGGAATTACAGACTGGTTAATAAGGAAAAAAAATTATCACTTGGACAACAATGTGGGATTATAAGGACAGGTCTTGTACCACCCAGGAAGGACCTAGACAGAACATGTACTCCAGGATGCCTTAAATCCTTTGCACCAGTGCTTTTGGGTTAGTTGTGCTACCTACCATCCGTGCTCTGAGCCTCTCTAAGCAACCCCTCTCCTTTCCTTTGTACTCAAAATGTCAGGAGATGCCTCTGCATGAAATTCTGCAGTTCTCACCCCATAACCTGGGATGTGGGGCTGCCAGCACCAGTCTCCTGGTAGCCTGCAACAGCAGTTTAACTGAAATAAAAATATTTATTTTGCCATAAAGCTGCACAGCTCTTAGTAGAATGAATTTAAGAAAGGTGTGTTACACATTACATTTGTATTCATATTTAACTTTCCTTGCTGGACTGTAGGCAGAAAAGGACAAATTTCTCCAATATGGAGAACTGGAAGCTGGACACCAGCCTAGTCCCCTGATTAATTTGTATTTTTTTAAACATATCTTTAGCCTGTCAGCTTCTCCTGCTCACATAATCTCCTGCCCTTTTCTGGAATCTTGAAGGTGTTAGGGGCTCCTTTGAAAGCAGGCTTGGCTACTGAAGAAGTATCCCAGCCTCGTAGACAGACATTGTTATCCTCACTCCTTTGAAGTTGAGTACCTGAGCCTGGCTTAACCAGGTCATTATTTTACTTTTCTTTGCTCACATCTGTAAAAAGCTCTTTATTGCCTGCTTTCAATTAACTCTATGAATTCAGCAGTAGGAAAAGTGGGAAGGACACAGGAAAAGATACATAGCATTAATCAAAGGGTCGTTCAGGCATTTTTCCAGTTTGCCTCACTTTGTTACCATAGAATTCCACATGGTCCTCAAAACAGGGATTCTTGCGTAGAGCCTATAATAAACAACCTGTCACCACTATGTTTCTGTTTATTTTAATTAACAAAGGGATAATTTTTGTCTGGCATGCAGCAGAGCGGAAAGGCAGGAGGTGACCAGGGTTGGCCATCCCACTCTCTTCCTGCTGCTTCAGTGAGTCTGGGCTGAGTCCCAGTGCCAGGCAGCCCCTGTGGGCCCCTGAACTGTGCCTGGGGCTGTGGATTCAGCTTGGAGACAGCCTCTGTCACTGGGAAGGGCAGGGGTTTTGTAGTTCACTGCCAAGTACCTACCTACCTACCAGCCAAGCCAACAGGTCTGGTTTTTTCAGAGGCAGATCTCAAATCCAGATGCACACTGCAACCTGCTAGAAGTGGGAGAGAGGGAGGGAGACAGACAGAGAGAGGCAGGGAAGAGAGGTCAGCACCTGCTTGAGGTGAGGTTTTAACAGCTGCCAAGAGCATCCACTGCTTCTGCATCTGCTGGCACGAAGATGGAGCTGAGCGCAGCCTGTCTAAAATCTGAAGGGAAAAGACGAGGTTTAGGGAAACACAGTTATCTGCTTTCAGTTCCTTGTCCCCTTCCTTTCTGGGTGCTGGTGCGCTTCAGTTTACAACAACTGTGGTTTGGAGCAACTTTGGAGACATTAGAAAGAGGCAGACTCTCTGGGGAAGAACTGTCTGGTAGAGCCCAGCTCAGGTAGGATTGCTGTGTTTCCGTGGCAGAGTAACACAGGGATGTGACCCAGCGGTGGTAGGGAGCACAGACTGCCTCGTGAAGAGGACCCTTTGCAGGTCTTTCCCTGTAAAGGGCTTCATGGCATCTCCTCAGAGGAGACAGCTTCTGTGTCTGAGGCCAGGCTGTGGCCTCACGGCATTTGGTTCCAGCTGCTAGCTACCAGGATGCACAGCCTGTGGTGCGGCTCTCTAGCTGCTGAATGCCCACAGGAGATTTTATACTATGGTGCAATTACAGAGTACATGTTTTCCTGTGTTCTGGTCTGTGGCAGACATCTCTGGACCTCAGCCACACATAGCCAACCTGAACATAAAGGCTTTACATTTTTGGAAGCACCATGAATTTATTTTTTTTATTTCATGAAATTAAATGCCAACCATTAGGAACGTGCCTATAAAACACACTGGATATTTCAGTTTTGTTGAGGTGAAATATGAACAAACTGGTAAGCACATATGGATGTTCTTGTTTAACTATCTGGTGAGGTAAGGGTGTTTTTTTACTCTCCTTGTTTCCCATGCAGTGAGCACAATAGAGTATGTGAGTTCCCCACACTCATTATTTGATCGCCTCCAAAAATAGATTTCTGCATATTTAATCCACCAGAAAACTTGGGAAGAGAGAATAGACCTACTTTTCTTTTTTTTTTTCCCCTGTCAGTTATGCCTGAAGGCATGCTGTACTCTGAGCAACTACTGAACAGTTTTCATGCTTTCTCCTGCTTTGCAGTGAGTCAGCTACAGAGATGTCAGGGCCCTGAGGGCACCATGGGCCTTACTGCTGCTGCCCAGCCTTTGCTGGGTCCACCTGGGGCCAGGAGCCCCATTTCAGCCCAGCCTAGGGCTGTCAGTCCTGGCCCCACTGACACCACAGCAGTCCTGGCTGTATGTTGGGATACCTTGGTTGTACATCACAGCCTTGTCTCCTGCTCCTTCCCCTTTAGCTCCTGACAGGAGCTTTTGGATGGTCCCTGGCCCTTATTCTTCACTTTCCATGTCAGAGGCTGTTGGTGGACCTTGTTATAGCCATTGTCTCTGCCCACTGTGGTCAGACCCTGTGGGACAACACTCACTGGTAAGGCCATGGCTTGTGCTGGAGTCACCCTCAGGTCCCAGCTCATGCCCCTTTGGGAAGCGCTGTCCCTCACTGAGGAAACCAGCCCTAACGATGCAAGTATGGAAAAATGATGGCAACAAACCAACTTCACCCTGCAGTATTTCTGTGTGCAAGCAGTAAGCACCATTACTGACTCTGTGCTAAGTGGACACAAAACATCTACATCCCGAGTCATGTGCGTTGTAGCGGCTTTGCACAGGAGAAAAAGAGAAAGGATGGAGCTCAAATTCCAAGGTGGTGTTGTTTTAGAAACATCAAGTCTTTAAAACACCCATTTAACTATCTGTAATTTTAGTGTTATAACTTACTAATTATCTGTCTTGTGGTAGTGCCTGTTTTTTAGCAAATAAAAGGCTAACAAACCCAGTCCTCTCAAGCCTTTCCTCATTTGGTACTTGCTTAATTTCCTCGCCATCCCAGGTGATCCTCTCCAGTTTGCCAATCTCTCTCTCATACTGGGAGACAGTCACTGCTCCAGCCATGGGCTTACAATTGCCCATCCACGAGGAGAAACTGCTCTTTCTGGTTACCCTCTGTATAGCACAGCCCAGCTGACAGCAAATCTGGATCAGCCAGTCTCAATCCCTGCCCATTCACCCTCTCTCCACTGAACTGATTCCAGTTGATCCCTTCTTTCCTGAGGATGCTTAAAAATAATAGCAATGCTCACTTGTGGAGCAGATATGCCACGAGACATGATGTAGTTCCACACACGGCATCATTTGGTGGATGCTGAAGGAGCCTGTGAGGGTTTGAATTACCTGCACACGGAGTAAACTGTTTGTATTTCTGTGAGCTGATCACAAAAAGGACACAAAGCTCAGAAACAGCTTGCAGCATACAAACAAGATAGTTATAATGATGACTGATCTTGCGACAAGTCACCTTGTTATTTCTTATTTTTCCCAAGTATAGAAATGCTGACATTTCTATATTTTCTTTTAAAAAGAGTTGCATACCTTATGAACAGAACAGCTGAAGACAGGCCTCCATACCCTTCTCAGGTTTTATTATTTATCAAAATAACATTTGGTAGAAGCAAGACTGTGACAGAACACAGATTTTTATAAATATTGCCTAACCCGCACCCCTAACTTCCTCTCTTTCATCCTCCTTTCTGTTTCCTACTTACTGTCTTCCTTTCATCATTGTAATTTCTCCAAATCACTGGTTAATCTTGGTTAATTTAGGCTTCTGAAAGGGTTATGAAAAAACTTATTTTCCCAGAGAAAAAATAAAATGTTGACATCAGAAAATAAATCACTTCTAAGCATACTACCACTAGTATTTCAATAAAAGACTGACAAAGGGCAAAATGAAGTCAACTTTTTAAAAGTTATTAATAGAAGTATGGTTTATGAAAAATATAATTGAAAAATATGTAAGTAAATATATATATACACACACAAAAGAAAATGTAACTGCAAAATATCTACTGACTCTAACTGGGAAACAGACATCAGGAGTATCAGATTCTTAGTCTAGTTCTTTCTTCTCCTTATGTGAGACTTTTTTTTTCTTCAAAAATAATTTATCAAGCACAAAGAAGATATTCAATTTGTATTTGGTTGCCCACAGTTTTCCCCACTGGTATTGAGCCAGGGAATACCCAAAGGAATAAATTGAAACTATGAGGTGAAATATGGGAAAACAGAGAGAAAGCAGTTATAACTGCAATATTAGAACTTCCATTCTGTATCTGTAAAGTCATGAATTTTCCAAGTTTTACTCTGAGGGTGTGATTCTTGTGACTTAATTGTAGCCATGCAAAGCTGTCTCTGGTGCTGTAAAGAGTGCCACAGCAGTCCTCAGGTTCTGATCCAAACTGTATGGCAAGTTTTGTTCCATGGCTTTCAACCTTGTGCAGATGTTTTGTGTGCCTGAAATAACATGAGTTCTTCTGTTCAGGCACTGAAATTGCAAAAATGTTAGTGGCAGCCACGCAAACTCCCAACAGCAAAATTGATTAGTAAAGACCAAGTAACTTGCAGATTGTGTCTCTCAGCTTACTTTCTGTATCAGCAAATTATTTCAATAGCGCCATGGAGTACAAAAGGAGATTGATGAGTTATGGATAAGCATAGTGAAAGGCAGTCCAAGGGACCATGCACAGCCAAGAGCAGGTCCTAACCTCAGCCCAGTGCCCCTCTGAAGAAGGGGTAGGTCACACTGTTCCTGAAGTAGCGTGAGCTATGCCAGCCAGTTGAGCACTACACAAAATCCCAGAGAAACAGGTCAACATGACCAGGAAATACAATTCTGATACCTTGTTTTTCTGACAGGAGGTGAGAAAAGATGCTGACATTGGTTTCAAATGGAAATGCGTTTTAGTACTCCAATGGTCTCTGAAGGGCTTATTGTAGTCACCCATCACCACTGGTTATCTGTCTCTCCTGACATATATTGTGTGTGTTTCAGAAAACTGAGATTCTTGACATTTCCCGAATTCCTTACCGTTAAAACTCCCTGATCCCCCGTGGGACACCTGGATCTGCAGTGCTATTCAGCAGTTCCAAGTATTCCTCCTCAGTATTTCAGGTAATACTGAGGGGATGAGCTACCCCAATTAAATGAAAGAAAATTTTAGCACATATTAAGAAACCACAGGAAGACAGGACTTTCTTGCCAGACACTTAACTGCTGAATTTTGAAATACCACAACTTCAAAGAGGCTGAGTAGAAAGGATGAACTGGAAATATCCTTTTCTACAAAAGGAAGGTACATACCCATATTCCATAAACCGTTAGAATCCAGATTGTGAATGGCATCAGAAACAAAGGATGTGCAGTCTGTTAATTACAGATTAAGTTTGCTGACACAACACACTTACCTGGGAATACTTACTTCACCAACAGATTAAAGCCATCTTTAACAACCTAATTTACTAGCTGCCAATTTTTGCTATAATCTGCCCAGCAGCTGTGTGTCCAAAGGTTTGCCTGCCTCGTATTGCTGCCTGCTGGATGAGTAACTCAGGAATGGAAAGCAAGAAGAGGAGAAAGAGAATTTTCAAGGGACCTGCTCAAGAATTAATTTATCCATGATGCCAAACCCCATAGTAATCTGTCTTTTACACTTTGTGCTTTTGCTCCGTTCAAGTCCATGGAGCCTAACTAAACCAGCAAAGCACTCTTGCCCTGCTAAACCATGCTTGGTTTAGGCTGTTGCTTTTTTTTGAATGCCTTTTTCCATAGAAGGGACCACTATCAGAGAAACAACACAATCCACTTTCTCTGGAAAAATATCACAAAGAAAAACCAATATAATCCAGAGGCTTCATATGTCACTCTACCAGGATACACTTACTAATCCCTATTAAAAAAACTAAATCTCAGGATGGAAGCAGCTTCAGCCCCTATTCCACTGCAGCCCACCTGCAAAGGCTGAGGTGGGGCAGGGCAAGGGACAGGGACGGAGTCTTGAGGAGGAGCATGAGCTGCTCTGTGGGGCACTGACACTGCTAGAAGTACATAAATGGAAGCAGGTTTTTGTGACCGACAAGTCCCATGGACAAGGATGCATCTCACTCCTCACTCACCTCTATGAGGCCTAGTGGAGCATGGCCAAAGGTAAGAAGACATTATGAAGGCTGCTTTTGCCCTGTTTATACTCTAGCAAACCTTGTTTTCCTCCCTCCTGAGTCATTAAAGCTTCCTTGGCAGCTGTTCTTGTGGCGGGGGGATGGAGGGCTCCTGGCACTTGCAGTGTGATGGTGCATCCTGCTTATGGGAGGGCTCCATGGTGAAGGCAGCACAGTTTTCACAACACAGAAACAGAGGCAGCAGAAATTCATTTTGCACTGAAGAAGAAATTCTGGGTGTCAGAAACTTCAGCTTTACTTTGGCCAAAATTGTTCTGTAGTTTTGCTGGCTCACCTGCATACCATAGGATTCAGAGTAATACTGGTGCTTGGGGCTGCCAGCAATGCAAATCTTCCAGTGACAGAAGTTGCCTCCCAGCATAGAAAGCTAGTATTTCCTCTATTCTAAACACTATGTGATCTCTTTTAATAGTTTTCTTTCCACTGCCTTTCTCTTCTCTGAGTGTCTTCAACACAGGATTGCAAAGGCACCAGTTTCCCTATAACAGGATGTTGTGCTGACAATACGTTGTTTTTATCTCCAGGCTTCACTGGGATGCTTTGGGGGATGACCAGCCTCCCCCATACTGTGCTTTCTTTATTTTAACATGGTTTGAGAGTGACCAGTGTCTGTTACTCCTCTCTCAATTTTTTTCCTTTTTTTTTTTTTTTTTTTGTTTTTCATTTGTCTCTTAAGGTAAAAAAATCCATGGATTTGGGAAGCACGAGGTCCTTTTCTGAGCAGTTTTGAGAGGTGAGTATGACATAAATGCAATAATTACTTTCGTAAGTCAAATTGGCTCAATTCTGGCTGATTATTTTTTTGAAGCTACATTTCAATACAGCTCTGATCAGATCAACCCTTTTCCATAGCAGTGTGTGTTATTTTAAGCTTATCATTACCGTGGGACTTGAATTCATTTGGAACTCATTAATAATCAGTTTAATTCCCTTTCATTAGAAATCTCTTATTGGAGTAACCACTTGTTGTGACAATTCCCATGAAGTCACCATCTTTGCAGATACACGGCTGGTGACAGTGAAATAATATGTAACTTTATATTAAACTAATATTCCCCAAAATAATAAAATGCCTTAATATATTCCATGAATAGGTAATAGAAGATCAGAAAGATGAAAGGTACAAATAGATAATTTCCTTGGTTATCAGAATTCCCCTTTTTTGGTGTGGCACAGTATAGGGATTTTGTATTGCATGTATATGCATCTTTCTCTGCATAATGTATTTTTTTGCCATGTATAATGGAACTCACAACATGAAACATTGACACATGGCCAGTGAAGACAGTGTCCTTCCCAACAATAACACAATGGCTTGGCAGTTCATCATGCCTGAAGAGAAGAATTTGTAATCAAAGACATTGAAAGTCTGTGAAAGAGAGGGTTAATTAAAAAAAATAATAATAAAGAGCTCTTTCTTCTTGGAGAAGGGACTGCAACCTTCTCTGTTTTTCTCTGAACTTTCAGTGAGCAAACATATTTGTATCTTGACCCTCTTTCCAAGGTAATGTTTTTGTAGAAATACTTGTACCAGGCTAACAAAGCTGTGCACAAGTATTTATGCTGCTCTCAAGGGGTGTCAGTATGTCACATTTCCCTGAACAATAACAGGCTGTAGAGCATGAAGAAATTTTAAGCAGCTTTGAAAAACTTGGAATAATTCCAATGTTTTGCATGTCTTCCATGTGTATAACTACTCCATCATGTGCCAGAAAACTAACACAATAGTTCTGGCTAAATTTGGTGAGACTAAGAATTAAGAAAGAGCCTTTCCTATGCCCACACTTCTGCTGATAACTTCTGAATTCTCTTCTGCAAGACGAAAAGTATAGTCAGCTAAAGCTGGGTCTGGAAGCAAATCCCCTTATTTGAAGCAGGATGAGGACAGGAACAAGGACATGTCCTATGAGCAATTAGTTGCCTGTTTTGCTGTCCAGCCTTCATCCCACATCAAAGATGGCAAACATCTCAGGGCAAAAGTTTCTCTCATTTCTTTCAGATCTGTGGCTGGAAGCAATAGGAGACTGCCATTCCTGTTGTCTTTAAATGTTGGCTTGATCCATGGGAAAATAGTATCTGCTGCACCATCGGCTGTGCCGAAGTGGCAATGACTCTGTGCCAGGCAAAGGACTACAACTCATCTGCCCAAATGTAATGTGCACGGTTCTCTGCAAATTGGTCAACTAAACCACTCTTTGGCCCATGGCAATGAGACTTCTCTTTCTGAAGGGGGCATTTTTACTGAGTTCATCTCAAGCAACTGGAAGTGCCAGTTTCTCTCTAGGTACCTTAGTGAAAACCTAGTTGATACCTTGGGTGTCCTAGTTGGCCTATGGGAAGTACTGCCAGGAGGAGTCACTCCCATCCCCGATGACAGTGCCCTGTGATCTCCCTTTGGTTTTCAGCATGAGGAGATAAAGCTCCCGATGGAGCAAAGAGTTTCCTTAAACTGTTTTTTTCAGATGCATTGTGAGGAAAGAGACCTTCATCCTCCTAATGAGCAAATGTGTTCAAAGTAAATGCACTCCTTGAAGGGCGTTAATGCTTTCATCACTACTGGCTAATGAGCCTGAACTTGCACCTTGTACTAGATACTAATCAGATTCCTCTTTCTGTAGTTTCTAAAGCAGTGCAATTTGGGCTGCCAGCAGGCAGTGCTGCTGTTTAAAAATAACCAGACATGGATGTTCTCATTCAATATTTCTGTCACAGAAGTTAGTAAAGGTCTAGTCCCAGCCAAGACTGGGGCCCATTTTAATATGCATTGCATTTTTAGTTTCTTTTAAAGTTTATTATTAACTTATTCTGTTTACAAAATCAAATAACAAGACCTTTAATTGTAAAGTAACTACTTCTTTTATAAGATAATTTGATTTTTTCCCTCAAAATTTCAGATTACTTTAGGTGTTGCTTTTTTTTTAATCATTTGCATAATCTACAACACTTTCAGGATTTTCTTACTTTGCATAAATCAATTTTGCTTCTTGTTCACTTCATCACTTTCAAGGGGATTCTTTTCTGCTTTACTGGACTTAAATTAATCCTCTGGAGGAAGCAGTGTCATGACACGGCCAGCATCAAAATCTGCATAATGAAAGCATTTTTTTCCATTTAAATTGGCACTCAAGAATATCACTGCTCATTAGCAGACTTTAGATCTTTTATTTCATTTTAAGTGAGAAGGACAAGCATTCTTTCCCTAATATGACTTTCTTGCATAAGAATTTATTCAGAGGTCTTTAAATTTATTGCAGTGCAAGTTAGATGCTTAAATACCTTTAAAAAACAGTCTGTGTGATTTGTAGAGTATTAACATTGCTAGCAAGACTATCAAAATTGCCAGGCTTGATCAGAGTGGTGATCTGTCTCATCTGGTTCCTCTCTGGGGTTAAAACTGATCTGAGAAGATGGTTGAATAATGGATGGATGTGGAATCACTTATGATGAAAGGGGAATTTCTGCCTAATTCTAGGCACTCAGCAGATGGTTTTGCTGGTGATGATCTCAGACGAGGCTTAATACGAAATCTGTACTGAAACTTTTAACTGAGAAGAGTGCTCAGTAGAACACAAGGAAAGCTTCAGAAAAAAAAAAAAAGGTTCTTATGTTGGAAAGGGGTGAGATGCAAAATTTGTGTTGCTTTCCTCTTAGGTAGAAGCTAGCATACAGCTGCAAAGCAGCCACATCTATTTCACTAGAAATCTCCAGGGCTATTTAGCCTTCCAGGATACATGCCCTCACACTTCTCCACAGCCTGAAGGTTTTATCACTAATAATTCTGTATTTATTTTTCACAGTTTCAAAAGGAATATCTATAGGGGAGGAAGAGCAGTTCCTGCCCTTGGGCCTGTAGCACAGCTGCAGCTTGAGCTGTAGCCTGGGTCAGCCTCAACACCCAGAGGCTGCCCACTGTTGGCTTGTCTCCATGGCCTTGCTTCAGGCTCCGATACGCCTGTCGTGCATGACTCAGCTCAGGCTTCCCCAGACAATGCTACTGATTTAACGATCGCAGGCAATCTGCCGTCTGCACTGACCTTTTCCATTCTGTCCTGTCACATTTCCTCGCAGAACACATGTATCACTGGGTTTGGTCCAGTTGTCAAAAATAGCATTCTCTTTCTTTGTATGATGAAGATTATTTCCTTTACTTCGCTTGCAACTCTCTGTTTGCATTTGAATATTTTACAGGATCAGGTAGCAATGATATCTGCTCGCCTTTTGTTGAGTTTCCTGAGTTATGAATGAGAAGTCGCTTTTGTCTGCCAAATATGATGATAAAGGGCATTAAAAGGCTCAGAAGAAAGTGTTGATGCACCTATTTCTCCCACATAAATGTGTATTTTCCAGTCATTGACTATTTTGTTGTCATTGCTATGATGTAGAAGGAACACAATGGAATAAATTGAACACAGGGAGCCTCTGATAAGAAAATATGTGTTTCAGAAATGACATTGGCGGTTATATTTAATTCGGTAACATTTGTGACAGACTTTTTTTTAAATTACTTTCCTAGTTAGTATGTATTATTCCAAAATACATGCCTTTGATTTCAGAAATTGTGAGGAGAAATGAATAATTTTCCCACAATTGTTGAATGTCTTGTTTGTTTTACATATTTTGTGCCAAGTAAAAAAATCTGTTTACGCAAAATTTATTCATGCTAAAACTTGAAAATGATTACATGCTAGAAAAGTGGAAGACACGGAGATTTTTTTATTGCAAGATACTTTAAAAATAAGACTTCTGTCTGACAAGTTTCAAGGTACACACTCCTGTTTCATTTTCCATCAGTCTTCCCCTAATTCCCTGATCTGCTCTGAAATAAACATAAGAACAAAGTAAGTGCTTTTTACCCTGGGTCAGCATTATTTTCTAGTTCATTTATCAATGTTTTTCAAATGAATTACATTGGTTGGTCAGATGTATAACTGAATAGAATTAACTCTTTTTGGAAAATGTATCCTATTTTATCCCAATATCTTTTGAGAGCTGCATTTGTGAAGGCACTCACATTTGCTGCATTCATGGACAAGATGCCTGGACCTGGGGCAAGAGGAGAAGAGTGGGAATAGTGACAGTCCATCATTTGGACACTGGCAGGGTGAAGAGGGGGAAACTTCACCCTGTGTTATTTCAAAGCTTATGTTGCAGTTACTGGATAAAATGGTTAGTGAGTGTAAAGGCATGGTGTAACTTGGACCTAAATCTTCCATTTCCTGTGTGACTATGCCAAACCCTTGGCAAGGAGGGTATAGCCATGCTATTGAAAGGCAGGGACCTTGCTCAGCCCTTTGGATCAGCGTTGGTAAAGCATACATACATTTCACAGCACTGACCTGCGCACTGAGCCACCTGCCAAAGAGATGTTGCTTTCTGATAAACATTTTCTTTCTGTCAGCCTTGAGCATCATCCTGCTGACAGTATTATCTCTAAGTCTTCCGTGTTCAGGGTGCTGTTTCCTTAGTCCCTAACTCTCTCCAAGCCCTGTACAAAGGTTGGTGATTCACCTGCATGTTTGTACTTGAAAACATTGAATTTCACTGGTTGAGAAATATTTTCCTTCTACCAGCTCTGAGGTTTTTTGCCAAAAAAAAAAGTATTTGACCATTTTATGCCATTGTGAACAGCAGATCCCTGGACTATGGGTGTGCAAGAAGGACAGTATGCAGCAAAACAGTAAAAGAAACCTACTGCAAAAAAGTTACGAGCCTGTTAGAGCTAGAGCTCCCATGGCTGGGATGGAAAGTTTTCTGTCTCCCAGAGCTCAGCTGATCACAGCAGCTGAAAGCCATAAAAAGTAGCAGTCAACCATGTTAGACTCTAATATTGTGGGGTTTTTTTCTATTTGTATTAGGTTTTCAAATAAAAACAGAAAGCATGCTCTTCATCCCAGGAGTTTTCACTCTAATGGGTTGTTAATGAGCTATCAATTACTTATGCAAAAGAAAATACACACATAGAAACACATTACTATTCCTTAGCTGAAGGTTGTCTGCGTTTAAATGTTGGGAGCATTACCTTCTTCACCTGGGTCACTGGCCCTCTGTACATCTTCGTCTGCATTTACTCTATTACAGGTCCAGCATGTAACACTTCAAGCAAGATTGTATATCTGAGGATCATGGACTCATGCTCTAATCTTATGCAACATTGGCAGTTCCCTGGGTAAGTTGATATGTAGCACTTCTCTGCTATCAAGCAGTCCCAGTGTATTATCAATCCTCAAGCCCTCTTGTGAAGCACACTAGCTGTTAATCTTATTTCTAGAGGCACCGTCTCCTTCTTGACTGTGGATTCTTGAATTACAATGGCTAAAAAGCATTTCTGCCCATTCACAAGAGGACTAGAAGCTAAACTTTCTTCCATCCAGCCTTTGTCATCCACACAGTGAGGACTGATCATTGTCATGAGCTTGACCTTGTAATGAAATCAGTGACCTTGAAGGTGGCATAGGCAATACAAATCCTCTTGTTCACCCCAAGTTTAGAAGCCGTTTGCCTGACTCCTTTGATCAGCTTCCTCATGAATGAGGAGCCCTCAGCAAGACCTGCCTGAACCACTTAAGTCTCTCCCTCCCATATGGCGCAGAGGAAGCATTTGTGTGGCTCAGGAGTATCAGGACACAGATTGCTAAGCTCAGTCCTGGGCTGCTATGGATCCTTTTCTTTCCTCAGGCTCCTCTCCTACATATTCCACTCCCCATTAACCCTGTAGTTGTACCCAGGGTATCCTCCAGCCCGGGGACCAACAGCATTGCCTTCCCTGCCCCCTCTCCTTCACTGCCACCTGCCAGAGCTCCCCACGCCCGGGCTGCCTGAGCACAGCAGCATGCAGAGGTGCTGGTAGTGGCAGTGAAAAACAAACAGTATAGAAAGGAATATACAGATGTGAAGAAATGCAACATTTTAAACAGTATAGAAAGGAGGTTTTTATTTTAAAAATTCACTGCTTTTTTCCCGTTTGTGTGAGCGTGCATATTTGTGCATGTGACTCAACCACGTCAAAGGAACTTAATATGCTGGAATTAGCCAGGCTGTTAAGGGTTAAGATATTTATGAACTTATTAAGAGATGAGAACATTATGCGCTGTTCACAATGTTTAATTTTAACTGCCACGCTAGAGAGAATATTTGATTGCATTATCAGTTTATTCTCATTGAATGTTACTTGTATCTTTTTTTTTTTTTTTTTTAACAGTGCTATTTCTGTGTTAGAAAAGATATTTCTCCTAATTGACTGGAAATGGAGGATTTTAATTAGCCAGGCTTTTCATGCAGAGGATTCCAGCTGCTGAAATCCTGGGCCATTATAGGGTTAAATGTCAGTCTATAAGATTAATGACTTCACTGAAACCATTTTATCACAGATACGGAAAATAAATCCCCTTCCCAGAAAGCCACAAACCATGTGTGCCATTAAGGAAGGGAACTGCACAAACCAATAAAACCTGATTGCTCCTTCACCAACAAACCCCAGCAGTATGACAAAAATCATTATAAGGATCAAAGTTGCTGAGCTCCTTGGCTAGTGCTGATGCTGTGGGGCTGAAATATGAGGTGTACTGCCTAGCCAGGGTGACTTTCTCCATAGACGCTCAGAGACTGTGCCCTCAGCTGGGTTTCTCAGCACAGGAAAGGAGGAATATGTGCTTTCACGCTGGGTTTATGTGAGTGGGAATATCCATTGCTGCTGCATCAAGAAAATAGGTGCTGGTTTTTATCCTGAGTTTAAAGCTCAGGTTTGGATTCTCAGAGACTGCTGCTGGGATGGACACGATGTGGGGGTGTGGCCAGGCTTCAGGGTCACAGCCAGACAGTTATCAAATTTACAACAGCTCTGAATTAAGACTTAGGTGTTCGTTTTTTTAAATTTCCAATTTATCCTCCTTCCTTAAAAGTAAAAAATCTTCCCACCACCCCATCTTTCCCCTTCCTTATGTGATTCAACACATAGCTGGCTGTAACTATAATAAGATGCAGCAAATGATGCACCTACTGACTGACAGTGGCATCCGCAGAACATGCAGGAGCAAAATGAAGAGAAATCTCTCCTGGAGCACAAACATTTAGCAGTGGCAAGAACAGTGCACTGAATTTTGCACAAACGTTTGACTGCATGAGTTTTAAGGCTTGCTTGCCCACAGGTAAGGAAATTAATTTGATGTTTAGATTAGGTTCGTGTCTACACACTGTAAGTATGGATTTAGTGGCTTTTTGGCCAGAAATGAAATCAAAGATGCTCAAACCCACTGCATTTAAAATGTTCTCTTTTCCAGGACTAAATCCTTAAGGTTTTAATTGTTAGACAGCCAAAACTTTGTCTTGATGAGGACAGAAAAATAACACTCTTTGAACCACAGAAAAATGTATCTTGTCTGAGTGGGTGACTCCTCTGAAACTGCTGCCTCACTGTGAACTTCTTTTCCTGCTAAGGAAAAGAACTATATAAAAATAAGTCCTCTAGGGCAAGAACTGCATCATCTTACATTACACTTTTAATTTTTCAATGCAAGACTGCTCTGCAATTTTGCAAAAGCAGCTCTCAGAAGTAGTAGCCATCTTTATTTTAGCAGGCTGAGAGGCATAAATTCCTCATTCTCAAGGAAGGTCCTGTACACCAGTACCACGGACATACACAAAATACCCACCTACTTAAAAAATATTAGGCTGCAAAAACAAGCACTGAAGAGACAGTGTGACAGTTATTTGTACAACTTCAACTCAGCCCACTTGCATGACCGTTGTGGCACGGTCTTTCACAACCTTTCTCACTTGGTCTTCTGCACTGTGCGGTGCATGGGAGAAGGTAAGGCACTCATTGAGAAAATGGCCAATATTTCATTTTATTTCCCTTTTTCTCCAGATTGTATCCACAGGCCTTGTCTATTTTTCAAACCAGTTCTGGATAAAGATTTGTCTATTTTCCCATGGCCTTTTCTTTAGCCTTATTATTACTTCTGACTGCTTCAGACACTGGTTTACTGGCATTTTCTTGTAGATACTGCCTCCTTTGGTGGATGGAGGATTGAGGCACTGAGAGATCAAGGTCAGGGTTGTGTGTGCCTGACTGAGACAACTGGACCTGCTTTCTCTTGAGCAGCACACACAAGAGCAGTGTAGCTGTTCAGGGCATTGTTCCCATGTACTTCAGCTGCAGGTACTGTAATATCTACGATGGTGGAGAAAAGAAAAGGACGATCCTATAAAAAAATAGGAATGTCTGATTCTTGCCAGTAGGCTTAAGTGACTGGACTTTGCAGTGATGAGGGAGAATAACAGAAAGATGATTCAAGAATAGCTGGACTCCAGCTGGTACTGCCTCATTGTGGAGAGTCTGTAACAGAAGCTCTGCCAGGCATCAGCTGCCGTATGCAATGGGGAGCACCAGGCTGGGCCATGACCGAGGAATTTAGTCTATCCCAGTGCCATGCACAGTTATTGCTTCCCAAGAACAAAACCCGTGTGACAAGACTGGCCCCACCATGCAGCCCAGTACAGCTGCCTCTTCCTGTCACAGCTGCAGGGTCTCCTTGGGCACGTCTCACCAACAAGGGGTCTGCACTGCAAGGGTAAAGGAGCAGCATCACCTTGTGTGGGGAGGAGTCCTGCTGGGATATCCTTGGACCCCAATTCCCCTGTAGTCTTCCCTGAAATAATGAGCTGTAAGAAGGAATTTTCTTCTTACAGAAAGTTACACAAAGGAACTACGCAAGTTCTTTCATTCTGCTTTTGCATCCCAAAATACACAACTTTCTTTCTGTTACTGTATGATCTTCAGTTACCATACAAAAATAAATTATTTGCAGGAGAATGAGGGCAAGCTGAAAACTTATTTATCACCCAACCATTATGATGTGGTTGATGATCAAACAACCTGTGAAGCTGAGATAATTTTCTTCATCTTCAAGTAGCCACTGGAAAGCCTCATTACATGCCTGAAGTTGCATTGCTTAGCAACAACATTTCAGAAATTCAAGTTATCAGCATGATCACTAATAAGACGGTAAGCTGCAAAAGAATCCTGAATAAACTAGTTCATTTGCATTTCAAAATAAATGAGAGTAAATGTCAGATTGTGTTCTGAAGTATATGAACTCTTCTTAGCATAGATATATTGCATTTACTCAAGCATTTGTACAATAGAGACAAACCTGAAATGCTTCTAAAATTCTATAAATACAGCATATCTGTGGGCTCCAGATATTTTACTACACTTCAACTATTTACTTTAGCTAAAGAAGTCTGCTATCAGCAAAACATGCTGTCAAAGTGTGGCATACACAAGAACTATTAGAAGTGTTATTTTCTGTGACAGGACACAAGTATGAATGAATAAAAAATATAATGTACAAGATTCTGCAATGTACAAGATCCATTTGAAGGACCATTTGATTTATAAAACAATAGTTCTGGAACACTTTCTTAAACTTCACAAATATCCAGGGAAGAAATTTGTTAAGTGTCATTTGAAAACCCTTCATGGCCTCTGTGTAAAGATGTAGACACTTAGGAGTGGCATTGTTCACAAATCCAGAATAATTCTAGGAGGTTTCTGTAGCCCTGGATTTCTGGTGAAATGTACAGAAAACAGTGCCATGGGAATGCTCAGTGGAAGTGAAGTGAATGATAGCCCAAGCCTATTGGTGACATGTTGCCTTTCTCACCTGATCATAATATGGAGCTGATTAGCAACCAGGAACAGAAGTTCTATCAGTGAGGCAGTTGTTTTGAACTTGTCCTCATTTTGTCTCCAGAGAATTAATCTTGAAACATTTTCTTCATTCATAGGAATAGTATTTGGGGGAGAAACCCCACTTATTCCCATTCTTCTGGAGGCAAGCCTCACTTACTTGGTGGGCAGAGAAAAGACATTGTCTTACTTAACTACTTGTAGCCAGTAGGCTTCTTCTCTAGCCAGCATGGGTATGGATATTCAGGCACTTCCAAAGGATGCCACATGCCATCAGTGTAAAACCTTCTCTTTGACTGCAGAGGAAACCTCCTAACCATCTTTGACTCATTGCTTCAAAATGCATACACTGAACTGGAGGAGATGAATTTATTTCTAAGAGCACCACTGGGACAAAGTCACAGCAGTGTAAGCTCTGAGAGCAGGATGCACAGGAATGACCTTAGAAGACCAATAAGGGTTCAAGGAGAGGCAGGCAGACAGGAGGACTATCCAGGGGGAAGGTAACTCATGAACCTCACCCAGACCACCACATCATGACCTTTCAGAGTACCTTTTTCCATAGATTCTTTGGCTTTGTGTAGGACCCAGGATGGACAGTATTCATGTGATCAACAGTTGAAACTCTTAGTTTTATTCAGTAAACTCTAGTCTTCATTCATATTAGGTATGAATTACTAGTTTATTCACTGTTGTTAATCTCAATGATTTTGCAAACTATCTTTCCTGAGTACTTGTGAGGTGCAAAGGAAAAGAACTGGATAGTGAGGTTTTACTGTTGGGAGACTGATGTAGTTTAAGTCTCGTGCGGTCCCAAGGAAGTCTCATCACATCAGTATGATGAATGGAGAAGCTTCGATTTATTGA
>JAWWES010000115.1:65604188-65614681 GCA_035583135.1 Lophotriccus pileatus
AAAACACATTCTCTCTTTTCAATTAACAAAATGGAAGGATTAAATTTTCCTTCATCCCAACTTTTGGCAACATTACCTCAAATTAGGAGCAGTTAAGCTAATCATGTTCTGCACAAGTTCTTCTTGGTCCTCCAAGGCATTCTAATGCTCCCCTACCCACAGGACAAGCTGCAAGTGCAGCGTGCGTGGGGAGTGGTGTGATACTGGAGAAGAAGGGCATCCTTTCTAGACATGTTAGAACTATGGGTCTCGTGTCCTGCTTCACTTTGTTTTGTCTTTTGGACTCTTAGTATTGGCTAAGTATATGTGTGTAACTGCAGCATGTGTGCCTGAAAGCACAGCCATACCATAAATGTTATTAACAATATGTTCTTATTTTCCCAGCACCCCTAGGATGACAGAATAAATTAAGTCCTGCACAAAATGTTGGTTGAAGGAAGGGATGTGAATACTCTTCCCCTCTCTGTAAGGTACCCAGCAGAGGGTGCAGTCCTCTGCCCTACATGCAGCTGCACAACAAGATTATGTAAGAAGGACATGGTCCTGCTGGAACAGGTCCAGAGGAGGGACATGAAGCTATTCAGAGGGCTGGAGCATGTCTACTATGAAGACAGGCTGGGAGAGTTGGAATTGTTTAGCCTGGAGAAGAGAAGGCTCAGGGGTGACCTTACAGTAGCCTTCCAGTACCTAAAGGGGGCTTATAAGAGAGCTGGAGAGGGACTTTTTACAGGGGTTTGTAGTGACAGGACAAGGCAAGTGGTCTTAAACTGAAAGAGGGCAGATCTAGATTAGATATTAGGAAGAAATGTGAGGGTGGTGAGACACGGACAAAAGTTGCCCAGAAAAGTTGTGGATGTCCCATCCCTGGGAGTGCAAGGGATGGGGCATTAAGCAATCTGGTTTAGTGGAAGGTGGCTATCCCCATTATAGGGGGGTTGGAACTGGATGATCTTTATAAGTACCTTCCAACCCAAACCATTCTGTGATTCTAGGATTAGATTCCTTTATTAAAATAATAGCAGTCTCCCAAATAAAGCAGAAGTTTTCTTTTTCCTTCTAAAAGCTACACTGTTGCTCAGGAGCTGAGGGAATGCAGACGGATTAGAGGTGTCCGGGAGGAGCGCTGAGGAGGGCTGTGGCCCTGGGGTGAGGCGGGATGGCTGCAGAGGAAACCAGCTCTGGTAGAAGCAGTGGGGCTGGGGGCTGGCAAACTGGGGAAGATGGAGATTGTCTTCTGCGGCCTGCCCTGAAGGAATCATGGCTCCCACGTTCCCCTGTGGTAGTGGGACAGCCTCAGGCAGAGGGCAGGCTGGGAAAGGTCTGCCCACAGCTCCTAGGAAGGACTGTCTGTCTCCTACATTAGCTCTGGGATTCTGTAATGAAGACCAGGGGAATTTTTGCCACTCTCTGTTGCCTTTCCCATGCCATCCACAGTCTACAAAGTAATTTGGGCCCTGCCTGCTCTCCCTTCACAGAAGGCAAGATGACAGCCATAGCCAAGATGCTGCCAGCATCATCCTTCTCACCAGTTTCCTTTCTTCTGCTACAAAGTGGTGCCTGCTGAGGGTCCAGGCATCCCTATCCAAGGCTTCCCTATCCAAGGCTTCCCTCCTCGCCACACTTTACACAGTGTTTCAGATGTGTCAGATAGGAAATGTGCTGTTTGCTGTAGTAAAGCAGCCAGGAACACAGATTTTTGTAGCCCTTTGAGGCGGTTTTAATTCATTTCCTTTACTTTCTCACAGCAGAGGCAGGATTGCTTCCCTTGTGGACACAGAGCCTTTCTGCCTGTGTGGCCTTGAACACTTCAAAAAGCAAGCACTTTGGCAAGGAAAAGGTGAAGAACACATTTTCCTTTCCCCACAGCACAAATCCACCAGTATTTGCTTTTGCAGAAGCAAATATATCCCAAATAAGAGAGGATTTTAAAACTTAAAAAGTTGGAAAGGAAGGCTCCTTGCCTTTTCAGTCCTAGTGCACAGGAGTATTGCCTGGTGGTGATGAATAAAGGCCACATGAGGCAGCCAGAGGCTTAGGCAAAAATTTTTTCACCCAAATCTTAGCTGGTGTAAACCATTTCTGCTTAACCCTGAGTCAGAAGTCTGAAGAGTCAGGAACAATTAAAAAAAAAAAAAATCTGTGCCAGATTAATTATTTTTGTAAGGAAGACCACAAACATATATTGCTCTCTCTCTCCTGAATTTTGTTTTTTTGAGAATAAGTTTAAGAAAAAAATGAAAAAACTGCAGTGTAAATAAAACCTCTTTTTTGCATTGTATGTGGCTTTGCTGGCCTTGGGAATTGCCCTGCAGTGGTGATCCCATCCCCTGACACATTTCTTTCAGCAATTATGCTAACTATGTACAATGTCTTCCTGGCTTTAGAGCCCTGTTGTTCAAAGGCAGTGTCTCTTTTGCCTACTCATCTCTTTCAATCTCTATCTTTGCTTGCATTACCTATATAATTTTTTTGTTTTCTGCTTTGCTAGTTTATGCAGTAAATTACAGTAGCGTGCATGCTTTCCATTACATATATCATTTCAAACAGAAATTTTCAATCAATTTTGTATGTCCTAAGTACACTCGAAAAGAAGCATGTCTTGCTTGAAATCCCATTTTTTGTGACATTCAGAAGCAACATCAGCAGTCAGCTACAATCCTTTTAATTACTTTTTCTTTGATTAAGACAAATTTATTTCCCAGAGTTATGTGTTTGCACAAAAATACAAAATGCAGAAAAATCCTAAATCAACAAAATGACACTAGTTTTGAAAACTACCCTGACTGCAAATATTTATCACTTGAACATCTGTCAGAGCTGTAAGTCCTAGAAACATTCATACTAAGTTTTTTGTTAATGCACATGGAAGGAATGGTGAGGAAGCGAGCTTAGAGGCAAAATTATACTGCATAAGAAATACAATCTAATTAAGTGTCAAAAGTACATGGATATTAATTTTGTCTCCTGTTCTTTCCTAAATAATGCTCAAAGCTTCTTCTGTTGTTTTTTAAGTTTTCTCCCTCTGTTACCTCAGTTCAAGAGGTTCAAGTGGAAAGAGATGCTGATAAATTTCTGAACATAATTTCAAATGGAGATAAAATGGATTTTTTTTTCCAGTGGGGCCCAGATAGCAAACTCAATATTACTTTTTACATGAAAAATTCCACATCTTATCAAAATTCAAGAAGGTGTGTGTGCACCTGGGAAGCAGTTGTTGAAGGAGCCAGTCTGTATCCATTCATCCCAAATGATCCACCTGTTATCCAGCTGACACCCTTCTCTTATAGTGCAAACTTTAATTTCAGTCCCTGTGGTGAAAATGACAAATGACTAAAGAGCATTCAGCTCACGTTGGGAATGCAATGTGCTCTCAACAAACAGCTAGAAAAGAAGGTCAGTCACCAAGGATAGGATTGTCCTAATTGAATAAATAAATACTCAAAGGGCCTTCAGGATGTTACCAACTCTGCAAGCTACAGCTTGAGACGCTCTTCTGGCCCTTGAGGGGCAGAGCGTGTCAGCACCACATGCCAGGTCTGTCAAGACAAATGTTTAATAGGCTTAAGGAGACATCTAGGTTTGCTATAATAAGAACCTGAGGATGGCCCTGCTGGGTCGAAGCCAAGATCGCCCAGCACATTTTCTCTGGCAATGGCCTGCAGTGACTAGGGAAGAGTGTAAGACCTGGGTGGCAGTGTATGGTACTCTTCCAGCCTCTGCTTGTATTCAGCACCTGAGTTAGAGGTGTTTCCTTTGCATATGACAGATCTCAATGGATTTTTCTTCTGTAATATTCCTTCTGCAGACTCCTAGTTTGGCCTTTTTGGTGTCCTCTCTGTCCTGCCTACTCTGGTGACAGGTTTGTAATGCACCACCTGGTCTGCCTGCGTCAGTATGAGTATTTCTGAGAGGGTACAAAGACAAAACAGACTGCTTCTGTGGGAACAACTTCTGAACAGTCGCCTGAAGAATGATTCTGAGCACTGTGTAGCAGACAGGCAGATTGGTGTGGCAAAATCACCAACAACTAGATGCAATGCACTAGAAAAGACATCCTAAGAATAACTTATATTTTTGATCAGAAGCTGAAGGCATGTTCTAAATTTCACAATGACCTTAGGCCAGGTAAGGAAGACCAAGTCCATGAATGGCCAAGCTGAGGCACAGCAAGGTCAACAGAATTGCCTTTCTCTGTGTGACTCAGAGGCAAAATGGGACTAGGAAACTGCTGTACTCTAACCACAGTACTCGTGCCCAGCTAGGGTACAGGACATGACTATAAAAACAAGGGTCATCTTCTTTGGCACCTCAGTGCCAATAGGTTTTTTTCCCTGAAAGTATGCTTTTGAAAGCTGAAAGCCACTTTGGACTAGGAAGAGTTTTTGCAGGAGGAAGAAGGACCATGTGGCCAGTTTTCACAGCTTCATTTTTCTGTAGGAAGAGTAGTCGAGAACTTCTGACACTGTGTTTGCAATAAGGACACACCAAGACAATAGTCTTCCTCCTCCTTTATACCCACAGCAGCTCTTTGATTTTACCAGTGTTGATTTATAATGTTAGAAATTCCAGTGCTAAACCCAGGAATATCAGGTATTATCCAAGACTCCTTATAGACCCATCATATTCTCCATAGCTTTGAAATCTGCTACATTTAGGGAATATTTTATTTTTCCCCTGTATTTTACTATTGCAACTCATCATTGACTAAAACTGTTCAGGTGATCTTGGCTGAGTACTGAATCATAGGATCTGTTGTAGCAGGATCCAAAGCTGGCAGCTCCTTGGAGAAAGAAAGTTACCCAAAGCACCCTGATACTTGTGGTTTCAGGTTTGCTGTTGGTCTGGGCAGCATAAAGGTACTGTATTAAGGATAACCAAGGCTCTACATAAACTTTTAAAAAATGGTCAGGAATGTTGACTGTCCGAAGAGACACGAGTTTCTGGAAGAAAGTGCTCAGCTCTTCTTAAAAAAAAAAAATAATATTTATTTCAGGCTGGATCCCTGAGAGCATTAGTGGGTCTTGGCAGCTCATTTTTGTAAGCGAGGGTTTTTTTGGATGCCAACTCAGCATTGTGCAGATCATAAAAAATGCTCTAGACATGGAAAAACCTTGTCTTTTAGGGTTTTCCCCCACTTTATTTATTTATGGCGGTGGAGTGGGGGCAGGGTGTATTAGATCTGCAGCTTCTCTAGGCCAGAAAATTCTCATTCTTCTGTAATTTAAATTTCTGTCTTATCTCTAAACTTAACACCTTGCTATACCCATCCCCACTCACAATTTTTTGTCCATAAAAAAAATGTGTTACTGAGCAATTTGCTTTGAACTTGCTCCTTCTTTTTTTCCTTTTAAGTATCGCTAACTTTCATTTTTTGCATGTTTGCAGATTCTGCAGCATAGGATGTCCTCCTGTTGCCCTTCTTTCTGATGTTAAAAAACTTGCTCCATCCCTTTGCAAGTGACTTTCTTCTATCAGCCTGCAAACAACAAAAGGGGCTTTAAGGATAAAAGGAAGAGGAAGCCAGATTCACTTTTTAATAGTCTGGGGACTGGACACTATCCCCTATAACATTGGAGCATGACTGCAAAAGCCTAGAAATGATTGAATTAAGCTCACACATGTAATGTCTTGTTCCCACAGGACA
Source organism: Lophotriccus pileatus (assembly GCA_035583135.1). NCBI lineage: Eukaryota > Metazoa > Chordata > Aves > Passeriformes > Tyrannidae > Lophotriccus > Lophotriccus pileatus. The sequence goes on from JAWWES010000115.1 coordinate 65,609,833, forward strand.
GACTCAGGTGGACTTTAATCACCGGTCTTTTGCTAAAAAGATACATTAAAAAAAACCCAAACATGATCTGCAATCAATATGATATTATTCTTTCCTTTTCTTGCTTTCCACTTTGCTGCTTTCAGTCTGACAATACCATAACCTTCAGAGTCACCTCTGCAGAGATCCTGCTCCCTCTGGAGCAGCAGTGGATGCTCTGCAGCCATTTGCCTCTTCCCTGAGGTTAGATAATAAAAAGTTTCACACCTGAACATTTGTATCTTCTGGTTTATGCTTTTTCTGGATGGTTTATGTTTTTTTTCTGGAATCTGCAGAGTTTTGTGCCTTGAAAATGGTACAGATACAATCCAAAGAATGTAATTTTCTCCATGTACTATGACTCAATTTATTTTCAACAGCCTTTCTAGAATTTCCTCTTTTCAGAGAGGTGCTGGTGCCCCCTGTGTTCACGTTAACTACTTCAACATTAGCGCTTCTTTATACACAAATGTGTTTCCTTAGAAAGCTTTGCTTAGCATATTATGTACTCTTAACATACCAAAGCAATTATTCAAAGCAATTTTTTAAAAAGAAGCCCAATTGCACAACAATTTAGACTTTGACTCTTCAGATGTAATCTTCTTACACTGATAATCAACTCTATTAACAAGAATATGTTATCACACTGATTAGAAATATCGCAAATTCTGAGTCAATAAAAGTAGAGCATTTTTTCACTTGCAGAACTAGGCTAGGCCACTGAAAATAAATATATATTTTTGAAAAGTATTGTTCTAAGCACATCAAAGCAGCAGTATTTTTGCAAAGTTTAAATTTGAAGGTGCAGGATGATATGATCATGCTGCAGTATTAATTTCCTGCATAAAAATAAACTGCTTACTACAGATCGGAGAGATCAGATGACATTTAATTGATTCCAAGTTCAATAGGTGTAAAGAACAAGATAAGCTGACATGATGCCCTGGAGAATAAGATCGTGAACAATTTAAGGTCAGAATAATGTTATGATCGGTCGCTTGTGGGACTGTTGTCTGGTAATATGTTCTGGCCATGGAGATTTGAGTTACCCGAGCCATCTCTTTTACAACCATAATAAAAATGAATAAGAGTAGGTTATGTCTCCCATTCACTGATTTAATGTCAAAGCTGATGGCATCTGGTGGTGGATGTCTCACTGTGAATGTCCTGATGACCTATGTTTTCTAGTAGTCTGTTGCTTTCAAAGCAGTAATTGAAGGCAGAATTGATTCTTTCACATTGGTCAGCAAAATAGTAAGGACTTGAAGAGAAGAAGTTCTCCTCAGGTCAAAGCAAGAGCTGATCCTTCAGGACAGGGTAATGCTGGGGCTACACACACAGATTTTCCAAATATGCTCACTCTTTTCTTCTGCATACTTTGTCCAAGCAGAATTTGGGGACTTGTTGAACATCTTTAGGTGTCTAAAGACGCAAGAGGTTGTTGTTGAAAGCAATAGGAACCAACACCAAGGTGATTTGAAATTGTGATTGGAATGGGCACAGCTACATTGGCAAGCTCCTTAAAAACCAGACAAAGATTGATAAGCCTGGCCCTCACACCTGAAACAACACGACAGTGAGCAGCTGGTGTTGTGATGGCTCAGATGGACTTTGACAGAGTGTTTGAAGTGGGAGAACTTTGCCTAAATAGCATTTACACCTTCCCAAGAACTGTTTTAGCTGCACACTGCAGAGGGAAAAAATTATGTCCTGGAATCGCCAAAACATGGAGTTGTACTACATTTCCAGGGCTTTATAAGATGCTCTAACAAAATCAACACATGATATAATGTAAAGAAAGGCCTGTGATAAATCAGTACCTTAAAACAGCCTGTCTGGTGTTTTTGAAACACAGCACATCCTCAGGTCTGGCTATTGGCCTGGAACACTTGGGGAGGATCTGTGCTGAGCTTGTTTCATCCCCTCCATTAGGAGACGCTTGGCTTTTTCAGCTGGGGAGCCAAAGCCCTACCTGCCAAACATGCCAGAGGGTGGCCAGAGAGCACAGCTCCAGGGCTGAGCTCTGGTGGTGCCACAGATGAGCCATGGCGAGGAACTAGTGAGGAGGTGTCACAGGTAAAGGGCTGGGTGCTCCCATTGCTCCCTGGGGGCTCTGTGCTGTGAAGATGGCTGAGGAAGGCAGGGGGGTGATAAGTGTGGTGGAGCTGAGCAACCCTGCTCTGCCCTCAGCTACAGTATCGTGTCCATCCATGCTGTGCTTTGCATCAGCTCCGAATGCTGGCATCTGAGACTCACCGTATAACTCTGTCCTAAAGCCAGGGTAGGTCTCCCATGGGCCCCCTATTTCTCTTTTCCCTCCTTAAAATACTGTGAGAAAGATTTAACTTTATGAATAAAATGTAAGTGACCTTGAGACTTGGATGTTCTCTTTTTACAGATAGTTAAGCTTTTTGCAGTTTAACAGAGCTATTTGTGCAATGCATTGGTGGCTTGTCGAGGGCTGTACAAGGAGCTTTCTAAAAGCTTGCAGTTATTTTTCAGAGCTGATCCTTTCTTGTGATGCTGTCCTCATATATAACTCTGTCCTGGTAGGTTTACAGCATAGCAGGGCAAATAGCAAGTGCCAGGAAGTAGGGTACGGTGCCTTAGGAGCTGAAGGCTTTGCTTCTGGTTTATGAATGGGATTGCAGCTTTGCTGTCCACTGCTGATGTTTACAATTACTTTTAGGAGGCTTTAGGAAGTGTTTCACTGATTATCCAGCTCGTAACTTCAAGGAAAACATTGAGGTGCTGGAGTGTGTCCAGAGAAGGGCAATGAAGCTGGTTGAGAGTATAGGAGGTATGAGGAGCAGCTAAGGGGGCGAGGGGTGTTTAGCCTGGAGAAAAGGAGGCTCAGAGGTGACCTTATTGCCTTCTACAACTACCTGAAAGGAGGTTGGAGCAAAGTCAGGGTCGGCCTCTTCTCCCAAGCAACTAGTGACAGGACAAAAGGAAACGGCCTCAAGCTGCACCAGGGGAGGTTCAGGTTGGACATCAGGAAGAATTTTTTCCCCAGGAAGGATTGTCAAGCATTGGAACAGATTGCTGAGGCGTGAGAGTTACCAACCCTGGAAGAGCTGAAGAAATGACCAGATGTAGAACTTAGTGCTGTAGTTTAGTTGGCATGGTGGTGTTCGGTCAAAGGTTGGACCTAAGGATTTTGAAGGCCTTTTCCAGCCTTAATGATTCTATGTGCCTAATTTAATTTACTTCTAAGTCTATACATAGAACAACCTAAGGAGCTTGGTATTCAAAGGGACTTCCACCTTCCTGGTCCCCTAGAAACCCAGCAATTTCACAGACATGAAAAAGAGCAGAAATTAAGAGCAAGCTTGTTCCAGGTTTGTGGTCGTTTAGCATACTGCCAGCAGAGGTTTGGTCAAGGTGTCTGAATGTACATGCAAAACTCTCATGCAGAAAGCTGCTCTCTCTTGTACCTGCAGGTCTGTACCACCTTTCTCACATGATGCCCTAGCTTGTGTGCAGTGCAAACAATTGAAACCATTGTTCCCATCTCTGTACATGCCCATGAAGGTAAAAGCAGTCTCAACCACAGGTTTTGCTTCTGCTGTAGGAAAAATGGACTAATTTGACCCGGTCACAATAAAAATGTAGGATAAATTTGGTAAACACAATGTCAGTGGATCAGAATTTAAATGCCATCCAGCAGTAAAATGAGGGAGAGCAGGAAGCAATAAAACTCAGCAGTATTAAATTCATTATAGTGCATAACTGTTGTGGTATTAATGAGATTGTTTTGCACACATACAATGTGTGCAATGCAGCTGAGCTGCTGTCAGTATAACAAGCTTTATCTTTTTACTCCCATTCCTATGCACTTTTAAGTTCATACTGGAAATGATGCATAAATGGAAATTTTATTTTCTTCTCTCTTTCAATTGAAAAGAAAGACACCCCCCTCAAAACTCATCTTCCAGCATTGCTGTCACCTCCCACACATTTCACATATTTTAAAGATTCACTATGAATAGAACCACACACTCACATTCAAAGTAAGTCAACTTCTTATTTATTTTGGGGTGAAAAAAAAAACCAAACTTCTTAATGAGCATAGACTTCTTGGGTGGGAGAACTTGAAAGCCTTACTAGTGAGGGCTGCAGCTGCAGTACTGCAGGCTGGGAACCTGTTGTTACCCTGATCTCAGCCTTCCCCCTGAGGTAGATCAGCCAAGCTCTGTCCAGCTCCTTCCTGGGCACAAGCAGTCAGAGAACTAAGTCAACGCAACATTCAGAGTGTCTGGAATTGCTCTGAGCTGGAGGAAGCTGCAGGCCTGCAGGGCAGAGACTGTTGTAGGCAGCCAGCTAAATAAAATGTGGTCAGAAGTGACTACAGTGAAGATAATTGGAAGGTAGTGATCACCAGCAGACACGCTGTTTTATGCCTCCAGAATACACTTACCCAGAGAGGCTCATCAGACCAAACAGGGCTTCAGTAATGAAGTCAAGTGTTAGGAAATGGGCTTGCCATTGCTGGACAGGATGGAGTAAAGTCCTGACAGTCCTGTGCCACCATCCCTGCTGTTGAAGCAATTGGGTGAGCAGTGAGCTGAGCCCACGTCACAGCTGCTGTGCACCACGCACAGGGTTTGCCAGTGAGCTCCTGAGACAGGCTGCATGGGCTGTCAGCTGAGACATGAAGCAGGTTACAGATGTTTTGATCGGTTAAAACTACTTTAAAATATACAAGCCACTCATAAAATTTGCAAGTTGAGTCTGAAAATCCAAGCCTCTGCTCTAAAAGACAGAGGAGACCAGCAGCAGCTTCTGCTGGAACAAGACTGCCAGGGCCTTCTCCAGGGCAGCTCCCCAG
>JAWWES010000115.1:65615994-65626808 GCA_035583135.1 Lophotriccus pileatus
CTAAAGTGTGATTAAGGTCTCCCCTGAGCCTCTTTTCTCCAGGCTAAACAACCTCAGCTTTTCATATCATTTACCCTCTAGACCCTTGACCAGCCTTGTTGCCCTTCTCTGGACATGGTCCAGAACCTTAACCTCTTTCTTGTCGTGAGGGGCCCAGAAATTGACACACTACTCAAGGTGTGGCCTCACCAATGCCAAGTATAGGGTAGCAATCACTCTCCTGGTCCTGCTGGCCATCCTATTTTGAATACAAGCCAGACCATTAGCCCTCTTGGCCACATGGCCACACTGCTGGCTCACATTTAGTTAGTTGTTAACCACCACAACCACTATATAACATAGTAATATAGTCCATCACTGAGTACTACAAAACTGTTGTAGCAGTTATGTTTAGTTCTATTAAGCATTCCCCTAAAAGTGTCTTTTCTATATAAGCAATCCATTAGGGTCTACTGCTATGCGTTTTTCTTTTTTCTTTTTTTTTTTTTGATGGTGGAGTGGGGAGAGGCAGTATTTTTGCAGACCAGGCTGATAGGTGTAGAAAACCGAGAACTCACTGACTGCACACGATTGGAGAAAATATGCTATTTTAAAGCAGCAAGGCTTGTCAGCGAGATGAAAGAGCCCCGGCTTGTATTCGTATTCAGCCAGTTAGGTAGTACAGCAGAAACCTCCAGGCGAACAGTTTCATTAAGCATTAATTTGTGAAGTGCTTCAAAGTTAAGGTTGAGGCATGCTTCTCTATAATACATAATACTATTCATCATCTAAAAAAGTTGTTTTGGATGCAATTAGGGAATAATCCTACAGCTCTCAGCAGTGATTCAATGGAATTCAGGGAGGTCTTGCATCATTTAACACAGACAAACATACAGCAAAGGGCAGGCTTGCAAGTTTCTTTGCCTCTTAATTTGGTAGATCTGAAGGGAAAAAAGTTATGGGGTTCAAAGTGTGGCCTTTGATTCATTTGCTTTAACATTTCAAGCTTATCAAAGTAGCTTTGGCTCCCAGAAGATAGCTAGGAGTTGTTTACACTCACTCATGGTGTGTTGAAAATTGGACAAATGGTAATCTCCACAGCAATACTAGTTAGGTTTTGCATTGGATGGGCAACAATTCAGCCTTATTCTTCAGTTCCTTCCTCACCCCTGAGCCGAAGCTGCTGGTGTTACATTAAGTGCTTTGGGGAGCAATCTCTTTCCTAAAAGCAGAGTACTGTGGGGGCTGTGACCCTCGAGAGGAAAACAGTATGGAAGCATGATGCTGAAGTAGAGCACCTGTCCCCATGTTCCCAGTGCTCCTCCTGCCACAGGCGCTGGCTGGGGGGCACAGTCCAGCTGGCAATGTGGCATAAACCCTCCCAGCAAGGCAGCTGGTACTTCAGGATCAGCAGATGTGGACTAAAACTTCCTGTGCCTACCCTTTGGTTTTATACATATACCTACCTTTATGAGCCAATGAATAAACTTGATTAATAGTGCAACATTATTTCAACTGTAAAGACAAAAAAAAAGCCATTTTCTTAAATACATGGGACTATTCAAGGCTGTTATGACTTCACACACAAGCTGAATTCATGAAATATACAGGAAATCAAACCAGCAGGTTATATTTTCTGCTCACCTTTGTAAAGCACTGTAGAAAGCACTAACAGATGTGCCAGTGCCTAAGAGTATACTTTTTTCTAAAAAGAATGACCTTTACTTTATATTCAACTTGCTTACCAGTCTTCATTCAGCATAGCATGCTACAGTGTACAGTGGCTCTGTGCATGCTTATACAAGAAGTCCTAAAAAGCACTATAGGACTTTTAAGAACTGCTTTGTAGGCCTATTTTCTATAACAGCTGTATTATTGTCCATGTCCCCAAATTCCCTGCCGAAAAGCAACCATTTCAGAATCTCATCTGGCTCCTTCACTAGATCAACTATTGTGCTCCACTGGCAGAGAAAAAAAGAAGAGGAAATATATAGAAATTTGAATCACTTGTCCTCAAATAGCAGTTACTGTGAATGGGAGCTCTCACTTGCATTGGGACAACTGAGGATGAATTTTCCGCCATACAGTTCTAATATTGTTTAGTATTGAAATGACAAATTAACTGCACGCCTCTGTTGCTGACTATTCAAAACCAGCTGATAGGAGAGCCCAGAAGCACCACACCCAACACTGCTCTAGAGGTAGCTCCAGTTGAGGCTGGATGGCATCTCTTGAGATGATCTAGTCCTCCACCCATCCCATGCATCCTGACATTTTTCCTGAAGCAGACTCCACAACCTCCCTGGGCAACCTGCTCCACTGTCTGACCCCCCTCAAAGGAAAGAGTTTTTCTGATGTTTAAACAGGTTCTCCTGCACTTCAGTTTGTGCCCATTGCCTCTCAGCCTGCCAGTAAGCACCACAGAGAGCCTGGCTGGTTTTACTCCTCTTTCACTATGTATTTATACATGTTGGTAAGGTCCCTCCTCAGCCTTCTCCAGGCTGAATGGTTCCAGCTCTCAGCCTCTCCTTTAACAGATATCCCACTTCCTAATCATCATCACAGCCTTTTGCTGGACAAGGTTCACTAGGTCCATGTCTCTCTTGTACCAAGGAAGCCCAGCACTCCAGAGGTCTTGCCAGATCCAAGTAGAAAGGACCGCCTCCGTTGACCTGCTAGCAACACTCTTCCTCACACAAGCTGGGAGATTTGCTGTGATGTTTGCTGTAGGCTGGCTGATGGTCAGCTTGTCACCACAATTCCCAGTGTGTTTCAATACCTACCTGAACATGATCTTCCCCTGCCGTGCTCAGTGGTCACACACCACTCAGACTGCAGAGGCTTCTGCCACACCACATCCCCACTTCACCCTCGTCCACAGCACACAGATGGCAGGAAGCTCAGCACAGCTCATGGCTCAGTCCTGACTCAGCAGTGGGAGAGGAAGCAAGGTTTTTAGTAGCCAGGAACAAGTTTAGCAAGTTCCCAGGATTATCAAAGAAATATTTTTCCAGTAAATGCTTTACTATGAAAGCTTTCGTAAGGGCTTCTAATGAGTTGGAAGTGGTAGATAAAAAAAGTTGTCCAGTTCTTACACTACAGAAAGCAATTTAAGAAGAACAAAAAAGAGCACACCATTTGAAGTTCTTTACTTCTCCAGAGTGATGCAGCAACATCAACCAGGCTACATCTCCCCAGCAAACCTCCAAAAGTATTCGTGTATCACCATAGCCTGTAGAAAGATTATAGTCTTTTATTGATTTCTTGTTTTACAGATTCAGTTGTCAATAATAAAGTTCAATAAATTGATTCCCTAATCATAAAAACTCCTTTTACACATTATATACAGGTACCCAAACAGCATGTCATAGCAATACCACGGACCTTCACATGGAACAAGCTAGGGTGAGGTGCTAACTGCAAGAATGTACATTCAGAGATCAAGTCATGGATATGCACAGTGCATTTGGCACACCTCACTGAAGATTGCCCACACAGGGACAGTAAAATAATCCCAACAAAGTGATAACGGGGATTAGTTCAACTACATTAATTCCAGGAGGAACACTTAATTCACAATTAAACTACCCATCAGAAGAGATTGATTAAGTTGAATCAAATGCAGCTGAACTAATCATTTCAGTTTCATTAAGCAATCCTCTATAGACAAATCCTAGGCCTTAAGATCCGTCTCCAATATTAAACGAATCTTTTCAGCTGAGATATGCAGAAGTTTGAGAACTGAGGGTAACTCAGGTATTAGAAGTATTCTTTGGCAGTTTGATACAAATATAGAAAATACATTACTTTTGAGGGCTACACTAAGCTTTTCCCATTTTATATCTTTACCGCCAGCACTGGAACTGCTTCAGTGACACAGCAACACATATGGCAAATTAAACACAACCTTACATTTTAATGAAACAAATTTCATATTACAGATAAATTTCAATACTCCAGATAGCCTGCAACAGGCTATCCATTCCCCACAAAAAGGTTAAACTTAACATTCAGTAGAAAACTTGCCTATGTCAATGACAGAACCCAGAAAACATTGCACGACTGTTCACCTCCTCTGCAATACAGGATCTGGCACACACAAGAGACCAGTCTGCTCATATGGAAAGCAATTTGATGTCAAAACCATTGGTTAATTGAATATAATTTCTTTTTCATAAGATAAAGTAGACCATAGGTCTCTCCTGTAACTGCAATTTGATCTTGGTGTGATGAAAAACTGCAGCTAAGAGTTTACGCAACCTGCTTTTTAACATTACATTGAGCAACAACAGTTAAAATACAGCTTTTCACAATGAGGCAGACATTAATTCAAAATGTGACAATTCCCTTTTAAAAGCAGTTGTTTTCCCTTCTAGTGACATGGCTATCCCAAAGGAGATAAAGTCATTCAGTCTGAAGAGGTGGGGGGGAGAGAGAAACAGGAAACACTTCCAGAATGAAGCGTCCAACGTTCTACAGCCTGAAGGGCAGCAGGCTGCAGTATTAATCTCCAGTAATACAGCTCTAAAGATATTGCTTTGTCCAAATGCTGCCATAAACTTCTAATTTCAAACTACTTCCAACAATAGGAATGTAATTCAAACAGGGCATTCCAGGATGAAGACCATTTAGCCAATATATCTATTATCTCAGTTTTGAGATATGGTAATGCAGCTTCATCTTCAATCTTGTTTGCTGCCCCATTCAAACTTGTAACGCTCAGTTCACAACAAACCTAATAAAAGGCTTAAGCAGTCTCCCTTGCTGGGTACACAAGCAGTGAGTCACATTATCCATGGAAGTTGAAACAGTTCATTTTCAGATCTTTCAGCACGTATGCCAGAGCCTTAGCCTGCTTGTTACCTTAAGTGAGCATTTTATGGGGCAAATAGGTATACAAACAATACATAGTACTGTTTGTGCTTATTCCCTATGAAAAGTGATGCTGAGAGATGTTTCACTCAGGACTGTAGGGAATAGTTTCATTCCACCTCAAAGGGAAAAAAAAAAATAAAAAGAAGAGATGAATAGTCCTACACAGACTGCCTAATTCACTTACCACAGAAGCTTCCACTCCTTTTTATGGAATCTTCTTAGTATTTCTAGAACTTGACACCTACAACCGTCTTAGTCATCCCAGCCAAGTAGCAGTGTCTATTCCCAGTTAACAGAACCAACTCCTCTGGAATTCACATATTACATAGTAAATATATCTGAAGATAAACCATTAGTTCTGAAATGCCTGACCATGAAGAATTAAGGAGACACAAAGATGAGAGTTCTTTCTTGGATTTAAGGACCTTCAGGGCACAGAACTCCTATTTATGTTGTCCTGTAGATTTCACAAAACGTAATTCTTGCATGTTCTTTTGGTCACCTGGACATGAAAGTGAGGGTAATTCAGCTTTGAACAGCTTTGCTTACAACTTTTTTCATACAGGAAATATGTGTATTCCCCGTTCCCATAGATTCTCACGCGTTCACACAGACTGTCTAGAAAGGTAAGACACTTTATTGAGTTTTTTGATAAATTAAGAAAGGACTATGAACCAAACTTATGGGTCACAGGTGCTTGTAAACAGACATTAATTCCTTCCCACAGAAAGCCTGACTCCATGTGCTCAGCCAGAAGTCACTTTCCCCAGCGTTGCTCACAGGCTGCATAGTGATGGAGGGCAGAGAAAAATTCTTCATAGCTGATGTTTAGGTGGGAAGGCAAAGAACTGAGAAAGTAAGATAGAGAAGTTAAAATATGCTTTTATAAACACACTATTTGTGTGGCCAGTCAGGAATATCATTAAATGCAAGCTATTGTCTGGGTAACCTTGTGAAGTTGTTCTCAGCATAGTTATTGTCACTCAAGTCTAGTAACTAAACCAGCTGTTAATATCCCGTCACCCTCTAAATCAAAACCTCCTGAGCACACAGTGCCCTTCAAATTAGTGAGAGAGCTGAAGCAACAAATGTGTGCCCTGATATTTCAGTGCCCTAAAAATTCTCTCATATTTAAGAAGTACAGCAAATCCAGTCAGTTCAGTTACTGCTAAAGTTGGAAAGTAATCCAGACGCGTGATCATCTTATTTTACCTTATTTCCATTATATCCTTACTTTCCCCATTAGAAACCTGTAAGCCACTGAAAATCAACATAAGGAACACTGACCACTGAGACTAGGTGGTGACAGAAGTTGTTCCTTAAACCTGAAGCATGAAGCCTGCTGTTGCCTAATCAAGACTAAAAAAGCAACAATGAATGTTTGACAGGTTTCATTTAATAACTTTTAAACACCCTCAAATTTATCTCCAGACACTTGTTTAGACAGATCTCCTCTTACAGCTATTTCCATAAGCTAAGTCACATAAACACTTGTTTAGTTAGATATTATTCCAGTCTGTTTCACAGCATTTATAAGCAACTCACATGATCTCTGTCAGTCTGATGTGCCATGGAAGGAATCCTAATGTGCTGTCCACAGGACCAAACTTCAAGACTAAGTCAGGATCGGGAAATCCATTTGTACCTGTAATAACAAGTTAGGTTTTAATTCAGAGGATTTGTTTTAGTTCTAAACCCCTAAGCCATCTGCTTTTCCAGTAAATGTTTTCCCCCCCTTTTTTTCAAATGAAGCTCCCAAAGACAAGTTAACAATTAAAAGCTCAAGAGGACAGACTGATCTTGAAACGCCTGGCACAACCAACCGAACAAAAGCTTAGGTAGCCACTGGAGGCCCAGCTGGACTGTTATTTTTATGCCAGGTAGTTTATAGAGACTTGGTTTGGAAGTGACGGGACAGTTACATTGTTTTGAACAACAGCAAACCTTAACAATGCAGTTTAATCTGACTTGCTCTAGTTTTGTCTTGGCAAACTCTCTTTTAGCAGCGTAGAACATGCTGTACCCTGATCCTACCTACTACAGTCCTTACTCAACTACATGGAGCTGCAGTTAAGTAAAAGGACTATTAAAACAAAAAAAGCTTAAGGAGATTTCACTGAAGAACAACTTGATATTACAGACCATCAGGGAAACGAGTTGAAAAAAATAATACCCTGTTAGATAACTCGTCTCTTTCTCAGTATGGGGCTACACAGAAGTTTTAAAACCAACTTTTACTACAAAATTTCAAGAAAACTGTTGCAGCTGATATCTTTCTGGTGAGATGAGCGAGGAAGAACAGGGTAGTATTTTTTTTTCCTCTGTTACTATGTGGACATCATGACCCATTCCAGGGCAGAGCTAGGTAACATTGATGAATTTCTCCAGACGCCCACACTCTTACTACCCATACCTTAAAACCCCAGCCTCTGCCATTTCCTCAGTGAGAGCATCCTACTCATCTCTTGAGGTTGAAAATAATCAGTGGCCAAACACTACTGTCTCTGTCTCTCTTCCACATATTTCTCCAGTGCCTAGGCTACTCCAGGCTAAAACTGGCAGACAGGAAATAGGCTTAGAATGAAGAGCTTGAGTCCAGCTTTTCCTGTTAACTCCAGCAAGTTGATTAGAGCAACATGTGAAAACCAGTAGAGCACCCCAAGGGGACCCAAGAAGCTAGGCTGTTTTTCTTGCACCTGCCTAGCTCATACGAAAAGCATTCCAGCAGTCAAACCCCTACCTTGCTATAATGTTGCAATTAGTCATGGTTATTGCATGCTATTTCTTATCACCCCTTCCATTTTTCACTAATTCTGCAAGTTAGCTGCAAGAGTGCTTATACTGCATAATGACTAGCTTTAGCAGATAAAGTTTAATACTGCCTATTTGCTCCAAACCTCAGGTGTTATTTCTCTTTTTTCTCATTTGTTTAAAAAACAAACAAACAAAAATAACACTAAACAAAAGCAGTCAAGAGCCTTTTACAATGTTCAGTTTAGTTGTAGAGCAGCTTAACTCAGGTCCTATCAGATTTTGCTCCACCCAGATTTTCAAACTGAAACTGGAGACCTCAAGAAGTTCACATTCATATTCTCCTTCCCCACTGAATCATCACAATAGTCATTCTTTCACCAGAGGTAAAAGCACGTGCATTTCTAGAGAAGGATGACATTTAGATACAAGTGTCTTGTGCCACAGTCCAATCTTATCTCAAAGTTAAGAAAAAAAATTGAAAAGCAAAAGCCACTTATGTGTTCAGAAGCTAGCATGTTAGTGTGAAAGAGCTTTGCAGGGAAGCAGTGAATACTTAGAAGTGGGGACTCTGGAGGAAGTGGACAGCTTTACTCATCAGCTGATTCATTAGCTGAGCACTCCTCAGCTGGTTCAGCAGCAGGATCTTCAATACTGCAGTGGCTTTGCAAACAGGAAAAGACCTTCAGAGAGCCCAGTTAATTCTAACATTTCCTTCTGGTTCCTATCTGAAGGAAAATGAAAATGCACACTGTAGCATTACTGTCAGAACAGCCTATTAAAAAACACAGTACACTGTGCTTTCCATTCTACATCTATTTCTCTACCTAAACATATCAGCACCACATATAATTTACACTTGGAAGCTCCCTCAGCTGCTAGAATTACAGCAGTCTTCAAATTTAGTGCACACAAGAGAGAAGGATTTGGGAGCAGTCTTTAAAAAAAAAAGAAAAAAAAAAAGAGGCCAAAAGACTTGCACACTCAAGGGATGGAAATCTGACAACATCCCTTCTAGATCAGGAGCTGTGCAAGGGGAATATGATGGAATTTGTAGAGCTGATAGAACAACTTTTCTCCACATAGATTTTACAGGGCAACTCGAGCAGCCTTAACTGATAGTCATGTTTTCTAGTGGAAGGCAAACGGCAAGTAGAGACAATATTACAATGCAGCTGGCACCTACTTTTTTTGAAAACAAGCTGGTTAGCTAAGGCTCTTACACTGCAGAAAACTCAAGCTGTAAGAATTAATTGCATGACTGAATTAAGAATGAAAAAAGCCACATGACAAACTAGGGCCATACCATTTTAGGACTAGGCATCAATGACTGCATCCTAAACATGAACAGAAATTTTAAAAACTATCAGGTATTTAAATCAAAATGTGAAAGCCCAGAACTTACAGAAGACACCATGAGCACAAACCCTAAAAATATAACTACTCAAGTATCGGTTTTTGGCACTCATTCTCAACTTAGATCAGTAACTCACAGATGTTTGCACTTGATACTGTTTCATTAAGGATGCACAGAAACTAAATTTGCCTACAACTAAAACAAAGTTTCAAAAATGGATGCTAAATAAGTCAGGAAAGAATACTTCACCTCCAACAATGTCCTAAACATTAAAACAAAGCAAATTAATAAACAGGACTAATAAATAATAAAAAATATTATCCTCAGTAATTAGCCACATAGATTAAGCAGCCTGTTTTCAAAGTTTGCAGTTTTGACAGGTTAAAAGACTAAGAGATTTCTCCTTCTGTGCTCAGCTAGCATGCAATACTTCAAAAATACATATGCTTGTTTTAAGACTGGACCTAATACTTTTAATATATCTGGACACTTACAGAAGATCCCCAACAAGTGTCTGAAAAGCTTCAGTTTAACATAACTGGCCAAAATAGATAGATGGGTATCAATTGTCACCAGTTCTACATTTAAGTAGTGACTGTTGTAAAGAAGCAATTATTAATTTCCTTAAATTGCCTTTGGGGTATAACAGGATAGATGTCTTAAGTTACTTCTTGAAGTCTCTTATTAAATACGTTTAATAATCTTGTTACAGGAGAAGGTCTGATGTAGCATGTTGACAACAGGGACAGAACTCAGGTTGAAGTGTCCAAACTGACACGAAGTCCATTTGCAGAACAATTCAGCTGACCACCCACTTGAAAACCAGAAATCACTCTCTACTGTCCAATTAACAGAAGCCACACTACAATAATGTGCTCATAGTCATCCAATTTGAAGTCTGCAACCCAAAGCCTGAACCCTGCCAAGCTAATTACTGGTGCAATCAACATGCATTGATCACCAAGGCAAGCTGAGCAACTTATTACAGCTCCCTAGTACCACTGGAAAAGTAGACACTTGTTCTGAACTACTTTTCCCAGATGTGCTATTTAGAGCAGCCCTGCCCTTTTCACAGCTATTGCATATAGCCACACAGAGTCAGCAACCTGCATGAATTAGTAATGAAGAAAACTAAACTAGTGTGGGTTATACAGCAACAAAAGATCACCAGGTGTTCTCTCATTTGCACTCAGGGTGGTAATCAGGCAGCAGTAACAGCTTTAATCACTGTAACCAGATCTGGAAAAGACTCTGTGCGTACCCACATTTGCAGCACACTAACTTGCAAGAAGTTAACTTTAGTTAGAATAGTCTAATATTAGGTGATCCCAGCAGTACTTTTTTCAGAAAGCTCATTGCAGAACATACCACAGAGGCCGTAAACTCTGAAAAGACAAGACTCCACAATTTAGCTTAATGCTTCCTTTTTCTGCTTAAAGAAGTAGTTCAAAAGGGAGTAAACCAGTAAGAATTTCCTAGCAGAAGACTGAAAGCCATAATCTTAACTTACTCTGATAGACTAAGCATCAAGATGCATAAATTCCAAGCAATAAATATACCACATATCAAATCTGTTATGGTTCAAGTACTCTTTCCCCTCCTCCCTGTATACCATATTATACTTACTACTTAATAAGTTGTCTAACACATTCACATCCAGGTCTGTGTGTGTTCTTTGCTGCTGTGCTACCAACTGACAGAAGTTCTGAGCAGCTTTTACTATGTCTGCTTTTCCATCTTCTGGAGACAGCACCTTCAATGTAGATTGGCAATTTAAAACTGAAAGTACAAAACACAGTTTAAAAGCAACAGAAATATAATTGTTTTGCACGTGCTTAAGATATTCACAGGA
>JAWWES010000115.1:65626908-65637705 GCA_035583135.1 Lophotriccus pileatus
AAAACTGAAAGTACAAAACACAGTTTAAAAGCAACAGAAATATAATTGTTTTGCACGTGCTTAAGATATTCACAGGAGGTGATTGAAAATAACTTGCAGTTTACTTCATATATTACCACTAGCTGTGGATATACCTTATCTATCTTAGAGAACTCGGTAAGAGTTTCCTGGATTTGCTGTATTACTAAAACACAAGCTTAAGGCAACTATTTGGGGCAGTCTTATGAAAAGGGGTTTCTTTAATTCAGTCTTGAAATGGAGAGTTTCTCAGGGAATCTGCATTGGTTCTTATATGCAACGCACTGAGAGGAAAGGTACCTGGATAGAAAACTAAGGGGTAGTAAGTGATGCAGAAAGACCTGCAGTTCAGGCAAAAGAAAAAAAACCAACTAATTCCTACCCTAAAACAGAAAGGTGTTTTTAACAGCTATTGCAGACATTCATGTGTCACAATAATTATGCCAGGGCCCTCCCTCAATGTGATCACAGCATGTTCCAGCAGTACTCCAAAATTGATGCAAGAGTTACAGTGTTGATCTAAGATTGCTACAGAGCCACTAGAACCAGATAATAGTCCAGAATTCACCTATTTATCCATACTAATGACTGTGACTTAAGAGGACACCTCACAACGATAACAATCTTAATGTCTGCACTATTGTGAGGCAAGTCTTCTCATACTACATGACTTGCACCATTGGCAGTTCTGGTAAAATACCTAAGAGGTAACTTACCAAGGAACCTGAAGGCTGCATATGGTACACTATAGCCAAACTGAAATAAGTGGGCTGAATACTAGTGTGTGAACACATTAGACTTATACTGAACTTATGCTAGTTATAACCAGATACTTCAAAACTGTAGAACCTGACTGCAAAGGACCACAGAGCACAGTCCAAAGACTCCTAAGAACGCCTAAAACCCCTCAGCCACCACAATGAAAACTGTTCCTTGATATTGCCTGCAAATGTCCTGTGTTAAAGAATATTTCTCTAACAGTGTTTTTAAGTGTAAGACATGTCATTTTGCTTTTCAGAAGAAGTGAAAAACTGCAGCTTATTATAATAAACTGGATTTGTCAGTTTGTTCAGTTCAAAGCACGAAGCATCTGACCTGAAGTCTTCTAAGAAAGAACGAAAATTTTAAAGAGAACAGAAAACACTCCTGCTTTTCACAGTTTCCAGCACAAAAGGATCCTGAGACTTAAATGCACTCTTTCCATTAAGAAGTCCGAAGTCTCTCAGTAGTTCATTTGGTGTGAACGAAAGCATTTCGATTTAGGTAAGTGCAGCTAAGCATGCTAGAGTTTAACATACTAACAGCCTCTCTACCCCATTTTCTGCTGGTTATTTCAACCCTCACAGGAATGAAAAGTAGCAACATGAAACTTGGGTGCTTCCATGTAAATGCTAACACCTTAGGCCAAGTTGTTCATAAGGCAAGCTCATGCTACAACACTGAACTTCATACCGGAAAACTGGCACAAAGGATTTTGGCATCCTGTCAGCTCTTGTAGGGTATGTAAAACTCAGTCAGTAGCATTTTAAATGCAGCTAGAAGTGCTACAGCTTGTGTAATCTTTTCAGAAGTCTTTGAACTATGACGGTCTTTAAACATAAGGGTTGTTTGGCTTTATATTACAAGATGTATTTAAATATTATGAATCGTAGTTAGGACAGCTGCAAGTATTAGCCTTTAAGACCAATGCCTGCTTTCTTAAGTACATGCTTGTGATTTATTACATTTTGAACAGACTTCTAGCATTTGTGTTAGGCAGCAGACCTCAAGTAATGAATACTTACAGCAGGTATTATTGAATAAGGAACATTAACCTTGAAACATACTCCTGCCTTCCACATCTAACCACATGGAAAAGCTGCTATCACCAATTTTTTTTTTTTTTTTTAAGTTATGCCCTTTACCTTCCTGGTGCCATTATACATTGCCATGACAACCAGCAGTTCTGCTCTTTCCCTTCTTCATCTCCAAACATACTCCTCAAAGTGGGAAAATGGAAGTGCACGCATTGTTAACATGACATCAGTTCCCTTGCTTTTTCAAGCCTCAGTCAAAGAATTCACTTCACTGAAACACTGGGGAGTTGAGGTACATAGATGCATTGAAGGGGTCATGGCACAACAGTCAGGCTAACAGGAGAATCAGACCACCCAGTAATGATTACTATGGCAAGGAGAGAGCAATGCTTAGCTGTTAGTTAAGAACAAATAAGCATAATCAAAGTCTAATACTAGCCTAGGAAGGTTGCATGTGTTCTGATAAACAGTGCTTAAAGAAGGAAAAGGTCACTGTACACAGGAATGTGTTTAAGTAAAAGCAGAGTCATGATTTATATACAGCAATTTAGAGCCATAACAAGCCCCCCTTGTAACTCATCTTACCTTGACCAGTTTTGTCTTGATTTGCAAATTCCACTGTGTACTTGGAGCAATCTAGTCCTATGAGTTCTTGCTGCTGTTTTAAAATTTCATCCATCAATCTTGAATTATTCCTCTTGAAAATACCTTTAAAAAAAGTTCCAGGTCAGCCAACTCTCATAAAAGGTGCTACAAAACAAATATGACACTAAACAGGAAGAAAAAAGCAGTCAGTACTGGTTTCAGACTAGAGTCCACAAGCACAGTTAAAAATCCAAAGCAAATGCTACTGCACATGACTAATTTCAGTAACCTTGGAAAGAACTCATATGCTTTTGTTCCTCTTTCATCCACCTGATTTAAGTAGCAAGCTGAAATTGTGGACAACTTACTTTGTAGTCCTTAGTATGCTAGCAATAGTTTGAGAAAGCAATAACCTACCAGCACAGAACCACCAAGTCAGATTAACACCAAATTTCTTCAGTGTCCACACTGCTTAAGTTTGCTACCACTTACTGCTCCATCCCCAGGGCTGCAGGCTAACAAAGCAAGTCACCACTAAATCAGCATTTCAGGTCTTGGTAACCATCCACACTTATGCCGTGGCCAATACCACAAATTTCCTAATAAGAGAATTTCACAAGCTGTATATTCCAAGGAGTTAATGCAGTCCATGGCCTTTTCATACTTACATAATTGTGGCAGACACATTTTGAGTGCAGAAAACTACAAAAGTTTGCTTAACCAAACATACTTGAGTTCCTGTACTAAATAAATTCTAGCTTTTGAGAAACATAATGCAGCAATTTCTAATTAAAATGCACAGTAGAAACTAAATATTACAATTTAAATATTTACTAACTAAAAGCATGGTTAGGCATATCACTTAGGAACTGGACAGTGCTTTCATATATCATATTCAGAGGTTGTTACCAAGTTTCATTCAGAAACCTTATGTCAAGCACTTCTGCTGACCAGTCTAAAAATGCCCACACACTAATCTTACAAGACACACTGAATTTACGTGCAATTTTATAATCAGGCTTATAATTCATCACCTCAACCTGGTTGAGCATTTGGAACTGCTACAACAGTTTCCACATCAGCAGAGGTCAAACAGTGTTATAAACTTTGGATTAAGACCATAATACACCAGGAGTTAGTTGGCAATATGAAGCGATACAATGCATTTATTTAATATGCTAGCCCTTAGGCCTAATGAGTTACTATTTTTCTACTGGTTCCATCAGAGGTTTTAACAAATGGTAAAGTATCTGGTTTTTCTCCCATACTGGATACTTCCTGTAAAATAAAATAAAATAATTTATTTCATTACAGAAGTTTTAGTGATGTTTATAAATGCTTACAGACAAGCACTCTTGGTAACGCACCAACCCCTATAGAAAAAAAAGTAAATACTTTTGTCAAGTCTAAACTAAAGTTAAATTGTTAGATTTCCTGCTCCTGCTTTGTAGTGTATATTTATAAATAATAGCAATTGAGAATGCTGCTTTGAAAAATACCGTTTGACACAACTCCACTTGGCTAAGTCTGATTTGTGTTAGTGTTAGCACTGGCTGTGTTCCCTACACGTACAGTCAGCAGCAGTGCAGCTACTGCAATTGCTAGACCTGCACCATCTTCAACTAAGATCTGTACAACGTCACATGTGCCTCACCTCTAAGACTCACCTGACTTCCATACACTCTGAGATGAGAAAAAAACTACGTTCAGTATCCAAAAAAGACATGACATAATTAGGAAAGGCTCTCAATCTCAGAAACAGGCAGCTGCCCTCTTCTTCCCCTTCTCCACCCAACACTAATGACACCAAACACTTTCTCATGAAAGGTTTTTGCCTATTCCTGTCAAAGATCAGAGGAATAGATTTAAGAATCCTCATGCCAGCTCTAAAGTAAATGAGGACATTTAGGACAACAAAAGAACAGACTGAGGTGTTTGCCCCTCAGTAAAAAGGGACATCAGATAAAGGACTTGGTCCAGCTCTGAAGTGAAGGTCCTTAATCACACAGCAGATACAGAAGACTTGCTAAATGCGTTATTAAGATTTAACTGAGTTATCACCCTTCCATTCTCCTCATTTATCTCACCCACCCCCTCAATTGTTGAAACTTAGATCCTGTGTGGCTCTTAGAACAGCAGTTTAAAATAAGCAGGAAGCTACTGTAGTCGTACCATGCAGTTGCAGCATGCATTCCTTGGAAAGGCCTCCCTCCACATCTAAATTCCCACTGCTGCAGAAACCTCAACACATACACAGAAGAGAAGATCTTGAAGCACAGCACAAAGTAGTAAAAATCCAAACTAACTGAAATCTTCATTTAAAATCAGTAGCATTTGGGAACTTTATTCCTTCAGTGTTTTGTCTCTCACTCAGTGCACAAGAGACTTATGAATGCGTATGACTGCAAACACAGTCCTGCCAAAGGCAATGTTCATGGGCCAAATTCATATTTGACTTCAAACATTTTACATGGTTGTGGCTCAGATATATGTTCCTTTCCCTTACAATATCTCAAACCCCCATTTGTCTACAAAGCTCATTTTTTAAAAACCTTGGAAATATACGTAAGTCAGCTCTGGAAGATGCTGTTGCTAATTTATACATGAAAAATAGAGCAAACAAGTGCACAAGTAGATCAACTCACTAACAGAATTAAACTGTTCCTTTAATGAACAGCAGCAAAACTTAACTCTTGATTTACTGCTACATTCCAATTTTGTTCACAATCTCCCACATAAGTTGAAAGAAAGTCTCTAACATGATTTTAATGTTACAGAAACTTTACGTTTGACAAGAAGTCTAATAAATTTTAGCCATACAACAGCTGTTTGATGTTCAGTGGGAAAGATTTCAGCATTACTACTGTTTCTAATATGGAATATAAACATGAAATCATAATTATTTTTTCTCATTAGAAATAATTTCTGGTTTTGAAAAGCAGAAACTGTTTTGTTCGCTCAGAACTCTGAAGCCTTTACAAGCTCATGCAAAGGTGAACATTTGTGCAAATGAAGTGTTCTAAGAATTACACATATTTAATCACTATAATGCCCAAAGCAAAAGTATAAAAAATCTAGTTTTGTGTGTTTGTTTTGAGGGGTTTTTGTTTGGTTTTGTTTATTTTCAACCACTGAGAACTTGCGAGCTGTTTTCAGGGATAATACTTGCTTTTGCAACAGAAGCTGCAAACATGCTGTTGGTCATTAGTTCCCATCGGAGCTGAGGCCAACCAGAAGTGTTTCAGCTTCCTGAAGCAGTCCTCCATTACACAGGTCTTTCCAGGGCACATACCTTTTGCTTGGATTTACAGTAGCTACAAGCCAGGCCCCTTTGCTGGCAACCACGGTGTTGCAGCACATTAGGGTTAGAGACTGACCAACAAAATTTGTCACTAAGAGGCTGAGAGTTCAGCTGAAGCAAAAGTGACAAGAATTGTTAACTGCAAGTCAAAAGCTTCCAGGGTACAGAGAAATACCCAATGATGTCAACCATTTGTTTGTCTGATTAGACTACCACAGTCACCACCTGTTAATGCCTTGGTGGCATCTCAAAGTTCAACATTTTCAACTGATCTGCTTTTTAAAGCAGCAGAATCTGGTAAAACACAGAATAAGAGTCAGCTCTTCCTTACAAGGGACCACCTTAACCAAAGTTAGGCATAGGGAAGAACATATTGCCAGAGTATTCCAGCTATTAGCTTTTCCTCAGCTTCTTGCAGTGCTAAAGGAGTTACTTTAATTGTTATGAGGTAACAATATAAAGCATCAAAATATTAGCAGTTTGAGAGATGTCAAATCATAATCCACTTCAAAGAATGAACAAGCAAGAAAATGTTTTAACACATGAACAAGTCTTGCCTGCATCCTTGTGTTGGATCACACTGTTTGATAATGGAGGATGTCATGGTCATTACACTGAACCTCACAAGATATGGAAAGCCAGAAAAAATTATCTTTGTTCCAACAGCCTAGGAAAAAAAAAAATTAAGTTTGCATGTAGCTGAAGTAACTTAAATTTCAGCCAGATTAAAGTGATTTAAGATAGCACTAACCAAACTGAAAGAATTCGAGTTAGAACTGAGAATCTTGTAGGTGACCATTCCTCACACATTTCTTCTTGAAGGGGCATTCTGCGCCAGAAGAACAGGAGATAATCCGCAATTAAGAGAAGAGATACTACCTTCATATTTCCCATACCTTTAAGGACATTACCTACTACAGATTAGCGTTAGCCCTTTTAAAAAACATGGTCTGAGAACTCTTCTCAACTCAACACCAAATGCAAAACGCAATTGTTGAACATGAAGTTTCACATGGGTGAAAGCCCACAGCAGATGACACATGATACCGTTATCTCAAGCATTCCTGTGACACAAAACCACAACATACTCATCTTCCCCAGTTAAATGAACACACTGCACACCCAGAAAGTTTAATGGATTGATCAGATAAGTACCGATTAATTTGAAGGAGACTAAAAGCCTACATTTGGGGCTTTTGCATGCTGAAGTACTCTATACTTTCAAAGAATTTCTAAGAGAAAACTGGTCAGAAGCAAGCAGTTCACTGGAAAGCTAAAGCCAGGATGAAGAAACTCAGGTTCTCAATACAGTCACACTACGGGCTTCAAGAAACCTTCAACCTGAAGCATCCATTTGGGAACCCAAAGTACTCAAATACCAGGATTCAGCAAGCTCCCAAAAATCACTCTAGACTTGTCCCAAACTACTTCAGAAAAGCTTCACTGATGGACAGAAGTAACACTCAGGCAAGCTTTCCCAAGTGGCAAAACAACAAACAGAAGAAAGTTAAAGTACATAGCACTGGTCAGACGCTTCTGCTCCCCAGAAGATATTTTAACTGCTGCTATATAATTGCACAATCACTGCCTTTTGACTGCAGGAAGGCTTCAGTATTTCCTCAGAGATAAGGTCTTGACCAGCATGACTGGATTTCTACCAAGCAATAGGACTGGCAATACAGCAGTCAAAAGAAATAAATCCTTGATCAAATCCCCAAAATTTTAAGTCAAACTGCATTTACTAACCAAGGCGTTCCCAGAAGCATTAAGTTTATTATGGCTTTGTTCTACTGCACATAAACGAAAACCGGGAGAATGAAAAGAACCCCCCTACACACAAGAGGTGGTAAAGCCAGGTCACCTTAGGCCTCCACGTGTGCTGGGGCAGCAGAGAAAGTCTCAGTTCTGAGCCCTGCACAACTCCAGCCAAGTTGCCTTTACAGCTACTGGTGCAGCTGCTTTAGCAAACCAGTGTCATCTGGAATACAGCTACTACTGGACACTGCAGAATACACAAACAACCTTCTATTTAGTAATTTTGTTAAAAACATAGAAATTCATACTATAAACAAATAGACAGCTTATCTTGCACTTCTGCAAAGAACTTCATATGCTTTCTCTTACTGTAGAGGTGGCAATTAAGGACACACTTTGAATTTAACCTTTCTGCAAAAAATGAGACATTATTTCTTCCAGAAAATGCAGCCACAGAAGACCACATTTATAATCAAAGTTTTCTGTTGCAATCAAAAGAATCTCAGCACTACAAACATGCAGTGAAGGAAAAGGAAACAAATTAAAGTATACCTCACTACAGTTAACATTGACTCAGAGCACTCATCACTGGTTTTCCTTCCCCGCCACAGTCAGCATCAGTGGGGGCTTTGATAAGTGTATAGTTGGTACAGGTGTATGAACACAGAACTTTACTGAAGCACCTCAGCTTCAGTCCACAAGAGTCACTATCTGAGAAGACGGAAACAAGTGCACACTGTAATTAAGGTTCACCCTCTGCTACTGATAAGAACAAGATGTACTTGACTTTATTAACCTTCACAATACCACTGTTCCTGCTCAGAGTTCCAGACATCATTATTATTCACGGCCAGATTTAGCACAAACTGCAACATCCTACTTAATGACACGTCTATCTGGAAATGGTGTATGCTCAATCAAGACACCATAAGGAGCTTAGCACCAAAAGAAAGGCAACATATGTGCTATTACCAGAAGGAAGCATATACTAAATATACATGAATAACTACTTGCTCACCCTCTGAAATCAAGTCTAAAAAGCTCTGCTGTGTGACAAGCAATTGTGGCTGTTATCCTAGACAGCCCGACTGAACACTTTGAAGGACATGCATATGTAATGGCAGGCTATTCTCATCAACCCTGACAGTCTGGCTAAAGCCTCTGATTTAGAACAGTTTAGTTCTCTCTGTTGTCTTGCCTTCTTCAGTTATGCTCCAACAAGTTGGAATTCAAGCTGGCAAATAAACTAGGATATTCTGGTATCAGATGATCAACAGAAGAACAAAATAATGAAAAGTATATGTTTTGACAATGAAATCACCAGATCATAGCAGCATTTTCAGATCTCAAAGGTGACAGCAAAACCTCTTAACACGCAACTTTAGAATGAATGAAACAATACACGGAAACAGCAGAAAATAATTTTTTTTTTTTTTCTGAACTGCTAGCAACAATTGTTCTGCAAGGTTATTTCAGCTTTTCAAAGGATAAAACCTTCTCATTTCTGGTCATAACATTTAATCTTGCAACAGTCAGTCTTAGATCTGACTGGATACCAACACACATTGGAGAAGCAGTAGCCTCTCAAAAATTAATGCCACATTGCTACAGTGTTGGTTCCACCCTGTCAGGCAGGAGCTCAGCAGCAGTGGCTACTTAAGCACTGGCTGGTGCCTTCTCTCTCCTCAGAGTTGCACAGTAAGCAAGCCTAAACCAACAAGAAACACAATTCTCCGCTTCCTCTGTTCCTCAGTCCAGTTCTCAGATGTGTAATATGTGCAGCACAGTGCTGGAATCTGAGAATGAACTAAGCACACATACATATATAAGGCAATACTGCCCACAGCTCATTTGAGGTGAGACAGAAGTTAGAGATCCCTCGCAAGAAAATGTCTCTCTTAAGGCTATGAAGGAAATTCTTACTCTTCTTGGGTACTAATGTTTGCTCTGCAGCACTGCACCTGGCTTAAGGTGCTTTTCAAGTTGAGAGCAAACACTGTCAACGTATAAATGACTTCTCAGAAGGCACTGCCTCCTATGTTCTTGAGATATTATACAAATATTTTATACCATTCCTTGACTTCCAAATGAGGAAGTGTTCTCCCTCTGAAACACAACATAACCAAGTTCCACAACAGCCCTGCACAGATGGCCAGTTTAAACTGCTGACTGGTGATAAGCCCAGTTTCTTATAATAATCTTAGAGAATCTAGTGAAAGTCAAATCCTATGAGTCTTGTTTCACACACGAAAGATCAGACATGAAACAGAATTATAAATGGTGGTGGTTTAAAATAAGAATTACAAAAAAAAAAAAATAATCACAAATGCCTATGCTCAAGGAAAAGCCTGCATACCTCAGATGCATTTGATGACAAAAAGCTTTTAGACAAAAAGCTTTTAGCTCCTCACTAGGAAAAGTGAGGAAGCCAGATTTGTTGCATGACTACTTCAGACTGTTAAATCCAAACTCTGAGCTTATCTTTATGATACTCCATGACGTGGAATCAATGTATCTGCAAGAGCAAGAGTTCAACAATCGTACACTTGAGACCCAGTAATGCATAAAATCGCATAGCAGATATGAAAAAAACCATCAAAGTTTCCACACGCACTGGCTCAGGCTTAACTCGAATGCCAAGCAGCATCAAGTGCAGATCACATAATGTAATTTTATGATACTGACAGGACACACATGATTACGTTTAACTACCTGTCCATCTTGTGTTTTCACATAAGAGTACATGAAAATAGATGGCTACTTTCATTCATCCGCTTCTGGAAATTTAGACCTAGCTCATGAACAGTGCTCACAAGAGCAGATGGCCTAAAGCTGTTCCCTACTCTGTCATGTTTTCCGATGCCAGCAGCCCCTGCCAGCCCAGGGCTGAGGACAAGGCTCTAGAAAGGCCCAACCTTCTGCTCCCTCCAGTGCGCACCCAGGACAGGGTCACCCCGACACAGGAGCTGGGGCAGGACGGCCATTCCCCAGGCTAAGAGCGCTGCAGCGGCCAAGCAGCTCCAGGGGACGGGAAAGGAGTTGCTAGCACCGAGGCTGGCACCGGGCTTGGGAAGACCCCAGGAGAGGGCGGTCCCCTGGCTCTGCGCCAAGAGGCGCTGCTGTGGCGGGCAGAGCCCGGGGGGCCTGGACTCGGGGCTCCCGGTCCGCCGCTCACCGTTGTGGTCGTAGACGCTGACGTAGGAGATGCCGACGGCCATGCACCACACCACCAGGCTGGCCATGTCGGCGTAGCTCGGCTCCTCCTCGGTCACCACCAGCCCCACGTGCACCGGCAGCTTCCGCAGGGCGCGCCCGTCCGCGCGCCACCGCTGCCGCCCGCGC
>JAWWES010000115.1:65637771-65660441 GCA_035583135.1 Lophotriccus pileatus
CGGGCGACGGGCGCGAGAAGCGCGCAGGAGGCGGCGGCGGCGGCGGTCGCGCGGCCGCGCAGGCAGGCGAGCAGCGCGCGCTGCAGGCAGAGCAGGGCGCGCACCAGCGCGTGCAGCGCGCGCCACGCAAGCCCGCCTGCCCCGCTCATGGAACCGACCGACAGGAGCGCGCGGGAGCTGCCTCAGCCGCGGCGCGTCGCCCGCCTCGCCGCCGCCATCCCCTCACGGAGCCCGCCTTCCCCGCCCGGCAGCCGCCCGCGCCGCCATCTTCCCGCCGCCCCGCCTGATCTTTCACCTCTCGACCCGCCACACGCGAAGCGCCCGTTGGCCGCCGGCGCGCCAACGTCATTTCCGCCCGAGGAGCGCGAATTACGTGGCCGCGAAGGAGGGAGGGGGCGGGGTCAGGAAGAGAGGCGGGGCTGTCTCGGGAGGGGGCGGGGCTGTCTCGGGAGGGGGCGGGGCTGTCTCGGGAGGGGGCGGGGCTGCAGCCGCGGGCGGGCGGGGCTGCAGCGGCCCCGCAGGGACCGGGGCGGGAGAAGAGGCGGCGGAGGTGTGAGGTTGGCGGGAGTGGGTTGTCGCTCGTCTGTGCCCGACCCTAGACCATTCCTCGAGCCGGGACGCACCAGGGGCCCATCCCTCTGTCCGAACCTAGCCTTAATCTTCCTGGCGCCCGCAGTGCCGGCGTGTGAAGCGAGGGCGGGGAGCACGTCCGAACGCCGGAGGAGCGGCCACGTCTCATGGGTGCCTTTACTAAACAGGAGGTTTCACGGTCAAAGCGCTCTGCGAATGCTCACCGGGCGATTCTGCAGCACGGGCGGGGGAACGGGGGTGTCGCAGCCCCCGAACCCCGGGGGGCGTGCCCCTGCAGCGGCCGGGACACACGTTTTGCAGTCTCCCGCAAAACCTGCAGTTCCTGGGTTTTCGCTGCCTCACTCGGAGGTACTTAGTGAGGTACCAAGCTACCTTGTCTTGTGACGGCCCAAAGGTCTGAAGATGGAAAGGCTGCCGCAGGCGACAGGTAGGGCAAGAGCTAACGAGCCAGCCGGGTGCTCTCAGGCACATAGGTGGGGTGAAATGACACGGTGAGATATTTAAAGCACCCTATTGGAAGAATCCGCCAATGTAAAGTTAAATGAAAAATTGTGTATCACGAAAATATTTTTCTTGCTCAGAAAATAGCTACTTCCCAGGCTTTTAATACAGACTAGCATTAGCCAGCAAAAAAAAACCACGAGGAAGGCTTGTGCAGTTCCATAAATATCTGAATGCTTAACTACCAAAAATGTGGGTGACTGACCGTATAATTATAGAATCATTGGGGTTGGAAAAGACCTCTAAGATCATCAACTCCAACTGTTAACCCAGCACTGCCAAGTTCACCACTAAACCATATCCTTAAATACCACATCCACATGTTTTTTGAACACTTTCAGGGGTGGGGATTCCACCAGTTCCCTGGGAAATCTGTTCCAATACTTGACAATGCCTTCCATGCAGAAATTCCTCCTAATATCCAATTTAAACCTTCCCATGCACAGCCTGAGGCCATTTCCTCTGGTCCTGTCATTTGTTGTCCGGGGAGAAGTAACCAATCCCAACCTTCTACAACCTTGCTTCAAGTGTTTGTAGAGAGAATAAGGTCCCCCCTGAGCCTCCTCCAGGCTAAACGGCCCCACTCCCTCAGCTGCTCCTCACATGACTTACTCTCTAGACCCTTCACCAGCTTTGTTGCCCTTCTCTGGACCAGCTCCAGCACTTCAGCATCTCTAGTGAGGGGCCCAGAACTAGACATGGGACCCAAGGTGCAGCCTCACCAGTGCCAACTACAGGGGAAGAATCACTGCCCTGGTCCTGGCCACACTATTTTGAATACAAGCCTGGATGCCATTGGCCTTTTTGGCCCCTTGGGCACACTGCTGGCTCGTATTTAGCTGGCTGTTGACCAGCACCCCCAGGTCCTTTCCTGCTGGTCAATTTTCCAGCCACTCTTCTCCCAGCATGGTATTGTTGTGATCCAAGAGCAGGACTTAGCACTTTGCCTTGTTCAATCTCACCCAGCCGGCCTTGGCCCATTGGTCCAGCCTGTCCAGATCCCTCTGTAGAGCCCGATGATATGTAAATGTAAAGAAAAATGAACTTAGGTCTTTCTGTTCTAGTTGCATATCTTAACGCGTTGGAAGAAACCCAAGTGTCAGTTGCATTTACCTAGGTAACATAACCAAATAGCTGTGCTCTAACACCTGACAAATCAGCCTCTGTGAAGGTGAGTGATTACTTAGTTATTGAAGCCAACAGAAGATAAAAAATAATAGAAACTGTTTACTTTGAAAGGTAATTTGCTGATGTAATTACTCCTCAGTTATCACCTGAAATCATGAACTGCCAGGAAACCTTTAAGGTTACTGTTTGTAAGTCACTTCTTTTAGTGGACTCAGGAATCCAGTTTTGTTTAATTTTCACAGACTTTGGGAACTGCTTGATAAAATTTGTACATGCATCAGAGTTAATGCATATACTATTAAGTAATTTCTTTGTGTGTGTGTGTGCAAAAGTCTGGAAAGTTCCTGCCAGTGAAGGAGGACACTTGCAGTGTATATTTGCACATTAAATACACTTAACCCAAAACCATACACACAGCATCTTGAGCTATATTGTAACCAATTAGCTATTCAGATATCAAAATAAACTCTTAGAAAAATTCACCTCACTTGATCTTATCGTAATATTTGCCAGAAGTAGAGATCTATTTCCTGACAATCTTTCTTCTTTTGTTTACTACAATAGGATCAGGTCAACTTTACCCCACAGTTTTCAGTCCTCACTATTAATAAACTTTGGAACTAATATTAAATCTTATTAACCAGGACACTGATTCTTTGTTTATTTCATTTGCTGTGATGAAGATTCTGTGTTTTGCCTGGAGCTTAACTAATTTTGTCTAATGTCATTTCAAATAGTCTAAAATAGTTGAGGAAAATGTTTCAGGAAAACTGATACCAATTTCTCAAAAGCAAGAATTTCTGGACAATTCCAAGAAATTTCTCACATCAGTGTAACTCTCCATTTCAAACTGCAAACCCGTGAGTTTAAATGCGTTGAATGCCAGACTCCCAGTAATAGTGTCTTGTGGTATTGCAAGATTTTATTTGTGGGGGTTTTATGCAACTATAAGAGTGTTCTACTATAAAAAGGTCCATACAGAGTTACAGGGCACTTTTCTAAGAAATAATATTTGTATTCTTACTTTCCTCAAAATACCTAGTACTAATGCCATAGATAAACAAATAATTTTTTTTTTTTACAATATGCAGTTCACAATGGCATCATTACAGACCTTCTCTCACAGGTTATTACCTCCTATAGTACAAATAAAAGAGGAAAAACTAATGACAGATGAGAAGGCTGCTTGCCAGTAGAGACACTGGTAGCAGTGGGCAGCTTTAGGGAACTCCAGGATTCAGTACAGATAATCCATGGGGTTAATCTAAATCATAGTCATAGTAATCATCGTCCGTGTTTACTCCAATGCTGGAGGCCTCATTGGGTTTCATTTTCTTTCTGTCCTCTTTGTCTCTTTCCATGGAAGATAGATTGCTTTCACACTGCTGCAGAATCTTTCTGGAAGACATCCAACTTTCTCCTTGGCTTTCTGCTGGCGCTGCACACTGCCCTCCCTGGACATCCGTTCCTTTGGCTACCAGCGCTCTTCTGGTTCTGAGAAGGTCACAGGTGCAGTTCCAAGGGTTTCCATCTAAATACAGATGACGAAGACGAGGTAAATACTCCAAGACTTTGCGATCCAAGGCAGATATCTTGTTATTCCGTAAATTTAAAACCTGAAGCTGCTTCAAATCCTTCAGCTCTTGTTCTCCAACATCCTCTATGCCATTTCCTTTTAGATCCAGTCTGGCAAGGGTGTCTGGAAGTCTGAATAAAAATAAAACAACACAAAGGTGTTATGTTCATCATATTGTTTCTGTTTCTGTAAGTGGTATTTGCTGATGGTTACTTTTCCAGGCACATCTGATGTACTAAAATAAAACTATCACTAAAAAAATGCAATCTTCTGCAAAAAGAGATGGTTACATTGAAAAAAAAAAGCTGATAATCTCTGGACAAGATATTAGACAGGTCAGTATACTTCTTCATACATATTACAAATTTGTATGATAAGGCTATTATTTCAAAAGTCTTGCTCGTTTATGACCTAATTTTATTCTGCTGTAGTGACAAGTTGGTGACAAGTTCTTAACAAAAAAGCCACTTAATTGGCATGGAATATCTTTAATAAAATTTATTTGAAAGTATCTTAAAAATCACTTTCTTATGGTAGTATACAAGGTGATGAAATTAAAAGTCATAGTTAGAGATTTTAAGGAAACTTACTGACTGAAACTCTTAGGGAAATGATAAATAATACTACCAAGATCTATTTATAATAGAAACAGCAGTATATCACAACTGGTATAGGTTCATGGAATAGTTTCTCTCAATGTCATAATATGAGATACCTTTGAAAATTACTAAGAGGGTAATTGTGACCCTGACCAACTGTTTTTCTGTGAAGCTGAGTTTGACCTCTTAAGCTGAAAAGTAGTTCCCAAATTTATGAAAATCTGACACATTCAGTGGTACTATTTCGAGAGTAGTGCAGTTCTGTATTGTGCGATATTTCCAGTGGAGATGAGAATTTCACGTGTTGATATGGTGATTCACTCCACAAAATTTTATCTTACCAAATGCTTGTGCCTGCAATAAATCTGTTTTGAAACCTAACCACAGGAAATTACTATATTTGCTCAATATGACACTACAATGTCAGAAGGGTACTCTGGGGCTCCCAGAGTGCCACTGATGTCAAGGGCAGTAGTAAATCACCCGAGATGTTTATCCAGACTGATTACAGTCCAAAGCCTGACAAGCAAGTCCTTAAACCTGTGAAGAGTCCTATTGTACTAATGTTAGACTTAGGCTTTATGGCCATGTTATTTGACTTGAGGCTGTGTTGATCTTGAGAAAATAATGTCACTGGAGTACATGATGACTGACCCTGCTGCTGGAAGAGGAGCTGTATTCACTCAGGAGCTGACTATGTGCACATTGTGCTACTGCCACCTTAGGGCACCTCGTCAGACTCTTCCCCACACTTTCACCACTCCCTGCAAGATTTTACGAAGTACAGACTCTTCTCTAAAAGTCCTGAAAATACTTGGACTTGTGGATTATTTTCTTCTCAGAAAAGAAACAAAATAAGCTTTCTTTCTCCTCATTCCTGCCAAAAAATGCTAAGACCTATTCACTTTAGCATATTATCTATATTTTTTAACCTTTTACAGTGGTGACAGTTCTGAGATAGCTGTCAAAAGTAATATTTTATTTCTGTATATACATTCACACCTGATCATCATCAGACAGTTATATTAAGTACATAAATGTTACATCTTATAATTTTCCCCCTCTTTTATGTTTACAGCCCTCCCTGGAAATCTGTATTCATTGTTGGATTGAAAATAAAAGCCTCCAATATCTCCTTAAGAGTTGTACCGTTTAAAGAGTAATACAGAACTCCTTCCTGTTAATTCTCTTCACTACGAAGGTTGTAAAGTAAGATGGATTAGACAATACTAAAGTAACTAGAAAGCATTAAACATTCCTGTAAAGCTAGGTCAAATCAAATATTTATACACCACTAAATCACTTTCTGATTATAAAGCTGCTGCCAAATAGATTCAAATGCTAAAGGACCTGATGCTAAACGAATTGAAATTTTACTGCATTATTTATCTGGGCTAGTTAAACCTGTCCACAAGCCATAAAAATAAAGTTTTACAGTGCAATTTTGTCAAATAAGTTGATGTTAATGGAATTACTTTGCTATTTTTATGCCCTCTTATTGCACAGCTTTTTGTAATAATAAAATTGCCACTTTATATCAGAACAACCTCCATTTGGCTTCATATGCTGTCTCTAATAATGGCCAGGACCACACTTAGATGAATGTGAGACATCCTCTAAACAGGGCGTTAATGAACACAGTGCGCCTGAGGGATGTTTCTTCTGTGCTGTGTTGACTGGAATTTTGCTTATAGCCTGAAGCTGGAGACTATATATGCATTCCAAATACCTTGTAATGTGTGAATTTAATGAAGCTGGGAATGCTATTATCACTGAAAGAGCACATTCTTTTTGACCAGACTGAGTTCCTGAAATCTTAATATTTTAACAATAATAAACTCAGTATGGATTGGTAGAAACATCAGCTTTAAAATTGCTATAGTTCCTTTTTATCAAATGCTCTATTAATTTTCTTTTGTAGGCAAAGGTAAATCTAAGTAGCAGTACAACTTCTGTTGCATTCTCCTAGCAGGTTCGTCTTATTCATGTGCTAATTAAATAAAGTGGTCTCACTGGCAGGAAGAGATGTGAGATGAGCAGATTCACTGGGGGCCACAGATGTAATGAAAACAGCTCTATTTCTACTCTGAGACTGCTAACAGGAGTGCTAATTAGTGCTAGTTATGGCAGTGGGTTTATGCTATGGATAGACTTCTACCATAACTGGGTCTGAATACAAATTTTTGGCTCTTATTCTCATAATGCAAGGAAGGAGAGATGACACCTTGGAACCAGCTGTCCTCAGATTCACTTGCCTCAGTGGAATAGAAATGAGGCGATTCTGTTCCAGTGCCAGATTTGAAAGTTGTGCGCACTCTTGAAGAGCTCCTGCCTCAAACATGCTCATAGCGTTGTTGTCAAGAAACAAGTGCTTGAGGTCTTGTAGTCCTTGGAAGTCCTGGGCTGTCACCCTTTGAATCAGGTTATTGCTGCAGTCGAGTTTCTGCAGTCTGCCAGGCAGCCTGAATGGCATATTGTGGAGCTGGTTCTTAGAGAGCTCCAGTGTTGTTAAGTTAGGAAGAAGCTGGGCACCATCTATTGATGTTAGCTGATTTTCTGACAGGAAGAACTCAGACAGGTTTTCTAGATGTTTCACGTCTCGAAGTCTCACCATTTTAAGTTGGTTTTTCTCTAATTTCAGTGACAGCAGGGATTTAGGTAGGTCAAGAGGCACTTTTGTCAGGAAGTTGCCACTTAAACTGAGAAACTGTAGATTTTGAAAAGATGCAAAGAAGTTGGTTGGGAATGAATTCAGTTTATTATCAGCCATGCTTAGATACTTCAGCCTAGGAAGCTTAAATGGTGCAGATACGGATTCCATGTTGTTGCCATCCAGGATCAGACTTTGTAAATTGCAAAGGGAAGAAAATGCACTTGGTGGCACAGTCGCAATCAAGTTGTTCCGAATATCAAGCACCCTTAGTTTCATCAAACCTGCAAAATCAGACGCATGCAGAGTGTTGATGGAGTTATCAGCGAGTTTTAAAATTTCAAGGCTGGATGGGAGAAAGGTGGGTATTTGCTTTAGCTGATTCTTGCAGAGTTCCAGGGACTTCAAGGTGCTCAGAGCTTTGAAAGTGTTGGTTTCTATTGATTCTGTGCCACTGCATGACAGGACCAGCTCTTCAAGGACTGACATTCTCCTGAAGTCAGTAAACTTAAAGAGAAAAAAAAAAAATTCATGTGATAGTTCACCATCTATTTATAGATATCCTCACTGGTTACTCCTTCTGGATGCTCTGACAATTGCTAGCATATATGGAAAAGCTATACATTTAGAATGAGAAGCAGATAAGTAGTAACTATAGAGGTGTTACTATGGGTGCTTGCGGCTTGTCGCATTTCTAGAATTTTGTTGTTTAAGTGTGTACTGTGTCTGGTTTTGAGCAAACACATCTTTCATTTCTGCCTGGTGGATCGCCTATATAAAATGGAGAGCTAATATCACCAGTGGCAGAAGTCTTCACAGAGAATAGATGGTTGTTAATGTTCACTGTGCTCAATGGAGCTCGCTGAAGCAGTTTTGAGTTCATCATGCAGCCATTGCCGTATATTAACAGTACTGTCATTGCAGCGTGTATTCCCCAGAGGAAGTACACAATGGATATCTTTACCTCTTGCTGCTATAGGGTTTTGGCAGGAAATTAAAATCCAACACTTGAATTTCTTCTCTTCCCCGCTACCTCTCCTTTTCTTTGAAATAAAAACCTCACATACTAAGATGACCAAGCCAGAAGTGTCAGATCAGCTTGGCCTGAAAATCACCTCTCTTTGCTTTTACAGGAGCTTAGTTTTTGTTAATTGGTAATAAACAGATGTCTTGCCACAGTAAATGGAACTTAGATTGTTCCATAGACTATGGACTATTATTATAGACTATGACTATAATATTATATGACTATGATATTATATAACATAGGGTTATAGATTGTGTCTATAATATCGAAAGGTATAAATTGTATGTAGCTAAAACATTGGTTTTCTGAAACCACCAGATATGCTTCCCATTGATGTAGGCACTTGAGTCTTAAAAAATAATTTATATAGGGATCACAAAAAAACTTAGAGCAAGATGAACAGGTGTTCTGCACAGGAGTGGTGGGAAGGAGTGTCCTCATCTGTTTTCCCTTCCTGTGTCCAAGAAACATCTCACTACAGGTCTCAGGAGTACCATGCCAGTAAGAGATGTGAAAGTAACACTAGAGTATTCATGCTATTTCCTCCAGGGCTTAGTAGCTACAAGCATATCTTACTGTCACTGAGGGAAGCTATAAAACATGTTCCACAGCATAACCCCTCATGCCTCTCAGGAATCTGAGGGCTGTACAAGGAGGGCAGTATGTCTTTTTGCAGTACAGGTGCTCAGTAGTAATTTTTTTCTGTCATCCTAGTTGAATACATTTGGCTATCACATACTTGTGTATGTGAAATCAGCTTATCTGTTAAAAGATTCCTCCCAGCTTCATTTATCCAACTCCTGCATGTTTTGGGGTTGTATCTCTTTATCTTAGTTACAAACTCTGCATTTTAACTTCTGGCATCAGATTTCATTTTGTTCTGATGTCCTTAGTTTATCTTTCTGATTAATTTTATTCTGTCTTGTAAAGTAATTTCTGAGCAAGATTGGATGCAGATAGTGAGAAAGTATAGATAAAGAACCTCTGTTGATGCAGGTTTCTCCATCAATTACATTTAAATTCAATGAGGGAATGTACTCCATTAAAAACCTTATATTCTCAACAGTAATTAAAGTTGTCAGAATTATATTTTTTTCTATAATGAAGTTTTGTGCGTTTTGTATATGTTGCTGTATAGCAATATCAGACTTGCATGTCCAGTTTTGGTCCTGATTAGGAGGCTAATCTTGTAAAGCTTTATCATGAGAAATCCCATAGGAATGAGCTGAATTGCTCAAGAGTACAAAAACATAGTCATATGTAATTATAAAACCATCTTAAGGAAATTGAAACAATTGTGAACCTTGACAATTCAACACATTTTCTCCTATTAGTTCAAAAGCAGTATTTTTCTGCTTTTCCTCAGTTGGTTTCTGTAAGTCTCTAAGAGGCTTAATTTTCATCTTATTAAGTGACAGAGAGCTACATGAAGGTCAATGTACAGACATTCACTCTGTAATGATGTTAGGCTTCTTAATGTGTATTATTATAATTTCTATTTTCCACCTATTTGGCATGCTTTGCTAAGCTTTCTGACCATGCTATTTTGAGACTTAAACATTTATCCATGCTGTTACAAGCCACCATTCTTTCTAATATGAAACAAGACATATTTAAAAGCTTATCAGTTCTTTTTTTTTGCTAGAAAGTGGTGTTTTATTCTGTAACTGAATTGTCTGTGAAGTGATACTAATATAGTTTAACATTTTGATATCCTGAAAATGGATCTAATGTACCATTATTTTAATAGAAACATTTAAATAAATTCGTAATTTTTAATTACTTTTTTTTTCTTTTAGAATTGCTGTGAACTGGGATTTGTTATAAACAGTTTTTTAAAACAGTCCCCTGTCGTGGAGGCAAGATAGATAATTTTCTTTTATTAGATAAAACACCACTCGTTAACATAGTTAGAAATAAATTAAATCTTAAAGTTGTATCTGACACTTCCAGCTCCAGAGTGGGAAAAGAACTTCCATTTCACTCATTAGGGAAACAATTCTAATGACATAAAACCTTTCAATTTACAGGTTAAAAAATTACTATGGAAGTCAATGGTTATTTGACCATATATAAAACGAGCCAACATTTGCCTCCTAATTGTAAATTGCTATTTTTTTGAGTTTCATACAAAATATCAGCATGACAGCATGAACTACTGCTTGGAGATTGCAGGATAATGAAAACACTACAGGAATATATTTACATGTTCTTAAAGAGTAAGTAAAAATAAAACCAGATCTGTCAGCATTTCACCAGTTTTTAGAACATAGAATAAGATTCTCTCCTCACTTGAAAGGCACTACCATCTGGGAAGCCCAATTTTCAGTTACAGTGCACTACAGAAAGTAATTTTGCTGGATTTTCCTACCTGGAGTTGTTTAATTTTGCTGTGGCTGATGTAGAGTCTCCTGGTGGTAAAAGGAATCTCTCTGGGGATCTCTGTAGCTCTGTAGCATTGCACTGACTGGGCAGGGTCACAGCTGCATCTTCTTGGGCAAGTGGTACTTAGACCACTGTGAAAAGAAAAGAGGACGACTAAAAGGTACGATAAATACATCTTCCAAAATAGGAACTCTGAAATTGTCTCAGCAACATGCAGCTTGAATTAAGCACCAAAGCCCTTTTATACCATGAAATCTGATAAAAGGATATTATGACTGTGTATTTTATCCCAGTGAAAAAACAGCAAAAACAATACCGTAATTTGCCTGGGTTAAAATGTTGGCAGGCGTTACAAAGACTGAGAAACTTAAACAGTGATAAGGTGCCTTTACATTTGTAGGTATGCGAAATTAGTGTTATTTATTACCTGACATCTAATCTGCAAACATCCATATTATCTCCAGTTTCCTAGTTTTGTTAAATGTGACACCACAGAATTAGTGGAGAAAAGATAAAGAGCTGTTTTATAGTGGGGTTGTAAAACCTTTGTCTCTTCTGTGACCCAGTACTAGAAACAGAGAAACCACAACTACAGCCAACACCAAAGCTTTTTGGCTCTTCCTCTTGCATTATGCAGATCACACACACACACTCCCCTAGACTCCCCAAACTCAGGCAGCTACTATTTTAAAGCTAAAATGTTCTATTCACAGGTGAGTGCTGCTGGTTGGACAACAGAACTAAGTCACCTGTATTTGGGAAATCCCCATAAATTATAATTTAATTATTCTTATATTTGAAAATTATAAATGTGAAATGCTTGGAAGCATTTAGTATAAATCAAGTGACAGATATTAATAAGACCTATTTACCCCATGGCAGATGGAGAACACCAAAGTTCCCCTCAGAGTTTTCTTTCTACTAACTGGTGCTTCTTTACATATCTACTAGCTGTGCCAGCTGGAGATGTAAAGTTTTGAAAGGCATACAGTTTTAGTTGTGATTATTTTCCTTTGCACTGAGCAGTTTGCAATGTACAAACCTGTGTCTTTGCAAACCTTTGTGTCTTATCTTAGTGATCTGCTCTGCACTGTTACCTGTTTCCTTCCATCCTCTCCATCATATCTTCAGTAGTGGCTAATCCTATTTCTTAAATGCAGAACTAGGCCACTTATTTTTCCAAGCAGAAGATAATGTCAATTTGATTTGACAAATGGATAACAGAAGTGGGGGCAGTCCTTGATGGGAATGCCTATTGGATGCAGCTGGGCTTACACTGGACAGTTGCCATATTCTTTCCTGGAGATACTTCTGTCTTCTTAATCCTTTATACTGTGAGTGCAGAACTAAAACCTAGCATCTGCTAAACCAAAGAGCAAGAGCAGAAACCTTTTCCAAAAGCAGCCTGTCAAATTGGCATGTTTAACAAGCTATGCAGAAAAATCCTGCCTGACTTATGCCATAGTGAGCATATGAGCAAAAATGAGTGGATGGAGAATTAGCAATTATGCATTAAAACAAATATTTTAATGTGTCTCAATCTAGAGTTTGGTACCTGGGTTGTGGTTTTGCCTTTTATTTTTTTTTCCCCTTAGAACACTCAAAATGCTCAAACAAAACTGTAAATCCTTTCTCCATCCTGACAGCTACTTGTGTATTTCTTTGATTCCATCTTTCCACTGGCATGGGTTTAAACACTGATGTCACCTAGACAGTAGTGCTCAGTATCCTATGTAGAGATTTGTCTTCCTCAAAAGTGTCATCAGAAAACAATTCCTTTTTGTTCAAGGAGGGTCTAAAGGAATGAAGATCCAACCCTATGGTTTGCAGTCTAGAGCTCTAGCGTAACAACATAGTCAGTCTGCAAATCCCTTTAAGTAAGAATCAAAGGTTGCATCCTTCCTTATTTTGTAAATTTTAAGTCAGTCAGCTAATGTCAGAACTCACAGCTCTAGTTACAAGGTAGTGCCACATTAAGGTGTAATATTTTTGCCTCTTGGCCAAAATTTTTGAGTAGTATAATCCTTGGTCTTTTCAAACTAATGGAAGGATACTTTGTTAATTTAATAGTTTATTGCCATTATATTAACAACAAAGATGCAATAAAAATGATTAAATTTGGTGATTACATTTGAATGATTAAATGATTACAGAAATTATGTATCCACTGATTTCTGATATATGTCTGATTTTGGTAGCTAGGTAATTTAAAGTGATAGCTATGAAAGGTGATATCCTATTAAGCCTATTCTGTACAAATCCTGACACACATCCACTGGCACTGATGACTTTGCTTTTTCAGAAAACTGTGACCTGTGGGGGTTTTATTCATTTTAGGAGACCTGATGATAACAGAACCAACAGAGTTACACAGTACTATATGAGCATAAGCAGGGCAGGCAGATGTTATGGAAGCAGCACTGCTGGCCAATGAGATTTTAAGAAAGTCAATCACTGTGGCCATTTCCCACAAGCAGTTGTTACGCAAACTCTCCATAGCTTTTGATGGGGATTCCTGTGCAGGACTAATGGCATCAATTCTTTGTCAGAAAGTATGAACAATAGCAGCCAAACCTGCCAGCGTGAGAAGTCACAGGAACATCCTACATGGTGTGTGCTTTAATCAAAGGTAAACACTGCAGAGCAGAACCTCCAAACCCAAAGTCCATATCGGATTTTGTCTTGTTGGCATTTAATACAGATATTGATTAAGTATATTGGATGAATGTGGATAAATATAAGCATGAGTTGATGGAAGTAGGTCTTTCAGAGTTATTGCTTTTATTTCAAATCTGAAGTAGAGCTCATAAAGGACTGTAAAGTTTGTTTTTTTCCAACTATATCAGTTGGTCTAAAAAAATACTGTATTTTTGTACAAGGCTTACCTCACACAAGATAATTTCAGCACCTGCTGGACTGGTGTATAGTCTGTTTTCTTTCTTCAACAAAGTCAGAGGTTTGGCAAAAGCACACGTGTATATCAAGACATAATTTTTTAACTAAGATTGCATTCAGAAAATTACATAAAGTAAGACAATATTAAAATTAGAAGAATGAATCTGCAAAACTCTTACTACAGTGCGTTTAGAAATTCCTAAGTTAAGACAGCCTGTAAAACCTGCAGGTGGATCCCTTGTAAAGTGCAGGACTTGTAACGTGCACAGACTGCACAAGGGAAGATGCGGTCTTATCACAAAAGACATGGAGAAGCTGAGCTCCTGCAGTCGGCGTGTTGCTTTCCTGTGGAAAGGAAGAACTGCAGGAAAAGACCAGCTTAGGGCCTGCACAGGGCATGAGTAGGAGCTTGGTCCCTGAGGGATGTCACAAGCAGAAGGAGTTTGGCAACTAGAAGCTGCTAAGTGATGGCGTATGCTCTGAAGAATCCTTGGCATGTTTAGCTGCCATATGCTATCAAGTGCCTGCCACTGAGTATGTGTGAATTTATAATTATTTTTTGCTGAAGGTTTTTAACTTGGATCTGGACCAGTTTTTTCATAGGGACAACAAATGGCATTTGTCTCCAATCAAGCAATTCTCTCCAGAGCGGATCAGGCCGCTAAGGGAAACAATCACAACGTTTTTTTTTTTAAATATGATGCTTCCCTTAATCATCTGTTGAAATAAACTGAAGTGCTTTATAGAAATGTTTCTTAAACAAAGAGCCTCAGAGGGTTAAACTGAATCAAAAATGTCAGCCTATGAATCTAGGCAAATTAATGAGACCTAATTAATACAAAGGTTAAAAATTTATCAAAAGTGATTTTGTGTTTTAATCCGACAAAGTAGAGTTTCACAAAAACAACCAGAGACCTCTCTGAAAAAAATTAAGTCTCAATCTTCTTCTTACACCAAGAATTTTGTAGAAATATTTTTTATCCATTTTATAGTATGTGGAGAAGGCACACTCTAACTCCAGGCAAGGTCATCTTCATACACTGGAAACAGCTGCCTGATGAGTTAAAGCAGACTTTATTTCCACATAATAAGGTAGGTTTCCTTTTCTTCCTCCATACTGGCTACATAGAGGAGATGAAATTGATAACTCCCCAGGAACTTCTTGCGTTTCATTTGTCTGTGGCATGTTTGCATTCCAGAGGAACTAGTACTGTGAAACCTGCTGAAAGGAATAAAACTTTGTTAAACAGAAATTCACATATTAGTTTTAGTGATGGACTCAGATGGCTGAGTCCATTCTCAACCTAGAATATAAACATACAGGTCTTTTGTATATGAGCAGTAATATAAAACCTCTAATGAACTTACAAGACCATGCATGGTACCACCTAAAAGTAAAACATCAGGGAAGGGTCATCCAATCAATAAGGGAACCATGAAACGAAGGGAACTTTTTCAGAGTCCTGTAGGAAGTGCATTAGTTCTGGCCCTTCCATTTCCTTTGGATATCCTTAGGCTTTAAGAGCAGCCTGCTAGTAACTGTGCATCCAACAAAACCAGAATGGAGCTTATACTGTACAAATTATTTGTTTGTTCAAACTGCAAGGCACAATTTCAATAAGACAAGGACTCTGAAACAGCAGTTTTCTAAATTATACACTCATGGATCATGCAAAGAGGGTTTCTTTCTTGCATGCTATAAAAGCTGAATTTTTTTTGCATATGTTTTATTAATTTTTTAAAATAAAACAAAAGTTCAGAATGAAAATAGTTAAGCATAAATGTATACATAGAATAAGCATGAGAATAAGATCACAGTAGCACTGTGAAAAAGAAAAGCTGGACTGAAGAAGTGACTTGTGAAAATTGTGTTGTGTAAAAAGAGACCAATATAAAGTGAATGTTCAAAATAGTCATCGGTAAACTGTTGCACCTATGGACTCACCCATGGACTGTAAAATGCAGCCAACTATGAACTCCCTAGGCCTGCAAGGCAGGAATTGCCTAAAATGTAAAACCAAAAACTCTGGAGTTTGTTAGCAGAAATGTTCTGTAAGGACAACTGAAAATGTATGTCCCTTTAGGTATCAGTGCAGATGGATCACTTCCTCTTCTCCTCCAGAAAGGAGTGTGCTTCAGAAAGATGCATTCTAACCATCTACTCTAACTCCTTTTTTTAGAACTCAAACATCTTGCTTTATCATCTCTGTTTTTTCCCATACTTTGATCTTGCGAGATATTACTTGTTTTCACTCTGTTTCCCCTTTGGCGCCCCTGCTTGTGACTGCACAGCCACCCATGCAATCAAACCACTCAAGAGGCTTCAGCATTAACCACACGGGAGACGGCCGGCCTTGACACGTGCAGGCACTGCAGCCGGGCACACACAGCTGGGCAGCCACAATTACAGGGGGTTCCGGGGGAACTGACCCTCATGTGCAAATACATGTGTTTATATTGTAAATTCTTTGTGCAGGGGCTGGGTCTGACCAAAGGTTTATAGAGTATCTTGTAGTCTAGGCATGGACACTAGATACCAAATCTACAGCAGTGAAGATGTTGATCCAAGCAATTAATTTTTTCCTTTTGATTTGGGTATTACTTTGGGGTGCTTTTTTGTATGAAAATGTCCTCCTCATGCTTAAGGTCATTTACTCTTTACCTCAAAGTAAGGTTTCGGATAATTAATTAGGTACTCAGGTAATCAGTCGAAGTATGCAGGTTTAAATTTATGAAGGACTGTTCATACTCAAATGTACTTAATAACAGTATAATGCAGATACCTCACATGCTCTAAACCCTGTGTAAAATAATTGAAATTATGTACATAAATTATACATTGAGAAATTATCTGGTGATTAGCTTCACCAGCACTACATCATAAATAAGGTCAAAGAAACAGATCACAAAACTTTCAGTGAAGTCCTTTTGACATTAAAGGCATTCAGCAAATTTAAATTCTTCTTCACATATAACTTCCTCCAACTATTGTTAGAAATGTGCCTTGTAGAAAGGATTCTTACTGCTAGACTGGTTGACTCAGACTGCCGCTGTTCTTTAAATGTTCTTCAATTATTTTGTTGATGTTATCAGGGTGTAGTATGCTACAGTTTACTCTAAATCGATTTAATCTAATTGAAGGCCAAACCTACTAACCTTACTTAGGTTCAGTTCCATAATTACTGCACAGCTTGCTTACAGAACAGAGCTATGGTTGCTCTGGGGGCTTTTGGTAGACATTTCAAGGGTAACTGGAATTGATGGGAATTTTCTAGGGGACCTCCAAGTATAGTTTTGAGATAATTCAGTTATTCCTGTGTTTATCCTTATATCAGTGATACTTGCTTTAAATTTCAACCCGTCTTTTACACAGTATTTCTGGTGAGGAATACAAATAGTAGCTAATGATAGCTACATTAACTAAGATTCATTGTCAAAACTGCTGATTTCTGTAACAATAACTAGCATTCCTTCTCATTTATACCTAGTCCAGCAAGTATTAGACAGATATTACATTGCAGGTAAGCTTCTAAAAGGATTCTATTTGAGAAGCTAATCTTTGAGTGGAATAAGCAGAGACAAAACCTTGTTTGAGTGGTGAAATGTAAGGACATGCAAAACAAAGGTAACACTGATAGGGAATGAAAGAATTAAAATTAATGACCACAAAACTCGGATACCATTGTAGATAAAAACAATTTAAAGTAGAGCTGGACCAACCTGTGAGGTAAAGGAAAAGGACACTAAAAAACTGACAATATGTGATTCTTTAAAAAGCAGTCATACATAAATAATTACATTATGTCTAAGTTTTTAAAGGCAGTATTTGCTATAGATATGTTATATGCTATAGATAGTTACTATGCTATAGTAACGATGGGAAACTTCTTTCTCAAGATAAGTAGATACTGTTCAAATGCACAATAGAGATATATTAGCAGAAAATGCTAATGTTTGGCTAAGGGATAGATTACCGTTCCATTATATTTAAAGAAGGCAAAAAATGTAAGATAATTCTATAAGTACTTCTCCAGTG
Source organism: Lophotriccus pileatus (assembly GCA_035583135.1). NCBI lineage: Eukaryota > Metazoa > Chordata > Aves > Passeriformes > Tyrannidae > Lophotriccus > Lophotriccus pileatus. The sequence continues at coordinate 65,655,160 of JAWWES010000115.1, forward strand.
CGATATCTACCAGAATCAAAGCCAAAGTGAACATAAAAACTCTCAGTCCTGAAAAAATTAATTTTCTTGTGTGGCTGAACTAATTTAAACAATAAAATTAGTTTAGCCTCTGATACAGCAAATAATTTGATTTTGTGTGGGACGCTGTTGTGCAAAAAAGACAGCTGATACAGCTGTGAAGAGTGAATGTCAGGATGAGGGTCAGGCAAATGCTCTGTTCAGCTGGGCTCTCTACAAAGTAGTTGGGCAACTTTAGACACGTACACCCTTTGCTCAGCTGCTGTTCTGAATGCATCAATTTACTGAGCCAGGTTTTTTTCTGCAGATATATATGAAGGTGTTTGTAGCTTTTGTTTCCATCATGGGTGGGCTTAGCAGTAAGGGGACCCCGCTCAGTTTGTTGCTACCTTCAGTTGCAGTGCAGACAATTTGAAGGGTGTGCTGGTTTTCCCTGGGGTAGTTAATTTTCATCATGGTGGTAACGGGGGGGAGGTGGTTTGGATTTGTGCTGAACATAGGATAGAGGTGTTTTTATTATTGCTGAGCAGGGCTTACACAGAGCCAAGGCCTTTTCTGCTTTTTGTACTGCCACACTGGCAAGGGAAGTTGGGGATGCATAGGAAGTTGAGAGGAGACACAGCCAGGAGAGCTGCCCCCAACTGACCAAGGCATGTTCCATACCATATAACATCATGCTCAGTATAGAAACTGAGGAAAGAAGGAGAAAGGGGGACTTGTTTGGAGTGATGGTGTTTGTCTTTCTGAGTAACTGTTACGTATGATGGGGCCCTGCTCTCCTGGGGATGGCTGAACACCTGCCTGCCCATGGGAGGCAATAAATTAATTAATTCCCTGTTTTGCTTTGTTTGTGTACACAGCTTTTGCTTTCCCTATTAAACTTTATTTCAACCCATGGGTTTTCTGGCTTTTACTCTTCTGCCTCTCTCCCAGTCTCACTGGTGGGGAGTGAGCGAGAGGCTGTGTGGGGCTTGGGGTGGGTTGGGGTTAAACCACGACAAACGGTAAAGGGCAAGTGAGCAGCTTTGTAATAACACTCTGTAAGCTACTTGTCAAGCCTATAACAGCAGGTCCCAGAGGAAATGAGATATCTACTGTCAGTGGTGAAATTTGCTTTTATCCAGCTTTTCTGAAAGCACAGATTGATGGAAGTACAATTCTTTCCTGCTCTGACATCTTTCTTCACATTCCAGGTGAGTGGTCTAACCACTGAGCTGTAAAGTGGTATCTTTCTGACAATCTGTGTTCCAATCAATTATTTATGCAAAGTGGAGCAAGGAAAGAAACTCTGCCCAGGATGCCCTGCAGCCCCAGGACCAGGCATTCAGGGGTCCTGGTGCCCTTACTGTTATTCTGGTGTCCTCCACTGCTGACTGGAGGGTCCCTGTGCTCTCCCTCTGTTGTGCTGGAAGAGTATTTTGTGGGGCCACGTTGTAGGCAGGATTAGGGTTCTGATCTGGGTTAAAGTGTCTTTTTTTTTTTTTTCTTTTTTCTCTTTTGAGGTGGAATTACGCCTTCAATGCAATAAAACCAAGCTGCACATGTTCTACACAGGACATGCTAGTAAAGCTCCCATTTAAATCAACATCAGAGTCGCAGTGTTGCAGTATTTCAAAGGAGATGAGCTGTAGCCAAGGTAAATGTCTTGGAGAAAGCACCTGTGTAGGTATAGTTTGTTCCCTGAACTTTTTTTCATTATCAGAACCAGGATAAGCAAAAAAAAACCCCAAACCAAAACAAATAACCTTTTATATGGGTATAACTGCTCTCACTGGTGCTTCTAGAGACACAAAGGTGCCGGGGGCAGTCCATTTAGGTCAGATATTAGAAAGAAATTCTTTACTGTGAGGCTGGTGAGGCTGGAACAGGTTGCCCAGAGAAGCTGTGGATGCCCCATCCCTCTCAGTGTTCAAGGACAGGTTGGACAGGGCCTTGAGCAACCTGCTTTAGTGAGAGGTGTCCCTGCACATGGCAGGGGCTGTTAGGACTAGATGACTTTTAAGGTCCCTTCCTTCCCTTAATATTCTGCGGTTCTATGATTTTGTGCAATACTTGCAAGTTTGCATCTTTTCTGAGCACAAGCAATGGATGTGTCATTGCAAATCCTTCTGTGTGGTTTGAACCTGCTCATCCCATCAGTGAATACATTAATGAAGACTTCTCTTTCCTCTCTTCCTCCTTCCTTATACATAAAAATAACCGTATATACATAAAAATGATCCAGCTTTCCAATTCAGTTTGGCTCTATTTTGAGTTCTCATATCTGGGAAATGGATAAGTCATAGATGTCTGGGAAATGGATAAGTCATAGATAGATTTTGTATCTATTAGCTCAGATAAAATCCTTGTCCATACCGCAGAAATTTTCGCAATGGTAGCTCAGGGAACGAAAAAGCTTTTCCCAAAAACACTGTCATTATTTTATCTAATGATGACATCTCTCAGTTTGCCCCTCAACCCCCACAAGTGGTTTCCTTTTCAGTAGTGAGGGTTTGTTTCCTGTCAACATGGTCTGTCAGTCACCATCATCCCACTGTCTTAAGTTTACTCTGTTTCTGTGCTCCCTCTGATGCTTTAGATCTGAAGAGGTTGTGATATTGCCGTATCCTCGTGCCTCATTCAAGCAGTGATGGGTATGAGCAGCGGTAACTCGCGGTTTTAGCTGCCATCTGTCTGCTTCCTGTTGTGCCCTTCTATACACAAAAACCTCCGCGTTTGTGCTTCTCTTTATGTTCCATTTATTCTTTGTTTCCTTCCCGTATTTACATTGTAAGTTGCTCGGGGCAAGTTGTTCTTACTCTTCACTGGGTACAAACTCAACATAGGTCTTATATGGACTATAAGTCAATACAAAATGGCTATAATTACAATTACGCTCCGGGCCGGGGACAGAGGGACACAGGGACAGGAGGACAGAGGGACACAAGGACAGGGGACAGACGGACACACGCCCCTCCCGCCCCCGCTGGGCGGGGCCGCAGCGCCCCCTGCCGGCGCGGCGCGGGCGCGATCGGGGTCTCGGCGCTCGGCAGGTGCTGCCTGCCACACCGCCAGGCGGCCCCGCGCACGCGCGTGCCCGCGCTCCCTGCGTGCCTGCCCCGGGAGCGGGAGCGGGGCCGGGAGCGGGGCCGGGAGCGGGGCCGGGAGCGGCGGGTCCTGCGGGGCGGCGGCGGCGGCGGCTGGGGCGGGGCAGTGCCGTGCCGTGCGAGGGGCGGGGGGCGGCAGCGGCGGCATGTCGGCGGCGGGCGGCGGTCCCTGCGGTCCGGGCGCGGCCGGCCCGGCCCCGGGTGTCGGCGGCGGCGTGTCCATGTTCTGCTGGAGAAGGAGTTCGACAAGGCGTTCGTGGACGTGGACCTGCTGCTGGGCGAGATCGACCCCGACCAGGCCGACATCACGTACGAGGGGCGGCAGAAGATGACGAGCCTGAGCTCGTGTTTCGCGCAGCTCTGCCACAAGGCGCAGACCGTGTCCCAGATCAACCACAAGCTGGAGGTGAGCGGGATGCGGGGCCGGGGCGCATCCCCGGGGGTGCCCGCCGAGGGGACCGGGCTCTGCCCCGGGGCAGCGAGAGCCCCGCCGGGTTTCTTCCCGCCCCTTCCCTGCGAGAGGCCGGGGAGGGTGAGCCAGGCCCCGGGCTTTAGGATTCAGGCCTTCCCGTGGCGATGCTCCTTGTGGGTTTGGTTGTTCCAGCGCGGGCATCGAGCGATCCGTGCCAAAGGAGTTCTCTTGGATGTGGAAAACAGGAGTCTTGAGCAACAGATGCTGCTGACTCGTCTTCTGTTGTCACTGAGTCCCTGGTGAGTGGGGATGAGAGGACACAGTCTCAAACTGTGCCAGGCGAGGTTTGAGTGGGACATTACGAAGAATTTCTTCACAGGAAGGGCTGATTAGACATTGGAATGGGCTGCCTGGGGAGGTGGTGGAGTCACCGTCCCTGGGGTGTTTTAAGGAAAGACGTGGCACTTTATTGCCATGGTCTAGGACAGAGCGGTGTCCGGTCATAGCTTGGACTCGATCTCAGAGGTCTTTTCCAACCTAATTGATTCTGTGAGTTTGGAAAGCTTTTTTTAAAAAAGGGACAAAGAGAAGATAGAGGTGCTTTAAGTTTAGTTCTCAGTAGTCAAAATGAAGACATTGTTCCTCCTTACAAGTAAAGGAAAGAGAAAAATGGATTGAGGATGGATTTTCACAGGTCCTCTTGTCCCTTCACACTACAAAGCAGATCAAATAGCTCTCTGCCAAGCTTAGTGACTGAAGATAATAGCAGAGGTCACACATTCTGTGAGCAGAATAGAAACTGTCCTTCCTGTTGGAAAGTTTTCTTCATGCCTGATCCAGAGTTTCAGTCAGGGTGGGAAGAAAGAAGCATCAGATGGAGCCAAGATGTCTGCTGCTGATGCTGCTGAGAGGCAGGGTCCTTTGGCTTGTGCAAGAACTGAAGTGCTCTGGAAGAAGATTCTGGGGAACTTTATGGTCGTTTATCTCTGTCAAACCAAAGCATCATTGGTGTAGTAGGTGTTGTCATTTGTCTCGTCCTTAACAGGCATGAATATGAACTGCTTGCTTGTCTTCCAGTAATGTATTAGAAGGCTGTTGATGTGTCTTCCTCAGTTACCTTTTCCCTGGGCTAAAGCCCTCTTGTTTCTTCAGTATCTGTTGGAGGCCATACTTTTTAGAGCTTTAGTGCTTGTTCTACCAACTTGTAAGTATATAGGAGTAAGGGAGGAATTTCTGAGAAACCATGAAAGTCCATGAAAACCATGAAAATATGTGCTTTGTAAGAGCTTCAATAGACAGAATTCCATTCTTTCAGTTTTTTGTGTCACACTTATTATAATAAAGGAATTCTAGAGTCTTCAAGCAGTCTTCTGAAGATGTGCCTTTCAGCAGGAAGTAAAGTAAGTAGATTGGCTGTGCTTTTACTCAGGTTTCTTCCTGGTATGAAGACATTGTAATGTAAAAGAGGCGTAGGATATTTCAGAGTTGAACAAAGAATTTGTTAAGCTAGGAGGTTTTTTTATCGCATTCTTTATTTCACCAGAATGCTTACTGTGGGGATGTTTATGTTCATCTTTGTGTTTATGTTGCATATACACACACTATCAACCTATGCAGTAGGTTTAATTGTGTAACTGTAGTAAAATAAGATTTGTGAGTAGATAATCAGTATTTATTGCGTATGGGGTTGTGAGTTTTGTGTACAGACCTGTAAACCAGGTGAGTTTTCAGGACAGTTGAAGAGAATGGATTGGTGCTTGTTGCTT
>JAWWES010000115.1:65661695-65672433 GCA_035583135.1 Lophotriccus pileatus
AATTTATCCACTTTATCAGCTTAATATGCATTCTCTGGTTCATACAATTGCTTTTAAGAGGCACAGCTTAGTTAGTTTGGTGGATGGAAGCTCCTGCTGTAGGACTTTTCAGAAAAGTTTTTGCCATCTTGGCGTCTACCTACTGCTAGAGAATTGAATGCAGGTAAAATATTGTAAAAGGGATGTTCCTGAATAGTGAAAGAGGTGTTCCAGGAAGATGGTAGTTTCTGAAGAGGCAGCCATATGTTGGCAATTCAGGGGTAAGTTATTTTTAGCAGGAGCCTGAAGATATGGCAGATGCACAGGGGATGTATGCAAATAAATTTATTGGTGCATTAGGGTGGTGAAAGTTTATAAACATACCACTGTGTTAATAACATTTGCAGTCTTAAAGTAAACTAATGGTATGACAAGGAAGGAGGATTTGTTTTCATGGTTTTCCTGCTGGTCACAGTAGGACAAAGTTGAATCAAGTAGCTTATCAAAGAGGGGAAAAAAGTGTTAGGCAATAGAAGCCATCATCTTTTCTGAGATCAGCTTCACTTCACTATGAACAAATAGCGAAGTGTATCCTGATGGAGGACAGTAAGGGCCTCAGGCTTTTAGAACAAAAGGAAATGACAGCCATTTTAAAGGAGATTTTTTGTAGTGTCTCTTGGAAAGCTGTATAAATCAGCAGATGCAGGCTGGGAGTCGGTGTGTGAGGTTTCAGTAGATATTTAATTGAGAGCAGTTCATAGGCTTTTGTTTTTCCTGTTCAACTGTGACTTGACTATGGCAATGTCTGAATGTCCATTTTAAAAAAGTTCTGTGCAGTGCAGTACTGTAGAAATAAAATAAGTAGGTCAGTGTGCCAGTGAAGACTGAGCTTGACTTTAAGACTGGCACTTTTCCAATCTGATTCTGCAATTTTAAATGAAGAAGCTAGAAAAGAATGTCTGGTGGAGCACACCCTGTGTCTTGGCAGCTGTGTTAAGCCAGTATACATGCTGAAGTTAAAGAAAATATATATGTCTAAGAAGTTAATTGCCTGTGTAGTTTTATGTCTGTGATTACTTGGAATCAGCAGGTTTAGAGGAACAAGCTGAATTCTTCTGTAAATAACTCCTTACTGTTTCAGCTGAAGCATATGTAGAATAATGTGTGTGATATATAAATGTAGTGGCTTTATGTGCATGATGACTTTTCATACAGTGTGCAAGTCTGTCTGATTGGCACATTGCAGAGTTGTAGTCCTCCTTTGTTGTTTGGTAGTACATCTTAAACCAAGGTAGGACCTTGGTTTATTCACCTTCTAAGGAAAGTCTGTTTGGATTTTTTTTAACCTGCTCTCCTTTTTCCGAGAGAGGTTTTCTGAGAGTGCCCTTCTCCTGGCACTGAAATGCACTTGTTGAAGACGAAGATATTTCTTTGCCCCATATGAAATATGTTTATAAAACTGGGAGCATAGTTGCAACAACTTGTTCAATTTTTTTCATGTTTCATGAATATTGCCAGTATTTAGGGAGGTGTTATTTTATTAATCGTAGTTTTTCTCTTTTGGATAGAAATCTGTTTATACCAGACAGAGTGTGTCTTTTTGCAAAATCAGTTGAATGAGATTTGATCCAGCTTATTTTATATCCTAAAACGTGAGCAGATTTCACATATTCAGGAAGTAGAAATGCAGATTTATTTGCGTTTTCCAGTTGGCTTATATGCTAAATTGTCATTAGTTTGATACATACAACTTTTATCAGAATAATTAAACCCTTTTAAAGAGGTCACCTCTACTTAATTCATATTTTACTGTATCAGAAGCCCTAGAATTCTATGCAAGTTGAAGTAGTTTATTTCGTTTTCAGTCTGCATGTAGAAAGGGTTTTCCTTTTCTGTCTCATTTGTTGGGAGTTGCCAAAGAGAAGGTGAGAGAGAACCAGCATTTTAGTTTATGTTTCATCGTTTTATGTACTGAAATATACTACGTAGCTAGTTTGCCTTTCAAAATAATGGCAATAATAAAACCACCAATATGACTTCTAAGAACAGATTTGTGTCTTCTTAGTAAGCAACCAGAGGCATGGGCAACCTGACAAAAAAAGTCTTTGTGAGGCAGTCAGAAATTTGTCACTGGCAGCAAAGGGTACAAGTAGTGATTTAAAAAAAAAAGTAATTTGTGCTTCTGTAAGTAGGTGTAAACAGAATGAAAGAGTCAAATACAAAGTAAAACAGTAGCTAAACAGTACCTACAACAGTACTAAAGTACAGTTTAGTACAGTACCTAAAGCAGCCTCTTACTGCTGCAGTAACATGGAGCTGAAAAAGGTCGGTGACTGCTGTATAAGTGTTGGTTGATGTATCCATTTTTGTAAAGGGAAACCAAATTCTTAAGATGCTTTACATGTAGTATTATGATTATCTTTTAATTGTTGGGAGGAAACAATTATGTGTCCAGAACTAATCTGCAGCAGAGAAGATAAAAAAGGAGGAATGTTGTTTTGCATCCTTTTAGTTTGCTGACCAGTCTTTTGAATGTTTTGTCAGGACTAGAATAGAATCTCAGAAACAGAGCAGTTAATTTGTCTCATGTGCTTTGTAATCTGTATGAGACATAATAAAAATGAATTAAATTTATTTACAGTTCATTTGCGTCTTCAATATCATAGACTGCATTTTTACCAAGACTACTTACATAGCTACGCTACTGTAACTGTAGTGTTTATTTAGGGAGTCAGTAGTCATAAATTTTGTTGTTCGTGTTCTAACTAGCCACGTGATAAAGACCATTTTATTAAATTTAAAGGTCTAACTAAAAATTTAAGTTATGTCATAAAAAAATGAAATAGAAACTTTTAATACAATTTAAAAATTTTTCAGTACCGTCTTTTCAAATAATTTCTTGAAACGTTGGCATTGTTGACAAGTGGTAAGCATTATATTAAAATTGGGGGGGATTTATCATCAAAAATTATGGTTCCTAAGTGAATCCTCTATTCAGAAACTCACATTTTTGTAAGTGCTGTCACATTGTTTAGTTTTGCAAGAGGCACAGTGAGATTTATAGGGCTCTGATCTGTTTCATGGTTTCTTATTCAAACAGTCCATTAAACTTAATAGGGGTGTGTGAGAAATTGCAGCAAATGCTGCTTAGCAGACAGGAAGAACCAAATAGTCAAGGCTGAGGAATGGCAGAGTGTTCTTGTCTCTTGGGGAGCTGTAGACAAAGTGGTGAAGTGATACTGGTGAGATAATGGAGACAATCCTTTCTTGTTGGAATTAGAGAAACATAATCATTACAGAGCTTTGGCTTCTTCCCATCAAGGGGTTGATGCAAAGTTAGGGGTCCCCCCGAAAACTTGGTAGTGTGTGGGTTGTGTGGTTCATAACTGTGCATGACAGACTGTTGTTGTTGAACCAATGCCACTTGGGGATCTGGTGTCTGTGAGTGTGTTTAGGCCTCAGGCTGTAAGAGCTGCAGCTGTCACATCCTGAAAAACTGTTTTCTGTCCTGCGTTTGTCCAATGTTATGGGAACACTTAGGAATAATGATTTCATTGTTTGTAAAGCATAATTAGGGATTTTTTTTATCTGCTTTTGCCTTTAAATGATGTTTCTGTCTTTAAAAAAGATGCCTTCAGAATGAAATGTTAGGCAAACATGCTAGTGTCTTATCTTGATATTTATATTGCATTTTGTGCATATATGAGGGAGTGCCACAGAGTAATTACAGCATTGTAGTATGCTCTGTTTTGTTTCATGATCCCAAATCCTGCAGCCTCTAAATCAGAAGGTTAATAGTCCCGATCAGGAGTGAATGTTGAAATGTATAAACACGTATGTTGGTAAACCTGTTGGAGTCTAGTGTAGATTACATGAGGACATTCTTCTGAAGAAGTAAACCCACGTCATATACTTGATTTGTCTATGAATTTTGGTTTGGTCCCATGGCAAGATTGATAGGGATCTGTCCTGTAAAATTAGCTATTAAAAATATGTATATATAGTGGAGGTGTTTTGTTAGTAACAGAGTCAAGGGAGCTTGGAAATCATGTGTCCTGCTGATTTGTGGGGTGTGACTTGTCCTAGTGGAAGTGTTGAGCACTTTCTCAAGTTCAGGCACTCCCTGTTCTCTCCCGTGATCTGCGAGTTTCCGTGTCACAGAATCCTTTGCCTTTTCATCTACTGTGTGTTTTGATTAGTTGGCACAGAGCAGCTCAGTCTCCACCTCAGAACTGCACTTGTGCTGCCCAGACACTGGGCTGTTGCCTCCTGTCTCTGGGTAGATTAAACAAATTAGCTGAAGATCTGACTCGTCCCACTTTTCCTTCTGTGAGGGCACTAATCCCTCACTCTTTACTACTAGCAGCTGTTTTGTGCAAAACTGGTATGTTGCAGGAACTTTAACCGTACACACCTTTACCCCTTTAACAGCATTGTTTGAATCTTGAAAATTAATTCAGTTCAAGGCAAAATAAGGACAAATGTAGACATACAGATAAAACGATGGCCCTAGACTACTTTGTTTAGGTAAAAAAGAAATTCTGAAATTAATTCCTAGCTGCTGTCATTCAGAGATTATGTGGTGGGAAAAAATAATCTTTAACTTTAGAAAGATGGTTTTCAGACCTTTATGAATTTAGAAGGCTTGGTATGAGAATGAATTAGGTGCACTCAAAGGCCTGAAATTAAACGAAAACTTTAAAGGCATTTGATGAGTGTTTGGCTTACGACTTTTAGTCACTGGAGGCTGGTAATATGACGGATAATTTTGTATGTCTCTAGTTTTTCTTTGGTGAAAAATATGTGTTTTCTAATATGTGGATTATGCTTAGTCTTTTTCTGAGCTAGAAATTCATATGCCAAAAAGTGCATTCATTACACTTTGAAGGATTTCAGTTCTTCCTCTTGTTTTTACTTGGTGTGGTGAATAATGCCACTGTCTTGCCATTCAGGCCTATGGGCCACCTTTCCAATTCAGTTTGTCTCTATTTTGAGTTCTCTTGTCTGGCAAATGGAGAAGTCATAGAGAGATTTTGTATCTATTAGCTCAAATAAAACTTGTGTCTGTACCACAAAAATTACTGCAGTGATAGGTCAGAAAATGAAAAAGCTTTTCCCAAAAACACTGTCATTATTTTATCTAATGATGACATCTCTCAGTTTGCCTCTCACCCCCGGCAACTGGTTTCCCTTTCAGTAGTGAGGGTTTGTTTCCTGTCAACATGGTCTGTCAGTCACCATCATCCCACTGTCTTAAGTTTACTCTGTTTCTGTGCTCCCTCTGATGCTTTAGATCTGAAGAGGTTGTGATATTGCCGTATCCTCGTGCCTCATTCAAGCAGTGATGGGCATGAGCAGCGGTAACTCGCGGTTTTAGCTGCCATCTGTCTGCTTCCTGTTGTGCACTTCTATACACAAATACCTCCGCGTTTGTGCTTCTTTTTATGTTACATTTATTCTTTGTTTCCTTCCCCTATTTACATTGTAAGTTGTTCAGGGCAAGGTCACATTTTTAATCTTTTCAATGGAGAAGCTTACTATAGTATCTTTGAGTGTGTCTCTGAGATCTTACAGAAATAAATAATTTTTAGTTAGTTATTCTGGTGCTCACTTTTCTATGGAAAATATACAGGTGACTAGATGAGTATTTTTGCTGAGAGTTCAGACCGTCATATGAAAAAATTGTATGGTGTGGTATGAACTAATGGGAAATACAAAATACCTGGTAAATGACAAAATATGCCCCAAAACTGAGTAAGTATTTAGTTAACCTTTCAAAACTCTTTTTTTTTTTGTATCATCTGTATGTTAGATTGTTTAGAAGATAAATATTGAGTTGTACTGTCTGGTGAATTTGGCTAAGATCTTCAGTTTACTCAAATGGAGACTTTTATTTAGAATTTAGAGGTAGCTTGTGCGATAATTTGAAGCAGTAGCTCTTTCTGAAATGCTGTGTGTTTACTAATACTTTGTGGAGGAGAATGAAAACCAGGCTTTCTCCCTGCACCACAGACAGATCAGGTAATCCTTAAAGGTTAGTTTGTTTTGTTTTGTTTTTGTTTTTTTTTTTTAATTCAGAACAGTGAGGAGAAAAAAGGTAAGAAACCAAGAAGCATGTCTTGTGTTCTTGGCTGTGTATGGACTAGGGACAATAAATACAAAGAATTAACAGTAATGTGTTTAGTAATTATTGATAGATTGGAGAACAAGGTTGAATGAGGTACTTGGGAATAAGTGATGTCAGTAATGCTGTTCTTTTTTTGCCTATTGTTTTTCCATGCTGACTTATTTACGTAACTTCTCTGAGTTCTCAGTTAGCAGGCAGTGCTTAACTGAAGCATTTTTCAGAGCACTTCAGGAAAAGTTGTCTATGACAAGAGGAGTGGGAAAAGTGGAGAACTGAAGCAAGAGCCTGACTTTCTTTAATAACTAAGAAACTTCCTTATTTTCTAGTTGATTTCAGTAAGCTTTATAAGCACTTCAGTAAGCTTTATAAGCACTTCCTATTGCCGTTGGCACCAAATTCCAGTTACAGATCTTGGTCTGAGAAGAGTATCCATGACTTCAATGAGTCAGAGACAAATGAACATATCTCAAAAGGCATTGACTTTGCCAACATGTGTCAGAATAAGAGTTAAAAAAGAGCTGTGCAAATTCTGTCTCTCATGTTCTGTGTCCTTGATTCATCCGGGTCTAGGTGTAGGTTTTCATGATTAAATCCTACTTCCATGAACCACAGTCCTGTTGTGATATTAGCTGCATGTTGGCTGGGGCATAGACACAAATGAGTTAGCAGAGAGAAACTGAGGTGTAACCTTACAGTATGGTACTTGTTAATGAGTGATAAGTGCTAATCTGCACAGTTGGATACTGCCCAGAAGAGTTCCTTTTTTGGCTGAACCAGCAAGTTGCAGTTAAAAGGATGTTATGAAAGTAAACACACTACCTTCTCTTCGCCCTTTGCCCCTTATTGTTGCCCAGTGAAAGTTTCTGTGCTCTATTTGTTGTTTGGTGGCTCTTCCTGAACCCTCCTAACCCTGAAGCTCAGTGGTCTCCTGTGGTTGGGTGTTTGTTACTTCTGCCCACAGCTGACTTCTCTTGCAAAATCCAGAGCGGTTGCAAGTGACCATCAATATACATGGCTTCTCTCTTTGACAGTCTTGTTGGAGAATACATCTGAAAAAGCTGCCAGTGAAGGATTAATACAGCTGCTTGTGCAACATTAATTTATCCTTGTGTTTATAGAAATTGAAATATTAAAATTATGTTATATGGCACCATCTTCTTCTGTCAAACCCTTGCCTTCTCCAGTGAATGATGCTCTAGGAAGGAATGGCCTTACTGATAGTTCTTGTTTGTGCTCGTCATTTCCTCAGCTGTCTCTGCCCCTTCTCTGGTTTCTACTAAGTAGCTTCCAAAATTGAATATGAAGCTTTTGAATTTCCAGCAGTCTTTCTGTATGTTTCCTTTATAACAAATTGAAGGAATTTGAGTAAAAAATAGTGCTAGTAAGAGTAAAATAAAGGAAAATTAAATGACCTGGCCAAGCAGAGAATGACGGGACTTCTGTGAAGTAATGTAGAGATTTGTCAGCCTTCATAGAAATGACCACAGGATGTGAAACCAGCTTTGCTGTGTTTGTGTTTTGGAATGTCTCTTGTGTCTTCATCTGTATCTGGGGATAGATTTGTGACTTTTCATAATGTGTAAACAGGTTATTTCCATGATGTATGCTCATACCATTTCTTATTTTGCTCTCTTTATTAAGGCTTTCCAGTACCTGAAGGGAGCTTACAAGAAAGATGGAGAGAGACTAATTTACAAGAGCATGTAGTAACAGAACAGCGGTAAATGGTTTCAAACTGAGAGAGAGTAGGTTTAGATAACATATTAGGAATAATTTCTTTCCTATGAGGGTGGTGAGACACTGGAACAGGTTACCCAGAGAAGTTGTAGATGCCCCATCCCTTAAAGTGTTGGATGGAGCTCTGAGCAACTTCATCTAGTGCAAGGTGTCCCTGTCCATGGCAGAGTGGTTGGAACTAGATGATCTGTATGGTCCTTTTAAACCCAGGCCATTTTATGATTAAAACAGAAGAACATGAATTTAAACCAATATGAATTTAAAACATATGCAGAGTACTATTTTTATTTTTTATTATGAGTTTGACAGCCTTTTTGTGATACTTTTGGAGCATCCTTCATGCCACAAAACTGGTAGCTGTCATTTTTTGCTGCTTTATAATTTGCACAGGGAAATAAATTTATTTCTTTTTTCCCCCACCAGAACTCTGTTTTGTCTACCATTCTTTACTAAGTGAGGCTGGACAGTATTAAACTGCTCTAATCTGTCTGTTCTGCCCCTTTGCCCTTCTATGGGCATTTTGAATTAGAACAGATGAGAAAGTATGTTTATGTGTATAAAAAAACCCAATAAAAGTCAGTATGTGAGCTATGAGTACCTGTTAGAGAGGAGGAAGACATTAGTCGTCTTTTTTTTAAGTAGAAGTAATATGTACCTTATATAATAATAACAAAATACTGTTATGCAGAAATTGTGATTGGGACAAACTGTGCCTTCATTATTAAGGTGTTTATTATCTGCTCTGTCATCACCATGTCATCACCATATCATGCCAGTGATATTTTGTTTTGTTACACTAGTTCAGGTGTGTGTCTGGTTTTGTTGGAGGGTAGCTAATCCACAGCAGAAAGACTGTAACCATGGGTGGTCATTGGGGAGAACAGTGCAGTTTTGGAAGTAACTCATTTCTCTGAAACTATTTGGCTGTGTAGTATTTTAAGTATTTTAAGTATTGTCTTACTGTAGAAGGCAATTTCTGCTTTGGAGTTCTGCAAGGGTTTACAGATTTTTCAAGTTTTTTTGTCATTCTGGCAGTTGGAAGGTAGAAATGCATGCAGCTCCATTCCTTGGCAAAAAATAAATGCTGGCCTGGTCTGTTGAGGCTCCACCTAAGCAGGCAGGGAGAGGTAATTCTGCTCTATTAAGGAGAGTCTGGTCTGAAATCAGCAGAGCTCATGGGCAGCTCATGGGCATCTCCCAGCCTCCAGTCCTGGAGATGTGGGACAAGAGGGTATAGCCAAACGATGGAAGGGAGATGTTCTTGTCAGCAGCAGCAAACGGGATGTTGGCTTGACACATCTCATCAAATTGCACTTTAATTTAGGTGCTCTGAATCACCTCTGGAAGAGCCTACTTATCTCTGAATTACTCTGGAAGCTTAAGGAGGCTGTCCCTTTAAATTATGTACCTAAAGTTAGACCCAGTAAGTACTCCCCACTGATAGTCAAATCCTTCCTGCTTTCTTTTCATTAACTGATACAGACATTTATAGCAGTGATTTATGCAGTTGAATGGGGTGAGCATTGCAACTTGCAACTTGATATTCATTGTGGATTTGGACATTAGTATAATGTTGTTATAATACCCTGCTTTAATATGAGGTGGCTTTTTTTTTTTTTTTTTTTTTTACTATTAGTGGCTTTTTCTTTTTGCTCTTTAGTTCCGAATTTTTTGGAAGCAAAAAGATACACTGGGAATTTAGCTAAAAATCCCCTGAAATAATTTTTTTTTTTTTTTTTGCAAATAATAGCTTTAAAGCTTATATATGTATGTATCTTGTCTTATAAAATGCTAATTGAACTTAAGGATAACAAGCCACTTGGTAAACTTGTTCTTTTATTCCAGATGTAAGCCCTACATGAAAACTACTTTTAAAATGTTTCAAAACCACTTTTTCAAGAGTTAATAACTATTTTTTGTTTTCTACACATCCATTCTAGGGGCATGCTAATTCTTGGCTTCTGGTTTACCCACCTAATTTGCTGTGTCAGTTAAGCTGTTGATAATAGACCAATTGTAAATAAGATTATTTGATTTCAGCATTACATAAATATAATTTTGCTTTGATCAATATTTTTTTCAGTAAGATTTAATAATTTTACAGTTTAAAATTGTGTTTGCATTGGTATGGTTGTAAATCCTACATGGGTTTAATGCCGCTTCCCTGTTTTGGAGTGGACATCGGCATCATGTGCCGTTCTCTGCATGAGGAAGAACTCAGCTGCTTTTGGCAGTAGGGCCGTTTGATGCTGCTTTTGTGGGTAAATTATTTTGTGGCAGTTGGGGAGAAAATCCTGCAAATGATGCAGTGCTTTAGTTGGGCTACAGAGGAACGTGTGACAGCGTGTGCTCTTAGCTGTATAACACCATGTGTAACATGTATGTACCAGTAAATGGTGTGTTCTGTATCGTAGTTCTGGTGACCCTGTTTAATCACTGCTCATGACTGACGGATTATATCTTCACAGGCACAGTTAGTTGATCTGAAGTCTGAACTGACGGAAACACAGGCAGAGAAAGCAGTCTTGGAAAAGGAAGTGCACGATCAGCTTTTGCAACTCCATGCTGTTCAGCTTCAGCTACATGCCAAGACTGGTCAGAGTGTTGATTCTGGGGCTATTAAGGCAAAACTGGTGAGTGTTGTGTCTTGAATTTAGGATTATATTATTCTTTTCCCTCTCCTGACTGAATTGCTTCACTGGAAGGTGTTAACAAGCTGATAACAGATTTTCATGTTGAAAACGTTAACTTTTTTAAGTAACATTTATGTTGTTTAATGGTTGTTACCAACCATTAAAAAAAACCCATGAATAATGTCAGAATAAAGAACTAGAACTGAAGAAGTTGTTTTTACATAGTGGTTTTCTAAAGTAAAATAAGAAAAGATTTTGGTGA
>JAWWES010000115.1:65675449-65708807 GCA_035583135.1 Lophotriccus pileatus
AAACTATTCTGTAACTTCTTTGATTTCTTTAAACATTTTTGGGACTTTTGTCACATCTCCTGACAGTCATTCAAAACAAGGTGTGTTTTTTCAGTACATCTTCAGAGATTCTGTATTGCAAACCTTTTGATTTTTGGTTGGGTTTTTTTGTTTGTTTGTTTGTTTGTTTTAAATGCAGGTGGTGATCAGTTGGAGACAGTCCAGAAAAGAAAGGCTTCTGAGTGTGATTTTCCACCTCAGTCACAGAGCAGTAGTCATAGTAATGGGGAAAATAGGAAGAAAATATTTCTATGGGATTGCCTTGTTATTTGTATTTTAGGTGTAACATTTAAAATGCATGACTACAAGTGATTCTGCTTAGAAATGTAACACTTGGCTTTCTGTTTGAATTTAATTTAAATGACAAACCAAATTCAGAGAAAATCAATGGAACATTTCAGTCTTGATGAGAGTGTGTAAGCTGGCTACTTTGTATAAATACAGTAAAATATGCTGCATGAAATTTGCTAGTGTTATCATATATCTTGGATCACTTCAACAATTCAGTTTTTTGAGGCAGGTTGGAATATGTCTGTCTGAAATTCTAGTATTTGTCTTTTTATATTTGTCAAATAAAAGGTGTTGTAAAAGTGAGTATACAAACAGGAAGCCTATCCTGTTTAGAGCCCCTTGGTGCAATACTGGCAATATGTGCACAGCTAACAGGGGCACTGTTACCTATACATACTGTTTATGGACTTTGCAGCTACTGTAAAACAGGTGTTATGTCTGAACTGTGGCCCTTCTCACTGCCAAGGTGTGTGGCAGAGGCAACACGGCATGGTGGCACTCTTGAATGCTTTGCCCTTTTGCTACTGACAGTAGCTGTGAATTAAAGCCCAAGACCAAAATAATAGTAGAAAGAATTGGTATAATCTTCAGAACTCCTATTCTCGAAAGGTAGATTAGTCAAAATTCTTGTCTTAGGAGTGATCCTGCAGTTCAGAAATAGATTTGCTGAAGAGAGTCATTCTCACAAGACGAGCCCCAGCTCAAAGGCCAGAGACCATAAATGGCTTTGTGTGACATGTTTTTCTAATGTGCATATGGGAATGACAGGAAGTGAAATGCAGTTTTCAAGCAGTCTTTGTGTTGCTCCTGCTGAGCACTGTTCTAGACCAACATGTACATAGGTGTAACGTACTCTGTTCATCTGTCTAACCTGATACAAGTATTTAACAGCTGAGGGAGATAGCAGAGCCCATCAAATTCAGGGTTGACCTTCTGGCAAATAGCTATAAATGCTCACATATATCTGTTGTGAAAATAACTCTCTGGGAGGACCAACCTTGCATAATTTCTCAAATGTAATATCGACTATATTAGTGGTTTTATGTCCAGGCTTGGAATAGCAAATATCGTATTCACGATTTGATAACAGATTTGTCTTGCCAGTTCTGTAAAATTTTGTATCTGTCCTGTTGCTTCTTTAGTAGCACTTCCTGGTTTTATTTGCTTAACAATGTAATTGTTACAAGCACAGAGAACAGGTTTTTTGGGTACTCTAAATGCCTTCAAAAATGCATTATGGTGAACTTAGTTTTTATTGCTGTTTGAGTTGTCAGCCATTTTTTAAAGGAAACAGTATTAGATCCTGTGTCTCTTCCATTTTCCTGTTTCCTATTTGTGATGGAGGAGTTTCATCTCTTTGTAAAAGGGATACAGAGCAAGATATGAAGATACGAGTAATCAAAACATCTCTCCTTAAAGTAGATTTTGTCAATTAGCAATCTGAGCATACTAATTCCTTTTGCTCCAGTGCCCTAGGTATCAGAAAAGGTAATAACTGTGCCATTTCTGTACATTTGGGATGGAGCACTGTGGGACTAATTTATATTTCCGTAATTCCTTTTGGGGGGGCAGGGCTTATAGTGTGGGTTTAGTGTGGGTTTTGGTTTGATTTTGTTTTTTTTTTTAACAAAGCTGTTTTGCACTAATTCTTCTTTTAAGTTTGTCAGGGTGGGCGTCTTCATATGTAGAATCTGGCATTATTTGTGTAACCTTGAGACTCTGATTTGGAAATGTCTCTGAATGGACATTTCCCAGTCGTTTGCATGAAAATAGTTGTTGGTTTAAGGACACGTGGACATATATAATGTTTCCATGACATAATAACTATCATAATCATCATCATCATTATCATCATCGAATAGTTAAAGAATGTGGTCAAATTGAAATATTTAGTGGCTTTAGAGTTACTCTTTAATTTTAAAAGTAGTATTCTTTAACTTTGAATCTCCCATTTGAAAGGCAGTAAAAAGTAAGGATGATATTCAGTCTACTTAAATTTTGCCAGCTTTGTACAGGATAGTATGCAAACCACTAGCTGTAGTGCCAGAGTCCATGCTTGCTTTCTTTTTTTCCTGCATGCACATCTTGTACGCAGGAGAATAATTTCAGTTTGTGTATGCAGAAACAGTAAGTGGTCTTTTTTTATTAACTTGGATAAAGGCTTTTCAACATATTTTTTCCTTTTTTTTTTTTTCGTTTCTCATTTCGTTGTTGTGAAGGAGAGAGAACTTGAAGCTAACAAGAAAGAAAAAGTGAAAGAAGCTCAGCTGGAAGCTGAGGTGAAGTTGCTGAGGAAGGAGAACGAAGCCCTCCGTAGACACATAGCTGTGCTTCAGGCTGAGGTTTATGGAGCAAGACTAGCAGCCAAGTATTTAGATAAGGAGCTAGCTGGAAGGTATGTGAAGTCAATCCATATCCCTTAGCATGAGATGTTCTTTGTTGCCATTTTCTTCCTTTGCATCCCCAGAGGCAGGTTCAAAGTTAAGACTAAGTAAGAAAAGTCTCACATTTCCGATTAATTGAACAAAAGGTAGAAATAAAATCCCCACAGTTCTTGCAGTAGTTGCCGCATGACTGTGCTGTAGCCACATGGAGTGTATGAGTCCTACAGCATTGATTTTTCAGTTGTAATACAGCATCTTGTTTTAATCTCTTTGTCACTCTGTAGGGTCCAGCAGATTCAGTTACTGGGCAGAGATATGAAAGGACCCGCTCACGACAAGCTGTGGAATCAGCTTGAAGCAGAAATACACCTTCACCGTCACAAAACTGTGATTAGAGCTTGTCGAGGTCGGAACGATCTCAAACGACCAATGCAAGCACCACCAGGTCATGTAAGTTGAAAAGATAAGCCTTTCCACCATTTTTGGGAAACAGGCATGAGTTACTTTATCTTTGTGATTGTTTTCACTTTAATATTGTGTTCTTTCAAATGTCACTTGTAAATGCATAATTCTTTTGCATGCTGAGGGACAGTTCCGTGCTGAATAGCGTGTCCCTATAGATGACAGGAAAGATGATGCAATTCCTTTGACTTACCTGGGAATGCCCAGTCCTTCTGAAGACTGAGCGTCTGCTATGTGTGTTTATAAATATAAATGTTACAGCAGAATTTTGTAAGCTGGGTTTTAAAATATGGAGCTAACTTTCGAAAAACAAGAATAACATTTTTACTATTAGGTTGAACGGAAATAGATTTAAATTTTTTTTTAAAGACCACATAAATTGGCACTGTAAAATAATTGTTTGTTGGTTTGGGGTTTTTTCGTCATAAAGGTACTTTTTAAAACTAAACCTTTAAGCAGCGCTTCACCGTGGGTATCTTAGAACTCACCCAATGTGGCACATGTCCTGTTAATCACCCCAGTGTTCAGTGCATAAACCCAAACATTTTCAGGAAAGTGCTTTACTTTGATCTGTTCTAAATACCTTAGTTGGTCAGGTGGATCTTACTGCTTGTGTTCCTGATTGCATACAAAATACGGGTGGACAAATATGTGTATGTGTGATTTTAAGAGTATGCATAATGCTGCAAGTGACTTAACAAAAGCAAAACACAATACTTTGATTTATTTAATCTGGCTTTTAGTTTTGTGTTCAATGGCTTTTGGTGTGGTTTATTACAATAAAAATAAACTTGAGCAAGCAACCTCTTCATTGGCACTCTATTACCTCTTCTGTCCTTTGGTTAGTTATAAGTTGAGTTTACATCATATATATAACATTTTAGCAGTGATTGGCATTTCTTCATGTAGTGCCTTTATATTTTTAATATGTTGGTGATTTCTTTCTTTTGAAGTTAAGTTCTGTGTTGTGCATCACTCAGCAGTGAAATAATTTAAATAATTATTCACATCAGGGGTGCATAAGGGAGAATCTTTTCTGAATTCATACTGTTTCCGTAAAGAGACACTGTAAGTTTGTCCTGCCTGGAGCTAGCCTAAAACTGATGCTTATCCAGTGCCTGTATATAATTTAAAAAAAAAAAACCAAAATGCTGAAATGCATCAGTTTTTGGTTCACACATTCATGTTTGTGCTATGTTTGTTTTTTATCAAACTAGGATCCTGATGCCTTAAAGAAGAGTCAAGGTGTTGGTCCAATCAGAAAAGTTTTGCTAGTTAAAGAAGACCATGAAGGATTAGGAATTTCAATCACAGTAAATATTTGCATTTATTTTCTATGACACAAAAGTCCTACTTCTGTAAAATATGTGGATCAGTAAATGTGTTGCTAGAACACATGAAAAAAGCATGCACAAATCCATTGCTATGGTCATAGAACTTAAAGACACATTTTGATAGATTAGAAAATAGATAATTGCTAATTTATGTCAAATGTATGATTTTGAGGTTTAGGGTAAAGAGCAGTGGTGAATTTCGGCTGTGGGAAGTGTGTAGAAGAGCAGAGGCAATCTGAGACTTGACTACCAGACCTTAGCTGTTGTGATTATAACCTTTTTTTTTAAGTATCTGTGTTGGCATCTCACATGTCACAAAAGCTGTATACAATTTTTATAACAAGTTTTAAAAATTTTGACTATTATACTTTTATTCTAAATATGAATACTGTTTCTTACAAGTCAGTGTGGTGCCTGATAGGCTTTTTTTAATGAAGTTTTCAGCTTTTCGTCAGCTAGGCTTTTTTTAATGAAGTTTTCAGCTTTTCATTAGCTTGTATATGATTTTATAGTGTTATTATTATTCAAAATTACCTCCTTTGACTCCTTGAGTACATATTTGAAATATTCCATTCTATTGTGGGGAGAAGAATTAAGGGAAGCATTGCATGTGTTCTTCTTAAAGATTCTTTTTGTCTGAAGAATGATTTCTAATTTTCTAAAATAGAAGTTGAAATAAGCACTTCAGGAGCAATTACGTGCATGTTGATTTTATGTTAAAGGGCGTCTCAGTTAATTAAAATATACTTTTTTTTTCTTAAATAGGGTGGGAAGGAGCATGGTGTTCCAATACTGATCTCTGAAATCCATCCTGGGCAGCCTGCTGATCGATGTGGAGGACTGCATGTTGGTGATGCTATTCTGGCAGTAAATGGAGTTAATCTAAGAGATGCCAAACATAAAGAAGCTGTAACTATTCTTTCCCAACAGGTCAGTTGGGACCATAGGCACGTTTAGGTGCTTCTTGTGTTCTGCCTCTTGAATTACTTTGAATTTTAATGTTTACTGTTAAGCAAACATTACATTACATTACATTAGTGTAATGCTAAGTGACAGTGATTCCTGAGGCTGTGTCACCTTACACATAATCCTCTTATGTCTTACAATTTAAGGAGGTAAAATGCTGGGCCAGTACTGGTTCAGTTAAACACATGTATTGGCTAATGATTCTTCAGTAAGGCTGATGGAAATCAGTTTGTTACATTGCCCCACAGAAATAATTCTTTAGTGACGTACTTTCTTTAATTTGTTATGACTGAACAGCTCCAGCCAAACAGAGTTTCTTTGTGGTCTAGAACCTTCCTGCCTTTTTCAGACAGTTATAAGGTGTGTCTAATGTAGCAGAAAGCTTCCTCATTAGAAGTCACTGTTTGAAATGTATTGGAATATATCTAAGAAATTCAGATAACTCTGTTAAAAAAATACAGCTTAGCTATAGAGCTGTGCTATTTTAGTCAGTAAAAACGTAGGTCAGATACATGTCCAAAATACTCAACACAGCTGCTAATGTGTTTACAATAAGAAAGTGTATTTGTTTTAGTAACCTAGCTCGTCTTGGTAATCCTATTAGGTAGCTGTGCAGTAGTAAGTAAATTTGTAATTTTCATTGCATTTCAGAGAGGTGAAATTGAGTTTGAAGTAGTGTATGTTGCTCCAGAAGTCGATTCGGATGATGAAAACGTGGAATATGAGGATGAGAGTGGACACCGTTATCGTTTATACCTTGATGAATTGGAGGAAGGTGCAAATTCAAGTTCTAATAGGAAAGATGCAAATGTGGATGTCAAACCTTCACAAGGTAAACCTTCTAAAACATGTTACATGCAGTTTAATTCTCAATATGCAAACCAATTTCTGGAAAATACTCATATAAGTTTTTATATTCACTGTAAAATTAATCTATTGTCAAATGAATTAACCTACTACTCATAGGCTATCAGCTCTTGTGGTTGGTCCCTCACTCCTTGGCCTGCTTTACTTAGATACACCTGAATTAACTGAATTAATTTATGGATTTTTTTCATGGTCATTTTTTCCCCAAAGTTTGAAATTCAAATTTATTCTTACCTTTTTCTGCCTCTTGTCTAGGAGTAATTAACACCCCTTATCACTTAATGTTGCTGGCTTCTTCAGATACAGTTGTTAAGTTAGAGAGGTAAAGAGGCAGTTCCCGTTTTCCTGTCATACTACCTTCTGCTAAAAACCTGTTAGCTTTAATTTAGTAGTCATTTCAGCACGCTTTCTAGTTTCTGAAATAAGGATCACTGATTTGTCCTTCTCAAGATTGCTTCACTTCCTTAAATAAACTTTCTTTTTATCTTGCAGTGTTTGATAAGAAGCCAAATATTGATGGACATGAAAATGGAGACCTGGGGAATTCAGTTGAAGGTTCATTAGAAGACACTGCACCCAAATTAGCCCGTTCTGCTGAGTCTTTATCCTAAAAATAATCAATCAAAAAAAAAAACCCAACTGGACAAATCCCGTCTTTGGGAGCAATTGATAATCAATATTGACTGCTTAAAGTTGCATATGCTAGAGTAGGTTGTAAAAGGATGATTAAATGTCAAGAGAACTGTATTACTGTTGCCTGGAAAAAAGGCAGTTACCTCAGGGCTTCATTGTGAGCAATTCTAAATGTGGAAAACTGTCTTTTGCGTGACACACAGTAGTTACCTAACACATGGCATGTGAAATGGATTTCTTTTAATAATAAAAGAGTAATCCACCAAAGTGTGGGATTTCTAAAATTAATAACCTCAGTATGCTCCACTTTTAGTCTCATTGATGTCCCTAAGGAAGTAGAATATGTGACCAGCTTCATTTTGACCCTTTGATGTTTTAAAGGGACAACTGATGTTTAGTGTGAAACATACTTAAACCCTACAAGGGTGAGGGGGGCAGTTGTTCCATTGCATTCATGAGTTTTGTATTTCAGATTTTTTTTTTCTCAGAATAGTAAAGACCAGAGCTTTTATTTGAGCAAAGACTATCAAAACCCAAATAGGCGGTGGGTTACTTGCTAATCATGATCTTTCAGACCATGATAATTTTATGACTGAGATTTTGGAATTGTTTTAATTTAAATTCACTACCATATTACAGGGTTCTAAAGGTGAAATTACTTTAAAAATTACTCACAATTATGTGGGCCCTTTGGTATTTTTTTTCTGAGCATCGTCAATGTAGTGTTTATTTTTGAATGGATATGTTTACTGCTAATGGACTTGGTCATTACTAGCTTTACCGTATGAAATGCTCAGTGCTTTTGAGGGGTACTGAACGTATTAATTTCACATTAAAATAATCCTTAAAGAAGTGGAAGTTGAGTGCACAGTACTTTACAGAAGGTGCTCAGAATGATACTGTGTCTGGCCCTATCTGTGTTATGTTATGGCAATCGTATTAACCTGTAATTGTCTTACTGTTGAAGCAAAATGTTACTCCCTTTGTGAGAGCAGTGTATCTTAAAATACTTTTTGATTGGTGTACATCTAAAGGCCCACAGCGGGGCTGCAGACAGCAATGTTGAGGAGGGTGTCTTGACCAGTTTCTCATACTCCGTTTGTAGGTCTGCTGGTGAAGTGCAGCACACTCCACAAGCAAGCTCTACGTTGTCATCGCACTTATTATTTCAGTGTGCAGTGCTGTCTTTCCTGCCCACTTCTCTGCAGTCTGTTGAACTGTAATGTGAAAAGATTTTGTACACTGAAAGAGGAACTAACGTGAAAAGACATCTTTGCAAGTGTTACTGTGTAGGATGTACATACGTAAGAAAAAACTCAAAGGCCTTTAGAGTAACATCAACTAATCTTATGTTCTAAATTGTGATGTAGAACACAGTTACTTTGTCTCTCCTAGGAGCACTATATATATATATATGTTTATAGAAAAAGCCTAAAAATGTATATACTTTATTCAAAGATTTTGCTATTTATAAATCCCTTTACTTTGCTATTTACACGATAGTTTTGTGTGTGTGTGTGCGCGCGCGCATGAGTTCCACTTAGTGGAATAACATTATTTGGTTCCTTTTTTTGATAGTCTTTGTCATACAGCATACTGTTGAAGGTTTTTAAAATAGTCAAGGCTGTAGAGTTTTCACTGAACAGAAACTAGTATTTAAAAATAAAGCTGTGTGAAGAAGAAACAGGTCTCCAGGCATGTTTCTTTTTCTGAAGCTTCAAAAACTTGAGGACACGTTGGCTGTGTGTTAGCAGATAAATCCACTGCCAGAACTTTGCATCCAGATTTCTGTTTTTCCCACAGCTACTCAAGCAGAGTGCATTCTGAAACTGTGTAGCCTGGAATGCTCAATGTCCTCTCTGTTAGGAAGGATAGTGCAAAGCTAAGTAGTGGTCATTTTGTCCTTGAAAATCACTGCTGTATGGAATCTTGCTTCAGTTCTTAGAAATTAAATGTCCAACCAGTTGTGTAACTTTTTAAAAAGGCAGTAAATTTGCCTGTACAGATTCCCTTTATTTGAGGGAAAAGTGAAATTTTTAATTTATTTTTTCTTCCTTACTACCTGGCACATTGTATTTTCTGTTTAATGCATTTGATCGGTTTTAGCCTGAAGTGGGGGAATGTTTCTGGAGTTATTTTCCTAACATTTCTTGTCCACCAGTTTTACATGATGTTGTACTCTCTGCTTCATCTGCTGGACCCTTTCTGTGCTCTTACCTTGTCTATTTTTAACTATATATGAGATCAACAAAAGGAACATAACTAGGAGTAGATGAATCAGGTGTAGCAGTAAATTATCTTCAGATTTCCTTCCCGGCAGTTTTTATAATCTTTGTTTAGAAACCCTTGAATGGGAGGATTTTGCTCAGACACTACAGTCTGTCTCCATGTACTCTGTACTTCCTACCAGCTAATTTAACATACTGGTTTATTTGTAATCATACTGAGATGCTTAGAGATTAATATTTAAACTGAGAAAAGTTTTGCAAGTTGAGATTTCCAGATTCAGTAGACAAATGTGTGTTCTTCCTTCTGTCAGTAACTGGAAGACTCAGTCCTGCTGATTCCTAGGGGTTGAATGAGTTAGACTTGGAAGAATTCCTGAGGAAAGTCAGTGTTCAGACGTCATTTTTATTTTTTAAAGTGTAAAATGGTTTACTTGCGTGTGTATATATATTTTTACTTAAAAAATAAAACAATATTCTAAAGATAATTTTGTGATTTTTTTTATTTATTTTTTTTTTAGTGGATAATTCCTTGCCTATTAAAATTTTCAGTGAGACAATTGTGTTCTAAGGTAAAGGTGGACAGTGTTGGCATCTGGGACCATTGTTAATTAAAAGCATGTAAGATAAGGAAAATGCTTTATGGCAATAAATTTAACTCTGATCAAAGGCTGTATGTAGTGTTTCCTTTGTAGAAGTGTATTCTTGTCAGTGAAGAGGGTTTGTATCTGTCTGAATGTATTTTAATGCAGAGTTGTATCAAACAAAATTCAGGTATTTATTGTATTTGTCCAAACTTTATTTACATCGTGGGTTACTCTCATTTCTGTAGCAGATAGAACATTTTACAAAAAATGTATACATCTCGTTAAGCTGAATATATTTTTATTAGCCTGCAAATAAATATACCCTTCTGCATTGCAGTGATTTCTGCACCTAATTCAGACTTGTATTTAATTTTCTTCTTTTTTATATATAAAAACCACACAATTTTGTGTGTGATGGTTTTCTATTAAACGTGCAGTTCTTACCTGGCCTAAAAGCTAATATGGGGCAAACCAAAACTGCATAAGTTTTGACTCTAATCCAGTCTTGGCCAGCAATGGTTAATAGCAAATTTATATTTTTGAAAGATAGAATTATAGGACATGTTTATAATTTCATTGAGGTACATTTTCTGCCGAATGTTTTTCAGTTAAAAAAAAATATGTATTTATGGTGTCTGGCTGTATAATAATACCATAAATATTCTGAAGCCCTTGACTAAGAAGAGCTATAAAGACTTGTCAACCAGTTAAGTCATTTGGGTAAAATTATGAATACTGCCTTTTCTCTCTTTTTTGTTTTCCATGAATTATGAATAATAAGTATATTCTGAGTTTTCCACTGAAGTTACAAAACACGTTTAAGTTACAATTTTTAGTCCTGATATTAAGATCTCGTTCAGATTAAGTGTCTGTTTTGTATTCTAAATTGTATTTTAAAAGAAATAATCTCTCACCTACACTTGAGTGGTCATCTTGTCCTAAAGCATCAAGTTTGTCTGAATGAACAGAGAGCTCAAATGAAAGCTGGTGGTGTGGTAGCTGTGGTTAGTAATATAATTACGGTAGTACTTAAGGACTTATTGAGAGTGTGTGAGTAGAGAGTAGAAAACTGTGAGCGTAGGAACTGTCTCAATAGACAAGGCTGAGTCATTTTGGTTGAAAAGATGCATAATGTGCAATTGGTGAGGGCTAGAACTGTTAACTGTTTTTTAGCTCTAAAATTTTTAGAAGGGTTTGGATATGGGTGACTTCAGCAGATGGATGGAAGAGGGAAAGCAGAGAAATCTTGCCTGAGTTGTCATAAAACAAGGAGAGGAATAGAGGCAGCTATGAATGAAGATGAAAATGGAAAGAGGAGAAAGAAAATTACTTTTTTATGTCACCTGGGATCAAGGAAGATCATTCAAAATTTCTTTGTATCCCAGTGCCCTACTGAAAGACCCTCAGAGGCTGCTTCCAGTGGCTGTGGTTACTGAATAGTCCTCTGCATTTTTCTTCCAGAGATCCACATGTGACAGAAGCGAAGCACATCCTGACTTAGGATACGTATAAGAAGTCTGTTTTGGTTAAAACCTCGGCTCAGTGACCTGAGAATAAAATTGGCTAAAATATTTCAAGCTTGCCTTTACAAGCTTGAAATTATATTACAATAATTGAAAAATATTACAAGCTTGTCCAGTGTGTCTTTTCCAACACGAAGTGATTTCTAATTCTCTAGAAGTTTCACGGTTGGAAGGGAACCTAGGACTTGAGAAGTGGAAAATGTGATGACTTTGAAAGATAAATACTCAATTTCTTTGGATTTTCTTTTCTCAGCGGGGCAGCTGTTGCTTCTTATGCTTGGGAGTAGCCTTGCCTCAGCTATGTTTGCCTGGTGTACCCCTGCTTCAGGCATGCTTTGGTATCTGCTCCTCATGCCTGCTTCTGTGCAGGACAGTGCTTCTAAGACAAATGGCTGAAAAAGGCCAAGTGGTATTTTCCGAGGGTTTTCACTTCTTAGGTGAAAAATTGAAGTCACTTGCGTAAATTTTCCACGCTCTATAAAAAGCGTTTAATTATTTGGTATCTCTGTCAGCCTTCAGCTTTGTGTGCTGAGACTTATGCTTCCCAACTCTACCTAGGTAAGTGTTGGAGCTGCCGATGTTTTGAAGACACTTCCAGGAGTATACTCGTCCAGTCCCCTGTGGGAGGTATGTTAAAAGCCAATCTACTGATCCCTAAAAAAGATTGCAGGAAAACTGGTTAAATTGTACTGGTTTTCTTTCTTTGTGATTTTCTACAGGAGATAGTGATCACAATTCCACCACTGAGTTTTTGGCACTCTCTATTTCTTCAGATTTCCTTTTTGAAGTGCAAAGCACTGCAACCTCCCTGGGAGCCATCTCCCCAGCTTCCCCTCCATCAGTTGTGAGGCCATTGGCACTCTGCTGCCTGGTTTTCAGTAGCTGGGTCTCAGTCAGAGGGTTAGGAAAATGTAAAAACAAGTAAAGTGAAAGAACAGGCATTCACAGACATGTTTTGATTGCCTGTAGTGCTGGAAGTCAGGGGTGCTTCGGAGACAGCTGGTAACTTTTCTGTTAAAACTGCAAGTCTTCAAATATATCTGTAAATGTCTGCAAATCCTGTTGATTAAGTCTTCATTTACCTATTAACTGTCTAAATATTTGCACAGATACTACTTCTGTCAAATGAAATAAACCAGATTGGCCTGAAAATATTTTTTCTAATGTTATGTTATTTGCTGTTGTCCAAGTGTTTATGTCTGTTATCAATTTCTGTAGGGGAATGGAAGCATTAACAATCATGCTGCTGAACTGGCCTTGAATGCGTTCCCTTCAAATAAGAACTGGGGTGTCTCGGTTCACTCCCTGCTGGAACAACCTGTAGAGAGTTTGCTGCTATTGACTCTTCCTCAGCTAAAGGTAGGGGAAGAAGGTTGCTGTAAGTTACCCATTCTGGTCCTCTTATGGACCAGTTGTTCTTGTTTTGGTTTATAATTTGCATGGTTGTCCATGGTTTTTTGAGAAGGGATTCCCAATGGCTGATAGAATATAAACCCTGCAATAGGAACATACCTCAGCTGCTGAGGGTGGCAGCTCTGGGCTTGAAATTGAGGAACTGACATTTTATATACAACAAATCGGGATTTCTGTGTAGCTGTTGAGTGCTACTGCACACATTCCTCTTTATTTGATCTTCCTTTTTGGCCAGAATGGCAGTTTAGGTGTTCTAATTTATGACAGACATGGGGTGTTAGAAGAGAATTCAGGAAGCCAGCAGAATTTTTTTTGAGATCTATTGTGCTCATTTAAGTGTTATTTTAAATCTAGGTCACATATTACTAGCTTATTTTAAAATGAAAGACATGGCAGTTCTATGTATTATGACCCCTACATCTCAGTAAGTTAATGAGGTTGTCTTGAGGGGCCTGGTTAAATAGGCAAGTGCACTTCGGGCTGTCTCAGTTTTATGCTATTTCCACCCCCAAACTTGTATATTGCTTAGTAATTGCAATTTGCGATCAGAATCCTCATTTTCAGTGCAAAGTACTTGCATTTGTATTTAGTGCCAAGAGGGGGCAGCAGCTTCCTTCAAATCTTCAGCATTAAGGCGCCTTTGAGAAAGAGAACCTATTGTTTTCTGGGTGTTTTTTTCTTTTTTTTTGTGAGGAGTTTTTTTGAATTTAAAAAATAGAAAACTTTATTCATTAGAGCTATTTCTAGTAGCATGTAATCTTAAAATTATGAAGGTCCAGTCTAGTTGACATCCTGTAGCAAGTACTTTGAAGGTGACACATCTTACAGTTAAGAATTGTCCTCTCTATATATCAGTGTAGCATATGTACAAGCACACATAAACACAGACATGTATAATTTCATATAGCTCTGGATTCATGACTTGTTAAAAAACATGGATATCCCCAACCATTACTTTAAAAAATGGGTGCTCTGCTCTCTTATAATCTCACACCCAAGCACTGAAATTTTTTGTCTCTGTTTATGGGTGGGTTAAGGCTTTCCGAAAGAAGGGACCAAATGCACTGATGAAACATGAAATGAGGTGTCAGGTAGATTTGTAAACACTCCTGCCTGCACTTTGAAAGTGCCCTTCAGTCATGATGTGGAAGCAGTTGTCACATTCCTGGAATCTTTGCTGGGACAAAGGCTGCCCATGGTTATGTCAAACTGTGGTGAGGAGAAGTGGGGAAAAAAAGTACATGACGATTACATTTTGCTCTAGTTTCAGGCAGAAGCCTCTTTGTTGGAAAAAGAGGAAGGTCGCTTCACACTGACCCACAGTCATCTTTTCCCTACTGCTGTTGGTTTCCAGTGACCACCAAATGATAGTGCAGTCTCCAGACCTTGTTTGTTGTCATTAACCAGGTGATCAGTAGACCTGTCAACAGAATGTTTTGAGACATATTTGTGTCCTTGATGCTGGTCCTTTTACAGTATTGTGATCATACTATAAAGCAGGAGAGGATGGAGCGAAACTTCGTTATGTTAAGAAGTTACTTATATAAATTAAATACTTACCTTAAAGGCGTATCATTTATGAACACCATTGCCTGGCTTTGTAAGATAGTAGAAAAGTTGTTGCAGCATTGCTATCAAAACCACGTCTGACTTTGTGTTGTGGGGTATCAAAAAGGGCTTGTGCTGCCTTTAGTGATGGGATGCTGAAAGCGCTTCGATAACTGTGGAAGAGAAGCTGCATGAGCCATTCACGACCTTTCCACATCCACATATGACACTGGCATTTCCATATAACAGGCATGCTTTAACCAGGTCACCTTATTCAAATTTTATAAAACTGTCTGTCAGAACAGATGGTGTCACTTAAGGATAAAAAGCTTAGCCATAGATGTGAAGAAAAGCTGCCTCTTCAAGTGAGGTCTGCTAGCTTGTCTTAGTTTTTATCACCCCTGTCTTCATTCCCTGCCCAACCGAGGACTTTTCACAGGTTTGCGATTGGTGTTTTTGGAGGCCTTTACGTTTTTGGAGGCCTTTACGTTTTTGGATGGGCTTGATTTGTTGCTACAGCTCTGCACAGGTGGCAGATTATCTATCTCAGTTTGCCCATCTGTGAAATGGTGTTTTGCTAGGCCAGAGAAATTGAGATGCACAAAACAAGTTTGTAAAGACTGAAGTTTCTAGTATATGCTCAAGGGGTTAAATGGTTCAGACCAGGGGCTGGGTGG
Organism: Lophotriccus pileatus; assembly: GCA_035583135.1. Taxonomy (NCBI): domain Eukaryota; kingdom Metazoa; phylum Chordata; class Aves; order Passeriformes; family Tyrannidae; genus Lophotriccus; species Lophotriccus pileatus. The sequence goes on from JAWWES010000115.1 coordinate 65,690,399, forward strand.
TGGGTAATGTGTCTTTCTCCCTTCTTTTATGGCAACCATCACCATCTTCTCTGCTATCAGCCACTCCTCATGGAGGACGACTTCTGATAAGCTCCCTGTCATGGGTCAGGCACCAACCATTGCTGTATGTTTCTATATTGTTTGTATTAAATTGCTCTTGGTGTTTCTTTTAAGCCTAGAACTTTGGCATTACTTTTCTCCTTGCCTTCTAGTAGGCAACACGTATGTGTTCTTAAAGTCTATTATTATCTGTCGTCATCTGATCTGGCTGAGAGAATATTGCAGGTTTTGAATAATTTGTTATGTTTGTAAGTTTTCTCGCTTTTTTGCATAGCTCAGACTTAATAGGAGGAGATACTGTTCCTCTTTGGGTTAGCCAATAATGCAGATTATTAAAGCATTAAGTGAGCTTTTCCAGTAAAGTCTGTTAAAAATTTTGTGTCTAGTCAGAATTATGGATTCTTGAGGTCAGTTCAGAGTGGTTATTAAGGGCACAAATGCCTTAGTAACACTACTATGTTGTATTTGTTGACTTATAGTTGTTGCTAGGCTGAAAAATTATGTTATGCTTTAACTTGATAAAGTTGTCTCCTTCCTGGATTTCTCATTTTTATACTTGTGGCTGTATTAAAATAAATGGGATGATAATCTCTTGGATGTCACATGGCAGCATAGTAGTTGTGTTGTGACTGTCTGAGTGAGTAATGAATTAACTCGGCCCAGGACAAGAGGTTATTGGGTAACCTTTGCCTACTGTAGATGGCCAATGTTTTTTAGGCCTTACAGCCACTGAACGTGAGGCGAAGCCAAAACAATTTAAAATTAATGAATAAGTCTCCAGATTCTCACGTCTAGACTATACAATGAGATAGCAGAGAAAGTCAGATGCGAGGCATCCTTGTTATGGATAACATGAGTTTCTTCAAGTTAGGATGCCTTTTCTTGATCTAGTTTAGAAACGCTTTATCTGACTCCTTCTCTCTTGTCCTTTATGAACTGTAAGACTGTACCAGGGGGAAGAATTAAAAAAAAAAAAAAAAAAAAAGGAAGCCCTCAGGAGAGGTTTCTATTTTATGTTTGAAAGTGATTGTGTAGAAATGGCACCTTCCTTTTAAATAAGCATGTTCCATGAAATGTATTCTGTCTTCAGTAATTCATAGGCGTTGCAATGTTGTTAGTCATGTTAACCCCACGGAGCTATGGCACCATGATTTTCAGTGTAACTGATGAGTTTCAAATGAAATGGTAAATGCTGTTTTCACGCTGTACTAATTGCAGTGGAGGTTGGAGGTCAGTACAAGCTTGCATCATAGCTGACACTGGAAAGAAAAGGGCAGTATAGAATTTTTATTATGGAAAATAATAAGGAAAAAGAAATGCGACAACATGACTTTATCATCCCTTAGGTCTGGACTGATTACAGGGTAGGGGAGTCTTTAAGACATCCACTCACCTGTTTTTGGAGAGAGGGTGAACAGAAGAGTACAGATGAATTTATATAAGGTTAATTTTCAGTGGACATCTGATCCCACAGGGCTGCTGTGAGACCACTGACTCCTTTCTTAGAATTCTCTTCATTTTTTCACTTTTTATTTTAATGATAATGATCCACCAAACAGGTAATCACAGTTAGGCATCTGCTCCTCTAATGGGACGTACAGCCTGGCATTCCCATCCTATGTAGAGAGTATTTTGGGCCTCAGACAGGGTTCCACTAAAATCTGCCCACAGAATGAAGAACTGCCAGTTCTCTGGCAGGCAGCGGGAAAAACCTGAAGAAAGTCTGTATTAAAAACTCAGTCTTCCCAGGTTTTAGCCATGCCAATTATGCAGACCAGCTCCGGGATTCACAAGCTGCTTCTAATGGTTGTAATCCAACCTCATGGGGTTTTTTGAAGTAAGGAGGCAGGGATCTGTCATTTACACACAGGTGCTCAAGACACTGCTGTGACTGCTGCCATTTTAACTCGGTGCTTACAATACTGTCAGATGCAGGGGGTGCAGATTGGCCTCGGTGCTTTTCCATCCTTCCCCCATCTATGCAGACTGCTGTAGTCAGTGCTGAGCTGATTGAACCCATCCTGTGTCTGGAGAGGGAGACGAGGCCAAGTTTTTGATCCAGAGAAAGACCACAAAAGAGACCAGGTGATGCTGTATGTGAATGAGTAGGGCATCCCCTGAGCCGGGAAATCCTAGTTCCAATCTACAAGGGCTACTTTTATTCTATTGCCTGTTGGGTGTAAAGTTCCTGGTAGGTGTTAAGGTAGGGTTTAATATCTGATGTTTAGCAACTGAAAAAACCAGAGAAATACTCTTTAGAATTACACTTGAAATGCTTTCATACAGAGCATTAAAAAGGTACTTGATAGAAGAAATAAGAATTTGCAATCTATTTCCCAGCCAGAGGTGCAAGCAAAGAATATTCGTGGTTTTCCTGTGGTATTTTCGGAATCTTTGCTGTAATTGTTTTCTGTAGGTTTTTTGTTTTGTGTTTTATATATAAGGCACCAGGTGGAAACATGCTGTTGGTTTTTTACTTCAGTTGTAGGTAGTATACACCTTCTTTTACTCTTTCTTACCTCGAGAGGTACCTTCTTCAGTTCCCTTAGTCAGACATGTGCAGTTACAGCGCTGCTGTCAACTGCAGTGGGACAGGCAGGCCCTTAGTGCCATGAGCAGTTAATATTTAACCTTCTTGTGGACTCTGGCTTTGTTTCAGTGCTCCAGCCCACTGGGAGTGCCTGCTCAGGAAAGAAGTTTGGTACTGAAATGCTATTGAAAGTCTCCATTGACCTGAGGGTCAAACTCTGCTCTCCCACAATCTCTAGAGATGTCGGAGAGAGATCCAAAGCTAAAGCAGCCCTTCTGAGCTGGAGTTTGATGTATCAGAATGTAAGAAGCCATTCAGAGAATGAACATGGGGATTAGCACTAGCACTGGTAAGGTTTAGGCATTCCACTTTCTTTCCTACATTAGGATTTTGTATCTCTACCACTGTCAGGATAGAAAGGCTACGTGGGTAGGGAGTTCCCTTACATGTCTGCTGCTAGGGTCACTAAAAATTTCCCAGGCCAAGGGAAGCCACCCTCAGCAGTCACTCAGGCATGAACCATGAAGCACCATGGCAGTGACCAGGAGCTGTGTGTGACTACAGAGCTGCTGTGCTGCCTCTGTCGCTGTTGGCACCAAGCCACTCTGAAGGGAGGCTGGAGATCTCTGGGGATCTATTTTAAGCCATCTTTGCAGGTTTTTTTTTTTTGGGAGGGGGGGTGTGGGGGAGTGGCTGGGAGATGAAGGAAAGGTGCAAATTGAAACTCAGCTTTTCATTAGGCTAAACCAGCTGTGTTAAGATGTGTTTGAATGACAGCAGAAATGGACATATGCTGCCAAGAACCCTTTGACACTTGTAGCATGCTGCAGGTGCACCAAGCATGTGGCAGAAGCATATGCAAAGTTCCTTAGAATATAAGTAGTGTTGTCTGCTGCCTGGTCAATTGCATTGCTCTGTTATTTAGCTGCCTCACTAGGTGGGGAGTAGACCTGATTACTGACTTGTTTGTCAAGTGACAAGTCAGGCTAATTAGTTGCGTGGGTGGAGGATTGGTTTCAGGCTCATCAGGAGGGCATCCTCATCCTCTCCTCAATTATACGCATCCAGCAGCAGGGTTGGGCATAAGATGCTGTTTTGTGGCTTCTTCTTCTTATATAGAGCTTATATAGAGCTGGGCAAAATGGGGCACTGAGAGAATCTTTTTTTAGCCAGTCACACTGGGACCGTGAATTGCGGCAGCACAACTGGCACTTTTGCAGGGTGTAAGGAACTCTTCTTTCTCACCCTCCAGCATATGTGACGAGAGTGGGTGTGCAGCGATGATCAAGTCACTGAGTTAAGTGGCAGGCCCGTGTGACTGATTTACAAATACCAGTGTTCTTTATTTACAGAGACATGTAAACAACAGAAGGTAAACAACACCGCCCAGCTCAGTCTAACAAACAGGCTGCTGCTGTTTCACTTCAGGACCTGAGGTGTTTTAGACATTTCACAGAAACTGTAATGACAGGAAACACAGGAAGGCTACGAGGTTACCTTGACTCTTCTTTGCACAGGAATTGCATGCACGGTGCGGCAACGTGGGGGGACGGTGCCACTCGAGGCCACAAAACACGCGTATGCAAAGAACCCACTCAGACCTTGCCTCAAGTTCGGGTATGGCTAGAGTATTTGCGAGTAGCATCACTGCAACCAGTCTGTCCTCTGACAGCACTTTCCACCCAAGGGTCTGAAAGCACTTTACAAACAGACTGATTAATCTTCACTGCATCCTTTGCAAATTATCCCATTTATACACAAGGAAATGAGGGGCTTTCAAAGAGTGACTTTCCCAGAGCTCAGGTTTTACTGGTCTCGTTTCCCAACCTTGTGCTTAAAATATAGCACCATTCTTTCTTCACAGAAGTATACCACTTCTTGACACTTCAGGACAAGCTTTCAAATTCAGAGAAATGCCCCAAGCACTGGAGGTAGAAGGGCAGCAGATGGTCCCTGTTGCTACCAGAAGCTGTTTTGCTCCAACGCTGCCTCTGCTGAAAGAGGAGCCAACTACTGTGCGATACATTGCACCCATCCCCGCGCTTTTTCAAGTTTGTCCAAAAACAGAACTAAGGGAAATATTAGCTGCAAAAGAAAAACCATTTGAAAACAACGGTGTTAATCCACTGTCTTGCAAATTTAACTGCAACAGTAAGCCATACACACACTGTGTTTTACTTAGTTGAAATATTTCAAATAGAACTGTTACACTTAATTTGTAAGACAGAAAAATACCTATGGAGCAATGAAGAGTTCAGGAAGTTTGCTGCTTTGTGACAAGGAACAAGTGTCCTTATAGTTTAGCAGCAAAAAGATCAGCTAGGACTTAAACAGGATTTAATTCTCAGCTGTAAATTCACATTTTGGTTCCATGCACACTTCCTAAATAAAAAACAAAACAGAACCAGATGAACTGGTGTTGGATTTGTTGTTTGGTGTTGTTTGGTTTTTTTGGTTGTTTTTTTCTTTTTTCTGTTGCAGAGTGATCACCATGGCTTGAACCCAAAATCAGTTTCAGCCTTTCTCCTTATTTCTAACATGAATTGCAAGTTAGACGGCTCAGCTCATATGCTTGATCAAATTCAAGCATGTGAGAATTGCTGCTAAAAAAGCAGCTGGGAAGTTGGGTTTGAGCACAGTATTTAAATGCTCAGCTGCCTTCTCTTGTGCACATTATGCTTCAAGTAGTTTAACTTCTACCCTCCCAGAAAGAACTACAGTGATGCCCTATCTTCAGTTTTCATAGGAAAGGAGATGAATCACCACAACCATAAGATACACCATTTACAGCTGCCAGTACAGCAGCAGGTAAAATAAAGACAGAAAAAGAGGCCTGTTTTTTCTTAAACAGGCATTTCTGCAATCCTTTCAAACCCCCAGGTGAAAAGGAAACTTAAGAAATTCTCCTTAAATAAAAGCTATGTACAAATTGCACACATTGCAAATGGAGCACTGAGATCAGTTACAGAAAATAAGATGTACAGTCTTCACTGATAACATCTCTCTTGCTATAAACAGTGATAAACAGCATATGCTTTCTTCAGATGTCAGAACCCAGCAAGACAGCAATATTATGTACACAGGGCTTGTTTGCCTTCTGCCTCCCACAGCAGAGTCCCTCCAAACTCTGTTTTCGCTTCAGAAAGCTGTGCAGTGATGTTCCTGTGCACCACATCTCTCCTGCTCAGCAAATCACAAGAGAGCTGTCATTGCTGTCTGGCTTATGGGTTTTAGGCAGTCTCTGGGCGTTGAGTAACCCTCGTTCCCAAGGGCATTTTGCTGAGGTTTCTGGTAGTCTGTGCTGTAGCTCACAGAGGTCAGAACACCATTAACTTTGGGTTTGTCATAGTTTATGACACTCTGGGGTGTCTGATAGTCTCCGTTCCTGGTGTCGGTTTTGCATGAACTGGAGAAGCCGCCGGCAGTAAGGGAGTGTATCTGAGATGAGACAACGGGAACATTGTAGCCGTTTTCAGAAGGGAAATTATTTTCTCTTGCTGTGTGCCTTTCTATGATGGGGGTGGCGTATTCAGGCTCTTGGCTGGTCAGGGGCAGAGCGTATTCATGCCGGTTAGCTCTGTGAGGGCAGCGATAGTGGTTTTCAAACTCGGAACTCCCCCTCCTTCCCTCATCTTTGGTGTCCACGGGTCGAAAAGTAGATCCTTTACGTGTTACTGTCCCAGTCCCAATCATGAGAGGCTGCTGATAATCTAAAAGGAAGCATGAACTGCTCAATAAGGAAGGCATGGAATAGTTATGTGTGTAATACTTATGCATAGATAGGTATTTTATGATGAAAAACTACTCAGTTATTATATCAAATATGTGGTTATTGGGGATGTGAGGAAACCTTTCCCCAGCACTGATCCTGGAAACTCCTTCAGTGAGCAAGCGCTGTAGAACATGGCAGAAGCTCTTCCACAGAGGAGCTCCAATCTGCCACCCCTTTTCCTACTCCCTCCCTTTCCCCACCTACCCACCCAAATAAATTAACGTTTCTGGAATATGCTTAAAAGCCCTAAAAAAACGAGTGAAGTCAACAAAATATTAGCACCAAAATGGACAAAAGACATTGCATGAACATCTTCAAGTGTGATATTCTCCAAAACAAGTGTTCCGCTTTTGGAACAATTAAAATGCCCAGAGGATTCTTAACGAGACGGCTTTATTTAAAAGGCATCTCGCAGTAGCTGACTGACAAGAAGGATGAAGTTAGGCAAAACGGCAGCCAAGAGAGTCAGTGGAAGTGTGAAACACACTAAGCCAGCTCGCATGGCTGCAGGCATGCCAGGGGGGATGAGTGTGGGAGGAGAAGCAGGACTGGTGCTCCCAGAGGAATTGGGCAGTCACCCTGGTGAAGGGGGGTGGCAGGGATACAGCAGGCGACAGGCAAACGGCCTGAGCAGGAGCAAGGAGTGAGATGGAGGAAATACGGCCTTGAGATTTGCATGTTTGCACCTCTAGTCAAGGCAGATGCCAGGCTGCCATGTAAGGAGGAGATCTGAACTAAAAGGCTTTTTTAAAAAAATCCAGTAATACTGTTATGAGAAAATTCAACGTTCTAACTTTCTCGCTTTGGCGCTGGTGACAATCTCTTGTGGATACATACAGTGGCCTGAACAGTTCTAGCAAATGACACTGCTAAAGTATCGTGTTTTGATGCAGGCGTGAAGAAGTTAGCTCAGTTTCTGTTCTGGCATCGTGGTTCATCTGACATGAGCGTTGAATTCGATCCCATATGTCCTGTGAATCTTTTTGGCAGTTTCTGGCTAACTCCCAAACTTCAGCATGTAGGGCGAAGGTGTAATGATATTTCACTAAGTAAGTGGTGAAGCTCTCCTCCGCATCGCTGCTGCCATCCCCAGCAATCTCTCGCTCAGGATGCAGCATCTCGACTTGCTCCTGGCTGCCTTTGGGAACCGGCAGGCAGATGGGAAACTGAAGTGAGGGAATTCCATGTAGCATGATAACCTATATGCAAACTGTGTGCTCTCTGCAATTAAGTTATTAAATTTTCTGAGTTGCATTCACATTTTTATTTCACGTTTCTTATTTTTAAGGAGACTCTAAATGAAATGCTAAGGCTGGGAAGCTGCCTGGGCCAGGCTGAGTTAAGACTTCCCACAAACACAGCAAGAGGGAGGGTGGAGAGAGCAGAGGCTCCCCAGGCATGGCCAGGGAAGCCAAATAACCATGATGTTTGAGCAACCTGTGTTCATTCTTTTTCCTTCGTGATAGAAAACTGCTTTTTAGGTCTCAGCATATTTATATTGAAAGTTTCTATAAAGGATTGAAACTGTCTTTGAAAGATATCGAGGGTAGCACCATATGGAATTACAGTAACCATCCATTTGTTTTTAAATGTATTTCTGTGCCAAACACGTTGAAGAAATTCTAAGGAATTTCTAAGGTCTGGAGGCTGGAAAGAGCAAACTAGTCTTTCTGCAAGATTGCTGATCACTGATCTCATGAAATGGCTGGTCTCACCAGCCTTACCAGACAGACTAGACTAGGCGGGGATAAGATGTGCTAAGAGGATGAATTAAAAAATCATCCCTTTGGGATGCAAATAGTACTGATGTGGGGATTTGCTCTATCCAAACAGTGACCTAGAGCCAAGGTAGCACAGGAGAGAAGCACTGTGGCTGGGTTTTTTAATTCTCTCCAGTCTACCTGCTTCCACTTCAAGGGGCCTCATCTCCCAGATAGTTCAGCACCAGGAAAGCTGCACAGGGATCTCAGCACAACTTCCAGCTGGGCAGGAAATCCCACCACAAACCAACTAAGGAATTTTTCTATTTGCTCAGCAGTAAGGGCCATTATATTTTGTTCCATTTCCAGAGATGTTTTGAAATAGAAACACAAAAATTAGTCAGCAAAGGCAAACAATCCTATCCTAGGCACATTCTTGCATTCCATCCATGCCTGAGTGCCTTCCAGCATTTCAGAGTCAGAAAATCTTTCCAACAACTCCAAGGAAAAAATTCCAAAGTAGTGGTCTTTCCCTCCCTAATATATTTAACTGCTTCACTACACACCTGGGATGAACATGGATAAATCTATTCCTGGGCCTCAGCTTGCATAAGAGCTGGAGCTTGTAACATTGCTGGGACATCCCTCTCCGTTACCTGCTCCGCACATGGAGGAAAAGGAATGCATATGAGGGGGAGCAACTGTTACCTGCCATGTCACTGGTGACCAGATCCAGTTTTTGTGGTGTCTCCTTCTCATTGTTATAGCTGATGGTAAATTCAGTTGACTGATGTCTGGTGAAGGGTTGCTTGATTTGTTTCCAACAACCTATGATAAAGAAATAAAATTAGAAGGCTTATCAGCAAGCTGAATGCTTAGAATCGGAAGACTTACCAGAAAGTTTAGTATTTGGTGTTCTCATTGCCGTCAATATATATTTAAACAGTTAAAAAACAAGTTAAAATAGGCTGCTTGTAAAAAGAGCCTCCTAAATGTGGAGGGTGAAGGAAAAAGTGAACCATCAACTGGGATTTCCAAATGAAAATGAATCTTTATTTAGGATTTTTTGGCAAGAAGGGCTCAGACTCTGTAGGTGCCCGCACTGATGCCTTAAAGTATATTGATAAAATACTAGCTTTAAATCAGTTACATCTTTTGGCATTGATTATGTGGCAAAAATAATACTTAATTTTTTTTTCAGTAGATTTGTGTGGTTTCCATTTTGTTGCTGTCTGAGCATCTGCACTCATTAGTTCATTTGTTCTCGCAACATCCTTGTGAGACAGAAAAGAAAAATCTCCACAACATCAGGCACTTGCCTGGAGCTGGCAACAGGAGGTCTGTGGAGAGGTGAGTTCGACTACTAGCTTTCTAAGTCCCAAGCTTGGCTCGCAAGGGCTTAGGAGCTTGATTTATGAAGCATGCATGCAACAAATGAACTGACTGGGTAAGAGGCTATCTCCAATTTCTTGGGATTTGTCCTCATTAGCAAGTGAGAAAGGATTATGATGTGACCTTGAAAAATCATATTAGCAAATATGATGTTAAGTACAAATTAATTTTCTAATGAGGGCAAGCTGCAGTGGGGAACAACATTCCTTTCACTGACGTCAGTGCCTGCTGAGGGATGAAATTTTGGAGCTGAGCTATTGCAAGACACTTGTCAAGAGACATATGAATGCTTAGTGGTTTCTTTTTTTACGAAAAGCCAAGGTTCAGAAGGATATTCCTCTATCAAGTTGGTTGGCCAGAAAAAAACAGCCAAACCCCAACTGCCAAGCTGATGGGAGCCCCCACTCCAGAAAGTGTTACTGAGCAAGACAAAGACAATACTTCATTGGGGTTTTGCAGGCATCTCCTAAAGCAGTGTTCTTAATCCAATCCCTCATTCAGATTTTACACATGAAGTACAGTTCAGTATTGTTAAGCTTTATAAATACAGTCCCAACCAGGGAAGGCAGTGAGATAAAAATATTAAAGCCATAAAAAATTATTATCCCTTGCTCTCTTGAAGAAAGGCAATCCTCTCTGCTGCAGGGAAAAGAAAAGGAAAGCAGCAATTTTCTGCAAAATAGGTATTTTGGAGGAGGGAGGGAAAAGGAGGGCACCTGGGAGCACTCTTACATGCTAATTTATGCACTCTGTATAATAGATCTTTTGTTAATTGCCTTTCTGTCATAGAAACCAAATTATATTGTTTCTCAGGGCACTGTACTGGGATGACACAAGTGGGACTATCATTTGCCATTTCCCTTGTATGAAGAGGTGAATTTGAATGAGGAAACGTGGATGCTATTTCACAAGCATTAAATGCTTAGTTGCATAAATCCCTTCTCGTTGGCCCAGTGGACAGGACAGGAGAAAATGCACGATTCTCCACTAACCTGATTTCTGAGTACTGGATAATCCATAGGAAAGTCCTTTGGCTTCTCGCCTGCCAGGAGAGGAAAGGAATTATGAATGTCTGTACTCACAGCATTTCAGCTTCATGCCTTAGCTCCAGCAGAGCCTTTGTGTTTAGTGGCTGAGGACAAGGCTTCACTTCAAGTTCCTGGAGGCTGGTGTTTACTAGAACATCAGGCATGCAAACCAGCACTTTGACATTTTCTTTTTCCCCACCTATGTGCAAGTTGAGGGTGCTGGTGTTCGAATGTCTGGGACTGGCGCTCACCAGTTCGATCTGTCCCTGTCTGTATGTCCATAGACCCAGGCTATGTTTGGGTCTGCTCTTCTGAATTCTTTGGCTAGTTTATAGATTTACTGGGAATCCAGGGCAGAGCTGGGTGATGAAGCAGCATCACCAAAGCATTGCTTATACGTCCAAATTCCCATCTGCTGACAGAAGCATTTCCTGGCTCTACACGCAAGTGCAGGTTCATATGAATGGGCATCTAACAAGAAGCACAGTTAGCAGTGCTTCTTCCAGTCCTCTGACTTGTGAGTTGAAGTAGCTTAGTTTTTAGCTGCTTACCCCAGTGTATGTGTGAACTCCTTACAGTTAGGCTCTTTTCTGCTTTGAGCCTGCTAGGTTAAGTGCTCTAACTTAAGGCACTGGGAAGCAGAAACACAACCGGAGGGAAATAAAAGAAAACGATCCAGATAGATAGCTAAAATCTTCCCTTCACTGAATTTTTACTTGGCTTTGGTGTGGAAAGTATTCTGTCTTCAATTGCTTTACACCGTAGTATTTTGGGGTATACGTAGGCTGAAGAGAACAGCTGGTTACATTGGACTGTAAATTGGGGTGTGCAGTTCTGACCTGCTTTACCTTCATTTTTCTCTGACGAGGGGAGGCATATGATAAAAAATACAATTTACAAAGATACAACATGAATTCTACTTAAAAGGAAGACTGACAAGCAGGATCAATTCCCAGCTCCCTGGTAAAGAGGCTCTGGAAAGAGGGCACAAAGTTGGACATGCTAGCTAGGTACCCACAAATGCCTCCTGTGACAAAAGCGATACCTTACCTGCGTAGGGCTGCACAGATACAAATTCCAGAGAACACGAACAGACACAGCACAATGAGGATGGGGACAATTATAGCTGTAAGCTTTAAACCTGCATAAAAAAAAAAAAAGTGATAAAAGTTTAAAAGGCAAATTACTCTGAAGATAATAATTTTTACTACAGAGAATGCAGCACAAGGTAGATAACGTTGCAGGAATGTTCCTTGAAGAGAGCATAAAAATGTACAACTATAAAACTAAAGTACTACTTCTCAGCCACACTTTCTTGCCATGTACCTATGTGGAACAATATTGAGATGAAAGACTTGAATATACTTTCTCAAGGGTGGCACTTGACTTAGCATCTATATGCATCCTTACAAAGAGCAGTTCTTTCTTATTACGCTCTAGATGACTTTTTAAAAGCCACTTACACACACTTTGTTTGCAGTTGCTTATAAATCTGCCAAACAAGGCTGCAATTTTACATGCTGAGTATTTGGCTCATGCGGAACAGACTGAAACATTTCAGTCAAAATAGTTCAAAGATTTCCATGAGTGGATCTAGGGAAAAACCTGTTTAGCCCCTGTTAAATTCTAACACAACATGCTTTAGCACAGGGATTTGAAAATCAGCAGTGGGGTGGCTCTTGTCAGGAGTGTTTCATTCCGTGTTTCTACAGACACTTGCCAGCTGTGAGAATAAGGTAGTACAAGTGTCCACGGGGTATTTACAATTTAGCAGATGTAATCTCAGTAGATTGTATTTTCAGTGAACATGGATATGGTTTACCCATGCTGCTGCACAGATGAATTGAGCTTCCTTGCTCTTGGCAAGAGCTTCAGAATATTTTTTTTTATTACAGTGATTGCTTCTTACAACCAGTTTTTGCACAGGGGCATTCCTACAACTATCAGCTATCTAAAGGGTAGAAGCATTTGGCACAGTGAGTCTGGTAATGCCTGCCTGGCTGTGGGTCCACCAAACAGTCAGTATAAGCACCACATTTTGTTTGTTTGCTTTTTAAGATCTTAGATGCTAGCTCCACAGCATTAAAGGATGAAGACTGCAAATTAAGGTTGCCTGAACCCCCATGAACACAGGTATTATGGAAAAATGTTTAATTACACAATTGTGCACTACTGTATGCTGCTTTGAGCTGGGGACTCTCTTTAGGAGGGGTCATGATTGTGTGGAGAGAAGGTAACATTTTTGTGAGACTACTACCTCATATTTTTAATCATTTTTATAACTTGAAAAAAATCATAAAATATAGAAAGATAGTGAGGAAGAGCTCTTCCACAAATTGCTGCTGAGTGCTCACTATAGTCCCTTGAGCAACCCACCAAGCATGGCAAATAAACTAATATGACAAGGAAACCAAAGCCTGATGTTTAACACATCAAGGAAAATTAAGGCTTTCAATCTCTTTCTGTGCCTTAAGACAAAAAGAACGTATATTCCTCCCTCTTCTCTCTGTTGTTAATCTTTAATAAAGTCTGAAGGGAAAATGAAAGTTTTGGTTTGTGAGAAAGTTTAAAGTTCACTCGGGCTGGGCTGACATGATGCATCCTAGAGAAAATGCAGCACTAGGTAGTGTTACCCAAGTTAGTTTCTTCTGACGGGATGGGCTCTGTAACAGTCCTGTCTTCTTTTCCAAGGGAGGTTTCTGTGCTCTGACTTGGTTTCTGCCACATGGAGTGCGAAAATGAGCTGTTGGCTGCAAGAGAGAAGGGGACATCAGTGGCGCTGGGGTAGCACAGTGGGTTTAGAGGCACCATGTCCGGGGAGCACTGCTTACCCCATACCTGGCATTATTCGACATCCCATCAGCTCAAGCTTCAATGCTATTCTTTGGTTCCAAGTTTGAGGGATAATTCGCACGTAACGGGCCACTATTGGAGGGATGAAGTTATTGCGCACTATGTCACCGGAGTTGGAGTTGCCTTGGAATACCTGCAGTGAAATGTGCACACATTGTTTGCTTGGTTTTAAAAGTCTCTTTCTTCAAAGTGTTCCTGACATCCAACTTCAAAGATTTTCATTATCCTAAAACTAATACATTGATAATCTGGGATTCAGACACAAGATTTTAGGAATTGAGTTCTGAAAAGAAAGGAATAATCTTTTTCGTTCTGCCAGATGATCACATTTTTCTGTTAGCTCGGAGGAGAAAGATTATCACCATTTCAATTCTGTGTAATTTTTAGTTAATGTATGCTGGTATAATGCTATCATTTTTTTTTTAATAGCACAGCAGTATCCTTTCTTGGGGACAGGGGATAAAGACGTAAAAAGAAAAAACTGAAGTGAAGAGTGACTTTTAACTATGCAGTTGTTATTGCACTTATACAGTATTTCCCAGAATCAGCTCAGCCCTTATGCAGAACAGTAGTCCTTGCAATATTAATTCTTAGAGATGCTTCAGCATGATCTAGGAAAACTTAAAAGCCTGATGAGATAGAGAAGTGAGCTCAGCATATGTTAGATAAAATGCTAGGCAACACGGGGTTCTGATAGGACAGGTTCTGTCATGCACCTTAGCTGAAACTAAGATCATATATAATACTTTAATGAGATTATTTGAATACAGCAAGTCATTGTGGAAAACCACAAGTCTTTGCAGTTCAGCCACTACTAGGTTGATTTGTCACTTTTTGGGCCAACATCACCTCGATTTAATATTTTAAAAAGTATTAAACCAGTTAATGTTGAGCAGAGAAATTCCTTGCCATGCAAGCTAAGAAAATCAGAGCTAGCAGGAAATCTCTCTACAGCTCTACCAAATTTTTAAAACCTGCTGTCAGGCCTGAGGACCAGATAGAACCTTCTCCTGAGGCAAACTGAGCTCTCTCAGAAATGATAAGTGAAGGTCTGACTTTGAACACTGTGGGGACGCAGAGTGGGGCTTTTGGGGTTTCTTTTGTTTGAAAGGAAACATGAGGTTTTCAGGGGATAATGTTATCAGACAAACTTGTGCAGCACATCTTTTGTCTGCATGAACTTGTTCCACTTCTTTTATATGTTCATTGCCAAAGTCACACAGAGTCTGTGGAAGCTGTTGGATATTTTAGTGTAAGAGTGTATATTTTATATTCTGTTACACCAATTCCTCACAGACATCCGCTGTGCCCACTTGTGTCAGAAGAATCCTGCCAGTGAGGGGTGGGGAATGGTGTAGTCCTGGTGATGTCCTGGTAGTAGTCCTGATGTAGTCCTGGTGAGCCTCAGCTGTGCCAGCCTACGTTTCTGCACTGGTACAGCATTACTAGCATGGGCAAAAGCTGAGCTGAGCTAAAGTTTTGCCCAAACAGCCTGCTGTACAGCTTTCATTACACTGGTTTTTTGAAAGAAGGGTGCGGACATAGACATGCCTCACTGTGTGTATCCCAAAACTTCACCAATCCCTGGATAACTTCCTTGTTTTGACAAGCTCACTGTCTACTCCATGGGCATAAATTACACTAGTGAAGACAACCCAAGTTGAGACTAGTTTGAAACTTCTCATCTTTCTTGACAGTGAAAGCCTACCCTTCAATGTCAAGGCAGCCTTCACATTATTACTTTGAATTTTCCTACCCTTCCCACTTTCCCTTACCTTTTCTTCATTGCTCAGAATCCCTTTGTAAGTTCTCCATTTCGAGTGGTTATTTTTATAGTTCATTGTAAATGTCTTCACGTAGAAGTTGAAATTCAGCATCGTGGATCCAGAACCAGTGGTCTTAATCCCTTTTGACAAGATGCAAAAAAAACCATATTCATTTGCTAGGTGTCTGTTTTAAAGGAACAGTTTCAAATTCAAACACAGAAGCCAAAACCATTTGGAAACTTTGCCTTCAAGGTCTTAATTTATTTTTCAAACTGTTTTGAAATTGTGTTTAAAGGTGGGTGAAGAATAGAAATCAGTTTTAAATTGTCAATTTAGAACCATGGATATTCTTAACAGAGCACAAAGGGCTGAGAGAGCTGCGCCTGTTCAAACTCGAGAAGAGATGACTGAGAGGGAACCTCATTGATGTATATAAGCATCTGAAGGGAGGGTGTCAAGTGGAGGGAACCTGGCTCTTCTCAGTGGTGCCAAGCAATAGGACAAGAGCCAATGGGCAGAAAGTTCCACCTGAATATGAATCATAGAATCATAAAATTATAGAATCAACCAGGTTGAAAAAGACCTCAGAGATCATCAAGTCCAACCCTTGATCCAACACCACTGTGGGTACTAGACCGTGGCACTAAATCCACATCCAATCTCATCTTAAAAACCTCCAGAGACGGTGAATCCACCACCTCTCTGGGCAGCCCATTCCAATGTCTGATTACTCTCTCTGTAAAAAATGTCTTCCTAATATCCAACTAAACCTTCTCTGGCAGAGCTTAAGACGATGCCCTCTTGTCCTACTGCTGATTGCCTGGGAGAAGAGATCGACCCCCACCTGGCTACAACCTCCTTTCAGGGAGTTGTAGAGAGTGATGAGGTCACCCCTGAGCCTTCTCTTCTCCAGACTAAACAACCCCAGCTCCCTCAGCCTCTCCTCATAGGATTTGTGCTCAAGTCCCTTCACCAACCTTCACCTGGAGGAAGAACTTCTTTACTGTGCAGGTGAATGGGCACAGGAACATGTTGCCCAGAGAGGTTGTGAAGTCTCCTTCATTGGAGATACTCAAGAGCCATCTGGACACAATCCTATGCCATGTGCTCTGCTTGAGCAGGGAGGTTGGACTAGATGACTCACTGTTGTCCCTTCCAACTTTATCTATTCTGTGATTCTCTGACTCTAAAATGATAATTGCTTTTTGATATTATGGTCCATATCAGCCATCTTTACATCTTTAGCAGCAACTGTAATTTACATTTTTACACATAAATCAGGAGACGGAAACAGGAATTTCTTTCACCTGGACCACTGTTTCAAACACTATGACTTTCATGTTTCTTGCTGATTCCAGAACTGCATCATTAACAGATCCTAAGCAATTGTTTATCATCCATCCAGACTCTAGTAGTCCATGTGTAAGTATTTTGTTTATAGATCAGACATGCATGACAATTGAGTTCAACCATATATCCCCATAGGAAGACCAGTCTTGTAAATAGCCAAGGCTTTTTAAATAGGAAAACAATATTCCTGAACGCATAACATTTCATTACATTTAACAGAAGAAACATTGCATTTGTGCACTATCAGCTTTTCAGCTGCATTCACTTTGTTCTCCAGCTGCAACACCAGTTTCTAATAACCAGACAGCAACATACCCGTTATTCTCTTCTTCTCTCCCAGGTCTATCTCCAGCCATTCACGATTGCTGCTGTGGTTAGACGCCCAAGCCAATCCCAGGACTTGAAGCCAAGCCTTGTCAGGAGACCACTGGAATTGCTGCCCAAACTCGTCAGTCTCCTCCCAGTAGGAAGATGCAGTAACCTGGCTCTTGGAGAGGAATCCCTCTTCCATACTGAGAGATTTGTTGCAGCCTAGGAGTCCCCACACAGACAGGCAGAAGGAGTTACTTTGTGTTTTCACAGGATATTTTTATATTAGGCTAGCAACATTTAAAGACCACCCACAACAGCCAAGTCAGACATTGCTGAATCTAGTGCTAGCCTGATGCTCTCCATTAGCTGTGGTGTTTACCAGTCAATTTGTAGTGGATGATCCAGTACCAGAGAGCTGCAGTCCCTCTCCTTTACCAATCTAACTCCTACATACAAGACACCTTCTGACTACATCTGCTATTTTTGCAATTTTGTTTTTTTAATCTCTGCACTTTTGTCTCATTCCTGTGAAGACTCTTTTTATTTTTAAATTCTCCCTCTGAAACATAATATTTATGTTTTGAGATTGGCGTTAACTAATTCTGCTGTACAAAACATTTCACAGATGAAGGCACTGTACTGAAAGGAACACTTTACTGTAAATATTTCATGATTCTCACCTGCAATTAGGGCTAGGAAAGTTACTCATTAGAGAAGTTCCTTGATACTGCTGCCAAGACATGATATCATGAAGATAATAGCTGCAGGTAAGTATTACAAACTCCACCAAAGAACCTACAAAATTTCTGCACATCAATGTTCTTCAGAGAAAACAGGCCAGGGAAATATGGTTTCAATGAATTTAAAAATAATTCCTTGGCAGATTCAAGGGCCTATACATGCTCTACAGTTTTCAGTGGAATAGTAAATTATTTTATCTCAAATTAGTAAAATATAATTCAAATGAACGAATGTGAACTTTTCTCCCCTCTTTGCTGTGTTTTATGCAAATGAACAGCTTGACAGATTAAAAAGAGGGTTTTGCATCTTGGAAAGTCATAAACAAAAGCTCATTCTGTAGCAGTGCAATATAAATATATCTTCATTCCTCCCATGTTTTTTTTCTCTTCCTGTATGATGAAGATGGAATTTATAAATGTCTGAAGAAAAATTGCTTTAATTTTTCTGTTGCCAAAAGTACATAAAAATGGGATTATCTGATTGCCATTTTTCATATGCTGGCACTAGAAATGCAACAGCAGAATACTATTTCTGTTTCTCGTCTATGTGCGTATGACCGCACATATTCTGTGTTTTTTTTCTAGCTCACTTCACATCCCTTCAATTTTTTTATTCACTTGCCAATTTAAAAAAATTGCTGTCCTAAAATATCTTTCCTAGACACAGCCTGACATTCTCCTGATCATTTTTCAAAACTTTTGCAGAAAATACTTAAATAAAAAGGTAACATTAGAATAGCTAAAAATAAAGCAATTGTTCTTACCATTCGAAGTAAATGTAAACCGCTTATCTGACAGCGAACCACTGTAAGAAAAGCAAAAGGTAATCCAGCCTTTCATGAGGTGGTCACAGGAATGCTGAGGTACAGTTTCAGAATGACTGTTTATCCAGTACAATGTCTCTGG
>JAWWES010000115.1:65714309-65744132 GCA_035583135.1 Lophotriccus pileatus
AACTGGATGAACAGGTTAAACGTGAGCACTGACTTTTTGGAAACACAGCAACTGTTCTAGTTGTGATAGGGTGGGATTTTACTTCAGGAGTATGATTAAGCTTACTCTGTGAGATTTCACAGGCATGACAGGAGGACAGTCCACGGTGAGAGACACAGAGAGGGCAGAGCTCTGTGTGATATGAACTGTGGATAAATGCAAGCACTTGGGCAAATTCTTCGCTTTAAAGAACAAGCAGTTAAAACAACCCAAGAGGTTGGTAGTTATCAGTGGGATGTGATTAGGCAGTGTGTAATATTTATTTCATCTAAGAGGAGATTGCTAGGATACTGCAGGCATAATCCTAAAGAAAAAACATCTGTTACTGAAATGTATTTTTTTCCACATGTGGACACCAAAAAAGTAAAAGCTAAAATCACAGAAATATTTAGTACATGGATGAGCACTGCCTCAAGAGGGACAAACCCTATGCAGGTTTTTCCAGAAAGCCAGAAACCACAAGTCAGTAGGTGTATTTGACAATCAGTGGACTTTGTTCTCATACAATTGATTTGTCTGTTTGACAAGTGTCTCTGTGTGCTTATATACTGATAGCTTACTTATATACTGATAATAAAGGGTCTATTTAACACAGCTGGGAATAATTACTGACAAAAGTCAAGCAGCAAAAGTTTAAACTGAGTGGTTCTATTTTTGTTTCTTTCATCTTTATGAATTTCCCCTCATTATTCTGTGTACTTACATCTCTGTAGCCTTCTCCAATATTCCCAGAAATGTCACCTGCTATGTCTCTGCAGCCAGCAGGACAGTATCTGCTGTAGTGAGAGAAGAAAGGCCTCTTTAAGACATGAACTGTAGTGATGACACACACAAATAAATTCATATAAAAAAAATAATTTTTTTAGCAGCTATTTCTGGCTGATGGTCTGTTAGTGAGTCTAGGGGATAAATAAATGGGCCCTTGAGTTCATAGGTGGACTGGACACAGTCGCACACAAAGAACCAGAAAAGCAGTTTTGCAAGGGCACTTATTTCTGTTTAATTTTCTTGTTCTAGAAATGCTACCATGTGAGTTTTCAGCACAGCCCAGATAAGAAGCCTATACGCACACCCAGACAGCAACCAGAAGAGCACAATTTATTACCATTTCAAATACTGTCACAAAGTTCAAGGAATCAAGAAATTATAGCTTGTCCTCAGATAATCTCATATCAGCTGGGATGTGATCTGCTTTCAGAGGGAGCACTGGAATTTGAGGCTATTTTGAATTTCAAAGTGGAAACTGTTTTTACATATACCATGTATATGTATGCCCTAACGAGTATTGGTGAGAGCTCTGCAACTCCATTCCATAATTTTTCTAGGCTGCAGATTTCCATTCAGCACTGCTTCTCACAAACAAGCCATTACAGCACTGAACTCAAAAAAATTCACTTCTCCAGAAAACCAAGACTGTTTTCTAACATTTTCTAATGACTGGACCAGATGACAGATACAGCAAAGCAAGCCAGAATGCAGAGAGCTACAAACCCTCTTTACCTGAATTCAGCCTTTGTGTAGTGGTTTGCTCGTTCCAAACAGGTGATTAGATCTGTGAAAAGTTTACAAATGTCAATTCCCATTGTAGGATGTAGAAATACAGACAAATATTTGGTTAAATGTGAAATTACATTTAAAGACCTCTCTTAAGCAATTTTGTTAGACTGGAGGCAACAGCTATGGTTCTCCCTCATTCTTTTCAACTCTCGCTATTACTCCTCTTATGTTTTACACCTTCATCGAAGTTGAACAGACCTCCAGAACATTAAATGTAGGAATGAAAATATTAATCTCTTCTGCCTCTTGTTCCTATCACAGTGTGGTGGATGCTGGAGCCCAGAATACAGTAGAGCTTCAAGGAGAAAGTATTCATTTTCTCCTTCACTGGGCCTGTATTGCAAATGATCTAGTAGCTATTATATCTGATTAACGCTGCAACTATTCCTTGCATACATGCTATTAAGAATACCTTGGTTCATGCTAATCTGGAAATATTTAGGATCAAACATTTGGGCTAAAGTCTATGTGTGTAAAGAAGATAATGAAATAGGGGGGGCTATGGCACTAATCCTCTGCTACTTTTGGATTTCACTTTACCTGGATGATCACTACTGGCATAGGACAACAGAAAGCCTCGTCCTGACACATGGGATCCACTCTCAAAGTGAATAGTTGCCTCATTGCTATCCAGAATGATTTCTTTGGGGACAGGCATCACATTACCACAATACGGCCCTATGGCAGAACAAAGAAGATTTCAAAAGTTTTAGTGACATAATTAGACTGGAATATCCTCATGATTAGCAAGGAGTTTCATAACACGTCCATTCTTTTTCAGTAACAATCTACATGTTGACAAAGGGTTTTTGGCTTTAGTCCTTTACGGGTATGAGCTCCAAAGTTACCCTGACAAGGAGTGGCCAGGATCCAATTGTCTCTCCATGGCAGAAATTCCAGCATCCGCGTCTCTCATCACATAAGCCTTAAGAGAATGATTAATGCCCTTCGACCTTTGAAGTACAGCATGCTTACAAACAGCAGTAATTCATTAGTGAAAATAACAGAACATTCAAAAGCAATCCAAGGCATCTAGGAAGGGTCTCCTAGATTAATTTTCCAGATGCATACAGCTTGTGCTGCTGTAGTACAGCAGCCAGTCAGGAAGGATTAAAATCACAGAGTACCTGGTTTTCAAGGACCTGCGGGCCACAAATCTTACTACAAGGCAGTTAACACCTTACTGAGAACACTTCTTAATCTTTTCCTTTTAAAAACACCATCAGGTCAGGGAATTACACAGTTGAAGTCTCTAGAGTTTTAAAGGAAAAAGAGAGGTAGAGAAAGGGGAAGATGAAAGGAGTGGGACAGCGAGACAAGAGCCTTGTGCTTACATGGAATTAGATAAGGGTTTTATAGCTACCAACTGCAGTATCTTGGAACAGTCTTTGGGACACTCCTTTCTTGTGACAGCAGGCATGCCCAGGGCTCCTAGTAATTACATTTGCTTCTTCAGAAGTCAGTTCCCAAAGGGAGCATTCCTTTGAGACTGCCACAGTCTCTGCGCTTGCCTTCTGTCACCATACCCGGTGCAAGAACTTGTCCCTGGCTGCCCTCAAGCTCAGATAATACAGAAAATCCCAAGTATTTTGGGTACACTTGTTTGAATTTATGAGGCTATTTACAATATAAACTGCAAAGAGGTTTTGTAAGGTGGGAAACAGATTTTTTTCCAAGTGAAAAAGGGAAACAAACGACCCTTTGCAATCCCTCAGCCCATCTGTTCTGTTGAGGTGAATGATAGTGTTTGTGTCCTAAAGTAAGTTTTTGGGATGAAAAATGATCAGTTTGATTTTTCCTAGACAACCTCATTTTGTTGATTGTGGCTACTTTAGGGCAATTTGGAACTGACTTCTGAGACACAAGAAATTACATTCACAGCATGACATAAATTTGATGAGTGATATACCCTTCCTAACAGGCTCGTAAAAGCTTCTTCATTTTAATTGATTTTACTGGAGTTGTGGGGGAGAAGGAGGGCTCTTTCCCAAATACTTCATTTGCCTTATTACAGCTATAAGGTAAGCCTATAGAGTAGCCTGATCGGAGCCAATGACAGCCAACTGTCAGCAGAATGGGACAAACAAAAGCAGGAACTCTTGTCTTTTGGCTTATAAAAATCACATGGTGAAGCCAGGCAGGCAGAGAAACAAGTGAGGAATGTGACATTTCCCTGGAGTACTCATGTGTTGAAAAATGACTCACAACTTAGTCAGAGACAACAGTGTCTATAAAAAGGGTTAAACAAATTGCTTAGGAAATGAACTTATCAAAAAGACAGCATCTGACACCGTGTCATACCAGACAACTGCACAAGTGATTTATTTGAGAAGGTCTTTTGTGTCAGATTGCAGTGGGAGAAGTAAAGTGCTAACTTAGATTTATTTTTTTTTTTGAGAGAGAGAAAGGGGAAGAAGACAGGAAGGTGCTTCTTCAAAACAGACACCTGAGAAAGCTTTAGCCCTTTTCTTCTCTCAAGGACTGTCTGTACATATTTTCTCACAAGTGCTCTTTGGCTTTCTCCCTCGCAGCGATTGGCAGTGACCTATCTACTCTGTAGGTATAATTTAGATGGCTGATTCACAAAACCACACATCAGCTGGATCAGGGATGAGTGTCTCCTCCAGTAGCAAGTCTACATACGTTCCAGATAATTATACAAACAAATCACATATCATGAGCAAAACCAATCAAATAAAATATAAAATAGTCTAGACTTACAGAGCTGTATAGTCCAAATGAAAGCCAGAAATTCAGAAACAATCAGCTTAAGAAATCAGCATTTGATGCCTAAAGACAAGTCTCTACTGTTAAGTAATAAATCCAAAAATGTTACCAGGCTATGGTACTTTCTGCTAAGAGCAGTTCTGGTGTATTGAGAGATTTCCATGGATAGCTCAAAATTAAGGGGGGCCTAGGATTAATTCCTTAGAGCATATGTAAACAAGAAAGATTATACACTCAAGAAAGGAATATCTTCTGAAGGTTTATCAGTTTTCTGCAAAGATTTTAAAGAAAAAAATAGGTGCGGGATCTAATAATATTATAAAACTTTAACTTGTTCTTTTGTTGCAAAGGAAGGCTTGCAAAATATCTCAATATATTTCTTCTCAATAATTTAGGCAACACCGTATCAGCACTATACTGTGAGCTCCTCAGACTTGCCTGAGATATAGCAGAGTTTATTTCTGTGTTACCACATACAGAAATAAGTGCTGAGAGGTAGTGTTCAGAAAAAAAGTGTAAGCATTATCTCACCCCTATATTGATGTTCTTAGAGAAGCTGAAAAGACACCAGGTTGGCTTAGAGGTTCTCTACTCCCTGAAAAACTAGACATGTACAGTCTGTTTTTCAGGAAAAGGTGTTAATCCGCTATTTTTGGTGTTTACTGTGTTTAAAATGACCTGTGTAAAAGCACCTTTCTGATTTGATTTACCTAATAATATTTGTTTTGGTTTAGCAGCACCTTACTCCATTTTGCCACGGTTTTGCAGAGTGGCTTTTTAACCTCAAATTCTCATTTTTCCCCAAATCAACTAATTTTACATTGATGGTCTTCCAAGAAATTCTCCAGGGGGACAACTAATAATGCTCAGAAAATAAAACTGAATCAGGATCAAGACAATTCTCTGGGTTCAGTTTTGACTGATGATAGAATTTTATGCTTTCATCTGTTTCCTAATTTTCTTTAGAAAATTAACATCTTTGTTTTTATGGACTCTTTCCTATGCACTTCCATACAGCAGTCCTCCATTTCATTTCATGTTGTAGAGCCAGAGACAGGACAGTCTTGTGGGTTCTCTGCATTTCAGCTTGTGGTGTGCCTGAATTAGATGCACTTTCTATATACACAGTAAGGCCTAGCAGATTTGCTCTCCATTGACTTACCCATTACCTCGAATACATATATTGTGACAATTTATAGACATTAGAAGTCTAAAACTAATCAGCATCTGTAGACATTAGACTTCATCTGAAAACTGTATTTACTACTCAGTATTTTCCATTTTAAGGCAATTGAGGTATTTGGCAAAAATACTTTTAAAATTCATACATTCATATGTGTTTCCTGTGTTGTCTGTCCATTCCACCTAGGATTTATTGATTTCCATGAGCTGTCTATATGAATACAGTACAACCACAGTGGAGATGAGAGATGATGGAGAAGGCCTTGGTTTGTGCCTGGTATGAAAACAAGAAACTTGCTTATAGGGCCCTGTTAATCTTTGCTGCAGCATTTGGACTTGACTCTGGATAAATATTTAATTCCTAAACCTGGAACTTAGCCAAAAAGTTTTTAAGATCCCTTTTGAGAACTGCCAGATCACGTTATCAGTTTTTCATCTTCTAATGTTAGTTGTGAGGTAAGTTGTTTTGCATATTCAGCTTGAAAAACGAGTCATGAATGCTGATCTCCCTCTGTTTCCTGTTAAAGTGACTTGGCTGCAGCTCTGATGGGGTAACTAGGCAGGATTACTGAGTTTGTTTACTAAGAACAAAGAAAAGAGTTTGATTTAATAAACAGATGTGTTACATGTGATGAAACTGAGTAGGTGTTTTCCACATTTCAGTATTATCATATCTAGATGCCAGGACCTTTTCTTCTTTCTGTGTCTCATAAAAAAATTGACCCAATTGTGGTTCAGTCTGTTCACTCCAGATCCTATATATATATATATATATAAAATTATGCAGGAGAGATATTAGGAATCTAAGTATTTCAAATATACCTAATTTAATTTAATATTCTCTATAATTAAACTAACATTTAATGCCTTTCATCCAGAACATTTGATCTGCTGGTATGGTTTCGGTGGCTTAAATTAAATACTTTTATTTTGGAATCACTGTCTCCAAATAGTATTAACATCCTGCAAGACACAAGGTAAATTGTCTCATGGATATCCTTTGGCTTGCTCCTCTGGAGACTGAAGAGACTATTTTATGTGTTGTTTATTTTTTAAATGTTAGCAATAGCTTACTGCTTTTGTCTTTCTCATAATAATGTTGTTTTGCAAATCTGATGGTCTTTACAACATTGTCTGGTTTTATGAGGTCTAGTTTATTTCTCCTGTCAACCAGGCTCTGGCACAGATCCTGAGCTTTCTTTGTTGAATTATGTTTCTTTATTTTTTTCTACTTCCCGTAAGAAGTGCTGTGCCTAGAGGACCCTCTACTCTTACACCAGCTGGCAGTGCCTACATGTCGTTTATTTCTGTGGTTCTTCATACTTTTGCCCCTTCTGTAAGGCTTTTGCTTCCTTTTAGAAGCAATTATTTCCCTCTTTAGCTATTGAATGTCTGGTTCACTATGCTCATCCTCCTTTCAAATTCCCAAACTACATTTGAAATCTGCAGTTTGACATTCACAGAGGTCTTTAAGAAACTTGGTTTAGATATCAAATCATAACATTCTCTGTTCAATGGAGAACCTTTCTTTTTTTTTTTCAAGCTTTGCTTAGAGAATAAGCCACAGCTGTCAGGCAAGGTGCAGCAAAATCCCATAGATCTGGCTCTCCAGGATTAATATGTCCTAATGCATTTGTTTGCAATGTTTTACAATTGTTTTAAAATGTTTTAACAATGTCAACCTTATATTCAGTTAACTTGAAATTATTTCAGTAGCTGGGGAAGGACAGGGGATATGATGAACATGGATTATGCTTGTTTCACTTCAGAGCAAAACCCCATCCAGAGTGCAAGTCTTTCACAAACACCACACAAAACCAGCAAGGATCTGTTGTATGAAAACACCTGCATTCTCAAAATTCATCTCCATCCTACATTCACATAAATACTTGCTAAGCAATATGAAGTAACTCTTGATAAGCAGTAACTCTTCCTCTCCTCCAGACCAAGAGAGGTCCTCTTTGCTCCAACCCTGACACACAGACGTGCAGAGGTAACAAGCATGACCCCACAAGGACACGCCAAGAGAAAAAAAGTGCTTATCTATGTCCTTCTTTGCAGGACTCAGGCAAGGTGGTGTTTAATACTTGGTAGATATGAGTTGACAGAGTAGTCAGGAGGAGACAGCCTGGTTATTCAACATTTAACTCTGTGCAACACAGTCTGACCTCAGGCTGAGTGGTAAGCATTTCTGGTTTTTGGGAAAAAAATAACTCTCAGTTAGCATTTCTAAAGGGTTGCCAAAGACTGCAATAAAGGAAAGAAAAAGGCATCCTAGTTAGATTGGAGAAGCAATCACAATTAAAAAATGGAGGGTCTGGACCATCTGCACAGGCTGTACGTCTGCCTGCTTGACCTCAGGTGAGATCCCTCACTTCTAACATTGTTGTGGTTTTAGCTAAATCCAAAGACAGAATCACAGCAACAGCTAGGAATTGGGAGTGAAGAGCTGTAGTTTAACAAAAAAACCCCAGAGAATAATACATAATACACTGTATCCAGCTAAGAGAAAAGAAGGGTCCATTTGATAAAACAAAACACAAACATTCTTTGTTGCATCAATCTTTCCAAATCTGAAGCCTCAGGATACTCAGGCAACCAACTCAGGCAAAACCCAGCTGTTAGGAGAGTTCTGACTTTAAGAAGCTGCTTGACTTGATCTTCAGCAAGAACTTGTCTGGGCATTTCCCTGGGTTTCCTGAAATACCAGAAACAATACAATAATAACAAGTTTCCTTTGAGGGACAAAAAAAAAACCCTGGACACACCCTTTATTCAAGCAAGATATTTATTTCAATACATAATAAGAGGAGACTGGTTTGATGAATCCCCTCAAGTCATAACGACAGGTAGGAGGCATCCAAAGGCACTTGGTTCTCCTGCATGCCTGCACACACATGTGTGCACATTCTCAGCAACTATTAGACACCAGTAAATGCTCAATTTGTCTAACAGCCCGTAGTGGTGGGGTGTGGGGAGGAGAAAGCATTTTCAGTAATTTCTCTGTTTCACATTAGTTACCGGCTGTAAATTATGCAAGAACAAGTCAGCTGCACTAACTCTCCAAATTATTACTAGTCACTCAGCAGCTCTGACATCCACCCCAAAGGAACACATCAACCTCCTACTGACTGGAAGTGAATGAAGAAGTAAGTAGGCACTTATCTCTTCTTTAGTCTTTTGCTCCAGTCAAGGCTGATGATCAGCTCACAAAATTAAGGGAAAAAATACTAAGCCATTAGATGGGGAAAAATATAGAAAAAAGCAAGGAAAAAAGGTCAAAAGAGGTACAGAAATCTGATAAAGACATACAAAGACTAAAAGCAGTTCCTGTCAAACTCTTTAAACATTTATGTTCCACCTTCCTAAGTAGTGCAAATTTTGTTCTTGAGAACTACAAGGCTGACATGGTTAATCTTGTTTTCACATATCCCTTTAACTAATTAAAAAATCAGAAGCTCTACTTCAGAGCTCAGTATTTTTAATATGCTCAGATAATGCAATTAACTCGAGAAGAAAAGCATTTCGGTAAAGGCTTCACCTTGTGTACACTGTGAGATAATGCTCATAATTATTTTTATTCTAGATTCTTTTTGTGGGACAAAACCCCCCATATTTTAATCCAGTGAAAAGCTACGCCTTTGAAACAGAATGTGATCATCTATTTATTTCTCCCAGAGACAAAACTGTGCTAATATTTAAAGGTTTGTCAGACAAAGGTGACTCAGTTCAACCAGAATGGGTGTTAGACTCCCTTTGCTGACTGATGATTAATATTTTCACATCTAAGTCTGGATACAAAGCTAACAGCTTGAAAGAAAAGGCATGCTACAGGTTCTTTTCTATGGTGAACATTGAACAAAATAATTTGCAGAGTAATAACCCAGAAATACAGTGTTCAGACATTTTATGTCTCCAGTTTTAGAGCTTCATTAGGAGTATTCAATTACCATCTTTTAATTGCAATATTGTAGAAACCTAAATGCAATAGCTGCCTTCACAGGTCCATCAAAGCTGAGAAGTAACAAAGGTGAGAAGAACTGTAGTGTCACATTAGTGTCTCAGTTGAGACTCAGAGAGGCTTCAGTACATCTGCAGATGCAACAATGCTACCTGCTTTTCTAGGAATGAATTGCACTCTTCTATCAGCCTACAAAAATCAAGGAACGTCCTGAACTTAACATTTGCATGCAAGTGCATTTGTAGTCACCAACTTACAAAAGTGAAGACATCGATCCTACAGCTAACATAAATCAATTAATCCATTTATTTGTATTTAACAGCTTCCCCTTATTGCACAGTATATAAATACCCCAAACACAAATTGAATTACTCCTTGCTGTATTGCATGAGTCGCTGCAGATGGTTATAATCATGAATGAATCACAGTTAAATGTAAAGACTGGAAGAAATCTGGAAGGAAAGCAACACTTTGTCATCTGAGTCTTCTTTACACTAATTTTATATTTACACACATAATCCAGTGTTTTGCCTCTGACCAATTTCTAAGCTTCAGATACACTCCTCAGCAGATGTTTGTGCTCATACTGACATTCATGCTGTTGTCTTCTGTAGAGTCAAAGAAATCAGCATGATATTTAAAACATACTTCCCTTTGGACCTTCTTGCAATTGCAAACCTCCTAAATACAGAGCAAAGACTACTTGGCTAACTTGAAATATGACTAATATTCACATAGCCAGCTTTCCTACTTTGCTTTTTAGGTTTTCTTTTTTAAACCCAAGTCAAACACAGAAAACATGCAAAGCTTAGTTTTTAATTGCTCAGATGTTTCCAATGACTGCAAAATATTTTCAATGCTCTATCATCCTATGAAATAATTTCGATGGCAAAGGTCGGTGTCTCCTTGGCCAAAGGGAAGATGTTGACCTTCCTGTAGATGTTTGTGAGGAGGAGACAGTTGCAAAGAGGGGATCTGGACTCAGAAACAGCGGTCTAAAAGGACACAACACACTGAGTGGATGTAGCAGTGCTTACTCACAGGGCTTCTTTTGCTTACATAGATGCATATTAAAAGCCAGAGCTATAGTAAATCTACTGAAAAAAAATTACTTAGAGAAGCTCTAATCTCATCTAAGAACTCCTGTGTCTTTTACCTTTAGAATTATTTCCACATTGTTGTTTTTCATGGATTTACCTGAATGTAGAGACTTTGTAGGTATGCTGGTGGGAACATCTACAGTGAGCTGCAGACCACAAAACCCATTACAGATGGTATGTCTATTTAACCTATAAAACTGGTTTAATCAGATATGAGCAAAATCTGCTAATTGTGCAGTTCATTATGAGAATGCAAATTATAGTCTACACGCATCTAACATTACTAATCAGGTCTGAAAATGGGTGTGGGAATACTTTAAAAAAATTAATTATGTGGAATTGATTGCATAATACACAGGTATTCTGTCCTTACAGGCTGAATAACTGCAGGATAAACTACATGAAAATGTCTCCATGCTGATGTGTAAGGACTCAAAATTTCAATCAACATCCAAGCTTCATTTTTCACTTCAGAAAACAATATACTGATTCATCCCTGTTTCCAAGATACTTTCATAGAAATGCCAAGACAGTATAAATAAAAATTCTTCAGATATGTTAATGGAATATCAACCACCTATTTCTTACTGCCAAGTACAGCCAGACTGTTTCAGGTAAACACAACTCATTACTTACAGTTATGAAATGGATCATAGAACCATGGAATGGTTTGGGTTATAAGGGACCTTAATCTACTTCCAACCGTCCCCACCATGGGCAGGAACACCTTCCACTACATCATGTTGTTCGGGGCCCCATCCAACCTGGGTTCTAACACTTCCAGGGACGGGGGCATCCACAGCTTCTCTGTGGAGAAGAACAGCACCTGTTCCACTGCCTCGTCACCCTCATAACGAAGAAGGAAATAAATAACATTTAAAAAAAAAATCCCAGCACATGTGAACAAAGATGTTCCTTATGCCTCAAATCAAGCTCTATGCAAGGCTTAGATATCAGCATGTCACTGCCCAATCTTAGTGAAGGCTGTTTCAAAATGTAATACCTCCCCCATGAGAAGAGTAATTACCTTTACCTTCCTTTGAGAGCAAGGCTTTAATACCTCACTTGATCTTCTCTTACCAAATGAGTGATAAGCCTATCATGTTAATGAATGAAAGGCAATCAACCCTTCTTACTGCTAAGATATCTGTGAGATCTCATCCTTGGAGAACCACATACTTTTCTGAGCCAAACAATAAGTTAAAAAACCTGCAGAGGCTCTGTGTAGCTCATGTCTTTGTCACGTTTCCCCATTGAATCCATTCTGTTTGTTAAGTCCAGTACAGCACATTTAGCTTCAGCTGACTGATGGGCTACAGCCCACTCCTAGCAGGCAAAATCTTAGGAACTGTCAATTCCTGAGTTTACTCCTATATTGGGGAACTCCTTGTAGCCTTGGATTTAAATTGGACTTGTGAAAAAGGGCACATTGACTTGAAAATCAGTTTGGCTCTTTTAGAAAACACAGATCAAAGTTTCAGTGACAACTGATTAGGAAAACCATCTTGAGGAAGGCCTCAGGTTCTCCCTGGGGAGGATCTTGTTGTTATTATGATTGTTTAAAGTACACAGCTATAGCAGATTATTTGCTTATCTTCCTGTGCAAATCCCTTACAGGAGTGCAGTCTGGCTTCATGCATTTAATATCTACAAATATTAAAGCCTGTACATTAGCAAAGGTTATCAGTGGCTAATAGGTAGCAATAATAAAGGTTATCTCTTCTCTGAGCTGTGAACTGCTTAGAAATAGAGACACGCAGGATCATTTGGCTCCAGTTTCTCATCTTTGCCTGGTTCACGAGCAAGTTCTTTCCCTGGTTCATGAGCAAGCTCTTTCCCTGCGCAAAGGAACAAGGCTGCTATAGGTCCACAAACTTGCTGTACCAAAACTGTGACAGTAAAGCTCTGCAGGTCTGAAGGCTGAGCCAGGCACATGCCCCTGTGTCCCTGGCAGCCCCTCCGCAGCACACCATGGCAGCACCCTTGGCCCGGGCAGAACTACACGCAGTGTGAGGGGCAATGGCCTCCCATACAGAGAACAACACACTTGAATATGAAAAGGAGGAAGGGAGGACAGAGGCTGACATTTCTTGCATTTTGCTGAGCTGGCTTTTTCCTCCCACTTTCACCATTTCATGCATTGACCACTGCCTTGTCTTTTACATACCGTGCAATGTTGAAGAGCTCTGGATGGTAAGGTAGCTGGACTCACATTTCTGTGATTCGATATCCAAGTCTCCAATTTTCAAGATCAGGCGTTTTCCTGGAGGCACTTGGATTTTCTTTTCACAAAGAGTGTAGTTTGGGTATGTGCCAGGATAGTTCTTGGATGCCAGCGTCCCACTGTCTTGATACATCACTGTGTGCCCACATCCATCACCTGCAACAGGAGGACAAAAAAGGAAAAGAAAAGAAATGTAATGCGAAAAATGTGAAAGAAAAAAAATGTGTAAAGAAATACCGGCCACATAATCATGTCTCATGCACTTTCCCCTTTTAAAAACGTATTTTGAAATACTCTATTTTAGTTCTTCTGTAGTTGGAACATAGGTAACTGAAATAAATCTAGTCACATTTCTCTTGTAAAGCAGTAGAAAGGAGGGTTGGAAAAACTGATGAACTAAGGAGTATTTGACAGTACTGGACAGACAGAGTCTCTCTGGCTTTCTGCTTTACAGACCAACCCTACTGAATCCTGAAGAGAGGGTAACTGAATCACACATGAAAGCACAACAGACATGATTTAACTATGTACTATCGTAGACCAAATATCTTACTTTCTTGTAGATTTTCTTATGTCAACTGCACAACGCAAAAAAGCACGGGGGACAAGATGAAGACACAAGAGAGGTTTCAAAAGGGGGATGTGCCTTGTTAATGGTACACAGGCTACTTTGCAGTATGTGCCTGGAGATGCAAGTGCTGCTGCCTCCTTGCTCAAGGGGTGAGGGCAGATGCCCACAAAGTGTGTTTTCATGGCACTGTGTAGGAGCCATCTCAGCTTTGGAGCCTTTCCTTGGTGGAGAGGCATCTGAGGAACAGCTGCAGCAGAACATAGGACAACAGGAAAAGGCACATGGAAATACATGGGGGGGACGTGTGGACTGACATGGAAAACAGGAAGCATCCACAGAGGGGAAGGAAGTAGGTATCAGATAAGAGACCTTGACTATTAAAGGAAGCAATTTTTACTGAACTATTTAAAAGTATATTAGTAACTTAAAATTGATATATTAAAGCTCAAGCCATTTCATTCTGCTCGATTATCCAAATAATGGAAACTTCTGCAACAGTGAAGTTAGTGTCATATACATGTGCATGTAGGCAGTCCTCAACTTTTAAGTCAGTTAGGGCATAGGCACTCTTTACATAGGAGTCTTGTATATTGCTTTTCTTTATCTCTTCAAAACTGAAGCTAATCCTAGAAGTGTTAATAAAACAGACAATTCTGCAGAGCTGCGAATTCACAATATTCTCTTTAACTACCTGAAATTTTACTTTTGGGGATATTTTGGTTAAACTGCTTTGGTCTGTGCATTTTCATTGCTATCTGAACTTCCACAAACACTAGGAAAAATAAACTTAAGGTTTCATAAGGTTATTTAAAAATAAACACCAAGAAATGAAGTGTTGAAAAAGAAACATGCCTTACTGGGGTTTGTCGGGCAAAGTGGCATGCTATGCAAAGATAAGCTCCAAGCTATCAAAATTTGACTTGCTACCATATAATTACACTGCCATTTTATCCAACTTGCTCAACTGTTTTTTCACAAGCAACCACATTTGTTTTGAAGCTTTACATTATTACTAGCTCTGTTGCCTGCTATTTACTTTTGTTGCAGGTTCATGCTGGGAATAGAGGGGAATAGAAGATATAGATCCAAAATCAGCTCACTGTAAAACATATTCAATATGTTGTTTCCAGATCTTGTTCACATGCTTTAAAAAACATCTGTTGTTCCATTTTTTTATCCAAGCATTATTGATTTTGGATGCACAGGAAAATACTCAAGATGAAAGGAAAACTGGCCTCATGAGCAAAAAATCTTTTAATGGAAGCTTTCTGCAACTGGAATAAAAATATAAAGAGCAATACAGTACATGAGCTATCAACTTTCTGAACAGAGTGAGGGGTCCACAGAGGTCCAGGCAATGTAAAACCAGATCACTTCTAGCAGGACACAGTACAACCTTGCTGCCTATGTAGCCAACTGCTGTGTAGTATAAAAGAAATGCCTGTGGCCTTTAATTTCCACTGCATGTTTCCATCTGTGAGCATTTGCTTTAGCTGGGCTGATGAAAATAAAGTAACTAAAATCTTGAGCTTGGTTTGCAACTTATCCTTATTGGGAAAGAAGAGGGAAAACAAAGGGGAAAGTTACAGAACCACATGGGGATGAACTCCTTAGAACGGAAAGTCAAATGTTCACATAGTTTTCATCTCACTGGGCTATGTTCTGGCCTGTGTCACCTTGGTACAATCCTAAAGATCCTTTGTGGTATAAAATGCTCCTCAAAAAACTGTGAAGACATTGCTATCATGGTAAGACCCTGACAACTGTCTAGGTCACAGAGCCTTATATTTCTGCAGAAAGTGTAGAGGTAAAACTGCATGAGAGACCTCAGCCTGCCTCTGTCGAGGTTATACAAGGTCTTGCTCCCAGGGATACTCCTCGTGTTTTGTTAAATCTGTCTTTGAGTCACAGTATTAACACCTGAACATCTTTTGAGCTAAGAATGCACAAATGCTCTTTTCTGACTTTTCTCTGGTGGGTCATGGTCATTCAAACACTACAGCTGATGAGAGGTAGGCTCAGCATCAGCCTGCACCTGTGACGTCCCTGGCTGCCTCTGTTCTGCCTGCCTGCCTCAAAGGAAAAGCTAATGATAAAAGCTTGTTTGCCACAAGAATGAAGCAATGTCCAAGAAGTCAGACCAAGTCCTAGTAACTACTGTTTCTTACAGAGAAGGCTGACTGTAGCTCTGAATTTTGAGTTTCTCAGAAAGATTGCCTGAGTAAAGAAAAATCTTACACTGAAATTCGCTGGAAAACATATCCTAGGAAAGGAGTCAGAAGGTATAGAGGGAAGGTACAGTAAAGCTCAGGATCTGATGGTTCAAAGAGAGATCTAATGATTAAATGTCAGTGAAAAAAAATACGAATATAAGACCGTTATATACCAAGTGCTCAGAAATGGAGGCAAGTTGTAAGAAATTCAAAACATATCCCTACTGTCAAATGAAAAATGTGCACAATACTATCATTACTTTTGTTCTTACTATTTTCCACAGAAAATTTCGATTTCCAGTAGAAACGTATTGGCCAAACATCAAAAACATTGAGTTGAAAACACAACTCAATATGTTTTGTCCTTTTGAAAACTATTATTTAAATACCTGATGTCACACTCTTTTCTATAGGCACAGCTCTTCTGGCTGGAAATATATTTGTTTAACCAGTCAGTTTGACATAGAATTTCTTGCTGATATTGAATTTTTAATTAGTACTACTTCTGAGAACTGTTTGCTATCACCCCATTTGGCAAGAAGCTGGCAGCCTTGCCTCAGACATCCAAGTTTCATCACTTCTCACTGGACAGGAGCAAAGCAAAATATTTGAGCACAAGGTATTCAGCAACCAGAGAGTCCAAACCTACTTGGATTTACTAAAATCTCCCCACAGCACCAGAAGTTATTGAAGGCACACCAAACATGCTTTTTAAAACAAGTTGCCATGGGCATTTGAATCAAGACCAAGATCATGGTCTCTGAATCATGGCCCTCTTGGCCTCTATGCAGGTTGTACCAAAGATCACACAGCACTGAAATTAGGGCTGTTTACCAGAGATAAAATTACTCTCCAAGGGCAGATGGTGGAAACAGCTCCCCAAGAAGTGAGAACCACAGCTGGCACCTTCTGCCGCAGCAGTGAGCGCACCACTCACACCTTGCCCTGTCTCACATGGTGCTCACTGACAGCAGCGCATGTTTGTAAAACCAAACCTGGGACCCCACCAGAAGACACCAGCACATGTCTCTGTGGAGAGGGTAAGAGGAGAAATCACGTGGCTGGCAGATAGTACCATTTCCCACCCTCAGACACACACGTGATGAATGTGTGTGGGACGAGGTGGAAAAGTATCTCCAAGCAGGTGTCTGGGCTGGGTCTCACCATGGCTGCTGGCTAACAGGCAGGAGGGCCCCCTAGGGATCTAACCTGCCCAGGAAGGACATAGGTAATGCAATCAATGCTCTCAAACAAGCTCTGGCCCACACTGTGAGCTACCCCAGGCATAGCCCCTAACAGATACTGAGGCTTTAGCAAAATGATGGTGGTGCCAGAGGCATCACAGCTGGAGATCTCTAAAATTATGCTGGTTCCTTCAGGCTCTCTCTTGTCATCCAGAATCACCTGGCTAGGATAACTTGCTCCTCCCTCTCCAAGCCCAGCACCCAAGCTGAGCCCTGGTCTCTCACTCCTCTGCTCCCCAGGCTTTTCCACCCCTTACAACGCATGTAGATGTGCACAGTGCCTTCATCCGAGCAGTAATCACATCCCCCTCTGAGTTAGGGAAAAGGCTACAGTTTTTCAAATAAGTGCTTTAAAAAGTTTCCGTGTGCTGCACCTTTCAGAAACCTGTTGATACGGCCAACCACAAACCAGTTACAGAGTATGGTATCAAAGTGCATTTTCAAAAGCATTGCTACAATATCCTGGCTGCAAACAGCTGCCTTTTTCATCCTGATTCACCCTCATGAAGCAATTCATAACAGATGGACCTAGTCCAGTGCTAAATACATGTTATACCTAGGCCTGTTCATACACTCAGCCCGTGGTTCCTTGCCCCTTTCCATCCCATTGGACAAACCAATTCACTCTTGGTACCAGCATTTCACTCTTGGTGTCTCTGGTTACAGATTGCTGCTATTTGCTGATTCTTGGCTGCCCATCTCTTCGCATTGGGATGAAGCCCCACAAAGCAACTTTATCTCCCTCTCTGCCTTCTCTCCCACTTTGACATCCTTTTGCACAGCCACCTTCATGGTGATGCTTGGGACAAGGCATGCTCCCCCTACCCCTCATGGAGGCCAGGGAGCAGAGCTGTTGGGGGCTGCTGGCCTGTCCTTCCTTCCTACCCCTTTCTCCCTTGAGAGGAGAGAGCAGAAAACTGAGTTTATAGACCTAAATTTTTGATTCAGCCAAAAAAAAAAAATCAGCATTTTTCTGAAGAGCCACAGCTGCAGACAGACAGTGTCAAGGTGAATAAAACCGCACTGAGTCAAGGGAACAGCTCTGAGAGCTCTGATGAGAAACCCGCAAAGAGAAACAAGATTTGTCTCATCTTCCACATTGCTTTCACTAAAGTAATCACTCCAGCTCATTAAAAGCTACAATATAACTGAACCAAGAAGGAGTTTTTCATCTGTGTTTGAAATGAGTTATGCATAAGAACAGATAAGTATCTAAGAAAGAAATCAGTTCCTTCCAGTCAAACCTGTGCCATCCCTGCTGACGTGGGATAGTGAAAAAGACAGGGAAAACCCAAGTTTCTTACTAAATGCCATACAAATCCTCTGGTGTGGTCTGAAAACACTTCATGTTTTCATACAGCTACTTTAGCTTCTGTCACTAATGGAATCATGCACATTGCAAACACAAATGAGTTCATGCCTTCAGTGCTTAATGAGGTGATGGAGTAAAATCTGGAGTTCAGTGCTTCATCTCTAACCTCTCTGCTGCCAAACCCGGGTCAAGAGCATCAGCTGCTTACTGTGCCATTATAACAGAAGTGAGAGAGCTCCACGCAACCAAGACCTAAACGCATCACTTTTCTAGAGAATGGTGAGATGTCAGACCTTTGTGTTTTTCCTGGCAGTGACTTCAAGCAGGTAACTAAAACAAAGAACAACATCATGGTCCTGTGGCATTGCTGAGCAGGTGAGTACCCCAAGTCCTCCTTCCCAGCAGTGCTGGTGTCCAGAGCCACAGGCACCATGTGGGCAGGGCAGGGATGGCTATGCATTTGGGGATTTCACAAACCACCAGATTCAGGACAGATGCCATTTACACCAGCCAAGCAACTGGCTGAGCCCTGCTTCTAAAGCATATAAATACACATCACAATTTTTTCAAAAGTCCAGCTTTACATTCTTCACAATATTTTGTAGATACGGCAAAAATAATTTTCAAATAATGAAAGAAACCACTAAAAATTAAGGCAAGTCTATAATCATCTGAACAAAAACAGTGATTGGTATCTTCCATGGCCTTTAAATTAATATTAATATCTTTTACAGGGAAGAAGTCTCCCACTCCACAGTATGCCATATTGCAAAAGGAAAACCAAATAGCGTGTTAACATTTTCTTTGAATTGCATTTTAATTTGACTTCATTAGGTTCACAGGAAACATTTTAACTTCTGCTTCAGCAGCTCCTGAGGACACCCATTTTGCTGCCCAAGCTAACCAAGCAGTGGCTGGCAGGAGGGCTGAGGGCAGGAAGGGAAGGTAGAGCAGCAGAAGAAACAAAGGAACACTGTGGAGTGCTGATTTTGTTGTCCAAATTATTTACTTATGAACTTCAAAGGGATGCAATAGGAGAAGGAGGCCAAAAAAACCACAGAATGTTTTCCCCTCCTCTTCACAGATGTTATTTACTGTAATGTCGCTCTTAGAGTAGAAATGAGAAAAAAGCAAATGATCTCCAATTGGTTCCACAGTGGTTCCATAAATGACAAATTCCCACCATGTGCCCATCTGCAAGCACCCCTACAGCCTTTCAGGCTGCAGCTGGGGGCTGGCTTTCCTCAGGATGTCCTCAGCAGCCAGACTCAGGAGATGCTCTGCCTCAAACATATAACAAGTTATTTTGGTAACCAGTTGGATTGCCATCATCAAGTATAGGGAAAAAAAAAAAATCCCTGACAACTCCTCTAAATGTCTTATGTAGGAAAGTAGCTTACATCCATACTACCATTTTACAAAGTGAAAGAGTTTTTTAGCAATTGCAGCACAGCCATCTGTCAGTAGCCAGGGAAATCTTTCCAGCTGTGCTGACCTACATGGCAGCGACTTTGCTGGATTGTTACAACAGACCTGGGCAGCCTTTACTACCCCAGAAATTCACAAAGACAAAAACCTAGCAACATCTGGGATTTTATTTATTTAGCTGCTAAAAGGTCAAAAGAAAGCAGAAATCTCCTTATAAGCGACTTCTCCCATCAACAGAAGGCCATATTCACTGAAGAGGGAACTTCACATTCAGTGTACAGGTTCAAAACCTGAACAAGTAGTAAAGCCTTACTTAAACTAACAAAAATGCAAACCAGAAACACTCTCACTGAAACTCTTCCAGTATCCATAAAGACTTGATTAACTTTGCTGCTTAAAATAACTTTCTGGAAAGCAACCATCTCATTTGCATATACATTTTAGGGACTTGTATCAGGATGAAGCCTAATACTACCTGGCAGGAGACCTCAGTGACAGGACAATTCAGATTACTGTAGAAATCACAGTGCAAAAGAAGAGAATAGCAGCTACAGCTCGGTAGTTCCTTTCCTATGAATTATTTATGAGTACACAGGATTAAGAAGTTGCTGCATTCTGTGAAGGACAAAATCCTGAAACACAAAAGGGATAAGGTTTATACAAAATTGCAAATAGCACTGTACAGTTTTCTTACTTTGCTTTTATTATATATGTAAATAGTAGCAAATGAGGTTTGCCTTTGATTTTCAGTATCACTATCTGGTTCCATCACAATCTGTGAAAGACAGACAATACCAGAGTACATGTCAAAAATAAGTACGGTTTAGTTACTGCTTCTAGGACTTAGGTAGCACACCCAAATGTAGTCCACCAAAGAAGCAAGTTTCAGTACTGGAATTTGCTTTTCAGCACTCTAAATACAGCACGCTTGTGCTTGTGGGTGTGAGAAACCTTCTATGCCTTTTTAGCTGCTGAAACAAAAGAGACTTGTAAATTATTTATTTATTTCCTCCATAGCTGCATTTAATATTTGTCAGTGCTTTTCTTTTATGAAGGTGGCATATTGCTCTGATTGACCACCTCAACATCTTACTGTTCTGTGTGGTTTCGGACAGAGATAGAAGAACAGAGTTACATATGTATGGAAATTTCAGAGGAATCTTAAATGTAGGGTCCCCCTTTTGCAAAACTGAATTTGATTTTTTGTTTTCGAAATAAATACCTGCCTACTTTGAGATGCATGCCCATATTATGCACCTCAAGCACAGCAAAGGCACTGAGAAGTTAATTCTCAAGCACTTGTAACTGCATGCTCGGAAAGAACCATGAAGGATTCCAAATAAATGGGAAGATGGTCATGCTCCATCCATGGTCATCAGCCTGTAGAGTAACTCAGAATCCTGTCGATGCTTCAGTGCTGTGAAGGCTATGGGGGACAAATATCCCACTGACAGAGGTTGCTTTCCTGCCCCTCTGCCTACAGCATCCCAGCAAGGTGTCGGACAACAGGGCTGCAGCAGGAGATGGAACTCCCTCCCACCCTGTGCTGGGCTACCCCTGCATTGGAGCAACATTTTGCCATTAGGGCATCTCCTCTGATTCTAATTTGTGGCAAACATGCAGTTTGATTTTTATTAAGGGTTTTTTCAGGCAAAGTAGGAAATGTTAATCTTAACCGAGAGTCATATCATATATATGCAAATTGTTTGCTCTACTTTCTCCATCTGTTTTCTTCTCAGGTTTTTCTCTTCACTATGCTTTACTGGAGATTAACTTACAGTATATTGCACCAAATTTGGACTGTGTGGGAAACATATGCTGCAATCTCAGGGCCAGACTTCGAATATTGGGTTGCACAGGAATAGGAATATTCACAGCAGTGCTAAGGACTGACAAACCCACAGGGACAGGAAATTCAGAGACACCACAGTAAGGAGAGGCTGAAGCAGAGCTGTTCCAGTTACAGTAGCAGGTGGGAAAGCAAGATTTCAAAACAGTTTTAATTTGGGCAAGAGGAAATGGCTGAACATGATAGAATGAAACTACACACTCCCCTTATTTTAATATGTAATTCCCTTGTTAGTGTGATACAAGTCAAACAAGATAGAAAGTTAGCAATGATACATGGTGGTCTCTTTTTTTCTTGAAATCAAACCTATCCTGGCTTACTTGACAAATCATGCATTCACCCTTT
Organism: Lophotriccus pileatus; assembly: GCA_035583135.1. Taxonomy (NCBI): domain Eukaryota; kingdom Metazoa; phylum Chordata; class Aves; order Passeriformes; family Tyrannidae; genus Lophotriccus; species Lophotriccus pileatus. The sequence goes on from JAWWES010000115.1 coordinate 65,736,062, forward strand.
ATGCTGTATTTCTAGGTGGAATATGTGATTTGTTAGTGAGAAAGGACAACAGAAAGCATGCCACTTTTCTGCAAGCAGATTATGCAGACACCCCACTACCCACAAGGTACAAATCAACAAATATCTCTAAAAAAAATTAATTGGTTTCTGATGGAAACGAGAATTGTCTTTTATCAGCAAGATATATTTTTTCTTTTGTCTTTTTACTCAGTGAACCCAACATCTAGGAAACTAGCTATTTCCTCCATGGTTATTGCTCACTAACAAGAACTGGTTTCTTGCAACTTCAGTAGAAATAGAAGCAAAAATTAACTGAACTAAGTTTAACTGAATTATTCTGACCTGAAACACTGAAAGCAAGAAATGCCTTTTATCACTATTGTCATATTACCGGCCTGCCTGATACTTGTCATCAAGGTGTTAACCAGAACAGTACATGCAGAAGCTCCATAAACCAGGAAATTTTGTTTCTGGTTAATTCTGGTTACAGACAGTTGCTGTGAAAGATATTTTAAATAAAAAAATAGAGAGAAAAGCAGCTACACCATTTCTTAAGTACTGCAGTGTTGGTTGTGGTACCATATGTGGCCCAGACCATCATTTCTGTGTCTTCTGTGACATGTTATGAGACTGCACAAAAGGTATTTGCTAATGGATATAGAAAACTGCAGAGAAGAGTGTATTTTATGCCACTCTGTGTACATGACGTATACTGAAACTCCATAATTTCATTCTGATTGGAATTTTCTGATTACCAGTACTATCAAACAATCATGTTCTCCAGTTTGAAACAGGATATGGCAGAAAGATCTGAACAGTTTTTCACTCATTTCAAGGGTGAATACCTCAGTGTAACTGCTCAGTTTATTTTGATACAGTTTTATTTTGCTTTCCACCTCCAGAATACAGGGACTGAAATTCATCTAAAAACAAAATAGCAGATTAATTTTCACAACACAAGCACTAGCAAGGACCATGACTTCAACCACGCCTCTTCTGTCTGTGCTAAAACACCAATAGATCAGTAATCAATAGTCAGTAAGTGCTGACTCCTTGGGTTTGAAAATGTTAACACTTATGACCATTCAAAAAACCTTCAGTTCTGCAGCTCACAGGCATTTCAACTACAATTCCCTGTAGCATGCTGATACAAGAAACATGGGATAACACAAACCTCTGTCTTTGGGAGAAAACTGAAACAGGGAGTGCAATAGCTCTAGTGTGAGCCATGGACCTTGCTGCTGAAACACCCCAGTGGAGAAGGACCCACAGGATACCTGAATTTATTTTGCAGATTAAAATACATATTTGCATACCTGGAGAACAACATGGATTTTTGGGGGTTTTTTGTTTGTTTTGTTTTGTTGTTTTTTTTTTTTTTAATTTTGTGTGTGTGTGTGTGTTATGAGCTCATTTTAGAAATTAAGCATAGCTGACAACAAGTCAAAACAACACAGCAACACAGAACTGGTGTGGCACCAGAGCAAAACACAAGTAGTTTCAGACAGAAGCCACACATTTCCCTTCTGCAGTTACCACAGCTGCAACAACAAGGCTCAGGCATGCAACAAAAGCCATTCTGTTTGGGTGGGTGAAGAAATCCACCTATGCCTTCAGCTTTCTGAGGTCTCCCATGCTGCTCCATGAAGAAAAGTTTTGTTTGATTTCTGACAGGCCTTTGTACAGCGTGAGGGATCACATCCAGAATTCCCCATATGTTTTTGGAATTTGAAATAAAACAAATAAACACAATTTTTATTCAGTAGACATGAACATCTGGAAGATGACATCAACATGACTTCAACTTTAATGTCGAAGCAACAGACTGAAATCCAATATTGTTGAACAATTTGTGGTGGAAGTGCCAGAAACTCGAACATCATGGAATAAAATTGTGATGGATACAAAGTTTCTGCCACAGCTGAGGGAAGAAACAATGTTTTAGAGCTTTACTAAATATCTCACAAACACTAAGGTAATTAGAGAAGCAACTTGGGCATAAATGTGTGATACTAAATATAAAAATGAAGAAGATACTGGTCCGGTAGGAGGACTGGATTTCTAGTCTTGCCCTGCTCTGCTTTCCCCATTTATTCTCCTGTCCCTCATCATGGCACTTGAAAACACATTTAGTCTTTAGAGATGGGCAAAGACTGCACAGCATGGGCACACTCATCCTTCCCTCTGTCCATGTGGGAGAGGGGAGAATGGAGCAGCCACTCAGGAAGCTGCTGCCATCAGACAGCAAATCTGTCCCATCAGGGGAATGGAAATAACAAGTAAGGTCATGCTGGGACTGGAAATCCTGCTCAGGGAGGATGAGAAAGTCCCATCAACACCAAACTAAGCCTTCACATCTTGTAAGGAAACTCCCAAGAAACAAGTCCTGTCTCTGTCAAAAGAAGAGACAGGGAAAGAGGGAATGAAAAGACCAAAATGTTTCCTCCTCATAACACTCATCTCCCAGGCTTAATTACACAGGATCAACAACTCTAACCATAACTACTGGCAGCTTCTCTATGTACAAGAGTCAACCTCAAAAATGTGGCTTTAGCACTCACACAATTTTTACAGACAAAAATCAGTTTAATTAGATAGCTCGTAATTTCTCTTGAAAGCAAAAATGAAAATATCTGTATACTCTTAAACCCAGTCAAACCACTATCCTTTTTTATTTAAACATCACTATTAGCTTGTCCCAGTTTGAAGTTTCCCACTCGCAGTTGTAACACTAATTAAACCTTTTGGGGAAGTTGTGTGCTCATTCTTATGCATTGCTATTAATATTTTTTATTGCAGTTAGCTGGGATCCAACACCATTCCAGTCAGAAGGATTTTATTTGGATTTTGTCTGGCTTGTTTTATTCTTAGCAGATGGTGCAAACCCATGTGTTGATGAGTACATGCCACAGGAGAGCATCTGATACGATACAGCCAGCCCCAAACTACAGTGATGTCTATGCTGAGGACTTCATTGCCTGCCACCACGTAGGATCACACTTCTTGGCATGGTGTGTTAGCTCAGATGGGCTTTCAAAACTATACTACTGGTACCTAAGATGGTTTTGAGAAGGTACCTTAGGCATCTCTATACAGTAGCATGAACATCCTCAAAGTTGGTGTTTTTTCGAACTAATTTTTACTGTGCTACACATGTAACTCAAGGGAACCAAAGGTAACACAGTTTTATTAAATAGAACTGAATGTATTTTTGCATATGCAAATCAACAAGTAATTTTCATGAAATATCATTCAATAACCATGCAGGTAACAAGTTTCCCGAAGCATCTTCTGCTTGCATTATCAGCGAGACTACTGGTGGCCTCCCTGTCTCTGACTTTGTTTGAAATACATCCCCTGATAAACTAAAGAGAAGTACATATAAAGAGCTTAGAGCTATTTATAGCAAAGTCTGTGTGACTGAAAACATCGCAGTTTTCTTGTGGTGGATACACGCATTGCTTATGAACTGCAACTGGAAAACTGTTACCTCCGTCTTTAGCAATTCTAGTCAGCATTCCTAAGGCAAGAGAGAGCCAAGGAAGGAAACAGACATAAGGACAAAACACAAACAAACTGAAAATTTACCGATCACTTATACTCAAAAATTGGAGAGGGGTGGGGTGGGGGGGTACAAGAAAAATTCATCTCAATCTGCATTTCAAACTGCTGAAAATGGGCATACAAAGTGGATTAGCAGGATCACACCAGTATTCTTCGGGTAAGGGTTTTGTGAAAGCCCCTGAGAACAGGCATAATCTCTCATAATTACTGGATACACTGTTGTCACATTAAATAACAGCCTTTCCTCAAAACGTTTAAAAGTCTACTGCCCATCAATTCTTGCAACTGGACACTGGGTGCAGCTGGCAACAGATCCAGGAATACTGCAAGCAAAGCTCGCTCCTGGATGCTGATCTGCAAATCCCACATGAACTACTTTCGTAGCTGTGTTTTATTTGTAGTGAAAATAAATGAGGTACCACAAGAGCAGTGGCTTAAATCTTGTTCTTAATAGATTAAAATCCCCATTCCTCTTATGTCTTCCTACAAACAAACAATCAGGTTTTTTGTTTGTTTCAGGTCTTTTTAAAGTCCTATTGGCCAGAAATTGATAGAAAATGAATTAAAGCTCTGAAAGACTAAGATCCAACTTTCATTTCTGCAGCCCACAATTACATAGTTCAAGGTCTTCTCAACAACACCAGAAAAGAAAAAAAAAAAAACAAACCAGGGAATGGTGAAAGGTAAAGATAGTGTCTTCAGCTTTGCCTTCATTCTTCCTTGGGTTCTAAGTGCTGGAGGAGTTTTTTAGAAGAGATACCATCAGGCACGGCTGTGTGAGGTTGGCAGGTGGGGAGTAAGGTTCGTTTGGTAGTCATCAGCAAAGAACTGAAACCCCAAGAGAAGATCAGTGCACAGCAGAGTAAAAAGAGAAAAGAATCACCTTTTATTAGAAATCTCAAAGCTATTTGTCACTCATGGACAGTCACAGATGTAGTATTTGTCCCCAGACGAGACCTACTAAGCCTAAAAATATTTTTAGGTAAAATCAGTTCCCTAAGTGCTCAGCCTTTCCTATCATCATTTTATGGACAACAAAATTTCACATTCGTAGTTGTCCTGGGACAACACACACACAGTTAACATATTTTCAAGAACAGAGGGTTGACTCCTGGACTCTGCACACACTCAGATATGAGCCAGTCTCTGAAGTAACCACCCCACAGTGGAAAAAGGGGTCTTTGCTTAATTTGAAACCTAAGTAAAGCAACAGAAGCTGTAACAGTTGCTTCATCCTTGTTTTGTATCACCCCAAAAGAAAAAAAATTAAGGGAAATGTGAAGGCTGTAGGTTGTACAGCCAGTTCATGACAGGTCAGAAAAATGTACTGCGTCATTTTTAAAAATGTGTATTTTGAAATCAACATACTTACTCCAGCACATCTTTCTTTGAACCGGCTGGTGCGAGACACCAGTGGTGAGGAGACAGAGAATTACCTGAAACTCAAGCCTGATTCACTTTGGCACTTCTCCTACTCCATTACAACTTTTAAATCAAGTCAAGAAGCTTGTGTAACAGGAAGTTTGTGTCCACATTTCCTTATCTCCTTTCTCCACTGGTGTGACTTTAGAACACTTAGCCCCTAATTTATAGGGTGATAGTAATAAACAAACACATAGAAAACCTGCCCTCTGAGGAGAAAGGAGAAGGGGGGCAGAGACTCAACATCTTTTCTGCTTTCTAGACACTGGACACACTTGTAAATCTGAGTTTGATCCAAAAAGAACCAAGAAAAATATTGCTTGTGTTTTCATGCTCTTGGTTTGTTAATAGAAGCATTTTTGTCATGAATACAACATAAATGCTTTTACCAGTTAATGTGGGAATACAGACAAGGAGGGACATTCATACTACTCTGTGCAACTGTATGCACCCCCAAAAATCCCAGCAAACTTACTATTTCGCACTCCCCGAATAACTTTTGTCATTGTGTGAGAAACATTGGTGAAAGGGGAAACAAACAAAAAAACCCCATGAAACACAGACAAAAAGAGAGGATTAAGGGAATACTTTTTGTTTGCTACATATGTTTCCTGAAACATATCTAATTGGAGTCCCAACACACTGAGGACAGAATAGCAAAGCTACCAATGAAACTGGCAGGTGGAAAGGCAACACTCACACCAAGCTCTCCCTTCTGTGGAGCTCCACACCAGTAATCTCTACTAAAATAAGGTTTTGGGAAAAATAGGTATAAATCAGCCGAAGTACTTTGTGTCATTGCCTGTATGCAACGCTAATGCACAGCACTGGCTTCTGAAATTTGCAGCCAGGTTAGAACATTAATAGGGGAGCTTTGAAGTTATCTGAATGTATTGTCAAGCTCATTATGACGCTTAGCTTCCAGTATTAACTATTTTATCGGTAGCTGTCAGTGAACTCTAAGACGGATGCGTCAGGCCATGCAATGCCACTGCCAAAAGGTTGCAACTCCTCGGTAGGAGATGTCATGTGCACTTGTAATTTGCATGCAAAGCTTAACCGTGAGCCGCATAAAAACAGAGGCTACAAAGAATCATACCTGCTCCCTAATTGCAACAAACTACACTATCACAAAAGGGCTCGTAAGATCTCTTCGAGATTCCTACGGAACTTTGTCCCGGCAAGAGTATGGGCACTTCCCATTTTCAGCGAGGCAGTGGGAGAGCAGAGCTGCCTACGGGCAGTCCCAGCTGTGGGACAGGGGCTGCCGACCCCGGCCGGGCCGGAGCAGACGCGGTACTGCCGGTGTCCGAGCGCCTCCCGCCGCGCCCGGGGCTCCCGCCGGCGCTGACGAGGCGCGGCCAAAGACGGGCGCCCAGGTGGCCGCTCCCTGCCTCCTGCGCGCAACTTGCTGGAGACTTTGTCGCCGCTTACTTGACTTCTTAAAAAGCAAAACAAAACAAAATCCTAAATAACAAAGACCAGGAAAGACGCAGTATACATTTACCATAAGGCCGGTTACCACTTTAATCTCGCAGCTACTCAGACACGGGGATAAACCCGGCGAGGATTAACCAGGTCAACTATATACAGCCCTGAGAGCAGCTCAGGCTACGCTCCCGCAGAGCAGCGAGGCGAGGGCGGTGGGGACCCCCCCAGCAGATCACCGCTCGCCCCCGGAGCAGGGAGCCCCCCGCGGGGCCGCGCACGCCGCCGATCTCCCCCCCGCCCCCGGACTCACCCAGCGTCTCCGCCCGCAGCCAGAGCGGGGCCGAGGCTCCGAGCAGCAGCGAGAGCAGCAGCGAGGGGGCGGCCCGCGCCCCCCCGGCGGGGCCCATGGCTCCGGCTTTCGGCGGGGCGGGCAAGGCACAACTTCCCCACTTCCCTCCTGCTCCTTTCTCTTCCTCTCCTCTTCCTCCTCCTCCTCCTCCTCGTCGGGGCGGCTCCGGGGCCAGCCTGCGCTCCCGCGGCGGGGGGCGGTCACCTCCCGGCATCCTTCCCCTCCGCAGGTGTTCCTGCGGAGGCGGAGAAGGGGCCGTGCGGGGCTGCCTCTGGCCCCGTGCCCCGCCGGTGGCCGGGCTGCAGCGCTGCCGCCTCCCGCCTCCCTCCTCCCCGGCCTGGGGCTGGGGGTGGAGAGAGGAAACGGGAGAAGGGGAAGCGCCACTATTCCCATTGGGCTGCCGCGCGGGGTATCTCCTCCTCCTGCCGTGGACCGAGGGGCCGGCGCGGCCCCGCCGCCCCCTCCCCTCCCCGAGTGCTGTTTCTCCCACCCACCGGCGCTCTGGGGTGCTGCACCGGGGTCCTGGGGCTCCCCAGGGTTGGGGGGCTCCCCCAAAACTGTGCAGCCCCCAGCATCGGCTGCGAAATTCCGAAGTTGGCAGGCCATGTGCATGCCCACGTATATACACGCACACCCGTATATATATGTATGTTTATAAGGAAGCAGGATTATTTTGTCGTTTGCAGACTAATTCCCAGGCGTCGCTCCCGCTGCCGCAGCGGGAAAGGTCGCGGGGGTGCCTGCGCGGGGGGGACACGAGAGGGGCTGGTCGGCAGCGCAGCCGGACGGGGCAAGCGGCAGCGTCCGACCCCTTCAGCACAGCCGGGGTCGTGATGGGGCTTCTCGCTCCTGTAACCTGCTCCTGGGAGAGCATCTCCATGCAGGGCTGCAGTCGCAAGATTAACCTGTGCGATCTTTTTGAATTACCATTATGGGCTGAATTAATTACAGCCTTTGTAACCATACTGTGTGCATCTGTCTGGGTGGGATGCCCTTGGCTCTGGACCTGTGGCGCAGGGAGGAACACAGGTGCATGGCAGGGAAACAGTGCCAGTGATCACAGGAGACCCCCATATTAAGCAAGTCCCAGCGGTTGGCCTTTTAAAGGTATTCTGGAGAACTGAAGGTAGCCTGTCTGACTCTATATATGCTTTCCAGGGATGGGTTGCTGTGAGGCATGTGGATTCACACTGCTGGCAGTTCAGAAGCACTGTACTGCTATGCTAAAATGAAGTACAGAATTACCTTGTATGTCGTAGAGATAAAAGGTTTTATATTATGTTAGAAAAAAGTGAAGTTTAGTAA
>JAWWES010000115.1:65766814-65815021 GCA_035583135.1 Lophotriccus pileatus
CCCATATTCATGCTTTCCACAAAGGGACAATGTGTGAGGAGGTAACCCTTAATTCAGTGCCTGGTGAATTGACAAAAAGGCTCTCAATAAAATCATTGGAGTGAGTTCATGGTACTGCTGTCTTTTAGAGTGAATATAATGATTTTTGTAGGGCTTGTATATATGCAAAATGTCCACAGAATTTGTATGTATTTAAAATGTGTCTGCATGATTCTGGAAGGAAGCTTGCCTTTACACAAAGCTAACCAGTGAGTTCTGTACCCTACACAGACAATTTCCTGTAAGTTTGGCTGTAGCCGTGCAGAGATCGCATATGGAGCTGAAGCACAAAGTAAGTCTGAATAGAGTCCTCTGTCCAATTGACAGTCTGATAAATTAATTTTTAAGATTATGGTCTTGTTCTATGATCTGGGTTTCTTTAAAAAATAGGAATGACTGGAGTATTTTCATTAATCAGAATATTATCATTCTTCTTTTTTCCTTTAACAAATACACTAAAGTTTATCTTAGAGTAAAACTTTTTTCCCTCCCTTTCATGGACATGAGATTTTTGAGTCAGTCTCAACTGTTTAAGATGATACCTTGGGCTGATATAGGGCTAATGAAATAATCCTCTTGAAAATCTCTTCAGAGGCCTCCCACACTTTCTCTAGGTTTCTATTCAGTAAAATTTTACTAAGTATCTGTAACTAAAAGTGCATTTACATAAGTGCAGAGTTGCAGTCACATTTGCTCATTTTGAACTTGGCCCATTTCAGGCTTACTTATAAAACTGTCTTTAAAATGTTATGGGATTTATTCAGCAACATTTTCAATATATTCATGTGTTTTTATTGGCTTCACCACTTTCAGGTTACCTTTGAGATACAGAGATTACCATGAAAGATTTTTTTCTTACTGCTGCATTTTATTCCCCCCTCAGACTATTTGAACAAGCCTAAACCACCATTTGCATCTGCCATTGGAAGCCATAATGTCACATTAGGGTGGAAGCCAGCTAATGTCTCTGGGGTGAAATATATTATCCAGTGGAAGTACAATCATCTCCCTGGAGACTGGAGGTACACAGAGGTAAGGATGGACACTTCCTTTTACTTTGCAAGGAAATAGGGTCTTCTCTGTACTTTTTTAAAAAAAAAAATTCTGGATAATATGTTAGGTACATAAAAGAGGTTTGCAAAATCACGAGTAGCATGAAGAAGCTGAAGAGTGGTTGATTATTGTCCATTTCCTTCAACATAGGAACTAGGGAACCTGATGTAAACTAGTAGGTAGCAGGCTCAGAACTGTCAAATGAAGGTATCTCCTCACAGGATGTGTAGCTAAAATGTTCAGATGATTCCTGGCCCATGTAAAGGTACTATAAACTCCTTAATATTAAAATTGCTAGAATTACTAAATAGGGTTTGAAAAGTGACTGGAAAAATTAGTGGACGAAAATACTGAGTTCTACTAAATGTAAACATTCCCATAGCTTCCTGTTGAGCCATGCTTATGAAATGCCAAGACTGAGAGTATTCAAGAGAAATACGGCTGTTAGCTTTCTCTTTTTTTTTTTTTTTTTAATACCTCTCCCTAGGGAAATTTATTTGGTTCTTGTCAAAGCACAGTACTTGGCTAGAAAGACCTTTTTTCTGACTCAGTACGGTTATTCTCATATTATGTTCTTTTGCGTCAACTATACACTTGTTATCTTACCATCATCTCATGGACCAATTTACAGAACATGACAAGTTGCTGCTGCAAATCAAAGGTAAAGATAATTTGCTAAGCAGGAAGTTCTTCTGAATGAATCATTGATGAAATAATAGGGAACAATTACTTCAGACAATAAATATTTCAGTGTAGCTAGGAGCCTTTGGATCTTAGACCTGTAGTCTATATATCAGCAGTTTAAAATACATGGCTCATAATAAGTTATTATTTCAGCTTTTTTTTTTTTTTTAACTACCTTCTTAAAATTTCCTATTATATTACATCCATCCTTTCCTCCATCTGCTCATTGTTTAGACTTGGTCATGTGTTCTAAAGAAAAGAGAAGAGAAAAAGTTCTGAAAAGATGGAAAATCAGTCTATGAGGAAAGTAACTCCCAGAGTTTCCTCTTATTTAAATTTCGGATGCTGCACTTTTTTATCCTGAAATATGCATATTGTTGTATGAGACCTCTTTTGCCCTGATAGCATCCGATATAGTAGCTGCAGGTGGAGGAAGGCAAAAAACCCAATTGTGTCTGTGCATTAATCTAGGTAATCTCTGAAACTTCATATACAGTCAAAGACCTTCAAGCCTTCACAGAATATGTGTTTCGAGTAGTTTGGATCATTACATCTCAGCTGCAGCTCCATTCTGCATCTAGTTCCAGGTATCGGACACATGCTTTTGGAGGTAATGAATTGTGCTATTAATTACATCTTTCAGGACTTTAACAAAAACATTTAGGTTTCATTGTTGTTTCTTTTACAGAAAACATTGATGTCTAATCTTCAGAGTGATGTGTATGTTGTCTATTGGGTAGCTGCAGAAGACCAAACTAAAATATCACAAGTTCTTTATGTTTGAAGTAGGGCTCCTTCCTGCTTTTGGTTTTAAAAGCAAGCACAGAAAATTACATGGTCAAAATTGTGAGGGCACATTGGACACTTCTGTGTATAATTATGCGTTCTAAATTCTTGACTGAAACACACACCTGTTTTCCTGGACATTAAAAAAAGTTAATTGTTGCTGAAATTTTATGCTGTCCCTAATAAAGTTTATTGGTGTATAAATGAATTAAGAAGTAGGAAACCTAAAAGTGTACTTAAAAAAACCAAAACCCATTAATGTCTTAAATGCCATACCAGAGTCAGATATTTTTGTCTCTTGCAGCTCCTGCAACAGCTCCTGTCATTAAAGATATTCAGAGTTCAAGTCCAAACACTGTTGAAGTCAGTTGGTCTCCACCACTTTTTCCAAATGGATTAATTATTGGATACAACTTGCTCCTGACCAGTGCAAATCATGAATTGTTGAGAGCCTCAAGGGGCCATAGCTTTCAGTTCTACTCCACCTTACCAAACACCACTTACAGGTACAAAAATAAATGTTAACTGACGTGGCCAAGTGTGCTGTCATACTTCTTTCCCACAGAGCCCAGAGTACGCCTTAATACCACCTCTGCACAATTATGCTGTTTACTTGTGTTCTTGCCAAAATCAGGGGTGCTTTCCTTGATGCAACATAGTTATCCCAGGTAAGTTGGTTGCTTAGGCAAAAGTCAGATGGGGAGGAAGGAAAAGCAACTTGAAACAGGACCAGGAGGCTGCAATTTCATAGCTGTTGTTCTTAATTTTTTTAAGTTTGTGTGACACGTTTTTAGTATATTCAGGAAATGATACAGCAGTCCTCTCCAGTCCTTTAAGAATCTGGAAAAATTCCTTTATTTTTATTAAACATGAAAACTTGCATTCTGATGGCACTGGTAAACACAGATCTTCCTTTGAAATGAAATTGAGTTGTTCTTCTGAGTCTGCAAACTTATTTTGAATTTAAATATAAAACATTCTATTGTTGTTTCACCTTTGGGTGATTCCGGTTTTGGTTGGTTTTGTTTTAATTATAAATTTCCCAGAGCGTTATATTTAAATGGGTATTTTCTAAAAGTCAAACACTTCCATAGCATCTTCCCTACTTGATAAAATGTTTCTCAGGCAACCTTTCAAAAGAAACCTGCAAACCAAAACCTGTCTCTTCGGTTTACCATAGGTTCAGTATTGTGGCAGTTAATGAGGTTGGTGCTGGACCCCCTGCTGAAGCCAACATCACAACCCCAGCATCCAAAGGTACAAGAATACTTATCACAGTCTGTTCGTGGGGACAAACTCATGTTTGTTGGCCTGCCATGTACTTGGGAGAAGAGATTAATATTTAGACTGTAAACAATGTATGTCAAGGAGTTGTATACTGACAAGTCAATAACATTTCAGAGAGAATCCTATTCTTTAGCTGAAGACATTATTAGGCTACACAGCACAGTAATGACCTGTGAAGCTGGCAGGCCCAAACAGATTTGTCCTGAGTTGTATTACAGATGAAAAACACCTCAGTGGTCTGGGGTGGTGCCTGAAAAAACATGATTCTATTTTCCAGATAAGATTTTAACAGCTGACAGACAAATGTATTTCTTCTAATAACATTAAATACTTAACAGGAAACTCTTTTGTCAAAACTTCTCAGTTGTCTTAAGCCAAATATGGGACATGAAATCAATTTTTGTTGCTCTTTCATGAAGGTATTTATTTTGCTATATGAACTAATTAATATTGAAAGTAATGACACATTGTAGGTATCTCTCAAAGAACTGCAGAAATATTAATAAATTGCCAGAGAAAGGTACACATTGAGATAGAGCACAAATAAGAAAGAAACCAATGTTACCAAAAGAAAACAAAGGATACTGCCCTACTCCGGAAGAAATTCATTTGTCAAACACCTGGAAATACTTCAACTCTATGAAAGCACTTCGAAACTGTCTCTGAATCACCAGTCTTCTGCTATTGGTTAGAGATATTGAACTTAATTCTGTAGGGGTTTTTTTGTTGTTGTTGTTTTGGTTTTTTTTTAATAACAGTTCAGACATCGATATATCCTTACTTGGTGACTCCACGGAGGTTTGCTCTAGGGTTGGCTGACCCTGAGCCATAACTGTTTGTGTCATTTGTGAAAAGCCCAGGCAGGTCATGTTCAATTACAATTACCAATACAATTACCGAACAATTAATTTAAGGTAGAAAACAGACAAAAAACCCTTTCCCGCCAAAAAAACTTTATGGGGATGAGGAACCACCCCACCTCCCCTTACTAGTCATCACGTAAAATTTTGGTTGTTTCCCACTGAATTGCACAGGCACATGCTTTCTCTCCCTGTGCTAACATTGAACAGGAGCAACCCTTCCTTGTGTGCTGTGTTCAGAAATGGTGTTACTGCATCAGGTACTGAGCTGTGTAGATCTGAGCCCCAGGAATAGTTAGCAAAAGAATTTGATTGCTGCTGTAGGTTGTGAGAAATGTTACTTGAAAAGAGATGAGGATGTAATATTGCCCTGTTGTACTCTGCTCAGGAGGCATCATTATCAAAATTACAGTGTGTAATCATGTGAGAAATACATGCAGCTCAATCTATGCAGATTATCTGGGAATAAATTAAGGCAGCATTTAATCACAGTTTTGTGATACTCACATGAGGAAATGAAATCTGATAGCAGACAGCTGTTTAAACTGGAGAAAAAAAAAAGGAAATATGGTTTGGCAATGGAAATCAGCCAAATTCATACTTGAAATAATACACCACTTTTAAAAATGAAGGTAACTACCTCGTGAATCAATTTAGCAGGGTGTGTGATAGATTTTCAAGGATCTCAGGCTCAGAAGCAAGGTAATCTGTCTTTCTCAGAGTTATGCATAGCCCAGACAGAAGGTACTGCGGAGGCTTTGATGTAAGTTACCTGGGCCTTTATAAGCATGAAGTAAACTTATGTGACCAAATCTCTCCTTCTTGACTTTAAATTCTATGACTCTATTAGAAAAAAACTCATTATTAAATTTATCAGCTTTGAAGTGGATGATATTATCCAATTGTCATCTTCATCCGTGAAAGCTACTTGTTTTTTGAATAAATCACCTGCCAACAAGATGAAACATGAAATAAACATAATTGACTTGCTTTTCCTCAGCTCTGTGGGATAATATTCTAGTTTCATTGGAGTTTTCAAAGAGGTCCAGAGAGGTTAAATATCCCACTTCTGCTGGATCCTGGCATCACATGCGTGTCTTAGTGCCTTCATTTCCTCATTTTCTCTAGCTTACTTTCATTTGCTCCAGCTTACTTTCACTCACTAGGGACTGGCTATTGCTGCAGGAAATGATGGTGTGAAATTCATGTGGTGCATTCTCATCCTGTGTGAGGAGCCAGAAGGCATTGTACAATAACTCTGTACACTTTTGACACTCAAAGAGTTTATGTTTTAGTCTGTCATTCCACTGTAAAAATATGTTCATGCACGTACATATGTGTACACGTGTATGTGCACGCCTATTGATGATTTATCTGAGCTAGCAACATTATTCTCTGTGCTGCAGTTATCTAAATTCTGAGTTTTACTGTTTTTTAGTTAAGGAAAAAGCAACATGGCTCTTCCTATCCAGAAAAGAGTCTTTAAGGAAGAGAGACACAGAATATTTCCTTGCAGCTGCTCAATGCCTGCCAGACGATATTATCCATCACCACATTACAGGTAAAATCTGATTGGGTCTCTCCTTTTCTGTCAAGTGTGTCTAAGACCTCTGCATTCACCAAGGACAGAAGGCACCTCACATAGCCTGAGACAGTATCTAGCCTCCTTTTATAGTCAATCAGGAGAAATAGGAACTTTCAGGATATGATTAGACCTATTTGAAGTGACAGGCATTGGGAAGAGATGAATTGTTCTCCCCAGTGCAATTTTTCTTCACTATATTTAGGCAGCTTCTTCAGGGAGAGACCTTTACACTGTAGGTATCTAAACTGAGGTAACATGAATGTATGTTTAATGTCTATATTTTCTCAACATGAATGTGGGGATATGCTTCAAACTTCAGAATAAAATAATACCAAGTGCTAAAAGGTGCTGGCTGGTGTGTTAGCATACTAATGAGGAGTTTAGTAGCCAAAGTCATGAGACAACCTTGTTATCTCAAGTTCCTCACTACTCTAATGCTTCTTATCTACATTGCTGCTTGGTGACAGTGTGGAAATCTGAGTTCACCAAATTTCACAGAGCCAAAGACTCCAGAGAAAGAATATTACCCCTGACTAAATAGCCTTTGACAGTGCAGGGGTGGAACAGATTTTGTCAAGCTTGACTGTTAGAGTGAATGGTACTTTGTGAGGTGATGCCAATTGCATCTCTTTGCCCTATAGAGGGGCAATCAGTGTCGGTTTGCATATTACATATCTCATCTTTGTCTGATTACCTTTCTGAAGGACAATTCTCTGTAATAATGTCATTTACATAGCAAATGGGAAAGTTTCCTTATTACCTTAAAGAAGACTAGAAGGGGAGGAGAAAAAACAGTTAACTTTTCTCCTATGATGACAAGTTGCAGATTGAAAAATACATTTTCTTAAGGCAAGTAGAAATATTAACTTAAAAACTGAAAATTATTTCTTATATTATCCGTGTGCACATATCTTTCTATTTTTAGGAATTTCTGTGAATATTTATCAGCAAGTTGTCTATTTTTCTGAGGGGAGTTCCATCTGGGTGAAAGGAGTTGCAAATATGTCTGATGTATCCGACTTAATGCTCTTTTATGCTGGCTGGGGGAATATTACGTCCATCTCAGTAGACTGGCTCTACCATAGAATGTACTTTGTCATGAATGAAAAGGTAATGCTCTAAGGCTTACTTAATTTTTTACTTAATTTGAACCATTACTGTGATTCATTTTACATGAGAAAATATGGTTTATATGTACATATGCATTCACAAAATATACTTACGGAAATATATTTTAACTTCAATGATAATCACATATTTAATAATTTAAAAAATAAGGAAGACTTGAGTATCAGGTTATATTTAAAGTAAACCCCCTACGTGGAATGCTGGCTCTGTGTCTTATTTTTCTCCTTAGGACAAAACTGTTTTAGTTTTAACTGCTTTGTTTTTGCGACTGACTTTACGCCTTCCTCATACTCAGTTTTGTTTCTCCACTTGGTTCCCATCTAGTCTGTTAGGTTCCTACTCTGCCTCAGGAAGGTGGTCAGGTAACTAGCTAGTGATTATAATGCCCTTCATAATCGACAATAGATGTTTGAGAGGGGAAGTGTTTTATACAATGATGACAGCTCTGATTACAACAGCTTAAATCTGAGGTAAAAATGGAGATGGCAATCCTGCACTTGATTTCCTACTCATAAAACATCAATTACATTAATGGTAGGAGACTCTGCATATATTTATGTAGTCTCCTAATGTACAAAGGATAGAAACTTGCCCTAAATGGTTAGTGGGACTTTTTTTTTTTTTTTGAATCCTCTTGCCATGTTTGGTTTTTTGCTTACTGCTCAGGGAACAAGGAGCAGGAAAAGCACTAGTGATAAAAAGATACAACTGAGCTGCAGAAGAACAGACTGATAGCAGAGAGTTCTGAATCCCAAGCTATTGCTTCCAGAATCAGAAAAGCACTTCCCATCCCTGCCAGATCATTTTCCAAGTACAGTTTGCCTAGACTGTCAAAATTGGGCTTTTCCCTCCAGCTTAGAGGTAGGAAGAGAAGATGACTGACAGACAGCTCTTTCAGAGTAAGCTGTCATGGCTGCATTTGTGCTTGTGTACAAGTGTTATATTTGGCTGACTGACAACTCAGGAGCCCAGAAGGACCTAGGATTGTGAAAGAGTTTTTCATTGCCTGATTCCCCTGAAGGAATCTTGGGTCAGCTTGTTTGCTCATTAGCAAATACCCTATGAATGCATCACCAGTTTTTCTTCTCATTGCCAGATACATGTCTGCCATTTAGAGAACTGCACGGTAACTGAAGACATCACTCCTCTTTATGTGACATCTCCTAGGAAGGTTATAGCTGATCCCTATAATGGGTAAGTGTCCTCCTTTGAGCACTTGGTGTCAAAGGTGTTATAAAGCTCCTCTCTAAATTTCTCCACTTCATTAGTTATCTAGGTTCCTGTTTCAAGCGCTGGCATTAGCAAAACAGAAGTGCAATTGGTAACGAATAGTAAACTATGAAACAAGTGGAACAAGAGTGGTGCCATGCAGTGTTGTTTTCTGCACTCTCCTTCTTAGGGTGTTAGCAGAGGAGATAAAGTATTTCCAGCACAGAAATTTGGGTTTCAGAAATTTCATGCTTTTATGGATGTGAATCTCTGTGCATTTTAAATGTTCATGCTTAACACTTGAAGTATTATGAAAGAATATTCACCAATAATCTGCTATCAAAAGTCCCAGAAAGCAAAAATTTATGTGCCTACTTCCTACTTCTTGCAGTACAGTATATATATATATATATATATATATATATATATATATATATATATATACTGCCCAAATCATTTTCGTGTTGTGCATAAAGACAGGCACATCTCTGAGCTGTTAAAATATTTGTGTGTCACTTACAGAGTGCTTGCACTGTAGTTATTTGGGTTTGTTTTGCTCCATGGCCAGTTACATTTTCTGTCTCCTGGAGGATGGCATATACAGAGCAAACCTTCCACTCTTTCCTGGCACTGCCTCCACAGCTTCACCAGTAGTGAGATCCAGTTCTCTGAGAGACTTCATGATCAACTTCCAATCTAAGAGACTCATTTTCTTCAACAAAACGGAACGCGCCTTTGTGTCAGGTTTTCTTGATGGTTCAGAATTTCACATACTGCGATCACACGTGCCATTTAATGATGTGGAAAGCTTTGTTTATGAGGATAACACATTTACAGTCACAGATGGCTCTGCAGTTTTCCATGAGGAGGTCTCTCCAGGAAGTTCTAGCTTCAATGAGTATACTGTGGATTGCAGTTTGGCGAATCCAGAATACTTTGGCTTTGGTAACTTGATTTTCTATGGGGCATCAGTTCAACCTTTTCCTTTACCAACTACTCCTCATCTTGTCACGGTGCTATTTGGATTGGACCAAGCTGTGATCAGCTGGAGACCACCTGAACACAGTATTGGAACCAGTAAGTTCATTTGTTTCTCCCTGAAAGTTCATTCCTTTTCTTTATAGAAGAGTAACTAGAAAAGGTTTCCCTTTTCTTGATTTGAACTTCAGTGACTTCAATAGCAGATCCTCATAGAAATTGTGGAATTGCCTCAGTTTGAAGAAGGTAAACCATAATTTGCCAATAAAACAGCCAAATTGACTGTCTAAATTGATACAAGCGTATATCGGTAAATCATCTGTTCCCTCCAAGGATTTTAAGCAAGGCTTCATCTTAAGAATGGTATGGAGTAGCAGTAATGTTGGTTGCTGATATCACACAGAACATGCATGCCAGAGAACATGCATGCCAGACTTTTGATCAGTGACTGTGTATGAGTCCTCTGTGTATGAGTATAGAACCAGCAAAAAATTACCTGGTTGGGGAAAATTTTGGTTCTTCCACCTTCATTCTTCATGGGGGATCAAACCACTACTCTTGGTTGGTCCCAGAGATGAAGAGTGTACATTTTTAATTTATCCCTCTCCCAGTTCCCCTGATACTGGCATTTTTGAAAGGATTCTCCAATATACAGTTTTTTCAAAGAATGTGTATCATCTGTTGCAACCATCTATTCTGTAATAACAGGCTTATTTGCTTCTAACAGGTTTATCTGCTTGGCAGAAATGGACCTATGATGTGCAAGTGTCATCTCAACACCCATTTGAGGAGAAATGGGTTGTCTCGAATATTAGTAACACGAGGCTCACAGTGAAGGGTCTGGCCAGCTTCAGAGTGTATGAAGTGTCAGTTAGAGCTGTGTCTCCTGCTGGTGCAGGGCCATGGTCAGAGTCATTTAGAGGCACAACTTTAGAAGAAGGTGAGAGTTGCTTTGTCACATAGGAAAAATGAAGAACGAGCTGTGTACACAGATTTCCACCTGGCAAGGCCCAGACTGTGGGCAAAGACTGCAAAATAAGGGACACAGAACGGTTTGTCTTAGAAACACAAAAGAACACAGGATAAATAAATTTGTTTTCAAATTATTGAGATTCTTAAACTAGTATAATGGTATTAAATATTATTTATGCATTTATTATTGCTACTTATCTACATTTTTCTAATGTAAATATACTATCAAACACATTATTTGATACCTTATCAAGTGAACAGTATGAGAGATGTTATTCCTTTCCTGTGCTCTGTGAAGAACTTTCTATGATGAAGTGGTTTGCACGCTTGAGGGTTAATGACAGTTCATGGAAAAGTGCAGCTCACTAAATGCTGAAAATCCTTGGTTTGAACATAGATAATGAGAGGAAATGGATGTCTGAAATTGATCTGAGATTTGTAGGTCTTTGGGATGTTGTTTGAAACCTTGTTTATCCATAATAACCTATGTCTGAGGAGAAAATACCTTTCACCTTAGGGGGCTAGACTGGCTCTTAAGATTAGGGGTGACTTTTGCCTGACTTTGATAAGGCCAGGTAAAAACGCACAGTGGTTTCTAAGCATCGAATAGGATTTCAGAATGCCTTATTGTTCTGTATCTAAACCTGCCCTTAACCTCTGAGTTTGTCAAATTATGATATTTTCATGCATTTCTTTGTCCATTATTCCTAAGGAATAAATGTTAAGGGTGTTTTGTAACTTTCCAGAAACAAGACCCCCTGTTACTGAAATACAAATATTATACCTAAATTTCTTCTCAGTGTGCAGAACTGCTGTTTTCTTTCTTTATCAGCTGAAGAAGATCCGTATATGTTGGCAGTGGGGCCTGAAGGTCTCTGGAAGCAGCGATTGGATAGCTATGGGCCAGGAGAACTCCTCTATCCTCATGTAGGAAGTATTTCAGGTGAATACTAAACAAATTGCCTGCTGCTGCCACAGACTTGCTGGTATTTATTAGGTTTCCATAAATTTCATCAGCAGAATTGAAAGGCAAGTGTTCTTATTGCAGCAGTCTAGACTTGAATGTAGGGCTGTGCAGTGCAGTGCAGCAGCTTCACTGAGCCAATCCTTTGTGCTCATCTTCTGAGTCAAATGAATCCCTAGTAAAAACCTACTGACATCATCACAGCTACAGCAGAGCTAAAATCAACTCTCTGACCTAAACAGTTACACCTCCAGCACCCCAGTATATGCTTGTCATACATTTACAGTCATCATGTATTATCTGTGTACATTGTATTCCTACAAAGAAATATCTATCTTCATGTTAGCTGAAGCTAACTATGCATTTGTATTGCATTTTAAAAAGCTGAAGTGTCTGGCTACTTTTTATTCTTTAAAAAATACGGGTGGGGGGGATTTATTTTCATGTTTGTGAAATGCGTAATATCTTCCTTTTTTTTTTTTTTTCCTCAAGACCTTGATTGGTATAATAACACTCTTTATTGGATTAATTCCATGGGGGAAGTCCAGACCTGGTCATTGAACAAAAGAACTGAGAATACTTATGTACCTGATGTCAGAGATGCAAGGATGTTGGCATTTGATTGGTTGGGTCAATGCTTGTACTGGGCTGGCAAAGCAAATACAGTAAGTACAGTTGCAATTCTTAAGAGAAAAACCCTCCATTAAGTCAACAAAAAAACCTGTAAGGCAGAATTTAGAAAGATAATCCCTACTTCTTGCAACCCGAGATTTAGACCTTTGCTATGGTAGTGTAGAACAAGGCGGCCTTTCTCTCCTTATGTGATTTTCCAGAGTTACACAAAAGTTTGGGATAAACTGATTAACTGGTTCACTGATATTCACTAATCCAGGATAGTGAATTTACCAGGTGCAAAAAAAGGCAAATCAAACATGCTATCAACAGTTTTGTTAGATTCAACATTGTAAAAATAAGAGAAGATAGTGAAAATGGAGGCCACCAAATTGATCTCAGCTAAGAAGTAGATGGACTTTATTTTAATCAAATTTGACACTATTTGTTTACACTGAGATTTTCAAGATTGACCTCTGTACTGTGATATTTTGCAGATCACTGCAGTTAAAAAATAATTACAAATGCACTTTGTACACTCTTATATCAGGAACACTGACATGTGAATTATTTAAAAGGTATCTGACTTCAAAATTGTAGTGCTAATTTATGCAGTGCTGTCAAATTATGCCTTCCATTTCTTCTAAGTGCAAAGTCAGAAGCTGTTTTAAAAACTGGAGCTAGAAGGCCAGATTTCACACTGCCTTGCACCCTCATTTACACTTGTGAATAGTGAATATGAAGTGGGTGAGAAACTCTGTCAGACAGAAGGCTGCCAAAACTGGGAAAACGAAAGGGAAAAGCTATTTCAGCTTTTTCCTTTTGTTACTTTCTGGCAAAAATTAACTAATAATTTTGAGCCATTCTTCATCCTTATACTTTGAATTCAAAAGGTTTAGGCTTTGAAAGCCTAAGGCTTGCATGGGCTTCTGATAAAAGGCTGTGGAAAAGTCACCAGAGTGTACTTGACTGATCATGGCTGATGATTAAGGTGTGATGCTAAAAGCAATTCTTTTGTCCCTAGATATACAGAAAATCACTGGATGGGGGCCATATGGATGTTGTGGCTCATGTCATGCTCGCAGTGAAGAATTTGGTAGTGGATTCAGTAAATGGCTATTTGTACTGGGCCTCAATGTATTCAGTGGAAAGCTCAAGACTGAATGGAGAGGAGTATTTGATGTTACAAGAGCAGCTATGGTTTTCTGGTAAAGAGGTGACTGATTTTTTTTTTTTTTTTTTGTTTGGAGTGATGGGGTGGGTTGGTGTGCGTTTTAGTGTTTATATCTCTTGAATATAGTCAGTGGTCATGCTTGCCAAAATTGACATTTCATGACCAGAAGAATAACGCGGCTTACTTGCAATATTTTTGTATCATTCTGAGAATAGGGTAAGAATTAAGAGATGTAATAGCTGTACTAAAACTGTGGTTCAAAATTCTGAAGTCAGACCCTTGGAACAAAATGTGACATTAGAAATCTCCTTGTGGTTGTAATGCTGCTCCTTCCCATATGTGAAAGGTACTTGCTTTTCCCCAGATGATTTCAGTCTAATGGTCATTTCCATCTTTCAGGTCAAAATAAGTAGGCAGAGCTCCATAGCATCCTGCCTATTTTGTGATGTTGCCCAGCTTGGAGGTCCTGACATGGCCAGTTTTGGGGCTAGACACTTGCCAGGGATATCAGATTTGCACTTCAGGCTGCAGAGGTGCTGCTGTAGAGAGAGGCTTTGCCTGTGGTGATGAGAGAGGGGGATGGCAGCTGGTGCCATACTTGCACTCAGCACAGCTGGTCCCTGCTGAGGCCTGGCACAGCTCTCTGCTGCTTCTGCCACAGTGCTGAGGAGGGTGCCACTGGCAGTCTCCATCCTGCCTCATCCCGTCCCTCCTGTGGTGCCAGGAACAGCAAGTCCCATACTTTGAGAATTTTCAAGGGTCTCCTCTCCCGATCCACCCCTTTCCTTCCCTGTCTTCTCTTTATCCTTTGCCCAAGTCAGATGCAGGCCTGGCCCCAGCTTGGTGCCTCTTTCTTTGCTCCTGGGGAACTCCAGATGGCTGTGAAGAGCAGAGCAGCTCCTCAGGGAGAAGGAAAGGGGGCTTCTTACAGGAGTGATTAAAGACGTTGGACAGTATAGGGGGAATAAAGGGATGGGGGATTATCATTTTAGCTGTATTAGGGTGGAATACTCCTCCTACATGCAGGAGTAGGCTGGTAGAGGGCAAATAGAGATGCCATTTCCATCTATGGCTCATCAAAGGCCCTGCAGTTTGAGGGAGTTCATTAACTCCTCTTCCCTACCTGAAGACACTTTTTTGTGCTCTGAGGCCTGCACAGACAGAGATACAGACAACCTCTGTAGCTCTGCTGATCTCTCCCATGCCTTTTCTTTTCCTTTCACCCTCTCTGAAGTCCTATCAAATCTCTTAAAACCTTGATTCACTGCTGGTTCCTCATAGATCATTGTTGTCTTCTCCAAATCCATCCTGTCTCTACCTCCACATAGGATTTGTCTTTATTCTTCCTAGGCAGGATTCAATGTTGCCTATGCAATGAAGGATCTCTGAGACTGAATATTTACCTCATAAAGAGTTGTAATATCCCTCCTTCTCTCCGTTTCTTTCTTCTTCTCTCCCTCCCATGTACCTGGAAGAAAAGTGATGGATGACCCAATTCCCTGGCAGGGGGAAAGTCTTTTAAAATGGACTTGAGAACTTTGGGAATCAGTGTATTTGGGACTGTAGACCGAGTGTGCCTTTGAACCTTTTCCAGGTTGTGTCCTGAGCAGGTCAGGCTGAGGGACTGTTCCATCTACTGCACTGCTTTACTCTGTGGAGTCTCTCTCGAGGGAGAGCTCAATGCCCCTCCGCTCAAACCACAGCCTGTGTGGGCTTGTACCCTCTGTCCCGAGTGCTGGAGTGAGGCATAGTTTGACTGCCACAGAACAGGTCAGCACAGATACATTATTTGCTGCAACAGCTTTCTTTAAAACACAGCTCTTGATAAGCCTTTGTTTTTATTCCCTCTGTTATACAATTATGTTATACATACAAAATTGTATAACAGGAGTCTTCTCTGTTAAAGACCCATTAAAATTTTAGAGATCTGTCTTTCTTGGTTAGCTTTGTATCATTCTCTAGAACATTTCAATTTCCTTTCCCAGAGGAAAAGAAGATGCTGTTTTTCCAATTATTTAAAGAAAGCCAGGCCTGGTTTAGCCCATGAAAGAGAATTAACATTCAGAAAGACCAGCTAATCTCACAGGTCTGTTACATTCCTGAGGGCTTGGGAAGAAGGAAAGCTCTTTCCAAAGTGTGGCACCTACTCTACTTGTAAACCTTAACACAGAAGAAATGGAGAACTTTTGTACATGACAGAAATGTCTGTGCTGCAGAGGATCAAATACCTTCCAGTATTAGCCTCCCACCTCTCTGTTGAAGCTGGCTGGTGTGGACTGCCTTCATGGGAAAATATATGCTGTGCAAGCTCAATGGCACGCCTAGATTTATCCCGTCTTCCAAATTATCTGTTTCAAAGGACCCATGACTTGCAGTTTATCCTAAGTGGCGGACACTTCCTTCCTTGTCCTTCTCTTTTGATTCACTACCTGCTTCTCTTAATCGCCTTGTGCTAACCTCAAATTTCTTGTTCCTTTTTTCAAGAACCTTGGCAGCAATAAGACTGCTTGTCTGCTCCTGTCATTTTTTTTTTCTGCACCTTTCTCTATGTCAGTGATATCAGCCTTCAACCATCCACTTATTCACACCTCCTACAAGCAAGCATCTCCTCTCCTGATTCTCTGCTGCCCTAATCTATGCACTGACTTCCTGAACTCAACCTCCTGCTGTGATGCATGCAGGAAAAAAGCCAATTAAGAATGCCTAGATTGAGAAGTGACCAGTTATAGTTTACAGATGTTTGTTGATTAAAATAAACCCCAAAATAAACCCATCAGAAAAAGAAGGGCAGCACAACATTCTTTAATGGCAGTATTATTGAGCTGGTCTTATTGTCTCAGTATAAAGATGCAAATATATGTTTGCACAAGTACTAACATGTATCTGCCTTCTTTATCCTGGAAAGAGCACTTCTTACCTCAATATTAACACACAGATGTAGTTGTTAATTTTTGTTATTCAACAGTTACAACATGTTTTCCACATAACTTACTGGTATTACTTTTGGATTGAGTGCTAGGAATAGGAATGGAAGAGACTAATGTGAAAACAACAGGTTTCCTAAACTGATACAAAGGCAGAGCTTTGAAAGTCTAATTTCTTTGGCAGGAACTAGAACCTTTTATGACAATTATTTTATTTTTCAGTCAGCTGTTTAGCTTAGCTAGTGTGTATTGACACGGCTTGATTGATTTTAGCAGAGTTATTCTGGCTTATACCAACTTAGGACCTGGTGTAGAATTTCCAAAGCACTTAGTAAGCCATTTATGCTGTACAGTGGCTGGAACAAAAGTCATTTGTAAGGAAACAGCAAAGTGCACTATATAGAAGGAGCCAGGACCCTCTGTGTGTCATGTCTTAATATTTCTAGTCAAAGGATAGTTCAAATAGATAAATTAATACTGCATCTTATGATGTTAAGTTACATTGCATCATCACAACTACATAATGTGTTCAGAAACTAATACTTCTCATGAACTGGGAAAAGTTTTTCTGTTTTTGAAGCATAACAGAAGGGGAGATGTTAAATTATTGCCTGACTCCAATTATTTATTTGCCTTTTATTAATGTTGATACCAGGGATTAGAAGAAAGAAAATGGACACAGTTATGGGAAAAGGTAACAGTTGCAGAAAAAAAATGGGGCAAGGACAAAAATCCCAAATGTTTAAAGAAAGCAAGATAAATTCAGGAAGATGTCATTTGGTGTTGAGCATAGGAGGGAGAATAGGTAAACAGGATAAAATATAACGTGGTTGACTAAATATACACTCAGGCACATACATGCTGTGAGATATTTTTAACAGGACAACCTACGGGAGCAATCATTCAAACCTTGATTTTCTGACATACAATGTCAACAGAAATATGTCAAGAATGTGATTACATAAGGAGCAACAGACAACTAAGTGATATAGCATTTGCTTTCCTGTCATCATCTTCTGCAGTTTATTAATGAAGAGTTAGGAGAAAAAAAAGGCTGTTCCACTTACATCCGTAATGGAAATTTAAACTTATAAAAGAATAGCTACAACTAGTGTTTGGATGAGAAGTTTGAGAGCTGCTGGAAAACATGTTCAGAGAGGCCCCTAACAACTTGTAAGCTGTGCTAATGATATAACATAGACTAAACTTGATAACATTTAGCAGACTAACTTATGGAAGAAAATTCTTTTTTATTTGCAGAACAGATTAATAGATGTTTGATTTCTATTACTGTTGCATATGGTATTGAATCTGTTGTTTACTGCAAAAGCAAGAAAGCTCTATTTTGTACATTAGATCCTATTAAAAATAAACAAAATATCTTGCACCTCACTTAAATGAAGGTAAAACATTGAAGGAATGAACAGGAAGACTGTTTAATTTCCTGCACCCCCCCTCTTTTTAAAATAATGTATTATTTACTAAAATGTAAATATTTAAATTTCCTGCTTAATGAAATATATCAATCAAAATTTTACACCTATTTTCCGTAAGTAATGCAATACATTATATATTCTATGTATACAATCAAAGCCAGAAAACAAAGACAAAAGATCCCAAATACTTTTTTTAAAAGATGATTCTGACTTTCAAATTGGATATCAACCACCTGTTTCAGACAAAGATTGTTAAAATACTGGAGGTATTCTAGGGATTTTGATAGGTAGTTCCATTAATCACTCGATACACTATTGCCATCCTATCTGAAGTACTCAGATAGTCCAGGGATGAACACTGTGACAGGTATTAATAAAATGCTATCTAGAAAATAATCATCTGCTATAAATAGGTGTACACCAAGCATCTGATTATTTTCTAGAGCTACCTCGTTTTGTGTTAGAATAAACATTCATGGTAGTAATGTTATTTTTGCCAATAAATACCCACGCATGAAGTTGTCTAGACAACAGTTATGCCTAAGGGCTTTTACCTCAGAAATGAAGATATGTTCAAATTGCCATTTGGAATGGTTTTTTTTTTAGGTGGTTGGTTTAACTTTGGATCTCACCCAAGGTTTTCTTTACTGGCTTGTGCAAGATAGTCTATGTTTAAACCTATACAGAGCTTCTCTCTGCAAAGAACGGTAAGTAAATGTGCAGCAGAGTTAAGAAAGTCTGTATATTCTAGCTTTTGTGATACTCTTTAAGAAAAAAAAATTGTCCAGTGCTAGACACACGATTTACTAATTTAACAATGAACAAACAGAAGAGCTAATGATCACAGCTGGCTGATTGCAAACTGCATGTTGAGATGGTTGGTAACACAGTCTTACAGTGAGAGAAATGCAGTGTGGAAGCTCAGCTTAACTGAGATCATGCTCATTAATATTTAAACTTAGCTTTAGGAAATAATCACCACTTATTGTCTATTTTATCTTGGCATTTACAACATCTGACAGTTTCCTAGTGCCTAGAGCTCTGTAACTTGTTCATCTTGCATGAAGCTCAGGACTCAAACTGACACCACTTTCTCATCTGAGCAATCAGTACTCAGCAGGCTTTCGTCTTGATCATCCTGAACGTGAAATGGCTGCATTGTTCCTAAAAGGCAAAGTTTAAAAAGACAAAACATAACAAAACCATGTCTATGGATTAGCTTCAATATATACTAAGACCTTGAGAAAAGTGATAATTTGTTCTCTAAGTGCCAAGTGTATGATGAGTGGTAGTTTGTGAAACTATGGTTTTCTTCCTTTCCATGTGGAGAATGCCCCTTTTTTTTTTTTTCCCCAGCATCAGATTAAACTTCTTAAACTTATTTGAACAGCATCTGTATTTACATGTGCTTATAATGTTGCAGGATGGCTTTGTGTGAAATCAGCTGAATTTTCTGACTCATTTTAGACTTGCTATGATTAATAGTAAATACTTAAAGAATCAAAATATGTTGATTCGTTTTAGCTAGAACATGCAGCCCCATTGTGAACAAACTGGCCACCGTAAATCATTGTGCTTGACATGCCAGAATACAGAGATTAGAAGTAATCCATCCTAATGGACCTGATGGTGTGTCAAAGCTTTTAAAAATTTGTTTTGCATAACATGTGTCTAAGCTTAAAGACATTTTTGAGATGGCAAAATGATGCCTCTAACAACATATTTAATCTCTTACACAGAAGCTAAACTGGGACCTAAAAAGGCCTTTAAGTTTTGACATACAATATACAAGGCAGATTAAGTCATCAGTGATCCCAGTGGAGTAAAATGTTAATAGAGTTTAATAAATACAAGAAGGAAACTAGCAGGGTCAAATTCATCTGGGTTCCTGCTATAATGAAGTGGAATGAATCTTATTCTGTGAAGTGGACTCTGTTTTGGTGAAATTGCTGAGAGGAGATGAGCTGATTGTTCAAAATATTCACTTTTCTGCATCAGAATATGAAACTATTTTTTAATTGTTTTCCAATGATATCAAGGGAATGAAAAGGGTTTTGTTGGTTGGTTGGTTGGTTGGTTGGTTGGCTGGTTTTTTTGCAAGTGTTTCTGCAATGTTTCATATTCTGAAAAGTTTTCTGCTTTAAAGAGCTTAAAGAAAACTTTTTGTTTTCCTGTCTCCTACATGAGTATTAAGAATTTGAATTATGAGAAACTTATAAATGTGTCAAACTTTGCATAAATCTGTTCTTTCTACATGTGTGATTTCGGTTTGCTAATTTCATACATGTTTTCACAGTTGTGGCAATGTCATCATCACAGAATTTGCAGCATGGAGTACTTCAGAAATATCTCAAGGTGCACTGGAATACTACAGTGGTCGTCTGTTCTGGATTAATAGGCTTCAGTTCATTACAACCCAGGAAGTAAATCAGAGCCTTAGCATTCCCTTCTCACAACCAGCAGAGTTTACAGCCTTTACGCTTGTTCACTCATCACGTAAACCTTTTCCAGGTATATTATTTTCTTTATCTGAACTCATCAATAACTCCTCACTGCCAGCCTGTAATTCTTCATTCTTGAAATTCTTTAGTTAATTGACAAAGATTAAGGGCAAGTACAACTTCTTAATAAATGTATTAGGATATACCTAGTTAATGTGCAATAATAAAAGCTGATGGTATGGGTATGGATAAAAAGAATACATGGTGATGTTATTCATTGTTTTTATTTAAGACAGTTTATAGGATTTTCCATAGTATTTTAATGTTTTAAGTCACGTTTGAAAAGTCTACCTATTCCTCATATTCTTTAAGTTATTATTATTTCCTCTGTTTATGGACAGGAAATTTGTCATTTACACCAAAAGTGATTCCAGACGCAGTGCCGGAGTCTTCCTTCAGGATTAAAGGAAATTCTTCAAGCTTTCACATCACTTGGAGTCCCTCCACAAAGGTGGAATGGGGCGATGTCTTTTACTGCGTGGGATCAAAAGCTCTACAAGTGAGGATATTCATGCAATCCTTCCCTATTATCTACATATATTACTGCATGTACTTGCTGATATATCTACTTTTAAAAAGAAATTTGGTTTGTCTCTTCTCCAACATTTACAAATCGGTCAAGAACAAAACTAAACTGTAAATGGAATGCAAGTTGTCCAGGTTCTCCATCATTGCAGTCATCACAGGAAGAACACGGGCTTAGCAGTAGCTCTGGGCTAGCAGCTGGGGTGTGAAGAGCCAAGCAAGCAGTTCACAGTGCTCAAAGATGTGTGAGAAAGCCTTTCACAGTAACTCAGAGAGAGAAGTGTCCTTTGAGCTGACAGTGGGATGGCCTTTGCCTGAAAGTGAAATCTAACCCTCACCCACACTTAATTTTAGTGCATTTGGCAAGTTTTTCTTCAAATTCAGAGGGCAGATTGCTAACACTTTGCTACACTACACTACAGCCACAGGAGTTGGTGAAACAATGATCACTCACAGGAAGAGAAGCTCTGTTTTGATTTAGTTGACCATCTTTCTGAGGGAATTTTGGAAAACTGAAGGCCTTTCTGAAAGGGAAAAAAGTCTTGCTTCATTTTGTTCTGTTTTATTTCATTCACAGTCTCTGAAGAGTGAACGGTGCCTTCATCCCCATAAACTGACAGTGCCATCCTACCAAGTAGATTGGCTGGAACCATTTGCACTCTTTGATTTTACCGTCACTCCATACACATACTGGGGCAAGGCACCAACGACATCTGTATCTCTTCAAGCCCCTGAAGGAGGTACTAAAATTTTAAATCCCATTCTTCACTTGTGATAGGTGCTGGGGCCAGATCTATGTCAGCAAGTGAAACCCTGGAGAAGGATAAGAAGCTTTCAGACCTAGCCAGCTATAGGCTAGGTCTTGCATAGTTGCAAGGACAAGTTTCTGAGCATCTTTGGCAATTATCTATTGCACACATAAAAACACACAATTGCAGTAAGAGAATTCAGAACAGAAAATGCATGACAACATATCCACCATGTGCTTATGACCATGAGCAAGAAGAGGAACTGAGATCCAGCGCAATGAATATCAAAGGCTGCATGCAATATCTTAACTACTTATTAGTTTTTTAGTAGATGTTATGCCCTTTTTACTTTTGATTCAGTTTTTATTTTTTCTCTTATGCACATCAAAGTTAAGTTAGCTTAAATATAGTGTTGAGGGACTGGAGCACAGAGAAAGCTTAAGAGATACAATAGATTTTGAAGTGGATAGAAGAGGAGATAGAGTACACTCCGTGTTGTGAAAATTCTTGCGGTCCCATAGTTACCTACAGGAGCTGGGTAAATAGATATGTCCCATCTCAGTGCAGGAGTGCATTTTTTTTCTGTTTATAGAACTCCTTTTTTTTGCTAGGCAAGTTAAAATCAGATACCAACACACCAACGAAAAACAGAAAGGAATTGTCATGAAGTTTTAGACAATCTTCTGTAGTTTACACCTGACAAATTGATATTTGTCTCTGTCAGTATTGGGGTTGTAAAGCTCTGGCCCAAAACTAAAAGAGTTAATTATGAGATAGAGTTTGCGTTTTAACAGGAGTATTTGTTCTGTGGTTCTTATCTTTTTTTTTTTTCTTTTTTTTTGATACAGTTCCTTCAGCACCTACAAACCCTAGAATATATGTGTTACGACATAACCTACATAAAAGTGATGAGAAAGTCCTTGTGGAGTTCAGGTGGGACAGACCTGAAAGGGACAATGGAGTGTTAACACAGTTCAGGATTTACTACCAATTATTGAATCAGAGTGGCACTGCTGACACTTTCACAGAGTGGAATTCAAGCAATGTTAAAATCAACCTGATGCATTTTTCTCTCAAGGATGTGCTTCCCAGCCTCACAGTAAGGTTTCAGGTATGAAAAATTAAGCTTATGTCATGTTAGACAGCAGATATTATCAGTGCAGTCTGATGTGTTTGTCTGGGAGACGGTATTGGGCTTGGGGCAAGAGCTTGTGGTTTCTGCAAGGACTCACACAGCTTCCATAAAAAAGATTTCCACTTTAAAACTTGTCAAGAAGTCATAGTCTCATTGTGATAAAAGCTTAGGAACACACAGAATGTGTGTTTGAAAGACAAGTTAAAAGCATGAGACCATGTAATAGAGCAGGTATTGATGGGGAGAACACCATGTTGGTTGCGCTGTCAACCAACAGTAGGAATTGCTCCAGGCTGGGGAAAGAAGCAGGACTGTCTGGAGTCCTTTGAGCTCTAATTGTTGGACAAAGCATGGATTGTCACTGTCTAGCCCATTGCTTAAAATTCTCTTCATAGCCATGGTCCAAACCTGAATGTCACCTTTGAACTGACCAGCACTTATTGTCAAACAGAAGCACGCCCATATGTTCCTGGGTGAGCAGACAGAGGGTCTACTGGTTTTGTCATTAATTATGACTTTACAGACTTTCAAATGCAATCAGTTATGCTCTGAATTAATATAAGTAACAATCTCCTGTCCCACAGGTGCAAGCCTTCACCTCTGTAGGTCCAGGACCTTTGTCTGAAATGGTAGAGAGGAATTCATCAGGTATGGATGATTTAGTTGCCATCTCATGGTTTGTGTGCAGTAGCTGCTGAAATTAATAGTACAAGAATTTGGTAATCTGATAAATAGCCTCCAACACTACCGTGGTGGTGTTGGATCAAGGGTTGGACTTGATGATCTCAGAGGACTTTTCCAACCTGGCTGATTCTATGATTCTATGTAACATTTGTTCCACCTTACAGCAGACACCACAGAGAAAATACTTACAGCTTCTGACATGAAATGATGAACACATTATTTATCATTAGACTAAATTTCAGGAACTTCAAGCCTTTCCTCAAAACTATGCTAAATTAATATTTCTAGGCAACTCCAGGAACTCTAGGCAACTCCACAATGGTGGCTTTTGATCTGTAATCTGCATACTGCTAGAGATCATAAAATATTTCAAATTAGGCTGTGAATAGTAACCAGGAAAGTTAGAGACCTACTAGAGAACATAGGTTATTTCTAGTTAGGCTGTTAAAGTTAATTAAAAAAACAAATCTGTTTTATCATGCTTAAATTTGTTAGGTAAACATCCACAATGCCATTGAAAATATCTGAGGAATTAATTGTGATGACAAGAAGGCATTTCATTATTTTATTTATTTACTGAGAGCAGGGCCATAATTTATTTATACCTTGTAGTTGCATTCCTTATGAATTACTGTGATTATCTAGAATGTTTTTCATAAATTCTGCTGTGCCCTTTTCCTTCCAGATTTTTTCCCTGTCCCAACTCTTATAACTATTACTGCCAACAACTTGTTTCTTACTGACATAGACAGTAATCATACCATGTGGGAACTTTCAGCAAAGGCAACTGTAAAGGACATCTGTTATACTGCTATTGATGACAAAGCATACCATATCATAGAAGATTCTCTTTTTATTCTGAATATGCAGAATGCTTCAAAGTTTCAGGTATTTCTTTGTTCATTCCCTTACTTGAGAGAATCTAGGAAAGTATGTGGCCATATTTTGTGGCCAATTATGTTTTTGAAAAAGTCAAAATGAGTGGATAAAGTTGATAAAGTTGTCCTATTAATCACAAATAGCTTTACTGGCATCTGCTTTGTTGATATTTAATCAAATATTTAATTTAAAATTCACATTAATAAATACAAGAAATTTATTTTTTTATCAAATTTGTGTAATTTCATTTAATTCTAATTTTAAGAATGTACAAGCAATATGGAAGCAATAATTAATATTTGTGAAACAATAGTTTCCAATTGTATAAAAATACTGCAATCTTCAATCCATGGAGCCTTTTTATATTTTGACTTCTAATTCTCAAGTAGACATTTCTTTCAGAAACAAATTTAATTTCATATCGTTCTAGCATAAGGTTGGAAAATTCTGCTCTTAAGCAGTTTTAGTAATGTTTTTATTTTTCTTAAGTTTTTCAAAGATGCATATCTTCACAATGTCACAGCCATAACAATTGACTGGATTGCAACACATCTCTTTCTTGCCTTGAAAACACCATGGAATGAAACTCAATTATTTGTTATTTATCTCGAGCTCAAGAAAAAATCTCTAAAAGCCTTGAACACACAGTTGGGCAAAAGTAATTCAACTGTATCATCTCTGTTGTCATATCCTTTCTTAAGGTAAGGCATATATTACCAATAACTTTTTAAAAGCATATTTTAAGTATGATTTTCATTAAATCTTCAACTGTTAAGGACCAAAAAGGACCTTTTATAGTACATGAGTCTTTGGCCTTATGTAAATTTCAGAATTTTTGGGGTGTAGTTCTGCTGTTATACAGTTAGTTGAGCTTGGTCGTATCTAATTTCAAAAGATGTCTGTGTTTGAGTAAAGATTTCAAATCATACTTAAATACTGACAGGTTCTTCCGTTTAAGTAATGCAAATGAAAGTCAGCACCAGACAACAATTTTTTACAGTATCATAATCTTTAGTATCTTTAGTATCTTTATCCAGAATAATCAGTTATTGTGGCCTTCCATACAAAAATAACCAGTAAGCACTTGGAATCACTTTGCGAGTACACTGCTACAGTTACCACATTTTAAAGGGTTGGGAGGTTTTTAACTAATAACTCACAGGACTGCACTTGGGGCAGATTGCTCAGATTGAAGTTTTTCT
Organism: Lophotriccus pileatus; assembly: GCA_035583135.1. NCBI lineage: Eukaryota > Metazoa > Chordata > Aves > Passeriformes > Tyrannidae > Lophotriccus > Lophotriccus pileatus. Next base: position 65,792,181 of record JAWWES010000115.1, read on the forward strand.
ACTGTAAGAAATCCATTTTATTTGATAGCCGCTTGTACTGGATGGAAGAACTTGATTATGGCAGCCGCATGTTTTATTACGATATTCCGAATAACACGGTGCACCACATTTTGGGATACACATTGGTAGAAGAACAGATGAGGAACTACTGCACCTGTAATGTGGCAGAAGCAGAACTAGGAAGATCTATGAGTATGGATGTGTCTGACTCCAAGAATCCCCAGCTTCTCTTTATCAGAGGAGGAGATGAAATATGGGCCTCAGATGTGGACGGTTGCCACTGTTGGAGAGTTACCAAAATACCAGGTTTTCAAGGTCTGAGTGTTCTATTCTGTTTCTAGGTAGTTTGTGATTCTCACATTAAACAATGTTTGTTTAAAAAATAACAGTCATGGAGCACAATATTTATAAAACTGATTCATCTTTAGTCAATGTGTTCTATGTTGCCAGTTGTGTACCATGTTGATACAAACTGGGAGGAAGAGCAGTGTGATGCATGTATTCTAGTAAGACATAAATCAAATGAGATGCTACAGCCTCAAATGCTACCTGTCAGCAGATTTCACTTAGAGTATTAACACATTATTTTACTAGGGTTTTATATTATCTACACCTATTAGAGTTTATCTCAATGAGAAAATACAGTAACATATTAAGTCATGCTTGAAAATGGCATTGCAGACTTCAATATGTGAGGAGGGTACTTCATGAAGGTATGGTCTTGTATGACAACTTATCTATATTTCAATTCTTTTAATAACACCTAATCTTTGTTGCTTGACTTTCAGCTCAGTTCTGGAGGAGTGCTGGTAAAGCTGTTGTGTTACCAGAGGAGCTGTTTTAATTGATCCTGGGAGATGGCAGATCACAGTGGTTTACATCTTGGAAAAAAGATGAAAATTTCTGTAGACAACTCTCGCTTTTGTGTTTCATTTCTTGTGTTTGGTGATAGTATTACAGTTCTCATAATTATGGATAATAAAACCCCTTCAAATCTACACTTGTAAATTGAAATAACAGTGTCTCCACTTCATGAGACCTACTTGAAAATATCAGAAATCTCTTTTCAAGGGGTGGTCTTTGAAGATACACTATGGCCAAGATGTTGATTCAACCCATGTTGACTCACTGTGAATACAAACACCCGCCTACTCTTGTAAAATTATTTGCTCAGGGTTGGACTCAATGATCCTTGTGGGTCCCTTCCAACTCAGCATATTCTGTGATTCTGTGATTATAAAACTTAGCTATGCAATGTTTTCCTACAGGTAAGAAAATTGGCAGCTTGACTGCAGATAAGAAGTTTATATACTGGAGCGCAGAAACAAAGGAATGCACTGAAATTTGGCTACTGAATAAAGAAAGCACAAGATACTTTCTTCACAAGAGACAAAATCATAATATAAAAGTCTTAGCTTACAGCTCAGCAGCACAATTGTATCCAGGTAGAAGGGATTTTGATTGTTTTACAAATGTAACCAATTTATTTAAGAAGCATGTATTTCAGTTGCCGACGGTGCTATGTGTATTTATGCAAAGTATGCTTCATAGACTCAGGTACCTTCTAGAGGGAAACAATTTGCATATTTTTAAAAAGATGACTAGATGACTGGCTTTGTGTTAGATCACGTGAAAAGTCATGATGATGAGTATTGCCCATGTTTGTTAATGCCAAGCCATGCCTATTTTCACAGTGGTGTCAAACCTGGTTATTTAGAAAAGGTGGTGCACACTACAGCACAGAAAAAGAGCAAATGTGTTCCACAGAGTGTTGTAGCAAGAGTTTGATAATGACCCCTGTTATGACACAGATTTCTGGTTTTGTTCACATGTAAAACTAAAATAAAAAAGATCGGCCCTTCCAAAGATGAAGAGATAAGACTCCGATTATTAAAATTATTTATAAAGAAGTACCTGAGAGACAATTATAGATTACATTATAGTAGACCCAAGCTTCATGTAGGACTCCTAGTATTTTAAACAAACCGTTGTATAATGACAATGAAAGAAATTAAAAATTAGCTTTAATAGAAAATTAGGATTCATGGTACCTAGAGTAGAAAATTAGGATTCATAGGGATTATCTTTGTAAATGCAGAGGGTTAGAACAGCTACTAGGTGTGTTGAATATATTCAAAATAATTCTTTAATTCCAGTTCTGTATAAAAAACCCTGGCAAATACACAAAAGAATATTTGAACAAGATGGAATTAATTGGAATAAAACTATTTCACATTCTTTTTGGGTAGTCAGTAGCGTTACTCCTGCCTGCAGCTGCTCTTACCAATGCCCAGGCTATTCTTACCAGCACTTTTGGCCTGTTTGTTCCCACGAGACCTGTGTGGGTTTGGCATTGGTGCAGGAGCCTGGTTTGGCCCTGATACAGAATCCCTGTCCCCAGGGGATAGGGTTTCCCACAAGAGCCCCAGACTTAGCTGGTTTAGAAAGGGAAGAACCAAATCTCAGTCCAAACGGATTATTTCTACCCAGAGTTTCCTACAGAGCTCTTCTTATTTACATTGACTCCTGTGAATATGTTTGGAGGAATATACAACCTCGGCATCTGGGTAGGAGGGCAATAAAGAGAATTAGTCACACAAGTTTAAAATAAAAGTGAACATACTAAAATAAGAAAAAGAAAGTTCTCAGTACTGAAAGCAAATGGTGTATATGTTTGTAAGGACCATCTGGGTTGACTGACATGCTTTTTATTGCTTTAGTGATGTGAGCAAGGAGTACTGCTAGAGTTTCCTTTCATTCTAACCTATTTAATTGCCATCCGGAGATGTGATGTCAGTTGATCATTTGACACATCAGAAGTACTCGGTGAAAATTATTGTCTTGTTGCAGATTCTCTGAGAGAATGGTTTCTCTTCAGGGTTATAAGGAAGGGGACTGAATATGTAGTGAAGGATTTTCTTGTCAGGGTAAACACATTTCTGTGGAACCGCCTGACAGAAACTTTAACACTGAAAGTGACTCAATTCTTTATTCCATCTGGGACTTTTCCCATGGGAGTTTTACTACTCTAGGTTGATATAAAATTGACAAAGATTTAACCTTACGTCTATTTTTGTTAAACAGAATTTTTAATTGCATTCCCTTCTATGCATGAACCTGACTTTGGTAGGAATGTCAGGGTTGCTCATTTAGGAAGAAAAGATCTTGCCTATGAGGTCAGTTGTTCTGGCCTAAGGACAAGCATTGGTCCTTGTACCTTCTTCCTTACACACAGGCCTTAATCTTTTCCTTCTTAGCAGGAAATCCATTCAATATATATTTATTTTGTTTTTAAAAGTACATCAGGTGATGAGGATTTTTGTTGTTATTTTTTGTTAACTGTCAGAGTGTAGTTTCATATTGCTTTCTCCTTACAGACTCCTTTTCTAGTTCTAAAATTTGTCTCTTCTTCCCTGTTGTTGCTTTATACATGGAAAGCTGTTTGGGGAAAAAAAAAACCAAACCAAAACCAAAACTGCAACATTTAATTGCTAGAGAAAGGTACTTTTTATTCTGCATATCTGTCTTTCCTGTGACAAGCAAGTCTGGGCTTACCAATGTTTACTGCCCTTGATAACACAGTAACTACAATTTGCATTTCCATTTTCTGCTTAAAGAAGAATATAGATTTTTTTATTAAAGCTGTATCTTATCAAACATATATGAGACTTCCTTTGGTGGCCGCTATTTTTGTGTCCATGAAAGTCATCAAATAAAGTACAATGAGGTGGGTTTTTCTTCGGTTTGGTTTGTAAAAGCAGAAAGAATACTTTGTGGTTATGCTTTCTGCTAAGACCGGTGCTAAGATCCCATGCAAGTTGGGATTGATCCAGCCATAATTAACTTTTTAAAAAAATTTTTTTATTTCTTTCCTAGATAAAAGATGCCTGATCCCACTGCTAGACACTGAGAAACCTACTATCCTTGCTACGACCAACACCAGTTTTACATTAAGGTTGCCATCTGTCACACCACAGCAGCTATGCCCTGGCATAACGCAGCCTACACCGACATACCTGGTATTTTTCAGACAAATGACTGACACCTGCAGGAACTCAAGATACTGTTTGCCTGCTTTACAGCAGAAAACATTGGTATGACTATTTCAGAACAGAAATGTGTGTGATATCACATATAAACAGGGAATATGATATCACTTGTAGTAATAGTATAAGCCATTCTGTAAGTTCCTATCAGTGAGTTTTTCCATTTCTATGTCCCAACAGTAACTCACCTTTCTGTCTGGTGTTTGGTAAGTGGTAGATTTCTTAGCTTTCCTTTGTGCGAGAACGCCTCTACTTTTCAACATGCCTTTGCTAAAATCCTGCTGAAATAGGTCTCGAGTTTCTACTTGTAAAATCAGTGGTTGTGGTTGATATTAATCTGTTGGAATAACTCTTGAGACTGTCCAGCAACAAAATAACTTGCCTTTATGTACTTTGTGGTAGTTGTACTTCTGTTCATTATTTTTCTTCTTACATTTTTTTAAACTTTGCCATTTCCTGAATTGCCATTGAATAGTGCAGTATTACATTTTGGCTTGTTTTTGAGTAAGTGCTTTCTTTTCTGTAGTGACCTATTACCCAAACTGTGATTTTAACATTCTTTTTCTAAACACCTAGGTGTATTACAATACTAAAGAACTACTGTATTTTTTTTAACATGCATTTCACTGACAGATGTTTGAGTTGACATATGACATATTCTCTTTTCTAAGAATGTCTGTTTATTATCTGATTTCTAATTACAGGAATTTCAGGATCCTATTGCTGTCCTAGACAACCTACAGCCATTTTCAAGTTATGCCATACAAGTAGCAGTGAAAAACTACTATTCAGAAGAGGAAGTGCAGCCTATGGGAAAACACACAGTTGGCACAACTCTATATGGAGGTTTGCTTAATATTTTATTCTGATTTTGAATAGAATTCTTATCTCAGTTAAAGAAAGGTATATATAAGTTTTGTTTGTAAGTCAGGAAGCAGATAAATAGTCTGCTTAAAATGCAACCTGTGTAGATCTTCACAAGGTCCACAGGTCCTGCCAGGAGCCTGCTCCAGCACAGGCTTTCCACAGGTTAGAGTGTTGTTCAGGTGTCTACTTTTGGTGTGGGGTTCTCTAGGGGCTGCAGGTGCTCCACCGTGGACCTCTTCGGGCTGCAGAGGCACAGCCTGCCGCTCTGTGCTCTTCACCAGGGACTGCAGGAGAATCTCTGCCCTGATGCCTGAAGTGTCTCCTCTCCTACCTTCTTCACTGACCTGAGTGTCTGCAGAGTTGTTGCCCTCACATATTCTCACTCCTCTCTCCAGCTGCAGTTGCAGTTTTCTTTTTCCTATGGCTACATAGAGCTGTGCAGGCTGGGCAGCTATATGGATATTGATGTGACATGCAGTTAGGGTGCCACAGCAGGATTTCTAAGGTTTCCCCTTCTCTTTCTTTACCTCTCCTTGGCTTTTGGCTGCTTCAGAAGGGGCTAAAGTAACTACAACTGAAATAAGGACAGCCACTGTTATGTTTTTTCTTACTTGTCTCAATGTTTCTCTCCCCTAGTGACCAACTGTGTCCAAGGAAACACTTTTTTCAGAATACCCGGCAACAAGTACATGCCTGAGGTCCTGTTTTCTTTTCTTCTTCCCTTGGGGATGTACTCTGTGATTTCTTTAAAGGTTCCTTTATAGAATAAATAACCTCTCTTTCTGCCGTCACTGTCCACAGGAGAGCATCACCTGTGAACTGCCAGTGGCTTCATTTATGAACAGATCATTCTCTGGTTTTTGTCCTGGGAGCAGACACATTTTCCTCCTCTGTTTAAGACAAACCTCTTTTCATCTTTCAAATGAAAGTGGAACAAGAGTTGCAGGCATATTGCCACTCTTCTTTTGGAATCCAGGCATGCTATATTTTTGAAGTTCTTTTGCAACTATGCCATTTTTTTCCTCTCAACAGTCAGATCTCTTGGCATCTGCAGCATCAAGCAAATAAGTTCTCATCCTATGTGGATCTCTGAATATTATGAGCCAGTCTCTTCTATCGTGTCTTCAGTGACAGGACTAGAAAAAATGGCCTTAAGATGAGACAGAGGAGATTCAGATTAGATATTAGAAAAAATATTTTCATTGTTAGGGTGGTCAGGCATTGGAATAGGTTGCCCAGGTAGATGACGAAGTCATCATCTCTGGAGGTGTTTAAGAAGCATCTGGATCTGGTGCTGGGGGATTTGGCTTAGTGTTTTAAGGGATACAGTTCTGGGTGGACAGTTGGAGTGGATGATCTTAAAGGTCTCTTCCAACCTTGATGACTCTATGATTCTGTATTTTCTGTATTCCTAAGGAATCTATGGCTAAAAAATTAAAATAAATCAATAGATTTTAATTATTTTCATGGAAATCCATATTTATAGTATAAAATTAGTGTGACACATTGATTGAATAAGACTGAGTACTACTGGGATATGTCAAGAATTCACACCATTACTTCTTTGTATGGTAAGCTGATCCATCCTGTAGCAATGTGCACCCTTTCAGTGGTGAAACATAAGGGTAGCATATGAAATGGGAGACTGAATTGCTCCACTGAAATGGAATTTTTCAGTCTCAAGTTAAAATGAAACGTGAAACTCAGAATAGGCCTCTCTAGCTGGGGCAAACCAAAACTTCCGGATCAAAATAAAGTCCTAGACAAAAGCCAAACCAAATCAAACAACAAAGCCACTCCCCCCTTCCCCCCATATCCCAGTCCACAAACCCTGAGCATTTTTAATATGGATTTGTATCAACGTTCAGAATGCTTTCCACAATTTGTTGAAAAATTTCCAACCAGCTGTAAATAGAAGATATATGTGTCCCGACACTTATGTTCTCAATTTCATGAATGTAGCTGCTAGTTTAAATTGTAATCAGATGCTGCTAGAGCCTCTTGAAGTGTGTACACTATTTTTCACCTCTGAAGCTCTGTGAATTCCTTCTGCCTTTCTCTCAACTCTGTAATGAAGTAAAAGAAGCTTGGATTAATCTGTGCTTTCCATCAAATAGCAAGATAGAGGGAATGAAAAAGGAGGAAGACAACTTAGCAAAAATAATGCTTTGCTTTTGCCACAGAGTGTCACTCTTACTCTACATATGCTTAAGCTAGAGAAATGAGAAATTTGTCTAGTCTTCATTTGTCAAGTTTCTGCATATTTCGTTACATAATCTACAGTCTTTCTACTAGGACATAAATGATAGCATATGGACTCATCATTCTGATGTGTTGGGAAAATAAGTGAACTTTTTACCTGTCTGGACAATTAAATAGCAAATGAACTTTTCAATGCAGAGGTGAGGTACGCCATATACTATTTCAAAGTCTGTGACCTTAAAGCTTCAAAGGAAAGGTTGATTTCTCCAGAACAATTAATGAGCTAGTGATTAATGAGAACAAATAACTAGCTGATACGGACATCAGAACAGCAACCTAGTATCTTCCTTACACAGCTCAGCCAGATCACGTATTTCTGAGTAAAATTGCAAATGATGGCAAACAATGCTTAATTTTGGGTTTTCTTTCATCAGAAGTTTCTGTTCAAGAAAAGACTTTCCAATTGGAATAATGCACAGATATTTTTGTGTGTGTGTGTCCAAGTAAGCATCATATTAAACTCACATCTGAGACCCTGATTAGGAAACCAAGAGAGAGCAGGAATTCAGTGATATGACTATAAATGTAGTGATACAGGACACCAGCTATTTTTTTGGTATTTTTTTGTCTGCTTTCATTGTAGATAGCCAAGAAGATACTAAAAAGTTCCTCAAAATATTTCAAACTTGTCTGCAGCTGACTTACTGCAAAAGAATATGAATTTTACATGTGTAAAGTGTCAGTCCTGAAAATTAATCATATTCATATATATCTAACCTTATTTTCCTTCCCTGGTGACATTTCTTGACTTCTTTAAAAATAAAACAGACAAAAAAACCTCTTGTGAGATCTGTACCTAAAGAAGATTAATTTTTCTGTTTCAGTACCAGAGGCAGTTGATAACGTTAAAACATTAGTTTTGTCTGACACCACCATTAATATATCTTGGAGTGAGCCTTTGAAGCCAAATGGACCTCTTGAATCCGTCCGCTATCAAATCTCTGTCAATTCATTACCTCCGGTTCCAGCGACACCCTTGCGAAAAACTGAATTTTCAAATGGGATGCTTGCCTGGTCTGTCAGTGGGCTCCAACCTGGAACAAAAAATTCATTCAAGGTATAGTTGCAAGTAGTTTTATTGGTTTATTCACTAAACTGCAAATATTTCGACTGCTCCTCTGTAAAGTAAGCAAATAAAAGTGTCCAGTGTAGATTCATAACAAAATGTACTGCTTCTCTCTTTATAGATGAAGACTTAAAAGGAAAACAATAAATGATGTATCTGGACAGCAGGGCTGTCAGCAGAGTGGCATTTTCAAAAGCAAACAAGCAAATGTGTCTGCAGAATGTGCTCTGGGTACATCACAAATAATCACAGTGTGGTTTTCACAGTTGGGAGAACATTCAGATGATGGCAGGAGGGGATCTGATCTGGTCTTGATTTTGTACTTTTTTTAATGACTTGGATGTTATAATGAGGAATACATATATATATTTATGTATACACACACCTACTTAAATACTTGTACGAGTTTATGCAAGTGTGCATACCAAACATAGGTCATATTAGACTGTGGCTTAATGAAAGGCAACATCCTAAGGTACCTCCTCTCTTTACGTTTTTGTGGTTCTAAACCTCTGCATAACATGATATGACATCTGCATGTCTGTGTAAGACCATGTGGCATTTATGAAAGGTGTAGAAAGAGAAAAGTCTTGGTAAGAAAGCAGAAATGAGAAACTAAGAAGAATCTCTGTGGAAGGGAAGGGTACTCCATGCCCTCCAGGGCATGAACTTCCAGCCTGAAGATGTATAACACTGCAGCTATGAGGCTTAAAATCTTTCTACACCTGTATCTGTAATGCCTGAACACTGTCTTGTTTGAAAACAGCTAGTCTCCCAAACATTTCAAGTTGCTACAGCAAAGCTGCCTTTCCAACTGGTCTGGTATTTTACGGTTCGTTCATTTCCTTATCAGGTTCTTGCTTTTCATCCTGATGAGGACTGGTTTTCTGAAAGTGTCCCTGTCATCGCAAAAACTTTTGAGACTCCACCTGCACCTATCAACATAGTTCCCAGAAATACCAGTTTCCAGCTAGAATGGAGAGCTCCTCTGCACATCAAAGAATCCAGCTTCTGGTTTGAGCTGTGTAAGGTAAAAATACTACTTAGGGGTTTTTTTCATATTAGAGTGAATTTAAGCTACTCTATCCTGGTGAGCAGGACAGGGTGGATGGCAGGATGTACATGAAGAGTCTCAGTGGATAATTTGGGCATGGTGATGTCAGTCTTAGTGTCTCAGAAGGGGCAGGATGGAGTCAGCATTTGCCAGGAACAAGGAGGAATGCAGCTGGAGCATTTCATACTCCATAGTGCCAAAGGACATCCTGGATGACCCTACTAGAATTCCTCCTGGGTCTCCTGTTTCAGCAGAGTCCTCTCTCTGTTTCCTCACCACTCTGCCCCAGCCTGGCTTGCATCTATAAATCCTATGTTTGCCCCGCATAAGAGAAATAAGAAAAGGGTTTTCAGCAATTAGCTACAACATAGTATCTGAGTTGTATTTTCCTATGATAGAGGTTAGGAGAAAATGCTGGAGACAAAGACAGATCCAGTAGTGCCAAGTGTAGAAGTAAGTGCTACAGTGACAGCAACATGGATGGAGACTTCTGATATTAATGCTTGAACCAGTAGACACCAAAAAAGTCATGTGCTAAGCTGAATCGCATAGATTCTTTACTATATAGAATCAGATTCATCAGACTTACACCAAAGATTTCCCTGCCCTAAAACAAATGTCGTAGCACAATTCCACTAAACTACCTCCTTTCAATTGTGTCATGGCAAGCTGAACTGACGGGCACATCATGGTGATCCAGAAATACAAGGAGAAGGCTCCTTTTGGCTGTGTAAAGTAGTCACTTAATCTGTAGATCTTTATTACTGGCAAGACTTGCAGGTCTTCTGAAAACAAGGGAAAAAAATAGAATTTGTGACCTTAGTCTCTAAGAGAACAAAGTCCCATGACTGAAACAGCACATGTATCATATCCCCACCACAACATTAAGAGGTGGAAAAGTAGTTATTCTACCCAGGAATAGAACTGTGACATGCTTTCAGAAGAGCAGTAAAGTTGACCATGAGGATATTTTATTTTTCTAGTGGCCAACAAACAGTGACTGGTTTTCTCCTGCGAGCACTACGTGCACAGCAGATCTTGTTTACACGTGCAACCTCACAGGAACTCTTCCTTCAACCAACTACTTTGTAAGAGTAACAGTAGTTTATGTTACAGGAGTGAAAAGCACTTCCTCTTCAACAAGCTTTAAAACTACAGGTAAGCACCTAATGTAGGATAACAAGATTTTAAGACTATTTTCAGGATGTGAATATTAAACATAATATTTTCTAAAATTTAGCAGGCAATTTTCTTACACTAAGAGCCAATGGTTCCGTGCGTTTGAAAAATAAATAACACAATATCATGCCTTCGAAAGTAATAGGGGAAAGAAATGAGGTTTATTTCCAAGTGCAGGAGAGGAACAGAGTGAGGGAAACTGAAATGCCTACACGCATGTGAACTTGTTACTGGTGAAAGGCTGCATGTGAATAAAAATTTTGACATTTATCCATTGCAAAGAGAAGGCCAGAGATACATTCTAGATGGGGATTATTGCTGTAGGTTCCCCATCCTTTTGTACGTCTAAAGACCCACGTGCACATCTAATTTTTTTCTGTGCCTGTTAGCCCTTTTGTCTTGCTATAAACACATTCTAAAGGTTCTGCTTCTTTCCCTGTTCGGCTTAAGCTGGTGTTCCCAGTAAGCCAGGAGTACCAAAAAGAGCAGAAGACACTAAAAACTCCATACAGTGGGAAAAGGCTGATGACAATGGAAGCAACCTGACCTACCACATCTTAGAAAGCAGGTAAGCTGTGCATGCAGATACCCTTCCCATAGATAAAAGCCCAGAAAAAATCTGATTTGCAGGGATTTCCAGGTTGGCTCTGATGGGAAGAGTGAAGTATCTATGATGCAGAAGGCCCTTCTCATTGGAATCTCTTTCTTAGATAAACCAAGTAGCTATAGCTTCCAGAAATTCTTGGAAAACTTAGAAGAAAATATACACCAACAATATTTTCAAACCAACTCTGAAATATGGTGATATATTCTTGCTCTTTGTCAGTGAATTAGAAGATTCAGAGATGATTTCAAATCACAATTTTCAAGTATGTAGTATGTTTTTTTTGGCTAAAATATATGTATAAATATCTTAGTGTTCAGAGGACTCATGAAAAGATCTTATAGTGTTGCCAGAAGTAGAGTATGGGATGACTATTGTTACAACTTGTCCCAGAAGGGGATGGTAACCCAAATTCTTATTAATAAATCCCTGGGGGTGGATTAGAGTGAAATGAACCTGAATAATCAGTGTTTGCAAACATATATATACAGAGTTTATTTTGGAACAATTTTGTTTCAAAGGTAAACGAGTATGTTGCCATTTTGGGTGTTGTCCTCTACGGCCATACAGCAGTATTAAAGCATGTATAGCAATGTAGCAATATTAAAGAATAAAGATAACACTTCAGGAAATGCATAAGGGAGAGAAAGGGAAAGAGAGGATAAAGGTGGAAAAATATATGTAGTCATATGGCCCACTGGATCCAGTGATGAAACTTGGTAGTTAGAGCTTCCATGTCAGCTGGCTGAAATGGTGGTCTTGGTCCATTGGATCTGGGGGAAGCCCCTCCCCCAAAACTCCAGTTTTTCATGAGTAAATGTACACTTCCAGCTCAGGTGGGAACAATTTGTACCTCCCTGGGTTGGGGAGTTTTACCAGGGATCACGTCCCAGGACACGTCACAAGTTTTCAATGCTCCTTCAAAGGGGTTTTCACAGCGCAGTCATCATGTAAGGGAGGACACTGGCACGATGAGAAGAATTTATCCCACTTTGGAGAATTTGCTTCTTCTTAGTCTCTTTCCTTATGTGGAAATCCAGTTTGTGGCTTCAGGTATGCATGCTCTGCTGCATGTGGGATAGTTGGACAAGGGTACCCACTTATCTGATTTGAAGATCCCTTCACAGTAAGCATATTCAGGGAGGTGTAGCTTTGCTGGGTGAGCAGTTGTTTCTTTACAGATTGCAAAAGTCATTTGGTGATCTTACAGTGAGTAAGTCATTAACTGTTTCAGTCTCTGACAACTATATAATTTTTGAAATGCTCTGTCATCAAATACAGATTGCCTGGACTATACGTGTCACACTAGAGTGCCAGTTCATGCTTATTCCTGCACTGACCTGAGTGGGTGGGCAGATTAGAGTATATTGCTGTGGGCAGTGACTCTGAAACTTCTAATTTTTTGACCATGACTCTGGAGAGATCTGTTTAAAGTAGTCAGTGCAAAGCTTAATTAACCATTATTTGAAAATGAGGAGAGTCTATCTTCTGAGATGTTAGCCATGTCATTGTTTGAAATCATTACTGATGGAAGGAAGCAGTTTTCTAAACTCAGCTATTATTTCTTTCTTCTCAGTTAACTCTCTGCTTATGAAAGCTAAGGACTGACAGCACTCTGGAGCTGGGCACACTTTACCTATATAAGTTTTCACCCAGACATACTTTCCTGGTGCTGTAAGCTTCCTCAGTACAGTTCTGTGAGCACAGAGGAGCACTGACCCACAGACTATGAGTCAACAATAATTTTGATATACCAGCCAGTCTGTGTCTGACTTGCTGTCAATGAGTAAAGAAAAGTCAGTCTCTTGGCCTGTGTCAGAGCTGTGCATTAGCTGCTGTGTTCTTCAGACTCCAGCTTCTTACTCATCTCTGGAGTCATAAAGCATCACTGAGTTGCTCTTTTAATGAAATGAGCTTTTCTCCTTCAGTTTGAATGTGCACATGCTGATGTTTTTGACTGAATTTCACTTTGACCCTCATGGTCCTTTTACATCATGTAGAAAAAGTTAAGTCAGTTGCATAGCATTCTAGAAAATATTTGCATAGCCCTTTGAAACAACCACTTTTTTTCATAAATCTCTAGTAGGGATATGTGCACACCAAGGACATGAAAATACAGTTTTTCCATGTCTTTCTGGTTTAGAAACATTTGACCTTTTCTCTGCATTAAGGTGTGTTGGGAGAATGATTGACATGCTCATGAAGGTCATTTCACATGATATATTATGGTCTTGCATGACACAAAATGATATTTCAGATATGGCCTTTCAAGTTCAAATACATGGTCTTCTTTTGGTTTGTGAATAATCAGCTCTGAATTTACTGTGAGCAATCAATCTCAGCCCAATGGGGAAATGAAGAAATACACCCATCAGTCAGCAGATACTATGGGAGAGTGGCTAGCTAAAGAATTGTGTCTTCACTGCCAATTATTTGCTTCCTATTTAGCTTGTGAAACCTGATGCACAAGAGTCACTGAATTACTCTGGGCCTGGGTGATCAAAAAGTTCTAACGGGGTAGAAAAAAAAAGGTTCCTTTTCTCTGGAAGCTAAATAAGAAAGTTTTGAAATTGTGGATGTGAGGCATACACTGAAACAGGTGAAAGCGTGCTGGAGCTTTTTATGTCTAAGATGTTCTAGTATTTAATTTCCAATGCCGAGATAAAGACGTGTGATTCTTAGCATTGTTGAAATGGCATGGCACAATTTTTTGCTCTGTAGCCAGAATCCCACAACCAGATTGAGCTTTCATGCAGGCAGAGGGGTGTTGTGAAAACCATGGAACTGAAATGAAGAACAGGGTGCAGGGAGGGGGGGGGGAGCAGTAAACTGCCCTCGTGGCATTAATGACATATCTGTGTCGTTGTGCTGTTCATGTTTCAGGAAGCAGTCTGGCAACACCAGCAAAATGAAATCCTTGTGGGAGGTGGTTTACAATGGCTCCTGTGGCAGTATTTGCACATGGAAGGCCAAGAACTTAGAAGGAACTTTCCAGTTCAGGGCAGCAGCTGCAAATGCACTAGGAGTTGGCAAATACAGTGACACAAGCAAGAATATAATTCTGGGTAAAGGTATGTCTCATACTTTAGAACTCTGTTATTATTTTTTTTAAAGTTCTAAATAATCATATCAATTTGTGAACAGAGACTTGTTATTTTAATAATAATGTCACTGCAAAGGTAAAATAATGTGTCTAGCAGGTAACAAATGGTGATGTTTATATGATGGACCCCAGCTGCTAGTGTTCATTCAGGCTCTTCTGCATAGAACAGTGGGCCTGAACTGTGCTTCTGCTCATTTATACCAGTTTGTTTCTGTGGCCTTGCCACTGCTTTATGATATGGTTCTTGAAAAAAGGCAAGCTCCCACACTGGGCGAAGATGTGAGGATTACTTCTTTCCTATGACCAGAATGTTAGACCTACACTCTCTAGGTGCTTTTAGAAATCCCACTTTGAGTGGTTAAACAATTCAGCATTTTCTCTTTCTGTGTGCACTGTAGGTCATCACCACAGGAACGGCCCAGGTCTGGAGGAGAAGGATTAGTGACCAAATGCAGACATGCACATACAGTCTAAAAGAGCACTTTCTTTGTGCAGAGGAAGACATTTACACAGCAGAACTGCTCAAGGGTTCTCTTAGGTCACCTCCATAGGATTGATCCTCTTTGTGTGCACAGTCATTAACCAATTTTCCCCTTCTATTTAACAGAAGGCACGGGCACCATGGGCACCATCGCTGTCATTGCCTCTGTGATTGGAGTTGTGCTGAGCTTGGCCGTGGTCTTGCTTTTTGTTTTTGGTATGTGGCTAAATCTTTTGCATATGCTAGGTTTGCCAGGCTTCAGTAAAAGGCAGTCCAGGTGTTGAGAGATGACTGTCCTGCAGGTTTAAGGAAATGCTGAGCTATTCCTATGATGGGAGCTGGAAGGAATTTGCATATTCTCAATCTTTGAGGCCCTAAAAATAACTATTTATATATTCACTATTGAGGACAGGATGCAAATTCACTCCATCCTCAGGCATTTTTTGCTGTTCATTACCTGCAGGGAGAGCACACAGGAATGCTGAAGGAGCTTTGATGTTCATGTGTATCCTTATAAAAACTTGTACCTTACAATTCTCAAGTTTGGAACAGCATTTCTTCACCCAAGATCTGATCTTTCTCTTAAGCTTTGTTCCTGAAGAGGGGGTGTAATGATTACCCTGAGGTGTACATGTCCACATGGTCCTGTCCTCTCACTCCTCTTCCTTTCCCTGAGATGCAGCAGCTGCCCTTAGGGCTTGTATCCTGCCACAGACAGAAATGCTTGTGTTTTGTGGGAAAAAGTTGGCCGGATGGCAGGTTGGAAATGGCTTGCATACATGAGCTGCTTGGGGACCATGCTGAACTGAATAACAAAAAGTCTGTAGCCTTTCAGCCTGTTTGCACATTGGGATGCTCTCAGAGTGAAATACCCGATTGTATCCTTTTCTGTTCCAGTATGGCACCAAAGATGGAAACCCAGAAAACAAGCTTTGCCTGGACAGATAGTGTTTATCAAGGAAGATAAAGAACTAGCTCAACTCAGAGGGATGTCTGAGATAGTGGGAATAGCCAATGCCTGTTATGCTATACGGTACGTCCTCAGGGCAAATGTATTTTCAGGACAAAAACATGTAAGAGGGCTTCCCTGGACCAGTTTCCATCAGGGCACTCATTCCTGACACCTTAAGGTGTTAAGGGCTGCATATATGCTGCAGGGCGTCCCTGACATGTGGTTTCCATGGCATGGAGCCTGGCCTGGATTGCCCCTAGCCCACCCTTCGTGCTCACCCTGGCAAGAAAAGCAAGTGCATGAGGAAGAATGAAGTCCTGGTGTTTTCCAGTAGCTTCAAAAACATCCAGGCCTCAGCTAAGCTTCTGTCAAATGTACCTGATGGTACAAATAGTACCAGCTTCATTTGAGGAAGAATTTTAAAAAAATTTCAAACATTCTTAGGTATGAACAAGTGATTAGTATTGCTGTTTTGTAGAACTCTTCCTTCTCAGGCAGAGATTGAATCATTGCCAGCTTTCCCTCGGGACAAACTGAATTTGCACAAATTGTTAGGAAGTGGAGCATTTGGAGAAGTGTATGAAGGGACTGCCGTAGATATCCTGGCAGATGGAAGCGGAGAATCTAAAGTAGCAGTCAAGGTAATCGTAGCTGTGTATTTCTCTGGCAATGGAATGGGATGGGCAGAGAGGTTTGTCTTACAGGTTTTACCTGAGACATTGGTGTTGACAAATCTGGGTACTTCCTTGCAGCATTTCTTGCAAGTCACTTAAAGCTGTGCCTCTCTCTTTGTAATGATTTCTGGAAAATAATATATATTTAAGGCCACATCTATGTCTGGTTTCTTTACTTAAGTGCAATGTGATGATGGTGGTAATGACCAAAGTGTTACTACACTTTTGCTTTCTCTTGAGTAGACACTGAAGAAGGGTGCGACAGACCACGAGAAGAGTGAATTCTTGAAGGAGGCACACTTAATGAGGTAGGGACAGCTGTGCCACTGGGTACCCTTCAAAGTAAGCATCATGTGAAGATGGTGGTCTTCCAGAGGAATGAAAGCAGCACTTTCCTCTAAACAAAAGTATTTTAGCGCTTTTAGGGTGTTCTCCTGTTTCTGCTAACAAAGTAAATCACAACCGATGAATCTTATGAAACTAAAGATCTAAAACAGATTGGCAAAATTTAAAATATATATTGCAAGTTCAGTATGCTCATATTATGAATTTATTTGGGTTTGGACTGGTGTATTTTGGTATCCGTGCTCATCTAAGACTAAGTTAGTTGCTAAAGGCAATTGGACATTTGGCTAATCCTGTTTTACCAAAACAGATCAGAACCAGCTGATGCCTTGAAGTTTTAACTTACTGTGGAAATTGTTTCTAAAAAGTGCTCATATTTACCACTAGAGGCTGCCACATACCTTTTCTGTTGAGGTAGACTTAATGCATCTGACACCCATGCAAGAATTTCACATAGAAATGTTTGTGTTTCAGCTGGAAATCTGGTTTCCCAGAGTGTCCACAGAAATAAGTAGAAGTTCAACTGAAGTTTTCAGTTGGTAACATTGGACTAAGAGTGTGGTTTAATTTTCAGACACACCTCTGCTCTTCTTTGACTTTTATTTCATTAATGCAGAATAAGAAGCATTTTAAAGGATTTTATATCATGTACAGAAAACATTGTGTTATTAAATTTGAAATTGGTTCACAGCATTCTATTTTTTGTTACATTTAAAAAAAAAAACTACTTGCATTTTTTGCCTAACTTTTTCTACACACTGTACCTGAGTGAGGTAAGTGGCTTTTGAAAACCAAAATGTAACCGTGTCATTAAAGCAAAAATTATTAAAACCAGTAGCCATTGTGTGTAAATGACTTGTAATTTATCTTCAGTCTATCTAGCAGTCATAAACCCAGTTAAGGTCTCTTCTGTGTTGTATGGAAATTATATGGACTCAAAAGTCTTTGAAGCTTCCCCAGTTCTGCTCTCTTATTGCACATAATAATACAAACCTAGAAATCCTGAAAGAATATGTAAGTGAAAATTATTGTACCTAAATGCAAACCTTAATATGTACACCAATAAAATGAGTCAGAGAATAGAAAAGTTTATTATGTATTCCTAGTAGTCATTAAACAATAACAACAAAAAAGATATATTTTTTATTATTTAATTTTTTAATATGAAAAAATAACTTAGTTCACACATGGAGGACTTGATTTTTCTTTATATTCACTTGTAAGGGCTCATAAATGAATTCAAGCTTAGAAAGGAAAAATAAGTGGGCCTGATGGTTTACAAACCTTGATGCTTACATTTATAAGCAACTTTTATTTTGCTTACGTTTTTGGATGTTCATTAAAATTTGGATTGTAAAGTTATGCATACTGGCCCAGTTAAGCTGGATATAGGACTATTTCTTACTTCTACTATTACGACACAGCGGTGGGGAAATTGAGTTGTCTCTATTATAAAAAGTCATTTTTTATTGGTAATCGGTGAGTCATTTGTGTACAAATACACGTAGGAAATCCTTGTCTGTATTCCATCACTTGGGAAGTAAGGAAAGTGGAGAAAGGTCTGTGTTGGTTGTAAGGAAAATGCCAAGTGCTCCTTCCCCTCTTTTTGTTCCTGAAAGTACTGAAGTTTGTCTGATTGAGAGCTATGTGCTAGGGGCCAGGGGGAACTGTCAAATTCTAAATCACACCTTTTGCTACAGTTTTGCCTACATCTGAGATTATGTGAATTGAAAGAGGTTAGAAGGAAAACGTACCTCTGTTTCATTTATTTACACTTGCACATTTGACAGCATTTTGGGCACCATCATTTCTCCCAGTAGAGTCAAGTTTCTCTGACTGCTGGTGCAATTGCTTTCACACAGTGGTGAGAAGGAAAACCATTTTCTAAAATAAGAGATGTGATTGTAAAAACACAGGCACTGACAGAGGCAAAAATATTCTTTCTTCGTTCTTTAAAAAGTGCTAGGTCTGAGAGTGCCAATTCCTCTGTGGCAATTTCTGTCTTTTTAGACACACAGACAATTACTCGCATACCTACAAGTATTTGTCATGTGTATTTTGTTTCTCTTGAAAATGTACTGTGAAAAACAGTTCCACTTTGAATTGTGCAAATAATATATTGCACCTTGTGGTTTTACCTTTCTCTGTGCATTTTTTCTGAATCAGCTGTGAATATATGTTCTACAGTGAATATAGAGGTAAAAGTAATCTATTAAAGTAATATAGATACTTTCAATGGCAAATCATGTTATTTCTAGAAGAAAATGTCATTTGGCTACCTTTCTTTGCTTCCTGGAAATAGAATGAAGTGTGCTTTTTAATATATGTGCGTGTATTAGAGTGCCTGTAAAAGACAGTGTAAACCTGTGTTTTGAAAGGATCTCCCTGAATTCTCTCCATGACTGAGCAAATCCAGGCACTGTGAGTTACTGAATCATGTTGTTTGTAGAGGCAGGATTGTAAAGGCCAAGCTGCTCATTCATTGCTTACAGCTATATACCCTTTATTAGTTATTAACCAGCTGAATTTCTCATATGTAGTCTTACAGTTGTTTCTTTCTCTTTAGTAAATTTGATCATCCCCACATTCTGAAGTTGCTTGGTGTGTGCCTGTTAAATGAACCTCAGTATCTTATACTGGAGCTGATGGAAGGAGGGGATCTACTTAACTATTTACGAGGAGCCCGAAAACAAAAGGTAAGGACCATGAGACTTACATATTTAACCTATAACTGCCCACAGTTTCTCAGTTCTTCCTTTTCTCAAAGTCCATGGTGATGTTCAGCTGTTTCTTTACCTGTAAAGTCTGACTTGGTTTTTCTTTAACACCCTGAGACCTCAGTGTTGAGTGCTGACCTTGCATTCAGTGACGCTGTGAAGAAGATTGAATGTCATTAGATTACTGACCAAAATCATAGTTTCAGTCATGAAATGTCTGCTGAATTTCTCTCTGTCAGAATCATAACCAGTCCTCTGGAAAGTGATCATAAATAATGGTGGTCATGTATGTGGTCTATAGGCATTGTAGTGGGTTTTTTTTGCCTTTGAATAACAGCAATATCACTAAGGTGTGAGGCATAGTCCAGACATATAAGAAGATACTACCCCTTATCCTCAAATTCTTTAGAAAGAAAGAGGAGAAAGGAATAAAGAATGAAGAACTTGAAGTAAATTTTTTCATAGTTAGCATGCAGATTAAGAATGTGGATAAATCCTACGATTGTAGGTCAAAACGACTCAACAATGAAATTTTATATCATGATAGCAATTGTACAGTTCATTTACGCGATCAGATCAAGTCCACAGTCAGTATTGAACTGTACTGAAGTGTATTCTACTAGAAATATACCACACTGATTAATGCAGCAACAAGTAAACCTGATCTGATAGTGGGAGGAAATTTTCAGGGTCCCATTTCTTCCACAGCTCTGAAGGTCCTGGAATATTTTTAGCCCCAAATCAAAGAACAGGATGTGTTCACCTTCCTTACAGTGTAGTGATTTGGCAGTTTACCCTGCTCCTAATTAATATTCACTCTATTGACATACAGAGATTTTGTACCTGTGCTTTGACTCTTTTGGAAAAATCCTACACATTTCAAATGAGGAAACAATATCATCTTTGCATAGGGAGGTTGTCATCCTGCGTTGGTAAAGCTGGAAGGCATGATTAACCTCTGTCTTTCTTTCTTGTAGCTCCAGAACCCTTTACTGACGGTGACTGATCTCTTGGATATATGTTTGGATGTTTGCAAAGGCTGTGTCTATTTAGAGAAAATGCATTTTATACACAGGTACATAACTTATGTTCTTAGTCTTCACAGGTTTACCCACAGTGTCGGGACTAACTATCTTACCTAGGAAAAAATGCCCAGAAAGATGTCACAATATAACAGGAAAGGGAAGAGCACTGGAGTAAAATCTAATGTTGTGCTTTTCCGCTAAATATCACCTACAATTCTCTCACAAAATGGTGGGCTACTCTAAGATCTGAATCCAGGACTTATTGAATCCTTGTCAAGAATTGTACCCCGTGCAACAGAGAGAAGGGGAAGTGGAGAGATCCAATTTACTTGTCCTCATCTGCCTAATGGGTAGCTTTAGAGGACACAGACTTTTCTCAGAGAAGTACAGGGAAAAGGTGAGAGGCAACAGGTACAACTTACAGCAAAGGATATTAGATAATATTGTTCACTATGCAAAATCAACCGCTGAAACAGATTGTCCAGAGGGGTCGTGTCATCTCCAGTCTTGAAGATATGCCAAACTTAACTAGGTGAGGTCCTAAGTCACATGATCCAACCGTGAGGTTGGCACGGCTCTGAAGAGAGGGTTGAACCAGATAACTTATGGAGTTACTCTGCAATGCAAACTCCATCCTCTTTTTTTCTGCCTTACAAATCAGGGACCTGGCTGCTCGCAACTGCCTTGTGTCTGAGAAGGAATATGAGAGCTCCTCCCGGATAGTAAAGATTGGTGATTTTGGACTTGCCAGAGATGTCTACAAAAATGATTATTACAGGAAAAGAGGGGAAGGCCTACTCCCTGTCAGATGGATGGCTCCTGAAAGCCTTATTGATGGTGTCTTTACAAATCATTCTGATGTCTGGTGAGTTACAGCAGCTACACAGCTGTGGGAATAATCATACTATATCCCACAACAGGAAAATATTGGTTTATAGGAGGAATTACAAGGTTGTATATTGCCATCTCTAATAATTTTTAGGCTATGACAGATTTTCTCCTAAGTGATATTTTAATGAGCTAATGAAAAGTTTGGCACCACAAATATATTGTATATATTATGGGTATATTTCCTTATGCTTTGAGCTCTAGCTCAATTGCCTGCCTGCATGCTGTTCCATTTTGGTTTTTGTTTTCCATTAGGTTTATTGGCACTTCATTCCTACAGCCAAATACTTCTCCCTTACCATTTCACCCTCTTCAGGGGACTTCTTTATTTTGAAGATCAACTTTCTCAGTGTCATCAAGGGGAGGGCAAAGTACTTTGCTGTGGAGGTTTACCTAAAGTGTGTATTTCAGTGGCTTTGAGTGTCTGGTGAAGAAGCAGAGACTGACTGCCAGGAGACATGAAAAAACCCTCAAACAAAACCAGATCTACAAAACCTGAGATTCACACAAGTTTAGGTTTTGTGGCCATAGCTACTCATGGTGGGTTATATCCACCAGCCTTGTCCAAGTCCTCAGCCCCTGCACCAATCCATTTGACTGTCATTCTTGCACTTCTAAGCAGGTCGTTTAGTGCTCTGTGCCAAACCAAAGGAGGTGCTGATTGCTCCATGAGTGGTGCTTAGGAGAACTTGTCTCTCTCCATTTAAAACATCACCTCTAGAGATTTCTGAACACTTGTTTAAGTGAGGACATGCTCAATCAGGGAGTGTTGCCCAGAGAAGATGTGGGTACTCAATGCTTTCTGAGCCGCATCTCACTGAGTCTGGGAAAGCGTGTCAGTTCTACACATCTATTTTAGCTGTTCCGGAGACTGGCATAGGGACAACAATGAATTAAGTCTTCTTACTTAATTTTTCTAACTTAGTCTTATTCTTAAGTTAGACATATTTTAGCTGTTAATAAGGAGATTATTCATGAGGACTATGGCTATTAATTTTTTTTTTTTGGTGATGTTTTTTAGGGCTTTTGGAATACTAATGTGGGAAACATTAACTTTGGGTCAACAGCCATATCCAGGTTTGTCCAATACAGAAGTTTTACACCATGTACGATCAGGAGGAAGGCTGGAATCTCCAAACAATTGTCCTGATGACCTGTAAGTTAATTTTATTTAAATGTTGTTGATAAGATTTGTAAGAAGCAAGAGGCTTGTTGCCAGTCATATCCACACAGAGCCGAACATCATTCCTTTTTGTTTCCAATAAAACAGCTAGCACTGGTAGCTGCCAACCTGTTGTTAATTCATCCAGTAGTGCAGCCTGTGAATAAGAACATAAGTGTTGAAGTTGAATGGTGGATATTGGTCTTTTAAACAGAGTTTCAGGGACAATATAAAGTCAGTCTTGGGCATGAATCTGGTAGTGAGAACAGGCTGGAATTGGAACCGATACCTGATGGTATTGGTTAAAAGTTAAGATGGCTTTAAGAAAGAATTTACTGGTTGTTATAGATTATTTGAGATACTCAAAATAATCAAAGTATAATAAAGAAATATTTATTAGTATACAATAAAAATTA
>JAWWES010000115.1:65816865-65833464 GCA_035583135.1 Lophotriccus pileatus
GTTTCACCAAATGCTCAGTCCTATGCAAATTTATGAAACTGACTTTGATGAAGAAATTTTAGTTTGGTAACTAACAGGTTTCTGCTATTTGTCTCTGGGAATGGCCCCTGGAGGGACTAAGAGAATGAGAGAGAAGGCGGCCTTGATCAGAATACATCAGATGAAAGGAGGGACTCTTCATCATAACAAATTTTTCTAAGAAAACCCACATCGATTATATTTTCCAATTCATATGAGAAAAAATTGGTAACGCTGCCCTGTAGCTTCTGTGCTTTTTAACAAGTTTCAGGAATTTTTCACTTTCAGCTTCCAGTATTGGATACTAAGTATTAGTTTGTTTTCCAGGCCCCTGAAATTTAATTTGCCACATGTATGCAGGTCTATTGGACATATGGTTGTCAGTTGTTGCACCCAAATAAAACAAATAAAACACAGGTGTGAAGTGTAGGTGTGTAGGTTTACATCTATTGTAAGGGCTGGTTCTTAAACCTAACATAAACCTTTAGCTGATGCTGTGTTTGGAATTGTTATTTTTCACTTTTTTCCTGAAAGGCTTTCCCTATAAAATAGGGGAATCCTCTGAGTCTCTTTCTTATGGTAAGTGATGCACTATTTGCCAACATATGTTTGGATCCCCAAATATATAGGAATATGCCCAGGGTAAAAGCTATTGTTTATAGACAACTTGGCATATTAACTTGGCTTTCACCCTCTTGACTGACCTCGTGCTGATGCATTTCTGAGCTAGCAAAAGTTTATATTGTGTGACTTAAAACTTTCGATATCACAGCATGACTTGAAAGCTAAATATCACGCCACAAATAGCTGTCCTGTATGTGCAAAATTTGCAGATATATTTTGAGACAACATGAAAGTTTTTGTAATTAGAAACCTAAGGCCTACCTGAATCAAATATTTGGTGAAAAATACCAGTTCTATCTGGTATCAATATTTTAAGACAACTAACAAGTAATTTAATTTAGGAAATAAAAATATGGAATATAATTAAAAAGAGAAAAATACAGTACGGAATGTTTCAGCAACAATTAATAACCCAACTCCATAGCAAAACTGAACTGCTTTATAAAGCAGACTGTCCAATGAAAAATTAGTTAAAGACAATGATTTGGCATAGGAATACAAAAATATTCAGAATCCACACTCGTGATGTTCTTGTTTCCTAAGTGAAAAGAGGGTAGATTTAGATTGTATATAAGGAGGAATTTTTTAGTGATAAGGGTGGTGAAAGACTGAAACAGGTTGCCCAGAGAAGTTGTGGATATACCATCCCTGGAGCTGTTCAAGGCCAGCTTGGATGGGACTTGAACAGCCTGGTCTAGCAGAAGATGTCCCTGCACATGGCTGGCAGGTTGGACTAGATCATCCTCGAAGGTCCCTTCTGACCCAAAACATTCTATGAGTCTATGACTTATGTATAATTTCCTGTTTTCTTCTTATTTTGTCAGCTTATGGCTGGCTATTTCTTTCTTCCAGTTGAAGGAGCAGTGTACTCCATCAGCTCTTTTACTTCACTGCTACACCTTCCACAAGGCTCTGCTCATGGTGGAGCACAGCACCTCAACTCATGTATTTTGCTTGGATATCCTACCAATAAACACACCCAGAAAGCAGACTATTTGGCTTCCAGCATCCAAGGCTGGAATTTTGTGTGACAGACACTTTGCTGACAGCAGAAGGAAAACCGGTTACTTAACCTCATTTTGAGTCCTATTCAGTACTTTTCCTTCTATATTTCCAGTGTCATCATTAACCAGTACACCTGCAAGTAACCAGATGAAGTGATTCAGAGTGTTATGAAATTACTACCATGTTTCAGATTCTTAAAATGGATTTTCCAAATTTCATGGGATCATTTTCAAAAAACAGAATCGGTCTGTTCAACTTGGAAACCACAGGATACCGTTCAATGAAAAGTGGTTCTGAAACGGTTTTTCTACTCACATTCTCATCCAGCACTAATATTTTAATGAAAAATACAATTGAAAAATCAGAAGTCAAGAGATTTTTTCCCAGCTATTACTAAGGATTTTGTAAAATACCCAGTTGTGGTGAAGGACAGCAAGGATCTAAGCAAGCCAATTCATTTCACATAACAGAGTAATGCTTGGTATCACATAGCAGCAGGTCTGGGAGGGTGTTTGTCAGGAGAGGATTTGAACTTAGGGCTTAGAGGTAAATGCTCCACATTCCACAAGCAGCTTCCTGATCAGGCCTTTCACTAGTTGTTCTCTGGTTCTGAGACTCTAAGACCTCTTTCCACTCCCAACACTTAGCATGTCCAGGTGTTGGCTGTGTTTTGGTTTTCAGCCTGTCTCCCACTGGCTTTTGTAGGATTTGGTTTTGTGTAGCGTAAACTCCCCTTGACTAAGGAATAAAAACCAGCCCTATCCTTTATACAAACAGGAGGTAAAGTTTTCCACTGAATGGTAAAGATAGTGTTGTACAGGGTGGGCAAGAATCCCTGCACCCGGAGGAAATTCATACCATTTTTGCCTTTGATGGGAAAACTTACTCCACTTTGTTTTCGTCTGGAGGCAGAAATCTAAATTAACCCTCTCTGTGCTGGAGGGTTTGCCTTGAACTTCCCCTAAACCTGAGGTAGCATGAGTTAAAGGAGGATTAAATAAGTTGAAAACTTCAGGTTCATTTCTGGGTTTATGCATCCTTTTTTTTTTTTTTTTTCCCTGTAAGAGAATTTCCTCCTTGTCTGCTTCCTTAGAAAATATCTCTGGCTTCTTTGGTGAGAGGAAATGTTAGTGGAAAATGTGGTTTTTAGTGGTGGTGGGTTTTTTTCGTGTTTTGCTGTTGTTTGTTGTTTTTATGTTATAGCTGCTGCCAATCTCAAAAATATCCATCTTCGAAAAGTAAAATGTTTCATGGTGCATATTCCTGACACCTGGTCTTTAATTTGTTTCTCCTTTCCTCAGCGGCTGATGATAATCTTTGTACCACATAGAAAGTTTTCAGGCCAAACTTGCTTCTCAAATGTTTAATGGTAAGTGTTGAGATGAATGATTCTGTTATCGTTAATATTTGCATTGTAAATTTTTCTTTTTCAGGTGTGATTTAATGAGAAGATGCTGGTCCCAAGAACCTCACAGCAGACCTACGTTCTCTTATATTCATGACAAACTGCAAGACATAAGACACTGTCCACTGTCCTTCACCCACTACCTTGAAGACAAAGAGGGATCAACTGGAGTCATCAACCAAGCTTTTGAAGGTGAGTCTGGGCCAGCACCTGCTGTTCTTGTGGCCTCTCTCCTGTGAGCAAAGTGGGATTTAGCAGTGCTTTTCATTGCATTTGTCACTGTCTCAAAGTCTCTGCCTGTAAAATGGAAACAGCAAAGATTTACCTTGCTCATAATGAACTTGTAAGGATTCATCAGGTGCCACTAAGGTACAATGCATTAGATAAAGCATGTATAAGATTATCAAGCAAGAAGGACTAAATGAGGTGGCAACTGAGCCTGACTCACAGAGACATCCGACTTGCATTTAAATTTTTGACACTTCACAGCCTTGTTCCACTAAAGTAAATGCTTAAGTTCCCTGTACAGCCAGGAGAGCCTTAGAAGGCTTCTGTGTGGAAATCTGTTTCAATTTCAAAGGCATCTACATCCTCTCCACCTGCTCAACATAGCTGTTAGACACTTAATATAGGAGTATTGATTCAGTAGTCTCCTGAAAGTGAGGAATAATTTAGTCTCCCAAATATGGCAGCCTTTATCCAAGCCCAAATTTTGATAGAATCAGGTCTTCCCTGTGCTCTGCACACTGTGAATGAAAAAACTAAGTGATGTTAGGGAAGACACACTTAAGATATGGGACATGACAAAGCCCAGTTATGTAAGAACATTATTCAGGTTGTGAGGGCAGGAATAAAAAAAAAATCAGTGGTGCTAAATTTGAAGTTGTCTATGCAACTGTGATTTAAATCACCTAAATATGGAAATGAATGTCCTGACTGGGCCAGAACAACAATCTCTTCATATCCTGCAGTAATTCCTGACTAACTAAATATTGAGAAAGTGAAAATATTAGTAAACAATGTAATCTGAATCTGCAAAAAAAGGAAGTTTTTATCAGTTGAAAGATTTCACTTCTGTTTTACAGATCTCTTTTTTTTTTCCTTTTGATCTGTTTGCATTCTATGGTTTTCTAAATAAAAATACTGAATGGCAAAAGAGGTAATTTCCATTCTAAAAAACGGGAAAAAATCCCCTTCAAAAATTGTTGTTAAACTAGGAACTCATCCTGCTTCACAAACAGTTTTGATACTTTAGTATTTTGTCTTTTCTTAAAAACTTCCTGATCCATCACAGTACTCAATTACACAATTACATGGACATTTTTCTACAGGAGACTACCTATATTCAATTCACTGGCATTGCCCAGTGCTCACTTAATGCTAGTCTATTTGATATTTTGCTAATCTTTATTATTTTGTGTAGCTTTAAAAATGTCAGTTTATGCCCATCTTGACTTCTCCTTATGTCAGATCCAGTCTGTGCATGACGTGTTTACATGTCACTGCAAGACTAAAAACTTTATAAAGACATGACAGGACCAAAGCAAGCCAGCACTGATAACTGCTTTTTTTAACATCTGATTTTCCTCCCTCAGGCTATAATGAAAAGCTTTGTTTACTTGCATATAATGGAATTCCTTAGTTTCTTTAAGGGTATCTTTTTTCTGAATAGTGGCATTCAGGAAAGAGATACTTAGTCTGGCACAAATCTAAGCCTGGCATTAGCTCAGGAAAGGAGTGCAGCCAATTAATTAGGCACTATGCCCAAGCTAATAGCCTTACATTTTGGATAGATTTTATTGCACCTAAATGCAGCTGTCTGCAAGCTAGGAGTCTCATCTAAGATACTCTTCTAGATAGCTCTGTAGTCAGAAGTAGAAACAGGTATCTCCACAAAGTGACAACTCCTATGTTTTAGGCATGTATCATAGCGTGAGAGGAGTCACCTTTTGCTTTATTCTTCACTAATGATGTCTGGTGTCTAGGTGACTTGCTATATTCACAGAGTGAAGACACAGAGTCACAGATTGGAAGGGACCACTGGAAGTCATCTAGTCCAACATCACTGCTCAAGCAGGGTCCCTTAAGCACGTTACTCAGGATCATGTCCAAAATACAACATCTCAGACACAGTATCTCAGCCTAAATGTTTAATATTCAAATGGCTACAGGAACACAATGTCCACTGGGCATGGGGCTGTACTGATTCAACTGTTTGCACCTCCTAAGCTACCGTGGTTTCTAGCTTAGACATCTCCGCGCTGTGTTCCCTAACTCCACAGAGTCAAAATCGACAGAGACGTCAAAACTAAGGGAGTTAAGAAATTCTTGTGGCATTACATCAATATCTGTTAAAATCTTTAGCAGGGCTGAAAATTCTAAAGAGAAGCCTGCCCTTCTGCTGCTTGGAATTGGGGAAAAAGACTGGAATACAGGTTGCTGTCCTTTTGGTAAAGCAGACCAGGCACAGATGTAACATGGAAGAATTTTAGTTTCAGTCTCTGCAAATTTCAGTTTAGCATGCGTCAACTAAGCATGATCTTTTCCCTGCTGTTAACTTGCTCAGTCTAGGTAAATAATTGCTTTAAATTGGATGAAAAATATATAATCTTAATGTAAAAACTATTATTTTGCCAAGATTTCAGGTTCTGCCACACAGCAGAGATCACAGAGAAAAAAACATTGTTTTGTTTGTTTGCCAGGAACAGAAGTAGTATTCTTAGAAATGACCAAGTTGTTGCAAAGGGAAATATGGATTGAGGCTTCCATGAAAGGTTTCACTTTAAATGATAAAAAATTGACAAAATCAGTTTACTGCAGAAAATGTTGTTGTATAATGGACTTTCAGGGTTGTTCTAATAACAGCAGTACACCATAATATATGTTGTATTCAGGGTATCTGTTGATGGTGGTCACTTTTAAAATCTGACTCCATTAAGCCTGTTTATAGTAATTTAGTTGGTAAAATCAGGCCCACTCTGGTAAGCAGGATAATTCAGTGTAGTCAGAGCTTTGGCTCTCAGAGCTCATGCTTGGCACACTCTCTCCCTGAGGCTTACACTTTCCCCCAGTAGCTGCTGTGTCTCTTCTTCTGGCTTTCCCCCATTCCTCCCTTTCCATAGGTTCTGCCCAGCTGCTGTTGCCACAGACCCACTGGTGGATCTCCATTAGGATGGGAAGACAAAGCAACTTTCTTCATGCTTCCATGCAATGTTTTCATGCTTCAGTTCTCAAAACTCCTCCATAACTTCTCCTCAGGCTCATTTGGTGATTTTCATATAGGGAATGCCCATCAGGAAACTGGATAGCTTGAATTTTATTCATCTACATATCATGCTTTCATTTAAATGCATTTTTAAAACTAAACACTTGATTAGCTCTTTACATGTCTCTATAATGCACAATACTTATTTTCTTGTATGTTTATAGTTTCCCTGTACGTTACCTTGGTTTTTACCCAAGTACAGTCCATTAAAATGTTATGCTGTGTACTTGACTGAAGGTCTAGAGTCCCGGTGATGTCTTAATGTTATTGAATTACCTGATCAGGCAGACATGCATGTCAGTTTTCTGTAGCTCTTCAGCCTTAAATTAATTCAACAGTTTTTCTGCCTGCAGTGTAAATCTCATGCAGTGGATTTCAGAGAAATGTGGGCTCCAGAAGCAAGGTTAATTTAATCAAGAAAAGGCCACTCAGGTTCTAGCTAAGCTTCCAGACCAAAATGCATGCTCCATTATGACTCTGTCAAAAAGAGTTTAGGGCTTGGAATATGTTTCAGTTTGTAATCTGTAAAATATTGTACAATAAGTAAGTGATCTTAAAAATTTGCACTAATTTTTAGCTGGAACTAAGTGAAGTGCTTGTGTTTGTAGTAGTAGTAGAAAGGTGGCAGCCAAAACAAATCCAGAAGACTGTTCCATGGTGGACTGTCCTGGACAACATTTTCCAAAAATGTTGCATGGTCATTGGCCTTTGTGTGTAATGAAACTCGTGTCGTGAGCGTCCTGCCAAGAAATGTTTGCTCTCACCAGGTGACCTGTTTCCAAAAGAAAGAGGCAAATGTCAAGCAAAGTGAAACAACATGCCTCAAAATAGCTGTGATACTTAGCCTCACATGAAATCACACATCTTTCAGACTGTGTTGAGTCTTTCCTACTTGTAGGTAGCCACACCTTTAGCAGATCCACACATGCTGTCAGTGCTTTTCATCGGTGGAAGAGCTGAAAAGCATTAGATTTTCTCAATAACCTTAATGCCAGTGCAGTATGACACACAGATGGCAAGTGTGGGTGAACTAATGCAGACAGTATGTTAGTGCTCTGGGCAGCACTCTAGCAGGATAGCATGGGGATGGCAAGAGAGACACATGCTGTGCTATTGCAAGAGTTACCCTTCTAAAGCAGGTATCAAGTGTCAATAAATATGCCTGAGCAATACCAGCACCTCCTGGCACTGCTGCTTTGGAAGGGAGGGAAGGAAACTCAGGACTAGTGTCTACCAGTCTAGAGTTTTTCCTTCTAGCTCCTACAGGCTTTCCCAGGACATTGATTGTGGGCTTAAAATAGCAGTAATTATATTTATTTAAGCGAGAGCAGCAATAACAAGCTGGAGGACTGAGACACCAGTGGGTTTTGAACTCACTGGGACTTCACTGAGCAGCGGCCCTGTCACCAAAGTCCCCATTTATTGCAGAAAGACAGTATGTTCTTCCCCCAGTTACAAAAGGCACAGTGTGCTAGAAGGATGGCCCTGCACTGCTGTAAAAATAACCGGACCATCTATTTTCAGACACAATTTTTTACATTTGCATATATAAGACAGCAGTATATTTTTTCAGGTCCCAAGAGTGCCCCTTTACAGATGGAAACACCTGTTTAATTTGGCAAACGTTTTTGCCGACATCAGACAACTGGGCATTAAGCAGCTGGAGAGACTCCTTGCCTTTATGACCCAGGAGGACTATTCTTATCAGGGCTGCTCCCCACAATCCCTTTTGGTCCTATATGGAAAAGATATCTAATTGCTCCGAAAAAGTAGCTCCTCTGGTGAGAGAAGATGCAGGGCAGTTGGATGAAATCCAGGGTAAAAGACTAAAGACTAAAAGGAAACACATTTGGCCTCAAAATGATTTTTAAGCAATTTTTAATGATTTTTAAATCCCAAAGAAGGAGATGTTGCTTGCAAAATGTGGGAAGATAAAAGAGTTAGAATTTTGTTATGTTTCCTTTTTTTGCTTTTCTTTCCAAAGCCAGTCACTCAGTGTATTTATTCTTTTAGCAGTTCAGGTACTTGCTAAAACTGTTACTTGTACTTTTTTTTTAAATCTCTGTACAAAACTTTGCACTGAGGGGATTTGATATTAAAACATAGAATCAGTGATATCATCATTAATTACATGTTGCACTCTCTGCTGACTGAGTAGCACCTGTTTTCTGTTCCCCATGTAGGAGTCATTAGCTTATTTTCCTAAACCCAACTGCCTTTACAAAAACTATTCCACACAACTCTCTGAACGTAAAGTAATCACTTGGGCAAACGGAAGCCTCTCTAAAGCAGATGTGTTGATAAGGGACATTTTTAAAACCTTGTATCTAGTCTCCTTTGTATTTTTCTGAAATTCAATAATCCTCTCCCCACTTAGCTTAGTGAGTGGCTGACCCAAAGCCAGCAGAGGTCAGAGAAAAGGCGTCTTTCTAAAAGAGCAAGTGGTTACAACACTGCAGGAAAAGGGGAACTTGATGGTGTGATTTCTTATTTGTACTCCAGATAAATGCTGTTTGGTTCCAGAGGATGCACGTGAGCCATATGATGCTGCAAGTGAAGTCATGCTAATACTTTGCCTTGGACCGAGGCAAAAAAAAAAATCACATGATATAATGTTATAAGAGCTGACATCTGTGTAGACAGATGTGGATAGATATAAGCAACGAAAATGTAAGCACTGCATTCATGCCGTCTGTCTAGGTTGTTTGACAGTTAGCAGAGAGTTGCAGACACATTCAGAGGATGTTAATGCATTAAGGCAAGGATGTGAAATACGCACCTCCACAAAGCGATTCGTTCCTTCTTTCTCTCTCTGCTGACTATAAAGACAGCTTAGGCAAGGAGCTTAAACTGGACACGTAAGATATGGGTCCTTAAAACTCGGTAAAATGAATCCTGCTTTATGATCTGGAGAAGGAGAGTGCTTTTCTATTTGTATAGCCTTATTGCATTGCAACAAATGTGGAATTGGTCTTTCTTGGTGATTTTATATTATTTATTATAATAAACAAGAAAAGGATCATGTTTATACCTGTAATTCCTCAAACAGCTTCTTGCACACAGACATTTCAGTTCATAGATCTCTAAAAAATCTATTAAAATAAAAAGAAAGGCAGGCAGTCAATGCTCCAAGCAGATTAGAGCTGAGGAAATGCAGGATGAACAAAATTCTCACTTTTAACATATTTAGTGTCTGACAGAACAGCAAAACCCCATGAGTCACCCTCAAACCATGCAAGATCATATGCTTCATTAGACAGGAAACACAGATATATCTCCACTGATATATAATACAGAGTGGTGTATTAAAACGGATATATATTTGTTCTATTTATATTCTTACTGGCAATGTGCAGAAACTGAAACACAGCACCTCCAGCTCTAGGTGGCCATCAGGTATCAGGAAAATATTCTCTACACAGGAACTATCTCCTTGGGATAACCAACATAGCTGAGGTAGAGAAGTCTAGGTTCAACAGACTGGGCAAAGATATGTCATCAAGCACTTCTCTTGAATGTGGTCGCAGTGGCCGTGCCAGTAAGACAGGCAGTGTCTTGTTTACTGCCACATACATTGTGTGGCTGTGACAAAGGACAGGGTTTGAGTGAGAAAAACAGGAAGGTATTAATGAGAACAAGCAAATGTGGCTGCACTTCTAAATACCTTACCATAGTGAAGGTGCTAAGCATTGCATGGGATTATGTTACCCAGATTCAGTAATGTCTCAGGTTAGCTACTTAGCTGGTGTAAATTGGTGGTATCTCACTGGTTTCTATGGAGCTTTGTTAATTTATGCTAGCTGAGGATCTGGCCCTGAAATAGCTGTAATAGAAGATCAGCATCTCTAGATCAGTTTGTTCAGTCTCTACCAATCAGCTTTTCTACTGACATTCTTTTTCTTCTTACGTGTTGTCACCTTCTTGAATTTAAACACCAAAAAAACCCTTCTGCTTATCAAGACATCACAAAAATTTGCACCCTTCCAGGCAGGACTTCAAAACATGTTGTGAGCCCTCAGAGTCTACTAAGCAGGCAAGGAAAGACACCACAATTATGAGGCAGCACCATGGCTGCTCTGTGGCAGGAAGCAGCCAGCTGAGATGCTGAGACTGGGAAGGGGGAGGCACAGATTTTATCAGGTTAGGGCCAGTCTCCTCAGAGGAGGCTAAGCAAGCAAACTTTATTCCTCATTATGTGTGAGTCAAGCGATCATGGTTTCTTGTGTCAATTAATGCATGGCTCTCTAGAGTAAGCTTCTGCCTACCCCTCGGGAGATGTATTATAATTAATTTACCTGCAGTTTAGCTCAGATGCTATGATTTATGCACAAGCTTTAGACATAAGCTTTAAGCTTTAAGCACAACACTACTAGAAAAAGTGTCCAGCAAGGTCAAAGCAACATGAATTTAGGACCCGAGACACGTGTCTATCCAAGTACAATGCTGAGTTTTGAACTTGCCATTTTAGCTATTGAAAGCAGCCTACATGAGACAGCTCAGAGGTCAGTGGGAACCTGCTTCTCAGCAGAGTACTTCTTGGCCTGTACAAAGCTCTGGACTGACAGAGCTAGCCTGTCTCGTGCCCTGAGGTAGGTTGTTTAAAGCAAACATGGGTAACTCTACACTATGCAGCAGTTCACAGTGTAGACAACCCCTCAGAATTTAAGCATTTGGAGTTGACTCTCCAGCACGACTTCAGATTCCGTGAAGGTGTTCCTTGGATGTCTCCTCTTGGGGTGTTTTGTTGACTCAGCCAGGCTTTGCTTGTGAAATCTGAGGGGATCACATCACATGATTTATCCTGCATTTACTCACGTATAACCCAGCATGACTATACATCAATCAACTAATTTTAGCAATGTTAAAACTGAAAAGAAAATAATGATATCTCATAAATATACTGGCCTGCCTCCCCACTCCAGTTTCTTTCTATCTTTCTTCAATTTCTTGATATTTTTCCAAATGAGGTTCCAAAGATTATTCAGAATTCTCTGAATTGACTTATGGCTTCTCAGGATGCTGGTGTGCTTCTAGACCTCACATTTCTAGGGCAATTTAAAATCTTACTGTGATTTCTTTCTTCAGTTGTTCATTTTCAGTATTTTCTGTCTCCATCCATCCTTTTGCTCCATCTAAATCAGCAAAAATTATTTGCTTGCTTTCCTGACTTACATAACAGTCCAGCATTGCACTATATAACTTGAGATCTTTGTGTAGCTTCTCTGGCTTGTGCAGCAGAGTGGTGCTAAACTTTCATAGGCACTGAATACTGTGCTAAGAGATGACTCATTAGTGAAGGAAAGGGCAGTTACAATCAAAAATCTCACAGTGAAAATGGCAGTGTATCTTACACATGTCATGTCATAGAAGAAAGATCATCAATACTTTATTCTTCCTCCCTCTTTGGATATGATAAGAATATTCTGCAAAAATAGGCTTTCTTGATTATTTCGTTCCCAAAGCTCAAGAAGTAAAACCAAGGCAAGGTGTTTAATTTTTTAGATCTTTTCCTCTGTAATGAGAAACACAGTGGTGCATAGGCTGAAGAAGGATTATAATATTTAATATATTCCGTAGTTCTTCAGACCTGTTGGGGAAAGAATTAGTAATGTATCTATATATCTGGTAAAAATATCTCAGTGACCTCATACTCACATTTGTGTAAACATCACCTCATCAGTTCCAGATACTTATACAGGAAACAAATCTGAATGCTCCTCTAGTGTTCTATACTTAGGCAGGTCAGCCGGCATATGTCTGGTCTGTAAATACCCAGTTTTACTTGGGTCCTTATTTTAAGTATTCCCTCTTAAGAGTTTGCTGTAAAAGCGCCCTCAGCATTTGCTTGTGTGCCTCTTGTCAAAGCAACTTGCCCCTGGGGGTTCCCATTAAAAGCTTTATTAAACAAAACAAAACAAAAAAATACAATGAAGAGCTGAACTGACTGGTGAAGTCTTAGTTGGGGTTGAATTACCAAATATTGCCATAACAGCCCTGAACTGATGAAGCTAGTATCAAATGATTTTTCACTGCTGTCAGTCACTGTGGTATGTGACCATAGTTTGCTCTATGTCCCAAACCATGTCTTGCTAACGGGTTTCTAAAACCAAAATTCTCTTTCAGACTTTTCCTGATAATATTGACTAATGGACTCTAGCATGTGGAACACATTTCTCACTGTATAGCTGGGGGAGATGTGCGATTATAGTGGCATAATAAATTGTGTGTTGCCTGGTGGAACAGCACAATGGTTGCAATTCGTTTGAACACATAGCCCTGAATGTCACATGCTTGATTTTTCAGTTGTGAAGTAAAATAAGTAGGGAGTGTAGTAAAAGAAGGTACATGTTGCAGTAAATGCAAACAATAGAAACATTTATAACTTGAGCATTTTATTATGTCCCTGCAATAGATTTCAAGCAACTATGCATATGTGAATTGTATCAAATTAAGGAAAAATAGAAAGCTTTTAAAAATGGGAAAACCACAATGGATTGACAAGTTTAAGCTTCTAGAAAGACAGAATACTACAAGTCCTCTAGAGAGACAGTATATAATGATTTAGTAGATATGAAACTGCCTATGTTACAGGACTCTTTAGCAGTATTATTGGCAGGGTTACTACAAAGGTACAGATTAAAATCACTTTGGCTTTATGCAAGTCATAAAGGCATGAAACAAGTCATGTATTCATAACTGTATTGCTGCCTCTGGAGGTCTGAATACTGATGATCAACCTTTCCCTTTCACTTTAAGCAACAGTGATTTGCTTAAAGTTCTAATCCATGCAGGCATTAGCAGAAAATTAATTTGAATCATCAGTCACTCCTTATGCAGTCACTAGAATAACTTTCTCCAACAGCTGTCTGATTTTGTTTGCTTTCAAATACTACATGTATATTACTGGGCTGATTGTTTGTTTGTTTGTTTGTTTTACTGCAGATAATGAGATTCCATGTGCAGATTCAGACAGTGTTCTTTCAGCCACATTAATGGAAACTAGGAATCAAGAGGGCTTAAATTATTTGGTATTAGTTAAAGAAGGCAGACAAGATCAAGGAAGCATCAATTCTACTGAACTTACTTAAGTCTGGTTCCCCCAGAGAAAGAAGAGAAAAACTCTTCCAAAGAAGACAGAGGCAAAAGAAAATAGTCTGCAGATCGTCATACTTACAGAGGTGTTTAAAAAAATTCCCAAGAACTTTTCAATAAAGCTACCAGAAAATATAATAAGATACTGAATGATGTGTGCCAGAATAAGACAACAATTATGTATCCTTTGATTTTCTATATGTTACGGTTTGGGTGCTTCATGGGAGATAGTTTAAGGTAATAAAACGTATATCAGACAATAAGTGATTTTACTGTTGTATTGATTAAACTTATGCAATCACATATGCCTCAGGTACAGACAGTCCTTCAAAAAAAGGGATCACTGGTATGCTGTTTCAAACAGTTGACCAGCTTGTTCATGAAAAAATGAACAATTGAAGTCTAGCTTCACTGTGCACAAATGAGATTTTAAAAATTGAAAAAACAACATAAGTGCTGAGATTCAAATCTGAAAGCAGTCAATGAAGGTTGTCCACTGCTGCAGACGGTCTGCTTCACTATTTAATTTAAACAAATGCTTGCAATCATCTTGCATATTAAGTTGACAACAAACAGTCTGTGCATCTGAACAGTTCTGTTTTCTTACATTTCTTTTACTCTCCCTTTTTAATGTTCATCATCCTCACTTATTTTTTATGAGACTGGGTGAAGGGAGATACTTTTCCTTGGTGTGTTTGGAGATCAACTCAAAGTATATAATAAAGTTAAGTCTAAATCATTACTGGATAAAAACCAGGAATAAGCTTTTTGGAACCTTTCATCATGAGCAGTAGATAACAAATTATGCAGAGCTATTCACTGACATCTTTCAGGAAGCTAGAAACAGATTATTATTTTATTCAAATATTTGATAATGTGGCACACTGGAGAGTAGTAATGGCACTAACTGATGTCAGAATGTATACATTTTCAAGATGCAACTCCAATGAAATCAAGCTTCAAAAATTTTTTAAATAAGACATTTGGACTTTGACTGTTTTACTAAAATGAAATAAAAATTAAGGTATTTTGAATTATTTGGAATTATTGAATTATTTCAAAGTCCCTGACAAAGCCCACTGAAGCATTTTGTAATTATATAAATAGATTTGCTAATAAACAATTGCAACACTTTGCTATTCTTACCACACTTTGAGCAATAGATAAAAAAATAAAAATACTGTATTTTGTTTCCTTCCTCTTCAAGTGCTTCTTGACTGGTTGTACAGCCATTCCTTCCATTCAATATTATAAAATTACTGATGTTTACTAAGCTGTAGCATGTGTGAGCCAGAAACCAGGAGAATCCCAGTTCTGTAGTCACCACACCTGCATGTCTTCACATGCGTGCGTAATTCCACTTAACTTAAGAAGACTGATCAGTCAGCAAGCCACAAACAAAGGTTTGGGAAAACAATGGGACTTCATATGATATCTTTTTCTTTAGCAGGAGAAGCCTTCAATCCTGCTAGAATTTTGTCTAGGCAACACCTTTCACAGTCCTCACGAGTGCCTGTGGTGTGACATCCCAAGTCGATTCAGTTTTGTGTAGGTCTGAATTGGAAAAAAATCATGGAAGAGCCTAACATGAAAACTGGGTTAGTGGGCAAGGTGAGCATTGGTAACAGACAGCAGTGAGGAGTTATGTCCTTCAGGTGTAGTGACAAATATCCAAACTGGCACAGAAAGTAAATTCTTGTTTTGTTCATGTCTTGTAAGTGTTGCAAGACGAGGCTAGTTTTAGTGAAGGATTTACCACATCATAATGAGAAAGAAAGTGTCAAGTTTAATAATACACTGCTAATAAATGAAATCTTAGGATATTGGCCAGTGACCTATGCCTTTTGTGCCTAATAGTATGAAAAATGTATTGGACTGGATAAAAAACAAATTTATCAATCCAAATCTAAGGATTCTGATCTATAACTTGTTGAATTCTATGGAAGACACAATACCTAACCTTCTGCATAACTGAATCATGCTCAGTGATACAGTGTGATCATGAGCTCATACACCAGCAATAACCCCATTGTCCTTCTCTCATTTTCCTGCCTTAAAGTAGTAAGGATACAAATGCAACTTTTCTACTGAGTTATAGTAAGGCTGAATGTGATGTATGCAAATTTAACCTCACATCCACCCATGATGCTACTTGAAGAGAGTTTCTTAATCCCTCATGTGTTTGTATCACCCTTCTCTTTACACATTTTAGTCATTTCACCTTCTCCATCTTATTGAAGTGTTGCTTCCTCTCTTCATTAAAACGCTTCTTGATGGTTTTTCTCATCAACACTTCTTCACTGTCAGGACATTACATCTCGCCTTCAAGCAGCCAGGGCCTGATGGCACCTTTTGCAGCTGCTTTAGGACACAGTAGGGGAGACACACATGTAAGAGGTGATGATAATGAGAGATTATGCTCTTTACCATATTCTTTCTTAGGCAGGTGTAGTGGGTTGACCGTGGATGGACACCAGGTACCCACTAAAGCCACTCTCTCACTCCTCTCTGCAAATGGACAGAGGAGAGAAAAAAAACAGCTAAGAATTCAGGAATGAAGAGCTGGGAGAAGTCACTTAGTGATCACCATCATGGGCAAAACAGACAAAGTGGGGATATTACTTAAATTTATTACTAACAGGGTCAGAGCAAAAGAGTGAGAAGTAAAATAATCTTAAAAAACACCTTCCCTCCACTCACCTTACTTCCAAACTCTACCTCCTCCCCTACAACAATGCATGGAGATGGGTAATGGGGTTATGGTCAGTTGTTGTTTCTCCAGCTGCTCAGGGACAGGAGTCCTTCCTCTGCCCCCATGGGGTCCCTCCCACAGGAGACAGTCCTTCATGGACCTCTCTGGTGTGAGTCCATCCCACAGGTAACAGTTCTTCCCAAACTGCTGGCCCATGGGTCTCTCCTCCATGGGGTTCAATCCTTCACAGATGAGCTGTACCAGCGTGGGTCCCCCATAGGGACCACAAGTCCTATCTGGGAAAAATCTGCACCAGCGTGGGCTTCCTTCTCCATGGGCTGTAGGTCCCCAGAAGGATCCTGCTCCATCCTGGGCCTCCCACAGGGTCACAGCCTCCTTCAGATATCCACCTGCTCCATCATGGGCTCCTCCATGGGCTGCAGGAGGGTCTCTGCACCCCGATGTTCCTCCCTGGGCTGCAGGGGCACAGCTGCCCCA
>JAWWES010000115.1:65840338-65864563 GCA_035583135.1 Lophotriccus pileatus
TTTCTTTTCTTTTCTTTTCTTTTCTTTTCTTTTCTTTTCTTTTCTTTTCTTTTCTTTTCTTTTCTTTTCTTTTCTGCTTTGCTTTCCTTTCTTTTCTTTTTCCTTTCCTCCTTCTTTTTTGTTTCCTTTTCCTTTTTCCTTTTCCCTTTTTCTTTTCTTCTTTTTTTCTTTTTCCTTTTTCTTCTTTTCTTTTTTCCCCTTTTTCTTATTTTTTTTTTCTTTTCCTTCTTCTTTTCTGTTGGTGTTTTTTTTTTTTTGGTTTTCTTTTTTTTTTTTTTTGGTGGTCTCTATTCACAATTCCCTGTGCAAAATTGCCTACCCTACAAAATCAATACCTCACTCCCCCAAATAATCATAAGTCTCTCTCCTTTCCCTGCTGCAACTGCTCCTCTGGGTGGCAGGCCCAGGAAGACAGCCAGGACACCACAATCCCCCACAGGAGCTGGCTCAGCCTTCTGTAATCAAAAGGGCACGATAATTACAACACTTACCCAGAAAAAGACGCACAACGACTGCCAGTTAAGAGTACACAGATGCATTCAAAGCCACCAGCAGCACTTTCCTCCCTTCCAAGAAGGGACCAACCTTTAAGCCCTAGCTAGAGCTTGTAGTGAACCTAAATAGGACTTCAAAGGGAAGGCGAGAAGGATCGGCAGCTTCTGACCCAAGGAGGAGACAGGGCAGATACATTTCCCCAGAGGCGGGCAACACAAAGTCTGGGGGAGGTGCAAGGGATTATTCAGACTCTCTTTCACCCTCTGTCTCCTCCCCTTCTCCTCCTCTGCTGGGGGCTTCTATGGTAAAAACTTTGGAAGAGGAGATGGGAAGTAAGAAATATCACCCTAAAGCTCTCCAACATTAAACTGTAAGCATGGTGGCACATAAAGGCGTTTAAGAGTTTTATGCTGCATTCTTGCAACTGTGGCTATACTGAAGCAAAAACCTCTAAAATAAAGTGCAGACTGCAACCACAAATACAAAGTCCTATCCCACTTCCATTCTTCCCCTGACAGATCCCTTTTAACCCTTCAAAGTGTTCATTCAAACAGTATTCCTTCATTTTTTGCTAATTTTCAGTTATTTTCAGAAAGGGAAATAAATATCTGTGGTGAATTATGTCCAGAGCTTGTTTTGCAAACTCCTTGTAGAGAGGATACTCTTGCAACTGGGCAGCAGCAGATACTCTCACCATGTCCAGCACTACCATGCTCTTCAGCAATTCCAGTCCCTCTGCCTCCTTCCCTAGATTTTGCACGAACAGGTTGGGAGCTGTGTCTGTCTGCCCCAGCCGGTCTAGTCCGTTTATCAGGTGGGCAGCTACAGAGCACAAGCCAGTGCTGACCTCTGCATGACACTCAGAAAGGGACTGCAGGAGGATCTGCTCTTCAAGCTGCAGGGATGGGAACTCACAGGCCTGCTCTTTAAGTGTGTGACAAGCATGTGACAGGTAATACATACATAACGTATAAGAAGGGTTTCTTTTGTATTTCCAGATTTCCTGCAAGCATTCATGATTAAGGAAGTAATAACCTATGATGCAAAGAGGAATAAAACAGACTTCCAAAATGGCACGGGGGTCATTTGCACCGTTACTGCATTAGGAGCTGTGGCTCCAGTTCTGCAAAGACTCATGCCCAGGCCTTAAAGGTAGGTGCTGTGAGCAGTTCTCCAGGAGTCAGAGTGAGCAAAACTGCAAGGATTAACCAAAATAGGATATGTGCTTTCAGACTGCAATCCATCCAGAGAAGGAACATTTTTAAAAAGTTGTTTGCATACCTAACGCCTTGAGGCACGATCTTGGCTTTGGTGTTTGGGTGCTTTCATGCTACCACAGTAAAAAAGAGTACCCAGAGAACAAATGTCAAAAACAATATTCATGTATTAATTGCACAGATTTTCATGCATGAATATGGTCAGGGTCAAAATGTATTTTAGATGCCAATGTAGTAAATGACTGGTTTATGCTTACAAGAGTATTTCCAAAT
Source organism: Lophotriccus pileatus (assembly GCA_035583135.1). Classification (NCBI taxonomy): domain Eukaryota; kingdom Metazoa; phylum Chordata; class Aves; order Passeriformes; family Tyrannidae; genus Lophotriccus; species Lophotriccus pileatus. Next base: position 65,842,324 of record JAWWES010000115.1, read on the forward strand.
GTATTTGGGCTGCACTGGCCAGGCCTCCTCATTTAGAATCGCAGAGGAAAGCAATAGGGAAAGGAAAGAAAAAAAGAAACAACTGTGCTGAAACACAACCAGTTAGATTACAGGTTAGAGTCAGATTTATCTTTTTGTAAAAAACCCCTTTAGAAACAGCCTGAAAAAACACTCAGGCAAATGCTCACAGAATGATCTTCTTAACTTCAAGCCTCTGCAGCAATAAAGTTAAACACCATTTTAAGTTACTTTTCTCCTGCAAAGTCCTTATGCTTTCTTCTTTGATAGATACCTCAGAATGTTTTTGCTTTAACCGGGAATATAAATTCTGGCGTACTTCCCTTATCCTTTGTAGCTTTTCTGGGGTCTGGCTGTTTGGAGGGTGAGGACAAAATGCTCAGAGATACGTCTGGCTGAAGAAATCATGGGAAGTCCCCTCCTGCCATTTGCCAAGCTCTGGCTAGGGATGCTCTGCACACACTGTTCCTTGTCAGCTTCTCACAGTATGTACTCACACTGCTTTATCATAATCTTTCTATTAGGATTCCTAGTCTTTCCCAGAAATTGAGTTATCCTCAAGCTGAAACCTAGGAAAAGAAAATCTGAGTTACTCATAACTGCACTTCTGACACATAGTAAACATTATGCCAGCTTATGAGAGAGGTTGGAAGGCAAAAACTCTCATCACAGCATAAAAGTCCATTTTTTACTGCTTTTCCTAGTGTCAGAGGGGTAGTGTTAGGACTCTTATATGCTTTGAACTTTGTCAGCCTCTGAAAATATTACATTAAGAAAAAAAAAAAACCCACACAGGAAAAAAACCACAACACAATAGTGTTTAAATCAGATGTTTTGCCTGTAAGAAGGCAGCTTTTAAGTATAGGGTAATCATTATTTCTGCCCTGTTTCATTAATTGTTTATCACCCCATAATAACATTTCAATTTACTGGTGCAATAGCAACGCTAAATGCTACAGTCCCCTTTTCTAGAAGCTTCATAGAGAAATATCTGCTACTATGCAGCAGCCCCCCTTTCTTTAGCTGATCTTACAGATACACTACACACCAAAATGTAGCACTGCAATAGTCTCGCATTTTCTTATATTTTGTATTTATCGCTGTATATGTTACTCACTAATATTTTCAACTGTTAGGATCTCTGTTTATCTTTAATATAAAATAGTAACTCACTTCATCCATGTGAGAGATCCTTTTTCTTTTTCATCCTGAGGTTTCCAGTTTGCCTCATTTCTCTTATTTAGCTTAATTCTGCATAAAAGTACATAGGGTGAAAGAAGGAGATACCTTTAATATAGCTTTCCTGCTGTTAAATAGCTCTCTTATTCCCCCTTTCAAAAAAAAAGCGAAACAAAACAACTACTAAAGTGACAAAATGACAGCAACAAGTAGACAAAGAGAAGTGTTAGAGGCGACTCAGACCTGTTGTCCATCACACACTTTTCTTTCTGGTGTTCCCCTTAAAAGCTGCTGGTTTGCAGATGAACTATTCTTCTCCAGATTCCATTCTCCCCCTGCTTTCAGAGGGTTTTACTTTCACCAGAAAATGTTTATTGTAAAAAAAAAAATAAAAACAGAACACAAAAAAACTCCAAACAAAACAAAACAAACAAACAAAAAAACCAAATCCCAAACGCAGCCCCCACCCAACCAAACAGCTGTTATACATACAATGCAAATGTTGTGCCAAACTCTAAGAAGTGCCACCTTGGTTTTCATCTTTCTGGCATTTGAGCAGTTGTGAGCAGAACAGCTGCATATCTATAAGCCCAGGGCAGGTGGCCCCAGCCAGACACGTGCCACTCACAACCACAGAGCTGAAAAATCTGACCAGTTCCTTGATAGTCTGAAAGAGTTTGTGAGTTCCAGTTTCTTATCCTCTTACTTTTCTATAAATGTCCAGTTCAAAACTGCTAAGTAGCTTTCCCATGTTTACATTCAAGAAATAACTTTCACTGCCATAAAAAAATATTCACACCACTAAAAAAAAAAAGAGACAATTTTCTCTGCCCCTTGTATGAAGGTCAGTGGTTTTGCATCACCATCCATGACTCTTTTAGAGTAGTCTGACTGCAGGTCTCGGTGTGGGGTCTACTTAAATAGAAGTTCAATGTCTTTGGCTCTCCTCTTGCATCAGAAGGATTTTCCTTTCCGAAATAAGTCTAAAGTATTGTCCTTGCAATACCAGGTCCTTTTAAATCCTGTGGTCTTTGCCCAAACTGCGGGGCCACTGTGGGCTTGGAAAAGGGCAGGGGGGAATCTGAGTCTTTGAGTCAGCACATCAGCTCAGAAGGGATCCACCACAGAAGGAGTAACGGCGAGCTGCAAACCAAGATCAGAAGCTGTTACAAACTGACCCGATTTCAGCTCTGAATGCCACCATGTCTAACAGGCAGAGAGCTACAGGGGATAGCCAGGGGAAGAAGAGTGAAGGACAGCTCTAAAACCAGTACAGATCCTTGCTTTTATCCTGAGTTTGCAAACCTGAGAATGGAGAGAAGAAAAAAAAAAAAAAAGGGAAGAAGAAAAATAGGTACAGGTGTTTAAGGACAAAAGAAAAAAAATTGCATTTCTGCCAGCTGAGATCAGTCTAAAGCATGAGGTCTCTGAGCCCCAGAAGGCTGTGAAGCAAGGAGAAGAGCCCAAGCACACGTCCCTCCTGCTGTAAATGAGGACACCAAAAGGATCCATTAGGGGCTGTGATAACAAAACCAGCATGGAGCAGGCTTTCCTTGCCTTCACAATCACTGATTCAGGATCTGCAACTGCTAACTGCCTGTGTCCCTGATTTTATCACTGCTGCAGTCACAGAGCCTTGGTTCCAGATGCCCCACCAGGTACTACCAGGGGAATGCCATTGACCTTTTTGCTCAGCAAATGCAATTGTGCTTTCATCTCAAAAACTGGAAGGAACAAGTAAATAAGGACAGGAGATATTTCATGAACCTGCATGGGGTCTAAAAATTACCTGCTGTGCTGTGGCTGCCCACACTCCTGCCCTCAGGGCAGCATGTGGAGGGGGCCAAGCAGTGACCTTCAGGGCTGCTTCGTCCTGCTCCCAGCTCTTGCTGCTCAATGCAGAAGCAGGACCAGGACCCAGACAAGAGTACCTCAAAGCAACCTGTACCCTCAGGGCATGTTTGGAGGCATCAGAAATTAAAATGATGTTTTGGGGATGTGATGTGTTGGCCTGTCCCATCCTCCCTCTCCCCTTCCTCACTTGCCTGGCCTGAGAGCCCCAAGAAGAGCACTCAGGACAGAACTCAGGTGTTGCACATGGGGCCTCCACCCCCAGTTTATTCCCTCCCAGCAGCACCTCAGCCACCCCCCCACAGGGTGGTCCTTCCCTACTATTATGGATGGGGTGGAGTCAGAGATTGGGGGTGCAGCTGACTCAGGGGACTTGCAGGGACTGAGGGCAGCTCGTTACCTGTGTCAACATTGAGGCTGATGCTCTGTGCCATGTCCCCTGCTGCATTGGGGAACGGGCCTGGTGTCGTCCAGGCTGCAGCAGCGCCCGCTTCGCTCTTGCCCAGTTCGCAGGGGGGACTGACTGGAGTGGACACGGAGGCGGGGGTGAGGCGGTGGGGGCGGACGGAGGCGGTGGGCACCAGGAGGGAGCCGTAGCGGGGGTCAAAGTGGGGCCCGTAGACCTCATGCATGGTGGCGGGGCGAGGGTAGGCACTGCTCTGTGTCCCAATGTAGGGGTGGTGGTGGTGGTGGTGGTGGTGGTGGTGCGCGTGGTGCCAGGGCTCAGGGCCGCCCTGGTGCAGGTGGCCATGCAGGGAGGCGGGCGCGTAGGGGTCTGTGGTGGTGGCGAAGGGCAGCTCGCTGTGGGCGGCAGCTGCCAGGGGACTGCTCAGGCTGGCTGGGACCGAGGAGGGCTGGTACGTGCTGTTCCAGAAGGATGGTGGGAAGATGCGCTGGCTCATTGGGAAGGAGCCATCTGGGTGAAGGAAGTAGGAGAGAAAGTCAGCAATGAGGAAACCCAGCAAGCTTGATCGCCTTTCCCTAGGCCCCTATCCCTCCCTGATTCAACCAAACCCAACCTTTATTCCCCGAAAAACTATGAAACACAAGAATTTGCTCCACATAAATACAGATTCCTCTCCAGCTAAACATCCAACACACCTAGGCTATGGCTTATCCCTGAAGCTGCAACTATTTGCTCCAGGTTTCTGTTAGTATGTAGGTGGGCAAAAGGCTGTTATTTAAGATGAGGGAAACATCTCTTTTCTTCCATAGTGGAAACTGAGTGAGAGCTATTATACACCACTGAAATTTTCAGGGTTGGATTTTTCTTGTTTGTTTTTGTAATAATCTCCTTGTATAAGCATTTATGCCCAACACCTCCAGAAAAGTAGCTGCTGCCTCAGTGCAGTTTCAAAGCGGTCAGGAACAGTGAGAGATGTGACTAAAGGCCAGCTGGAATTTTCTTAATTTTCTGAAGGCAATTGTCGACCTATTACACCAGGCTTATGCCTGTTTCTTGGGTATATTGTCAACATGTTTGGGAAGCACTCTGTAGATCTTTGGAGATTTTTGGGAGGCAGGGCAAAGGACAAGGACCCTACATTTTCTTAGCCCAGTAAGCAACATGCAAGATGGACTGGTGATTATTAATAGTACAGGTAGATGTTATGCATGATTAATTGAGAATGCACACTGTTCCCAAAATAAATAAATAAAACCATGCTCCTGATACATTTTTCCCAGGAAGTATGTCCACTCTGAGCCCTGGCATTACTCAGTAGAAGGGGAAGAGGTTCATGATGAGGAAAAAATACTCCTCTCCTGCCTTCAACTGAATATCTTTCACACATGAATTATTTAAACTATTTCATTCTTAGACACTACTGACAGGAATTCATACAAAGGCTGGGAAACCAGCCTTGGCTGAGCAGATGGCCCTGTGAGGGAGAGTTACGAAAACTGTCCATAAAGAAGTGCCAGACCTAACTCTCTTTACAGGTGCACAGCGGATGGGAAAGTTTATTCCCTTCTGTCCTGGGTACCTCTAGGCCTGTGAATCAGAGTGAATCAGGCATGAATACAGAAAGCTGTGCATAAGCCCTGGCCTTGACCTTGATGGCACACAGCCACAGCTATAGGCAAGTCTAGAAGTCTTAGTTTTCAGAAATTTAGGGACCTTCCTCCAGCAGCAATCAGGGTGGAGATACATACAGGGCAAAATATGGGGACAAACACAATCAGTTTCTCAGATGTGGGAAGCTGATGAAGTGGTTCCCACATTTGCTTTTTGCATTGTTCCCATCATTATGACCACACTAAACTGAAAGTTACGGTCAACAGGGGATGCACAGTCACAGTGCAGGGGTCACTTTACAGCTTGTTTGGCTGTAGCCCCTTCCAGGTAAAGCACCTGCAGTGTGAAGAAAATTCATTTCCCTATTCCACCTCCCAGGCTGCTTTTCCCCTGGGCCACTCCGGCATGAACTGATGGGCTTTATTCTTTTTTTATCCTTAAAAGGGCCAAGCAGCTGACAGCTCCCGGCCCGGGACAGCGGCTCCCAGGGGCTGCCCTCCGAGCACCAGCCGTCGGTGGGAGGGAGGAGGGAGACGGGATGCCGAGGTCCGAGGTGCCTGTCTGGAGGGGGACCCCACTGCCCACCGCGCCTCCCGCGCCGCTCTGAGTGCTCACCCCGCCAAGAGCCGGCGTTCCGCGTCGCCTTCGCGCTGCCGAGGGAGAAGCTGCTGGGCTGGCTGAGCGCCCGGCTGAAGTGCTCGTCCACCACGGCGCTGATGTCCCCCTGGAAGTAGGTGAAGAGGACACAGCGGGAGCTGATGTACTCGGCCTCGGGGGGTCGCTCCTTCTCGGGGCTGCAGTCCTCCTCCTTGATGCTGGCCGCGGGATGGCTGGAGAAGGAGCTGCTGGCGCTAGCGCTACTGCTGCTCTCCGGGGCTTCTTGCATTTTGGAGTAAAAGGCGAGTTTCTGCGGGGAAGGAAAAAAAAAACAGAGCCGGTCACGCAGCGCATCAAGGTGCGCTGGCCCGCCCTCCATGTACCAGCCGGCATGCAGCGCCGAGCCCTCTTCCGCGATCTTTCCCAGAGGATGCAAAAGTCTGGTCCTCGGCTGCCCGCCGTTTCCCCAGCACACACCGCAACCCCCCACACCCCCACATCGCCTTCCGTAACTGCAAACAGGGGAGGTGGCCCGAAACCCAGAGGTGCCGGCCAGGGTGGAGAAAGAGCCGCCGGGCGGGGCAGGCACGGCCGGGCGGGGATCACACGCCCGGATCCCCCGCACCAAGCCCGGCACAAGAAGGCGCTTTGCAGGCGGCTCCGGAGCGGACGGCGGCCGCCAAAGGGATGCAATGCGGGGGGAAAGGCGCGGGGCACGGTCGGAGCAGCGACGGCAGCGGGGGGGAAGGCTAAAGCCGCTCGGTCCCCAGCTCGCAAAATCTGCTGCGAAGAGTGTCCCGTAACTCACAGCGGCGAGAAGGAAAGCGGGAAAAAAAAAAAAAAAGAAAAAAAGAAAAGAAAAAAAGAAAAATTCAAGCACATTTCAGGGCAAAGCACATGGTTTGCCTGACCATCAGGAAGCTCCAGGTATTTCCTACAAGATTATTCTGGTTTTAATGGATTCCGATGGGTGGGAAAAGAGCGGGCGTTGAAAAGTTTGGTAGGTGTTTCCCATCTTTATGCGTTAGCATGCCTGCAGCTGCTGGAAGTTTCTTAGCAATAAGCGTTGGGACGCGGAGCCTGGACATGGATTATGCGGGCAGAGCCTTGGAGCGGACGGCGAGGGAAGCACCGAGGGGACGGGGCAGAGCCTTGGGCCAAGACGCGCGATATATTTCATAATGTCACTCCGCGACGACCGCCTTTTCACTTGGCTCCCAGTTCGGCCATTGAGGTAATGATCATCCCCCTTAATAATGTCATAAGCCGTGTGCCGGGATGAGGGTGAGGGGGTGATGGGAGAGAAGGCAAGGTGGGGGAATGCATCATCTGCTATTTGTAACGAGAATTGGGTCCCGCTGCCGGGCGATGGAGGCGGCACAGGGACCGCCACGCCGGGGGTGCAGGCAGCCGGGGCCGCTGGCCCTGTCCCGACCCTGCACGGCGGGGACTTTCACCCGCCTCGGGCCTGGAGCGCTTCTCCCTCTACCCATCCCCTTCTTCGTTACGCTGGTGGAGAAAGGAATTAATTTCTGGAAGGAGTAAGGGCGAGGGAAAAGCTGGAAACGCAGAGGGGTAAAAGAAAAGCGGTGTGCAACAGGTGCACACCTGTTCCAGCCCGGGGAAAGGAGCCCTGATCCACGCGGGACGCTACCGATCCCGGGGCGAGCAGATCCCCACGCACGACGGGCTGCGCGTGCCCGAAACATCCCCGTGGCAGGCGGGATCCTGTTATTGAAACCAGGGGATGAGTTGATACTCGCACCCGCGCGGGCGGAGCCGCACGCAGCGCGGCGGCGGGACGTGGCTCCAGCACACGGAGCACCCGCGCGTCCCGCAGGCGACAGCGCCCCGGGAGTCCTGTGGGGCCGGAGCAGGGGGAAGGGTCCCGCCACCGAGAACTCCCTGGGAGCGGGGAGCATCCTGCAACCCCTTGCCCCCTTCGGGGCCGGGGCTTTTCTCGCCGTCGACAAATCGGGGAGACCCTGCAGCCTCCCGGTACTCTCTCCTCCCCCACTTCCAGAGCGTAACTCCGGAGCACCCCTTCGAGGCGGCTATAAAACTTCTGCACGAAGTGGCTCCCGCAGCGGCGGCCGGGATGCCGGCGCGCAGGGGTGAGCGATACCCTGGGTAGCCCGGCCTCGCAGCTGCCGACGGGCTACACGCACCGCGGACATCGCTGCCCCGAGCCGCCGCGCTCGGATGGAGCCGGTCCCGGCAAAGGAAACAGACAAACAAATACTGGAAAACGAAAAAACCAACCCCCTAAAAATCCCTCTGAGGGTTAAAATCGCGCCCAAGCTCCCAAAGCATCCCGTAGTCCGTCGGTTGCCGCCGGCGTACGTACCCTACCGAGCCCCGCTCCAAGGTGGGATGCGGTTCTGCTCCGATCACCATCGCAGGCTTCCAGATCTTCCCCCCACTCCCCCCCCCTCCGCCCCCCTTTCCCCTCCCCTTCTCCTTTTCCCTTTTTCCTTTTGGTGAGGCCCCAGACGGCCATCCTCCAGATGACACCCCTCCCACACTCTGCCTCTTCACCGCTGCCCCCCCACACTTACCTGGTGATAGGGGCTGTAGGCTGCTGCGAAGTAGGGCTGGGGAGGACCGTAGACTTGGTACATAACATCCAAACAGCTCATGGCTGGCCTCGGCCGAGAAGTATTTTTTTCGTCATCAACTCGTGTTCTGCAAAGTGGAGCAATGCTTCGCGGGAGGGAGGTTCCCGGGGGTTAAGAGGCACCACGCACTGGTGGGAGGAGTGAGGGGGGATGAGGCCGCGGTGGGTTGAGCTGACACCCCCTCCCTGCCCACTTTCCCTGCCTCCCGCCCTTTCTACAGCGTGGCTCCCTCCCGCAAATGCGCTGGGGCCGGAGGGGCTCCGCTGCCGCCGGGGGAATTTCAGCTCCCGGCCTGGCGGCTGGCAGAGCCGGGGGAAGCCAGGGAAATCCCCCTTCCGCAGCCGGCACTGCCCGGGAGCTGCGGGGCGGGAGGCGCGGGGAGAGCTCCGGGAGGCGGTGCCCTCCCCGGTCACGCAGGGACCGACCGACGGCTGCGGGGTGCGAGGGAGACGGGGGGCGGCGGGAGGTGGGGGCTTACACAGCGAGTCAACCCATCTCCCGCTGCGTTTCATTTAATTTCATTTATTTAATTTCTTTTCACGTGTCTCCTGTGCCGGGTGCTGCCCCGCGCTCCCTGGGGAGGATGCCCCCGCCGTTCCTCCCGCTTCGTCGGGCCCTGCTCCTGGCCGGACAGAAGTAGAGCTCCGGGAAAGGCAGGGATCGGGGTAACCCCCTCCAAATCCCACCAAGTCCGGTGTCCGCCGGAAAATGCCATCACCAAATTCGCAGGAGTTAAGAGGTCTGATGAACCGAAGGAGGAAAATCCAGTTGCTCCAGTGGAGGAATCTCCCCAGAAACTTTTGAATCATTACAAATCCCGGGAATGACAGTACTTTTGCATTTAACAGAAATTAAAACAACGCCGAGGGAAAAGTCACGTCAAAAGAACAAATTATCGTGAAGGTAAACTTGATTACCTCCCCGGCTTTCTGCTGAGTGTGACATTCAAAGTTGTAAATAAGTGAATGTATCTTCACTGCTCATTTGAACGGAGTTTCATAGAGCTAGATTACTTTCTAACAGAGACCTAAGTTCTCATTTCAATGTCAACTCTTTGAAATGTTCAGCTTCATGGTAAGGGTCACAAGTACAGTGAAAACAGACACATTTTGTTTGTTTGTTTGTTTTTCTTTAAGAATCTGTAATAAAGCAGAAAAAATACAGAATATATGACAGAATATTACTTGGTTTTCAAATGCTGATTGCCTACAAAAGTATGGGGGAAAATATTAAAAGAATGAACATTTTAAATTTTGAAAACCTGGAAATATTTGAACTAATTTTAGCAGAAAATTCTCAGAATTAAAAGTAAGTATTGACTCTATTTTGTTTTACCCAAAGTGTAATTTTTATATTGCAAGTGCTAGAAATTGTTCTAAATGCATGCCCTTCACCAAAATCATATTTCAGTGCCCGATGAGCATGTTTCAATATTTTCTGCATCATGTGCAAAGTTTAAAAGTCATATTTAAGCAAACATTTTCTCCCTATTCTAGTTCAGTGAATTCATTTTTCATACTGCAGTGCCGCCTGGAATGCTGTGGCTGAGGGTTCTGCCTCAGCACTACTCTTTCCCCCATCAGCAAATTTTTGTTGGTGGTCAAGAAGAAGAAAATGAGTGGAAGACCTGTAGGTATTAGGCCTTCAAATAAGAAATGTATTTTATACATGATAATTTTACTACTCCTGAGTAGTAGGCAAATAGTCACCACACAGGGAAAGATTCACTCTGTGGCTGGTGTCCAAATTAAGGCAGTCAGCTAAAGAACGCCCCTCTGCTCCTCACAGTGAGAGACTAAGGGATCTTATTTGGGACAATGGGATCTCACTTCTCCTCTGTGTCCCTGCTTGTGAGAGGTAGGGAGCTTTCCCAGCCCACACAGATCTATGCCTATTTTAAAGGTAGCAGTATGCTGGGTGAGGTACCAAAACCAGCCCATTTCTCAGAGGGTGAGTCCAATGGACACATGTTCCAAAGACACAGCATGCCTCGTACAAACCCTTCACCAGCGACTCTGTGTAATAGCAAAGTTAGGGCCTGACAGTTGCCAAGGCTGAACATTTACTTCTTGTGTAGAAAAACCCAAAGTATAACAGCAATATGTGAGACTGGGTGCTGTGTTGTGGCAGATGGTCTAGCTTGTGTCTCCTGAAGAATTTCTCCTTGAGGGCTGAATTTAGGGATTTTACCTCACACTCAAGTATATGTTAGGGGAATTGGGTCTAACGTAGTTTGATATGAATTCTGTTTCTTTTATAGGCAGTTATTTGACTGTAAAACTGTCCAGTGTAAGACATGAGTAAACTTTAGTGTCTTAATGCAGAGCAATACAAACATTTATGTGAAAGTGCTGACATTGTTTTGCTTTCTCTGTGCACTCTGTGAAATAAGGCCTGGTATAGGAAATTATCCTGGAAACCAAGGGTCAGAAACTATATTCATTAATGATCTCACTGCATATTTACAATTATATAAAAATAGTTTTCATTGGTCCTAACTAAAGAATTTTAGCTGGGTTGAATCACATAAAGAACTACAAACCCTTGGAAAGAAACAGCTGAATTACCTCAGAGAGGAAATTATGACAGCAATAAAGGAAAGCACAGCTTTAGGATGGACATGGGTTAAGAATTGGCTGTGTACCATTAAAACACTGTGATGGGCCTACTCCTGTGGCCGTACACTGGTAAACGTTTCACAGCAGTAATATGAAAAGAAAATCTTGTTTTTAGGAATAAAGAATAATGGGCTCTGATAAACAGCAAGATGTAGAAAGTTACAACTTACCACAGAAAACAATTCTATAAAGCAAGTCAATGATATCATCTAACTAATCTGGAACTTTTCACAAAAGAAGAATTGTGTATTACCGTGAATGTCTCACCTGACAAGCAAACAGATCATCAAACAAAACATCAACATTCAGAAAGACTAGGACAAAAAAAAAGCCATGGAAACGTGATAGCACTGACCACGTTTGTTGTTCACCTTCCCTGGGAATCCTACATCCAGTGCTTGTCTGCCAGCCCCCAGTGTGCAAATGTTTGAGCACCAAACATCACATTCAGTGAAAGGATTAAGTGTTTAACATCCAGAACGGACCTTTCTGTTTTTTTCAGTCTTACCATATATATAATTCTTGCTGTTCATAATATACTATTTTAGAAGCTCAGGGAGACTTCCAGTGTTTCTAGAAAGGTATGCTTTCTCAACTAGAAGATACCAGGAGATGGATAGATGATCCCACTTCCTTGCTGCAGCCATTTGCCAATCTGCTTAGCAGCCTTCAGTGTTTCTCATTTCCAGCTTGCTTCAGCTTCAAGTTGCTGGTTTAAATAATGCCTTACTTCAATTATCTAAACAGTCCTTTCATATGTAATATTTTCTCTTATGGAACTTATTTTATTCCATATAATAAGAGAATTTTTTCCCTGTCAAAATAGGTGAAACTCCTTAATTTTCTATAGCAATTCTTCAAATAGTTTGTGTACCTTCTTTCTTTGCAATTTGTGCAATTTTTCAGTGTTGTTTTAAAAATATTGTCACAAGAACTTGATATTATTCTAACATTTGCTGAAGGCATGCATGAAGTAAAATACCTTCTTAGTAACTAATGCTTGTGGCTGTTGTGGGTTTTTTTTTGCCACAACACAATTTTAATGACCTGTCATGCTGATGTGTTCTCCCACTGTGATCACCACAATATTTTCAGATTTCCTTCTAAAAGTATGCAAAAAACATGGACTGTTTGGTCGTATGGAACTGATGGTATTGGGAAGTTTCTGGCATATCCTCTAACTTCTTACATAGGTGACTGAGATTGCAAGTAACTAGGCTGAAAATTGTGGTGGTCCCATGTGAGCCTATGACATCTGCTCATGACACCTTGTAGAGTCATACTTTACAGAACCTTTTCCATCACCTGACTTTCTTGGTTCTAGGCCTGCAACTCTTCAAACAGCTCCATTTATGTGCTGTTTCTTCTTGAGAATGCCAAGAGAGTTAGCAATGGTATTTCCAAATGTCCCACTTCCCAGTCTTCTTGCTACTCGGCTACCTGCTAAATTTATTAGTGTGATATTACATCAACTTTCAAATAACTGATGAACATCTTGCACAGTTCACAAACTAACTTATATGACTATTTCCTATATTGTGTTCTTATACTATACTCATATGGGCAGTATTCATATTCCTAAATACTAAAGATTTTCTGTCGACCCATTTCTTGCGATTTTTTTCCATTTCCTGTGTGCATCATTTGTTTCATGCAGTGCCTCCTCTATGAGATGATAAATTCAGTTTCAGTAGTCTTCCTATTCCTGTTCTCTACTTTACTCTCTAATGTTTGAATCTGCCTGAAGGACTCAACACATAGTTAACTTTCAGTCGAATGCTCTACTTATGGGTTTACATGGACCAAATCTGGCTGAAATGAATTAAGAGATAATGCTGTTCCCCTTTCTTATCTTGTCAGTCTTTGTGCTCCATATCCCTAAAAGCTTTTTGTTTTTTGGAGGGCTTGGCAACTGTTACCATAGTGTTCTCAGGGATGTTTTTGAGGTACACCTCTGTGTCTGTATTGATACAGAAGACTTCAGGCTCAAGAGCTGCTGGCTTGGTAGTTTCCATGGGCACTGAATTAACTGACATTAAAGATAAAAATCAGTATTGCAAAGGTAGTAAAAAATAAAATAAAATTCAGGGGACATATATCACTGACTTCATTGTCTCCTTCACTGTCCTGAAGAACACAGTTTTTATTTGTTTTTCAACCTCAGACACCTTGTATAGTTAATTTTAATCTTCCTTTTAAGGGTGTGATTTTCTTTTTCTCTTTTCCTTTTTTTTTTTTTTCCCTTTGGCTCAAAGAATTCACTGTGAGCTGCTAATTAATCACACGTACGGATACTATTTGGTGTGCATTTGTACATGTGACCGCCCGTCTACTCCAGTGACATGCTCTGCAGCAGCTGGAATGTACGTGATGATTTTTACTCCATGATGTATTTACAGGGGAGCTGCTGCCCAGCTCGGGGTGCAGCATCTGGCGCGTGTCACTCACCCGTCCTGCCCAACCCTGATGAGCCAGAGGCATCACCTGTCTCTCCTCTACTGATTGCGGCAGATGAAGAGATCATTATGCAGGGCTGGAAGAGAAATCTAGAGCTGTCATGAGGGAATATACTCACATATATTCACATGTGTGAGAACACTCTGCACGCATTGAATTCAGGGCTTGATTTTGCAATATGAAAGCTCATGGAAGTTTTTTTTTTCCTGAATTGGCATAGGAACAGTCTCAGTTTTGCCAGCAGAGGCAGAGGTAGCAGTTTTTCTGATGCAGGTGTTATGGCACATTCAGATCTGAGATGCATGACTATGCACCTCTTTCCCCCACTCAGCACTGAGCCACCAGGCAGTGAATCTGGCTTATTCTGAGATGCATTCACAAAGACGCTCTATAGATATTGTTTTTATTTGTATATACAATATATACATGATACAAATTTTCTTTGTGCTCAGGGCAGAAAGGCAATTTCAAATAAAATGTTTCTTAATAATCACCACCAGCACAAAATAGGGTTCTTTTATGTTTTATTTTACCTTTTTTATTGTTAGGATGCAAAAGTAGAAACAGGCTGTGTCTGCTCTCTGTTTAAGTTTCTTAAGCACCAACCCTATTAATACAGGCACTAAACTCTTGATGTAATTGTGATATATAAATCCTCTGCAATGTCAAGTTCTCAGTGATTTTGATTGCCCAGTCATACCTTTGCATATTTTGTTTGGAAAGAAAAAAAAGTTGTTTCATATGAAGGCATTAATTCCTGTAAATGTTTTCATTTTAGAAGCATCTTTCTTTCCACTTTCGTAGATAATACTTCAGACAGAGGGAGGTAGGTGGCAGAGGAAGACTGCAGCTTGAGAGAGTAAGTGGCTCAATGAAAGGAAACAGGAAGACGATTAGGTTTTCAGCAGAGTACAAACAGGTAAGGTATATGTTTTTTTGTCTATATAGATTTTAGTATAATACTGACAATATGAAGCTGGGATGAGGAAAAGAAAGATTTCATGATTAAGTCTTCCTCAAGTGGAAACTTTAATTACTCAGAGTGGGCAATATTATATCATACTGGGGGGGTTCACTGACCCACTTCTGTTTTATTCAGTGTGTATTTTGCTAAGCCTTGAGAAAATGTCATTAGAAAATGGTGACAGAGCACATTTTAAGTAATAAAAATGAAAAGTGAAGTAAAATGAGAATTCATAGCAATATACTGGAAGTGGAGCCATGCTACAGGGAATTGTGTTCTCATTGTCTGGAATTGCCCTAAATAATATAGTTCCTGGGTTAAGTGTGAATAGATGTGAATTCAGGGCCAAAAAATATCCTGACTTTCTGAAGCTGAACAGAGCCTACTTTTTTTCCTTTTTTTTTTTTTTTTTTTTTTTTTTTTAATGTCTATACTTATTAGAGAACTTAGTCTTCATGGCTGCAAAATCCAACTCCACCTTCATAAATGAGGCTGGAAAAACAAAGAAAGAAGAAAGAGAGAGGAAGATGGTAACAAAAGAATGAAGGAAGGTGCTGACACTATAGGTACACACTGCGTGAGGGAGAAGTGGACAAAAGAAAATATCACTTGATTTTCATAATAATACCTGCGTATGGTAGCTCAGTCCACCAGAAATCAGTGTATACATAGTCATATTGTAGTCTTGATGGAAACTGTGACTTAGTTTCATGTAAATATCTGTATAGATTTACCTCTTTCAATATGGAAAGGTAAGAAATTAGTATCCAGATGAATTATTTGTAATAAATAACAGTGCTCCAAACTCTATTGAGGACACGTCTAGTCTGTGTCCCATGCCCTTGCTTGTACACAAAATTACTAGAATAAGGAAAAATTAAATTCAATCCCACGCAATAAGCACACCCTCTAAGGAAAATCATTACATGCATACCGGGGAACATGTGCTGGAGTCTTTACACAAGATGGTTGTACTTTTTAAAGAAGAATCTCTTCTCATGCTGAGGTGGGCACTGCCCCGAACTTCAAAGAGTTTTACGTGCACATATGAATCAGTGAGTGAATTTACACAGGAGGGAAGAGGCACGAATTTAGGAAAAGCAAACCATTTTCATACCTCTGATGTGATGCCCTTTTCTTTCAAAAAGGCTTGTGTGAATTAAAGATCTTCTGGTCTACTGAGTTAAAGTGATGGAGATACTAACCTAACAAATCAAGTTTTTCAAATGCAGGTCCAGTTTTTACATCAAGGTAACAGAATGCAATTTTTAATTCAGAAAGATAACCAGCTTGAGGAAAAATTCAAAAATTGCCTTTAAGTTTTTGTTGAGGTTCTGGATATAGCTGGTAAAAGCCAAGCACATGGGGTGGCACATACTTGCTGCTTCACAAGAAATTATATTAATTTCTATTCTCTATATTAGAGGACCTCATTTAGGCTCAGAATTTGGCATAACTTTTGGAATAACATTTTTCAGAAATTGATTTTTAACTCACAGACAGTTCACTGGTCACACAGGAGGATAGTTCATTATAGAGGACAGAATGAAAGCTGAGGAGCTGGCCAAACACAGTGATGGGAAAGCAGCTCAAATCTATGTCTGTGTCCCTGTCTGTTGACATAATACAATTGCTGCATTAAATAAACTGGCTTGTCCACCATTAAGGGATTAATTTTTTGCTATATTATCGCTGTTCACAGTGACAATTTTACCAGTCTGTGTGTCTCTTGTCCTGATTTGCATCTTTACTTCCAGTCTGAAAATAGACTGGGACCTGGCTTTACTCTTTTGCTGTGCAGGGATGCTGCTGCCTCTGGGAGCTCTTGTGCACCTTCCTGAGTCAGGCTGGTAGTTGCTTGACAGGCAGCTGAAGAAGGGGCTAAGGGTGATTTCCAGGGAAATCAGAAACAGGCAAGAAAAAGCTGTTGGAGAAAGCCTGCCATCAGCTCCCGGCTCTGGAGGAAGAGCAGGATATTCAGGAACCCCTTACAGCTCTTTTCTCTCTCACGCACTCTGTGCTTTGTCCCAGCCTCCTGCACACCCAGAGACAGAAGCTTGTCTTTCAATGTGCCTTTCCAGCCAGCATGTGCCAAACCACATTTCAGTCTCTCGCCTTCCAACACCGAGCAAACTCCACAGTCCTCGCATTCCCGCAGCAGGGACATTGCCCCTGCCCCTGCCCATATGGAGCACAACTTGCTGCCATGCTCCATGGGAAACCACACACAGATTAATGTGCTCTTTCCCAGGTGAGCTGGTTCTCACAGTGGCAAACAACTTTTCCTATGCAGCAAAACACACCAGGTGCCAAGCTCCACTGACCTGCAAGGGCTGTTACCCTGTTCGAAGCCAGTATTGGAAGAGATGTCTCATAACCTTTTTATTCCATTGTCCCTATGTTCTCTTTTGCCCTGCAACTGCCTCGTGTTCTCTCATGCCTTCTCTTATTTGAGAAAAGCAAGATGACTCGCACTCTGTGAGTTGTATCAGTCTTAAATCTCCTAAACTGGTTATGCTGCCTCACAGCTTTTGGGTAGGTAAGAGAAAGCTGGCACAAGGGTAAAATGAACATTCCAAATGGTATTCAGGGCATCCTGACACTGCATGTTTTTATCCAAGTAGTTATATGTGCTTTAGCCAGAATCATGTTTTCTTCTGTGTCTCAGAGAGCACATGCTGAAATAGTGATTTCACACATACATGAAACACTAATCAGAAAAAAATTACCACCATCACTGACCTGGTAAAAAGACAATTATCTCTATGTCAACACATTTGTTTCTTCAACTGTGTTTCTCGGACACACCATTTGTCCTAAAATGTAAGTCAGTTACCAGTTACTTTGACAACACAAAGAATCAATCATTTTGCTTTTCAGAAAGAATAAAAAATATTTAAAATATATGTGAAAACATGTACAAAATACATAGTGTCTTGCACACTAAAGAGATCCAAATGTTTTGGAAGTTGTAGTTCATGTGTCTGCTAGACTATTCCTACCAAGATTTATCTATTTACTACCTACCTACATACCCACCTACCTACTAACCTATTATACAAATTTCTCACAATTATCAAATACCTAGTAAGAGACAATATGAGAGGGATATCATGGAAAGGGAAGGGTGAGCAACTAATGTATAGAAGCCAAACCTTCAGATCTAAGAGGTATAGTGGGGGTGAACTTCTAAACCAAGGACTGGACAGAGGACTTTGGCTTATGGGGGCTGGGTAGCCTAAAAGCTAATATGTATCAGTTTCACGGACGAGATTCACATCCAGGCTCCTTTAGTGACTCGTAATGTTTCCAGGTTGCTGTTGTCTTTTGTAGAAACACTTGATTCAAACCTAAGTCATTAATTTCCCACAGGTCTACTGAATTAATATTTTTCTCTCAAAATTTTTTTCTTTATAACTTATTTTCAAGGAATCTACCTGTATTGGTAACATTAACATCTTTAACAATCCCTAGCACAGGTTAATTACAATAAGGACTACAGCTGATCACCATTTAGTTCTATTGTATTTGATGGTTTTGACTGATGCAGTTGCTTTCTAATGATGATCCTTCTGTCATAGGGGGGAACTTTTATGTTATGCCTCCTTTCCCTGCCAGAGTTCTCCTTTCCACCCTTTTTGCTGGAGCCAGCTGAAGTCCCTTGAGACCCTAATGTGGTTCCTTCAGTTTTGTGGTGAGTCCTCCCTGTGTGTGTTCCTTCAGCAGCATTCCTTCTCTTCTGTGGGCCCAGTTTGGGCTGGGACATTTTCCTTAGAAGTTGCACCCTCATCTCAGCCCTGCATAAGCAGCATTCTCAGTGTGGATGGCCAGCTGGCTGTTATAACCCTCGTTCACACCATGCTATGTAAAACTACACAGGGCAGGTCTTGCTGATGTGTGAAAAATGCTTCTAACAGCCTGCTCCCATTTGAGCTGAGGTTTCCAGCTTCACAGACTCACTGACCCACAGTGGCCAACAGTACTGAAAACAAGGAAATGGTTTGCTATAGGCAGGGAAGGTAAAAGAAGATGAGTGCAGGAGTAGGTTTGGTTTTCAGAAGCACAGAAGTTTCCAGAAGCACACTGACCAGGGGTTGGCACTGTGGGCCAACAGCAAGTACAGTAAGAATGAGCCTGCAGAAACAGTTGTTATATACACAGCTCTTTTAAAAGACTGTTTTATTGATTAATTTTCATGTATTGGCTACCTTCCACCGATCAGTTTGCATATAAATACATGTACACTTGGCTTTTCTGGGTAAATGGGGCTTGAGACTGCTCAGGATAGTACATCACTGGTGTACCAGTCCTCTGGGATGCCAGATAAACATATTCTGACATGCTGTCACAGATGGACAGCTTATTGTGACGAAGACAGCAAAAATGGTTAAAAGGTGTATGCATGTAGATGTATACAAATATAGAATCATAGAATCATAGAATTGACCAGGTTGGAAAAGACCTCCAAGATCATCAAGTCCAACCCTTAATCCAACGCTGCTGTGATTACTAGACCATGGCACTAAGTGCCACATTCAGTTTCATCTTAAAAACCTCTAGGGACAGAGAATCCACCACCGCCCTGGGAAGCCCATTCCAATGCCTGATTACTCTCTCTGTAAAAAATTACTTCTTACTATCCAACCTATATAAGTGCACACACATATGTGCACATACACACTATGGATGGATGGATGGATGGATAAATAGATAGACAGATGCACAAATATTATTTTTCATTCTCTGGTAACCATAATGAAAGTCTGAAGATGAAGACTGTCAGAAACCAACAAATTGTTCACTAAAAACTGGGAAGGGGATGCTTTTCTTAAAAAATGGTAAAACATAAAATTCAGCTGAAGAGCTGCCTCAACATAAAGAGCGTGGCCAGGCCAATAGGTGATGCTTCTCTGAAACCAGAAGATGCCAGAAGCAGGTCTTTCTTTCTCTCCTAGAGGTCCTGGAAAGAAGGCCCTTGAAAGAGAACACTTCCAACCCCCTCCAGACTGCAGCTGCTCCTGTACCATGTACCACTGGCTTATAAATGATGATTAGAGACACTGGCCAAACCCATGCCGAAAAAAACCTGAAGCACTACCTGTGTTCATGTGGCACTGTTTGGTGGAAGCATAACAACTGCCTATACTTTGGAGGAAAGCTAGTCTCGGTATGTTTTCTTCAAATTGAATCAAATGTCCATGCCATGCAAAGTGCTCTCCCAAAATTCATTTTTTTTTGTTATTACAAAATCCAAGGCAACTGGGGCTGGGAATATTTACAACTGCCCATGAATATTCTGGACTTTAAAATGTCACTAAACTGTCTTGATGAATTTTTGTTTCTTTTTCCCCAGTTTATGTTTACCTCTAGAGAGGTTGGAATGCTCCATTTTTTTTTTCCTAGGCCAAATTTTTGAAGAAACAGGAAAATACTGAGCAAATATGGAAGTATTTTGGAAAAAATATTCCATCTCCATTTCACCTCTGGAAAACTCTTCCTCTGCTCAACCTCACCTGTGCTAGATTACATCTATTAGTGTGTGAAGTTCTTGGAAATAAATTCTCAGTGCATATGGCACGACCTTAATCTAAAAATGAACTGTTAATTGAGGAAGGCACAGGACTGGGTTAGGAAAAAATGGATTCATTAGAAAATGGATAATTTAGAATTAACACAATGGAAAGTCATCTGGCTATAAAAATAGTTTTTAGCCACTTCCCCTTTCTACACTAGTCTGAATCTGCCTGTTTGCCTCTGGTGTGGTACGAACAGATCCCTCGATATAAAATAGGGTGGCTGGGCAGTTCAGCATGGTGTGGGATGGCCCTGAGGGAACTATTCCTCTGGCTGTGCTTGTTGGAGAGAATATGTTTGGATTTCAACCTCTTACGGTTTTTGGTAGCAGTCTTGATTGGATCTCAACTGCTTCTCACAGTGGGAAAAACACCAGATCCAAAGAAGAACTACGTTTTTGCAAGCCTCCCAGGTCCAAAGGATGCTTTGCTTGAGTAAAGAATCTACTCTGGTCATCCTTCATGGCATCTCCAAATACTCGTGTGTCAACTGGGTGCTGTGGAACATGATCCCATTAGATCCCATTAGGGTATGCAGTGGAGACAGACCTATTGAGGATTGACAGGGAGTACACAGAGTGGGCCATAATCAGGCCTTGCTACGGGCCTTAAAGAAATTATGATGAGAGGATTTCTGTTTTGTTACTAATTTGGGAAGTGTTGACAATGAAACAGTCTTTGCTCTGCTTTTGCCATTAGGGTAAAAATTTAATCTAGAATTAATTTAATTCCAGATACCATCCAGTAGTTTATGAAGTCCTGGTCCTAGAAGCCTGAATGCAGATATGGTGTGGAAAGCAATCCTGTAGCCCTGAACCTACCCCAAGTGAGCAGAGTCTCATCCACTGACTCCCAGAAGCCTATTTTAGAAAGAAATGCTTGAAGTAAGATATAGAAATGGGGATCTATGTAAAATATACTTTTAAGGACAGTATTATATACTTTGGTTTCAAGTTATATAATGGCATGTCAGACACGCTCTGTCCCCATCCGAGGGCTGAGCCCTCTTTACTCAGCACAGTATGGAGCACACACAGAGCCAGGCTGGTAACAACTCCATGCTTTGCATGGACGACATATTTTGGGAGACACTGAGAGACCGGACTCAGAACAGAAATAGAGAAAATAGGAAAGACTTAATGTGTAAAAGAGTATTTCACGCACGTCCAAATTACACCCGTACAAAATATTCTTGTGAGAAAAATAGCACAGGGCAGCAAGAAAGGAGAGTGCAGTGCAGTGGGCTGGACAAAGAGCCAGCTCAGGCAAGCCTGGCTGAACAGCATTTACTAGGCTGTAAAAAATGGACATGGCAAATGTACTGCATTTGCTAAAGGCTCCATGAAACTCCAGGGAAAACAGAGCATTCACAGAGTGGCTCCGCCGACAGCGAGAAAGTTTCATTATTATTAGTCATATGCTGAGGATGTCAAGGAATTTTAAGGCCGCACTCTTTGCATTTTTAGAGGTTATTAATGAAATAGCATAGCAAGGTGAATTACATTAAAATATTTTTCTAACCATTCCAGAAATCTTGGTCCAAGTTGGCATAGGGGGGCTGGCAAGTGGTGAACTTTTGACCGAAGCTCAGATTGCTGGGAGACACATCCTCCTTGTTAGTTTCGGGTGACAGTTCACTGTACTAGAGGGATCCACTTGTGTGTAAAGAGGCGAGTGGGGGAGGAAGATTTAGCACTGCATTTTCACAGGGGCAAGAAATTCCATCCAGCTCAAATGTGTTTTGGCCCGCTGCCCGTCTCCTTGTCAGACACATGACCATCACTTGGCTTCCTATTTCTGGCCTGAATCTGCATCCCAGGATAAGCAAGCTCCATTAGTGGTTAAAATTAGGCAACTGACCTGTGACAACACATGCTGACTCTCCAACAGAGGGTAGACATATTTAAAAACCAAAAAAGAGCTAGACACACCAATATTTAATGTCAGTGCCATGTGTAATTCATCAATTTGGGCTCCTGTAATTCGGGTAGCATCTGATAGACTTCATGGAAAAGACTTAGCAGGATTTTCTGACTTCCTTCTGACCGAAGACTTCCTATAATGATTTAAGAAATGAGTGTGCATTTCCTTGTAGGCACTGTATCCATCCTTATCACCCCTGACATCTGTGTTGCTCAATAAGGATGCTGAACGAAGGAGTCTGATGGTGATGTCTTGTAAAACTATCCTTTCTGTCCTGTAGTGGATCCTGGCATTGCACAACTCCCTAATCAAATCAGCATTTTAAATCTTTTAACAGATCAACTAAGCACCTCTCCTCTCCTCTCCTCTCCTCTCCTCTCCTCTCCTCTCCTCTCCTCTCCTCTCCTCTCCTCTCCTCTCCTCTC
>JAWWES010000115.1:65864886-65878506 GCA_035583135.1 Lophotriccus pileatus
CCGCGCCCCTCCCCGCCTCTCCCCCCCTCTCCTCTCCTCGCCGCTCCTCTCCCCTCCCCTCCTCTTCCTTTCCTCCTTTTTCTTTGTCTTTTTTTTTAAAAAAATTTCCTTTTTCCTAATGAATGTTAATTTCCTTTTTCCTCATGCATGTTTGCACAACACTGACTGTAAAGGGGTTGTATTAAATTACATGCTCTACACTTCCCAAGGTAGTCCCCCTTACTGCTGCCTTCTTCCATGCTCCTGAAAAGCCCTGGCCTCCTCTGCAGCACCAGAAAGATGGAATGGGAAGCCGAACTGAGATTTTCCAACCAACAAAATCCCAGTATTTATAGGATTATCTCTGTTGCTTTACCGAAGTATTCACCCTGAGGGAATAACTACAAGCATGTGTAAAACTTTAGGTCTTTCATCCTCTTGATGACCTGGGAGCTACACAGTAGTATCTGACAGATGTGCTGGTGAAGAGGAGCACATCTGTCTGCAAATGTCTGTCACTATTAACAGTCTGGTATTTTACCCTTTGTAGGTATAAGTGGTGTTGCACAGGCAGAGAAACTCAAGATGCCAACTCATGTGTGACAATATGTGCTGTCTTTTGGATGGGAGGTTGCTTAGGCAGATCCATGTCAGACACCTCAGCACAGTGTTCCCAGCCCTATGTTGGCCTCAGGGCATTGTGAAGTGCAGCTGGCTCCGGCTCTGCACCCAACACAGTGCTCATGCTAACTAAGTCCAGGCACCACAGAGAAGTGGCTGTGACTGTTGGCACATGAATTTACTTATTACAGGGTATGGACAGATGTCTGGGTGTTTTAATACCAGGCCACTGCAGTCAGGTTCATCAATATGGTCCAGGCACAAAATGGCACATGGGCTCATTATTTGGACAGAAACTAATTAAAAAAATACTAGACCCTCAGGCCTGGCAAAGAGCTCTTCAGTCTCAGCAGAGTCTCACGTGGCTTTTTTGTTGTGCTCCAGCATCTTCTGTGTCTGACCCACAATATGCCAGCAAGTTCCCATGCTTGCAGGACGCCAGCAGCTGCCACTCAAGAAAATTCCAGGCAAGGCAGAAGCAATCACTCCAATTGGCAAGGGGACTGTGACCAAGCAGAGCAGGGTTAGAGGAGCTGCCAGAGTTAGACCTGGTTCGTGATTTTACTTACATCCTCAACAGTGAGATGTTAACTCTTAAGATCTAAATCTTTTGCTTGATATGTTTCAGTCAAGTTGTATGAAATGTTTTAATAACAGAATCTAGAGTTTCAAAAAATGTGTACAAATCCACCTGTAACAGTAACAGCTTTATTTAAAAGATACAGGGTCTGCATCTTTTAAGGTATTTGTCTTTGAGTCCATTAAAACACACATTATCACTTCTCTCAACTCTGAACATTTAACTTCCTCTTCAAGAAAAGTCATGTGTTTTCCCATTAACATAAATTTAAATGATGATCACTCAATGGTTTTTGATTGGAATTATAGGTGATTACAAAAGGTTCTACAGATTCCTCTCTCCTGGTAAAGTAGCTTAGCGTTTTGAATTGTTCATTATATCTTCTATTTTGAGAAAACTTCAATGCTTTTCTCAAAGTAGAATTTCCTAACTCTTTATACAAAAGCAAATTTGCTACTTAAGCTTGTCACTGTTGTCATTCTACTTAATCAAAAACATCGTATTCAAGACTTCATTTGTATGCTTTTCTGTGAACACAAGGAAGGAGAGAGAATGTTCATTTTCCTTAAGACTGTGGAAGAGCACGGACACGCGGAGATCACAATGTCTGGAGGAGGCCAGAAGATCACAGACTCACAGCATGGGTAAGGTTGGAAGGGACCACAGAGGGTCATCTGGTCCAACCACTCTGCTTAAGCAGGGTCATCCTAGGGCACATTGCACAGGATTGCATCCAGACAGTTCTCAAATATCTTCAGTGAGGGAGACTCTACAACCTCTCTGGGCAATCTGTTCCAATGCACGGTCACCTGCACTGTAAAGAAGTTCTTCCTCTTATTCAGGTGGAAATTCCTGTGCATTAGTTTTTGCCCATTGCCTCTTGTGCTATTGCTTGGCATTACTGAGAAGAGCCTGACTCCATCCCCTTGACACCTTCCCTTCAGATGCTTATATATATCAATGAGGTTCCCCCTAACAATTATCTCTTCTCGAGGCCAAACAGGCGCAACTCTTTCAGCCTTTCCTTGCAAGAAATAGTCCAGTCCCTTAATTATCTTTTTAGTCCTCTGCTGAACTTGACCTCAGCACTCTAGATGTGACCTCACTAAGGCTAAGGTAGAGGGGCAGGATCAGCTGTATGCAATGCTCTTCCTAATACACCCCAGGATACCACTGGCACACTGCTGTCTCATGGACAACTTGTTGTTCACCAGGACTCTCAGGTCCTTCTCCACAGAGCTGCTTTCCAGCAGGTTGGCCCCCAGCCTGTACTGGTGAATGGGGTTATTCATCCCCAAGTGCAGGACCATGCATTTGCCTTTGCTGAACTTCAGACAGTTCTTCTCTGCCCACCCTTCTAACCTGCGAAGGGCTGAACAGCAGTTTGGGGGATCAGCCACATCTCCCAGCTTCCTGCCATCAGCAAGCTTCCTGAGGAGGCATTTACCCCTTTGTCCAAGTAATTGGTGAATAAGTTAAACAATACTGGGCCCAACAGTGACTCTAGGGGGACACCACTAGTGATAGGCCTCCTACCAGACCCTGCGCCACTGATTACAACCCTCTGGGTGCTGCTGTTCAGCCAGTTCTCAATCCACCTCACTGTCCACTCATCAAGTCCGTACTTCCTGAGTTTGCCAAATAGGATTGTGAGAGACAGTGTCAAAAGCCTTGTTGAAGCTGAGGTAGACAATAATCATGCTCTCCCCTCATCCACCCTGATATTTTTTTCATTGTAGAAGGCAATCAGATTGGCCAAGCATGATTTACATTTAGTGAATCCATGCTGATGACTCCTGATCAACTTCTTGTCAGCTATGTCATTCTAGAGATGGCCTTTCCAGGGACTGAGGTGAGGCTGACTGACCAGTAGTTCCTTGGGTCCTCCTTCTTGCCCTTTTTGAAGACTAGGGTGACATTTGCTTTATTCCAGTCCTCAGGCACCTCTCCTGAACTCCATGACCTTTCCAAGATGATCACAAGTGGCCTCGCTATGGTGTCTGCCAGCTCTCTCAGCACTCATGGATGCATCCCATAGGGCTGATGGATTTGTGGATGTAAAGTTTGCCGAGGTGTTCTCTAACCTGATCCTTTTTGACTGAGGGAAAGTTTTCCTTTCAACATTCCTTTACCTTGGTTTCTGGGTCAGAGTTTCCTGAGGGCTGGCCTTGTCATTGAAGACCCATGCAAAGAAGGCATTCAGTAATTTTGCCCTCTCAGCGTTCTCTGGTACCAGGGTCTCCTCTCCATTTAGTAACGGGCCCACATTATCCTTAGTTTTCCAACTAAGATGAATTCCTCCTTAAATACTGTAGCCTCTACATTACATCTTTGAGCTGAGCTGCTAAGTAATTTTGAGCACATAAAGTTTAATTGTGCAGGAGGGCTTTCTGTTCAGTTTTTTTAATCCATTCTTGTTGCTTTAGGTCTCACCTTTCTCACTTGCTATTGCCAGTTGACCTGAGCAATACTGGCCCGGCTGATATTTCCTGCCACCTCTGAGTTGCTTTCTGCTTCCTTTTGCATTTTCTATAGCAGGAATTTAATATAGACTGAGTCTGCTCAGTGAATTAAGCAGCACACCGATTGCAGCTTTCTGAAAAAGTTTAAAAATGCCTATCAGTGTAGAATACTCAACTGTCATTAAGGTGCTCTTATGCAGACATGAAAAGCCTGTGGTCTGAGCCCGGTCACACAGAGCTATTCATCTCAGTTCCACAGTAGTAACAAATGTCATCTATATACAGAAGCTACTCATATATCTCTTTGGCTGACATTATTGATGCTTGTTTTTCTGGATACATAAATTGACTAATTGCAACTGCCAATGTTTTAAGAGTCAGATCAAATAATAAAAGTTGATCATGGCTAAGTGACACTCTGAACTCACAGGACCTTTGGAAATATGGAAGAACTATTTCCACTGGTTTGATAGAAGAGTGTATTACACCCATCATGGAGACAATTTAAAAAAATGTGCCTTTTCTCTATATTTGTTCCTGCAAACATGCCATTAATAGAAACCTTTCCTGAAAACAACCCTTCCCTGCATCCTTCCTTACAAAAGGAGCTGGTGAAATGGAGGAAAGAAAAGCAAGTTCAATACAGCTGTTCAATACTGCTGTAGATTATTATCACAGCTCAGTTTCTTCCTGAATCTTGTGGAAAGTGGAACTCCTAATAAATATTTCACCTTGCCCACTTGTCGAGGAACTGTTCCCAAGAGGTAGCAAGTTTAAGTCGACCAGAGGAACTTCTTCCTGTTCAGAACTGTTAGTGAACCTTTCTGGTACTTTTATCACTCTGTAGCCCCAAAATGTTAATGTCACTTTTCTGGTTCTTGAGCTTTTCCAAAAACAAAATCAAAGACAGATAGCTAAAAGATATTTCCAAATGGATGAAAAAAATCATAGATACATAGAATTGTAAAGATTAGAAAAGACCTTTAAGAACATTGAGTCCAATCAAAATGGAATCAGCAACCTTCCCCTTCAGAACATTTCTTTTGGAAAACAAGAATCAGCCACATAGTGAAAGGTGTTGGTTATCCACGAGCTTCCCAGGGTAATGCAGGCTTTTTGAAAGAATATTAGAGTAATGCATCTTTGGTATTACAGTGCAGATAAGGATGAATGAGGAAACAATATGTTCCAAATTCTGCTGAGCAAGAAGGTTAGCCTAGAGGTAACCATGCCCTTGCCCGTGTTTCCATAGAAACTTTGCTTCCTCACCCATTTTCCTTTAGACTGCACATACATGCTACATTTTACGTAAGCTTTGCCTTTTGGTTCATTTTACTGTGTTACAGAAGTCATTCAAGTCAGTATTCTGACAGTATTAATTTACTATTCTGTAATTTCAGTAGTAGTCTCCATGGTTTTAGAACAATAGAATGTAATGGCTTGGGTTGGAAGCAGTCTTAAAGATCAACTAGTTCCACATCCCTACCTCCATCCTTCCACCCCAGTCTCTCCCCAGCATGATCATGGGCAAGTTTGGGAAGTTTTCCTTGTTTATTGCTCATAAGGACTAAATGTGCTTTAGAAAGGCAGTGTTACCACCACATGCAAACCACGTCTCTTACTTTAAATATTCAGGCAATACAGTTGTCTTGTTCAGCCCCATGTAACAGCTTTTCAACTGTAACTTCTTATCCATTTTGCTAACATAGGCAGAACTAATTAGCACTCACCTGACCTGATGTAGAAGACACTTTCATTCACTTGACATTTAATAACTTGTTATCCAAAACCTTGCCTGTGTCCTTCTAGGCATCCTGTCTATTCTAAGCATTGTCTATTACTAAGGCCATATGCATGCCATGTTCATATAGTCCTGGTTTCTAACAGCTCTGCCAGCCCCATGCAGCAGCCCCATTCTTTCCCCCTCCTCTCTAATATTGCTGACCCTGAACATGACTTCTGAGTTGCTGTGCATGACCTTATTATTTCCAGCCCTTTGCTGCAATACAGGATATCTGATGAGGTGTTTGGGAGACATTATGTTGAGTCTTTCAGCATTCCCCGGACTACAGTGAGTACAAAGCAGTTATCTGACAGGTAGGCACTGAAATGGGTCCATTGCCATTGTGACATAGCTATCTTTGCCTCCATATGACTTCTGATTCACTGGACAGCATTCCATGAGGGGCAGAGTCTTGGTCTCAACTTTTCATACAGACTTTTGTTAGCAGAAAAAAGGGATGGTGTGATCTCTTTCTCTCTCTTAATAGTTTACAGCTAGCACTAGCTTGTTGTATTACTTATAAAGTTTGGAGCATTAAAGATGGAGAGATTTTATTCATTTTTTAGTCTCTGATCTGCAACACTGGCGGCACTTGAGTTGCTCTTCCAAAAGGTTGAGTTTAGTAGGAAATAGGAGAAAACAGGAGACATGGCTGATAGGGAGATGCAGTGTGTCTACCCCCATGTGTTTTTGGAGCTCTTCTTGGTCCACTCTGTCTATGCCTCCAGGCAACACTCTCCTTTCTAGCCTGCGGTCCAGAGAGCACATACTTCCTTCCCAGCTGAACCTGTGAAATAGGGGTGCTACATATGTCCATTTGCAATAGGTTTGCCTGTTCCTGAAGCAGACAGTCTTGTTCCTGAGCTTGTTATCCACACATTACCACTGAGGAGTTGCCACTGAAATTCAACCCAGGGATATAGTCTCGTCTTCAAAGTTGACACTTTTTCTGGAAAAATATTCTTTCCTCACCTGTCTGGTAAAAGAAATTATTAAAATCACAAGTATTTTTTATTTACCCTGTTTCACTAGGCCTTGTGTAGGCACCAAGGCTTGCTGCCAAGAGGAGGAACTGCAGTCCAATTTTGTGCAAATAACTCAGG
The DNA here is from genome assembly GCA_035583135.1 of Lophotriccus pileatus. NCBI lineage: Eukaryota > Metazoa > Chordata > Aves > Passeriformes > Tyrannidae > Lophotriccus > Lophotriccus pileatus. Next base: position 65,871,415 of record JAWWES010000115.1, read on the forward strand.
GCTTACTCTAACAACACCTTTGTTTTTCAGACATGTGCTCTCTAAATTGGCAGATGTTATTTAGTTACCCTCTATCAAGCACCTGACTCAGGCGTGCAGCCTGGAAAAAGTAACCTCATGTGAGGCTTTGCACATTGCCCAAGAACCTGATATTCCTAAACTCCCTCTGCAACTACCCCAGTGAGATCTCATGGAGGTGACATATAATTATTGCCATATAAAGACGGAACACAGATAAGTGTTGAGCACGGCCAAGGAGGCCATGCTTCTGAGATGGGAAAGAGAAGCTAAGGAATGGCACAGTATCTGTCCTCCCATGGAGATTACAGGGGGCTCTTCCCTCTCATTCATCATTACAAAACTTTCCTGTAGGGATTATAGCATTTGTTTCCAAGGAAATGTAATAGTGGAAAATTATCTGATGCATTTTGATATGTCTAAATGATATCTAGCAGGTGGAAACATGAGCAAAACTTTCATCTCCAAAAGCAGAAGTCCCATGCTTGTCTTCTGTTGACAACACTTTATTATTTATGTTCTGCAAGAACAACAAGTAGAAATGCCAAATCTAGGCCAGGTTTCAGAAAGCCAAGTCATCTAGCTGGACAAAGGACAGAATGCTTGACCAGTTAAAGAGGGGAAGCAGGGGTAATGTGTTAGGGAAAGTTTCAAGACAAATGAGAAGGAGAGGAACAGAGATCATGAGACAAATTTATCAGGAGAGGAAGGCAGATATTTCTGTTTGTCCTGGAAAAGACAAAGATGATGACGCTCAGTGAATTTAGGGAGTGTGGAAGCTGCCAGCTTCATCAGTATAAGACGTGAAAATACACACATGTGTGTTAATTCAAAGTTCCTTCATGAAGGACCGAAGCATGGCACCTCCCATACTCAGCATGTCCACAATCAAGAGTGAAGAGAGACAGTAATGTTTGGAGAGCAGTAATGTTTTATGCCCTTCTCAGCAACCTTTTTTGCTTTCAGGCTCTTATTAAAGTTAGGACAGGATGCAGAACAAATGAACAGATGCTTCCAGGCCTGGAAGCAAAGGACTAAGGGACCCCATTTAGGCTGCAACAGATTCAGTAGTGACGTCTACAGTAGGCTTTGCAGCTGAGCAGTGTGTTTATTGTTCCTGTCATTGAGCACTGACATGTCAGTGAAGCCCAGACAAGGTAGGACCACCTTTTTGTTAAACAGACACGTCGGCATACAGTGTCTTGCACCTTTCCCTGTTTAACCCCACAAATGACATTGTCACTGCACACTGTCTTGCTTTGTAAACGCAAATGATAAAATTCATGCTCATTCTAATCTGTCTGAACTCAAAGCAGAAGTGAGGTCTGATGGAAACAGTGTAACTCAGCTGCGTCTTCTTCTTGCTCAAAGAAACAGGAGGAATACTGAATGATTCAGGTGAATCTAGAAGACTAATCAATGATTCCATTATGATAGGAAAAGTGCCTTATCCTTAATATTCCTAAAATCCTGCATACTTTATTCAGCTTCTGTTTTCATAAATCCAGAGTTTACACCTGATGCAGATTATCACAGAGTGGTCTTTTATATGTGAATTACGGACACAAAGCTTGGTGCCAGCAGCTTTGGTACTACAGCACAACAAGCTCAGTTATTTCAGGGCTGTTTTTGAGGCAGGTCATGTGAATTCTTTTAACACTTTATATTCAGGCATAGTTGCAACCCATCACTACAGAATGAGAATTTTTTGGTCCAGATTGGAACTTCCTTTTATATTAAAACTTCAATATTTTAACTTTTCATTGAACCAGGCTTGAAGGTGAGTTTGATTTAGGCACACAAAATTAACTTGTTTGAGCATGGATAATAGCAGGCTTCTCCGTAAAGAATGACATCACTGACCATGATACAGTGGTATGATGGCAACCATGCCCCAGATTCACAGCAGTAGAGGAAGCTCTTTCCACTTCAGAAGGTGGGTGTCAGCTGTCTTCCTGAAAGCAATCTCTAGCTAGGTTTCCAGCAAAAAAACTTTCCAGTACTCAGTAGTGTAGTTGTGCAACATAAAAACATCATGGGAAAAGCTGATGTGAAGTTGGGGCTAAACCTGGTTGTAGGGAAACAGCCTGTACCTTCAGAGATATAGCAGTGGCAAGAAAACCCTTGTGAGTGATGGTCTATTTAGTTCTGTTTCGGAATTCCCATTAATGTTCCACAGTACGCAAGATCTCAGATACTTCTTTATATCAAGTGGCCATAGTAAAATATTGTCTGTAGATTTGGGACAGTGACACATTGTCACATTTAGACAAATAGTTCCACCCTACATCACACCATAGCACTAATGGTTCTGGTCATCAGACTAACTCTCCATTTTTAATTTTTTTTTTCCAAACCTGGAAATGTTCTCTACTTAACAAAATTCTACAAACATCCCAGTCTTTGTAAGCAAATGAATCATTCTTGCATAACAGCAGGATGTCTTGGGATGTGTGCAATGTAGAACTCTTCCTATAATTACAATCATATAAGATGAAACTACATAACTAGAGATCATAGCCCTGCTTCTTCAGAGAGAGTAGCTTTCTCTCTGTAGACTCTGACTCTATGGCCTGGCATCACATCACAATTTATTTACCCTGTTGAGGTTCATCATGTTTTAAACGCATAAAATCCTAGTCATATCTTTACTTCTGTATGTATATAAAGCAAACCACAATTTGTCTGGCAGCACTCGCATAAGGAGGAGGCATCTCTTTGTGCTTCCAATGTGCACCCAATATACTACGGGTGTGTGTTTCACTGTGAAAGTGAAACTAGACAGAATGCCATTTAAAGAATAAAGTGAGGTGACATCACTCCATTTGCCTACTTGAATTAGAAGTTTACTCATTGCATCTTCAAGTCTCAGCTGACTCGATTTGGATTTTAACCAACTAGTAAACAAGCCCTATTAACAACACTATTCAACACCCCTTCTAGCAAGATGCCAAAATGCTTATAGTTAAACAGTATTTCAGACCATCAAGCACCCGGTCACTAATTTAAAAACTGACCTTTTGAATTTGCCACGTGGATGAGCCTGGGAAGTCAAAGGACAAGGAAAAATCTTATAAAAAAGAAGAAAGACAGCTGCCAAGGTTGGGATTGGATCAACTTCAGAGTAAGTCTGTGGAACAGGGTGGCATTTGCAAAGGCACTGAAGAGCTCTCATGGCATCAGGCTGCTGGTGGTGACAGAGCCATCTGTCCTGTCTTTTTTGCCCTTTCCTGTCTGCCATTAATTTTCCACAAAGGCTCCAAGCGACAGTCTCCTCATAGTGACCATACTTGGAAACAAGGTGTCTGACAGGCAGGGGGAGAATGACAGTAATCTCTAAGAGCCCCCGTGTTACGGCTTGGGAAAAAATAGCTGAGAGTTTGCAAAGTAACAAAGAAGAAGTGAAAAGCGAGAAGGTCTGCTGACAGGAGGATTCAGCAGGCACGCACCCCCTCGTTACATGCGGCGCAGGAGCGGAGGCGTGCGCTCCTTGTGTGCGCGCTGCCGGCAGTAAACAAGTGAGTATTTCTGGAGCAGCTGCCGGTGTAAGAGGAGAGGTGCCTGTAGCTGTCTGCAAAGTTACAGTTTTATAGGAGTGTCTTATGCTTCTGAAATTCTCTCATTTCTGGCACTAAGCATGCAAGGCTTTCATTCAGCAAACTATTCCCTGGGGCTGATGCCCATGTTTACAGATATGATATTTTGCTGAGCTGGATCTATAAAGCATAAGATTGCATGATATACTTCGCCCCCTAAATGAATAACCAGCAACTTGGTCTCAACCATAGTATATGCAGAGATTAATATAGTTTGCTTTATGTTCACATTGGTGCTGATCTTAGCAGCTGGCAAGTGTAGACATGTTTTGCAGAGTTTGATTACACAAATTCCAGTTTAGAGACACTATGCAAAAAATCATTTCTTTCTACTCCCCATGGATTCAGTTACTATGTTCATCATTGGACAGTCTGAGTCTCTTACGGTATGGATACATGCAGTGCAATTAACACTTATCCCACATGTGTTCTCTCATCTTTTCCTCCAGAATATGTGCAATGCAGGGCTTTTGTTTTGATATCTTAAAAGTAGTATATGTGCACGCACACACCCAGCTGTACACACTGCTGCACGGCCAAGTGTGTATGAAATGAGCTGTGTACTCAGAGCAGAGACTATTTCATTTAGTGTTGGTTGGCAGTTACCGAGAGAGGTTGCATAGGCTGGCTTCTCTGGAAGATCTCACTCCTGTTATTGCTGAGACTCCTCCCGTATCCAAAGACTTTGTCCTACAGTCTCTGCCATTAGGCTACCTCCAAAGGGATTTTAAAACAGATATACCCCACTGACTCTTGAAGATTTTGACCCCATGATTTATTGCGTGTGACTTATCCATGAAGGGGGTGGGAACTGGGTGTTTACTAAGTCTGTGGCTGTACCCAATGACGGGTACTTCCCCAGCCTTTACTCCCATTCCATGCTACTGTTCTCAGGACTCTGTAGGATAAATAAGCTCATATGATGAGCTCACTTTTTTTTATTTCACGTTGTTTCTGTTTCTAGCAATTTGGCAGGAACACAGCAACTTTCAGGGACATGCCTGCAAGTGATTTGTGTAGATATTATGAACAGCAGATAAGGCCTAGTACTTCTTGGAGTCAGTGACTTAAATCTTGTTTTCTTCCTTTCTATCAAGAAAAGGAGGGACATATCTAAATTATATTATACTGACAATGGCTGTTTTTCTTCCAGAGTAGGAAAAATTCTGGATTCCTCTTTCATTTAAACTTCTGAGATAGCCTCTTCTTAATAAAATAGGACATATTTCCCTCTTGTATCCAGTATGTTCTAATGTTACGTGACCAACTGAACCTTGACATAGTTAACCAAGAGCCCAAAACAGTTTATTTGTTCAACATATTTAAGGTATTTTTTGATGCCCTTCGTAATTTCTACTGTCTTCTAGTTAGAGTTAGAGGTGCAAGGTTTTTTGGGTTTTCTTGTAGTTATTTATTTTCTAATAACTGAAATTTGAAATGTTAATGTGGGCTACTTACTTGTAACCAAAAGAAAATTTTCTTAACTTCAAGAATGTGAATGATATGGTTTATTTAGAAAAACAAGTCTATGTTTCTACTGGAAATAGTGGAAATACTGGTGTTTAATCCTGAATGGTTTAAAAATACAAAAGATTAAAGCTTTGCAAGAAAACTAATCTCTTTTATTTACCTGTCTATATCACCTCTTCCTAAGAACTTTGTGTTTGTGTACATGTTCTTTGGGTTTAAATAATGAAAATTGATCTAATAGCTCATACTCAGCTTTATGAATATGAATATGTATGTGGAGATGTTTTTTATTGCTAACACTGCACCATATTAAGCCATTTGACCTAAGAAATAGAGGAATATTAATGATACAAAACAGCAAGTTTTCCAGTGGAGTAGCTTCATATGAAAGGCTAAATTTTTTATAGAGAGAACATTGATTGCTTCATGTATAGCAGCGATACCATTTGAGAAAAAGGCACTAGAGGTTCTTTCACTGTTTCTTCCAAGAGGAATTATCTTTTCCACATAGAAAGTGTTTCTTTCAATTTTTTCCAAAGCTTTCCAATTTTTTGGACAGACATCCAGAGAAAATAAATGGTGAAGAAAACAGCTTTATATCCTGTAGTTTCCAGTTTTTCTCCCAGAACCTCAGATATTTAAGCATCTTGCAAAGACCCATCAGAAATGCTGTACATCATGTGAAGTTATTGGCAGAGAGGATGTCACTGGTTGGGATGTGTGGCAGCTGTATGAGAAGTCAAAGATGGATGGCGTTGCCTTGCCTCTTCCTTTTCACTCATCTGAAAGCTGCTGTGGAAATACTCTTGTACTCTGAAGAAATTGTAACTGTGCTAATGCTCAGGATTCACTCAGGTGAGATAACTTTTTTGCATCACCTTTAGATGTGAATTCAAGCTTTGGGAGTGTTGAGATGTGCAGTTTTGTTCACAGATTACCTCCGCAGATGCCAGTGACTGAAGAACTCTGTAGGTAGCCTCCAAGGGAAAAAATGAAATTGGAGCTGACTGTAGGGTAGGCTATGCTAGGGTAGGCTGTCCTTTGAACCCCTTTCTAACCTATTTACAAATGTGTGAGAGTAGTTCAGGCTGGAACAGATCCAAGTAATGTGCTTGTTGCTGATGCTAGGCCACGGTTGCTGGTGGCTAGAGGAAAAAAATGTCTGGATGCACACAAGTGGCCAGAAAGATACAGGCATTTTTTGGTTTTATGGTCATATGGACAAGTATAGGCATGTTGCTCCTCATGTTCTGGACTATGTGTTGGCCATCAGCTGGAGAGAATCACCTTGGTTTCTGAAAGGATTCTTGATATTCTAGAGACCAAATTGTTTTGAATGACTCTCACCAAAGACAGAAAATGACTGTTCAAAGGAAATCTCTAAAACATGCGCTCTCTGGAGAGCATAATACTTGTATTTACTCTTCACCAAAACTTCCCACTTAAATCAAAGACATGGAGAGTTCACAGGATTCCCGTGGCAGAACTCCTCACATGAGGAGTCAAAGTGAGAATTTGGGGCAGTTTTGACCCAAAGAATGTTTGTAAAATTAATTCCTTAGGCAGTTTCACTCAGATAGATGTGTGTGAGGGAACCCTGTTTCTTGATCCTAATCTGTAGGGCTCTATTTCCTTTGACAGAATGAGAGCAGCAGATTAGCAGAGGGAAAGTAAAACCACGCAGGCAGGTGGAAGTGCACAGTTAGAAGATGAAGTTTTATTTACATAAAATGAATGGAAACGTTTGGTCCAGGCTATCCATGTTCATACCATGTTCTGTTCTTGAGCTGGCCATTTGTCTGGAGAAAGCTTGAAGGACCTACATGGCTTGAGACACCAAGAAATTATATCGTGTGGTGTGTATAACATGGGAAAGGCTATATCCCAGAAGCTACACTGTACAAGGGAACTGAAAAGAGATTTAGATATCCGGGATGGATACAGTGATGCACAAATAGAAGTTCATGAAGACATTGCTTCATGGTTATGTAATGGAATTGGTAGCTGT
>JAWWES010000115.1:65878606-65950755 GCA_035583135.1 Lophotriccus pileatus
GGGATGGATACAGTGATGCACAAATAGAAGTTCATGAAGACATTGCTTCATGGTTATGTAATGGAATTGGTAGCTGTCTATAATTGTCCAGCTGGACTACTTAAATTAACTGAATAACCAACTGAACCTGTCTCATGTTATAAACCTTTTTCATCTGGACTTTTTTTTTTTTTTTCCCCCAGTGATCCCAGTAATGTCATTGTGTCTAATTTTAGCTGCCATTTTCCCCTTGAAGATATTTACCAACACAATGCTCTCAGCCTCAGTTGTAGTACAGGAAGTTGGGGCTGCAAGGTATCTCTCTGGGCTGAATGGTTTCTTGTCAATGAGATCAACTTATAAGTAGCTGCACTAATCTGCCTATCATCAGAAATAGCTAAAGAAAAATACACAAATGTAAACATAAAAGGGAATTCTCATAATTTACATACATGTCATAGTTCATCATAAATCAGCACAAAAGCCAGAGGGCTTGTTCTTTTTGACATGACCTGGAGGCTAGCTTCGCTTGTTGACATCTTATCTTCTCACAAGATACTGTATATTAGCAAAGTTAATTGACTAATCATTTTCATCACTGGAAGTGTAAGTAAATAATTCCATCTATTTCTACCTAGGCTTCTGTTGACGGTCCGAGGGTGCCAAGCATTCAGACTAAATGAAAATATACCCTCTAGGAACCACGCACGGCATCCTCCATAACAAGCTGCAGAAACTCTCCGAAGCATTGCTGTTATGTCGTGGGGAATCCTGAGAATCTTAGGCTTAACTCACCATGCCGGCCAGCCTCCCGCAGGGGCGGCCAGGCGGAGGCTGTGACAGCGGGGGGATGCATCTGGGCAGACCACCGGCATCTGTCATTTTTAGGGAAAGGAGGCAGGTCTGCAAGTAATTAATTAGTGGTGGCTGGGAATGTGCATGAGACGATGTGGTAACACATGCTCCAGCTAGATGAGGATCTGCAGGGTTATCTAATAGCTGGTATTTTCCACTTTTTGACTGTCCCTCCACAGTCAGCCATAAACAGTTTGTTTCTTTGACCAAAATCTGATTAAAGAAACCAATTTCCCTTCTCCCTCAATGGTGGGGAAAGGAAAATTGCTGTTGCATTTTCTTTCCATATCTTTGCCATCTGGTGAATTTAAGAAAAATTGACTGAGAGTTAGACTTCGGCTGTACTTATGGATTCAGTCACAAGACGTCAGTGGGGGTGAAAGTTAGTAGTCATGAACTTTTGTTTTAATTTGTGATGAAGATTTTCTAGGTTATGTAGGGGCAAATTATCAAGTCACTAGCTCCCCCTTTGTCCCACAGGAACACAGGACTGGTTTGGGGTTTTTTTCGCTTGTTTGTTTGTGGCTTTTTTCTTTGTTTGTTTGTTTGTGGTTTTTTTTGCAGCTGTATCTCAGAATTAGTTAGGGAATGTTTGGTATCTCCAGACTGCCTGTACACTCTGCTGTGTTCTGTTTCTCTCCTTGTGCAAAATTTTTCTTTGTATAGAAAATTATCTCCGGTATTCTTTGGGCACCGTGCATCTAAAAAATACAGTCTGGACACTGTCACTGATTCCCACCATGCTGACTTGTTTGTATAACTTGCTCCAGAAACTTTTCCTTTTATAACTCCCCCTTCTGTTAAGAAGAGAGTAGAGTTCTGTGCTGGCCTATGTGTTTTCCTGCTTACTTTGTTCCTGGTTCTTTCTAACATGACTTCTGCCATCAAGGGTATCAGTTAGTGCTGGGAATTTTTGACATGCACAACGACCTGGGTTGAGACCACCAACTCATGTTTCTTGCTGGGCTGCAGCCCAGAGAGGCAATGACTGATGAGTGTTGTAGAGGCTGGCCTCACTTACACCCAGGATTTACAGGTGAAAGGCTCCCAGAGAAATGCTGAGACCAGGACAGCTTATTCCCTGCTAGACCGTGCCAACCTGGCTGCCCTCAACAACGTGGCTTTGTCCTGGTCTCATGTGTTAACCAAACTGAACCTTATCTTTTTATTAGATTACAAGAAGTATTACAATTAGTAAGAGCTAATTGCCTCTGCACAAAATTACCTGGTGTTTCAGATTTAAAAAGCTGATTTACAACAGAGAAAAGGACCTAACCACATGCTTAAGTATCCTTATATTAACCTACACTTAAGGAAGGGCTTTCTTTAATACTTAGGGACCTCAACACTTGTTAAATGCTTCTAGTAATGAAGACTGTAGTGCATAGAGAATGTACAAATTTTTACCCTTATTTAAAAGGTGCAGAACATTGTAAATGTTCCAAATGTATTTCACCAAATAAAAAAGCCACTTATACTTTAATTTTAAGATATAGTAAGTAATTCCAATATGTGTTATCTCACATCTATAGCTGTTCCTATTTCCAAGAAGTTCTCACATTAATTCCCCAAATGAAATTCTATTGACATCTTTGTGTGTTTACCTTATGGATGGTATTCATTTGTGAGATAACTCACTCCTTGTTGTCTGACTGTAGCATGCAAAAAATCTGTTATGTGGCTTATCAAAACACAATCTTGTATTCAAGTCATATTTGTTTGGACCAAGTTGTCCTCTGAGGAACAGAGTGGTGTAAAAAGTGCGGGGGAGGGAGCTAAATGTAACACTTAATGGGAAGTCCATTTAAACCCTCTAGCAACTGGAACTAATGGGGACAGACAGGGTTGTGAAATGTGAGCCTACAAGATCTCCACTGAGAGATGCCCATTCCACTTTGTCCTCCCAAGCATCACTTCCCAGAGATGTTGGGTTCTTTTTTTAAAAATCAATTCAGATATTTATGAACAAGAGCACTATCACAGTGATTTATTTGTAAAGATATTCTTGAAATCCAAGAAATCTTTCCAAATAGAGAGTGTTGTTTCTAATAGCCCTTCAGGCTGTTGGCTCTCTGAGGTGTTTCTTTTTGCTACCCAATGCATGTATGGATCTCTGACCTTGATTTGATTCCCAGAGGAAACAAAACAACTTTTGATTATGTTTCCTTAATGAAATGAAATTTAATAATAGAAGTTTGTTGCATTAGACTTGGTAACAGTTTACCCTCACACAATCCTTAGCAGCTGTTGAAGAGTAACAGCATCTTGGGCAACACTTTCCGTAGAAGCACAGCTGTAGCAGCAACTTACTGAAGTTAATGAATGAGCGGATATTTTAAAGAAGTAAAATATCTGCAGATGAGCATGCACTACAAGTTTCTAATTTTGAACATCTAAATTCTGTATTGGACATTGAACACTGTGTCATATGAGCACTTTGAACATTTGAACATCTATTAGCATATGAACAATGAACATCTGAACACTTTATACACTGGGGAACTAAGTAGAAACACTTCTGTATGTTCTTCCTGGTTAGAATTCAAATTTTGAGTCAGGTATAATCAACCACCTTTAATAATTAGAAATACGCTTTATTATTTTGCTAGTACCAGCGTAACTTTGTGTTAAGCTCAGTATGGACACCCACTTCAACACTGCCAGCCTAGTTCAGGTTGTTGAGCATCCTCCAGCTCTGGGCACAGAGGGCCTGAATATGATGAAAGGGACAAAGTAGCCTCAGAAGGTACACAGAACAAAGGTATTGCTCTGGCTGGTAAAAAGAAAATCTTTTGATTTCAAAGTGGTAGATGGAAAGGAGAAATAACAGGGAGGGAAAGACAGTCCAGTGATGCAGTCCCAAAGAACTGCAAAACTTGATGAGTTACGACTAAGGAGAAGAGCAAACTTCTGGGGTGCCATGTGGATTTAGTCAGCTGGATCCTGCACTCACCTCTGAGTAATGAGACATTCCAGGCCATCTGCTCTGCATGGTACCAGATTTATTATTTTCCTGGCCACCCAGCTGGCTTGAAGATGGCTGTCATGGTAGTGAGAAATTCTAGACCTACTTTGGTGAACAGCACCTTTCATATTTATGTTGTATTCTTCTCCGAATAATAATATGGCTGAAAATATCCCTGATTGTAGGAATTAGGGAAAAGGAAAAAGAAAAGGATTAAAGCAAAAATTTGATAGGCCAGCAAAGGAATTTTCATTATAAAAAGCACTTCCATAAGGCTGTTCTTTAGTGACTGAGTTGTTTCAGTGATTACAAGAGCAAGCAGGGAACCAGATATACTGGAAAGTCTTCAGTGCAAACTTAGGGCAGTACTAGGAAAACTGGAGCCATTTTTAGCTGTGGTTCCAGGGAGAACACTTGCAGCCTGCAAGTGACCTGGGGTCAAAAGAGTGTTACTGTTTCACTGACTGCATTCATAGCAAGGAAAGATGTTTGAGAACAAGAGAGAGTTGCTTTAAATTGGTAGTACTGTTCTCATCTCTCCACTAACATTGCCAGACAATTAGACACGGGAGAGAAGAATAAGCAGGAACTACTGTATGTTTTCACTTTTGTACAACAGGTTTTAATCAACATAACCACTGTATATAAACATTATATCCACATATGGTTAGAAAATTGCAGACAGATTTAAAATAATTCAGGTGATCTTAAGACGTAGTCTTGAAATCACAATAGCATTTCCACCAAACAATATCTTACTTCTATGAGCATTCTTGCCTGAAAATACAATTCCCTTCCAAAATTAAAACTCTTGTTCTTTGAGTACTGAATGTATATTATTGCTAAAATTACAAAGAGATGGAATCCCTCCTTTCTTGAAAAATTTGGTACAATATTAACAAGGGTGTCAGTATCATAACGAAAGCTTTTATGTGAGTGCAACAATGTGTGTGTTGCATAGAATTAATTATCAAGAAGTGAAATGTGTGGGTTATGTCAGCCTGAAAATATCTAATCAAGATGTCTGCTGGTGGGTTACCTTCAAACATGTAACCTACTTAACCTGTAATATAATGAGGATAATTATGAAGCTTCAAGTAGCTTCCCAGCAACTCTGGCTATTGTTTGGAGATTATTCATGTTTAGGTAGTCGGGTACAAAACTGCAATATGCAATGCTCTCATCTGCGTAAGTTGTTTATTGTTGATTCATAACCGTGATCAGCTTTAGCAAAACTGAGCTATTATTTGTATGGTTTTTTTAGTGAATTTGCCCAGAACTCATTTTTTGGACATTTAAGAAAGCAGTCCAAACCAAATTTCCCACCCCTGCCACCTCTATCCCTAGACATGAGATAAAGAAGGGCTCACAGAGTACTGGAAATGCCAAATTCAGTCCTGCTCCTTTTAGCAGATGAATTGCGGAGCTGTGCCTGGAGACACTCTGTGTTCCCACTGTCCCAAGAGAAACCTGTGGGTAGTTTTCCAGGCAATGGATCAGTATTGTGAGAACTACTTAACTGACTCCTCCCTTGTATGTTTCCACTAATATGACTTTAACAAATTTTCCCTATTAACAAAATTCTAAATAGTTAGTTCCACCTTTTGCTAAGCAATGTAGCAGCATAAGTCTAGTTCAAGGATACTTGATACCAGTTCAAAGATATTTGTCCTTCCACTTTGTTTAGGGATATAGGGCCTATTAGATGCACATACATGGGAAAACTACACATCCAGCTGTAAGGCAAATATTGCAAACTAGAAAACATTCATATTGCTTTTATCTAATATTTGGAAGGGTAATACCAAGTATAAACAGGCAGATTGATATTATCTGGAGAGGTCATTTATGCTCAGTAAAAGATTCTCATGGAGTCTTGGACTGTTATGTACAATATTGGATCCTCCTGCACCTAGACTGTCATTACCTCCAAATGTATCAGTAGCATGAAGAGCCAAGATTTTAATAAACTCTGTATATCTTGTTTAATTATTTCTTGCTGCAGGATCAAAACCGTCAGGGTTTATATCAGCTGAGCTAGCAAAGCCCAGCTTTCCTTTTTCTGAACGTAACACACAGACGTCCAGCAAATAAAAGATCATTTTAAAAAACAATCTTTCTGGTGCGGATACTTTACAAAGTGTCTAGTGATTGGGCTAAATTGGCAAATTACAGGTATTGGAGTTTATATGGTCTCCACCTTGTAGACTCTACTGTTGCTCTGTGGCAGCCTATAATAGCTGTTTGACATGCCTGAGAATGCTATTTTTACCAGATATCTTTTCCTACTTAACTATACAGAAATTATAGTCATTCAGCCAGTCAATATGATTCTCAGCTGTGTTGTAGCAGAGAAAACACCAAAGAGCTTTGCACCAACTTAGAACAACAGCACCGGCACCATGGCTTTGTCAAATCTCAATCTGTAGTACACTGATTAAGAAGGGATCTATTGTATTGGAAAGGTGTTTGCAATCAAAAAGAATGAAACAGGATATAGATAATTGGGGTGGCCATATTGCTGGAAAAGAGATGGGGAGCAAGCTCCTAATTCCATGTGAAGCTAATTAGGTGGCCTGTCACTTTGACAAGATGTTTCGGCTCACAGAATCTGCTTTGTTGAGGGTGTTTCTTCTTTAATTGGCCTCTCAATTACAATTTATCATGAAATTCTGCAAACTACTTACAACCTGTTTTCAGTCTGTCTTACAAAATGGGTGCCTGAAACTGCGTTCTCCTTTCCCCATCCCCCCTACACACCCCCAGAAAACCCCAAACAAACAAACCACAAAAACCCAACCCCTGCCCTCCCCCCCAACATATTAAAATGCATATTGGTTGTTATTCTCTTGGTTTGTTTTAGTTATTTTTTGCTATTCACTTGATGCCTTCAGGGCTGAGCTACTGAAGCCTTTCACAACTGAAAAGATAGGAGTTATGGTCATTATGCAAGTTGCAATGGAAAAATTAGATTTAAATTGAACATGGTACATGGGACACAGTGATGCCCTTTCCTGGGATGACAAGGTAAGAATGCTAAAACTGAATGAGAGAAGGAGTGGAATAAGTGTCTTACTGAAAACAAGACATTTTTGACACCATTAAGGGTTATTTGAGAAACTGAAAATTAGCAAGGACTTTTTAGAGCGAGCATGGAAGTAATCAAGCACGAAATAGCAATCTATTGACCTCTGGTAACATGATGTCTTGATTTAGAAAACTGCCTTACAAGCCTGACAGACAACTTAATGCCAGCGATACTGGACTTTTTATGGTAGTTCGCTAGTTACCCAGAGGAGGAACGGTCACCATGTGACAAACCATAAACAGCTGACTCAAAGGCGTGCTTGGTCAAAGCAAAAGCAAGTGTTTTCCATGTTGTAATTATTTGTTTCTGTTTTCCTGGCTGAGAAAAACTGTCTGGCTATATACAAGGGTGCTGTATGCTCTTGCTGAGGGGCAGTTTTCTTTTAGGAAGCAAAGACTGAGAAAAGTTTGTTGTGAAGTTGCACTGGTGACAAAACCAGTAGTGCTAACCACTACATGAATTTAATTATTGTGGTCCTGGGCATGCAGTCTGTGTTCTTAAAGAGCTGCAGTAGCCAATATCTAGTCCTTGTTCTTGTCCTTTCCCTTTGCACCATTCAGGTGTTATGAAAGAGTTAATTTAAAAGAGTTTTCTACGGCAAAATCATGCTCTTTCTCTCTCTAATGACAGACAGATCTGGAGAGGGCAGGAGAGGCAGTAGGTGCTCTTCAGCTCTATGTAGAATTAAATGGGTGCCATAAATCCAGGAATAGGTGATTGTGGATGCAAATATCAAAACCTAAGTCACTATTGGCCTAGTAACTCTCTTAACTACTGGAGCTATTTGAAGTTTCTGTCTAAGCCAAATCTTGTTTCTCTCCTCTTAGGAATTGCAGCAAAATGCTCTGATCTTAGGAGGTGTGAAGTGTGTTTTGCAAAACAGCATTTGTTTGAAAGCACCCAGCCTCATCTCAAATTAAGGACAGTCTACTTTCAGATTTTTCTCCAAGTTTGGATTAGGTACAGAAATAGTAATTTCCTCTCTGGATTTCTTCTCCTTTTTTCCTAAGGCCAGGTTCCATTAACATGTATTTGCAATATTTCCTCTGCAACAAAATGTTTATATGTTTGTGACCTTTGCTTCATTTTCAGACTAGAACAGTTCAGCTGGAAAAGACCTACAACAATCACCTAGTCCAACACACATTTTAGGTTTTTGCTGTGACTGGAATCTGAAGTGGGGTGGCTGTAGCCACATGGCGGAGCAATGACCACTCTAGAACCTCAGCTGCCCAGCATCTGGTGCCCCTGCTGTGCATGGACCTTGAAAGCTTGGCTTATTCTGATACTACGTCTACAGGTGTGACTTAGAATATGATTTTGGTAGGAGAATTAGAAAAACTAAATAAAATAATGACTCAAAGCCTTACACACTTGTTTAAACCCTTAAATAGCTGTTTACACTACTACTTTTGCTATAAATTAGTACCTCATGGCTTCTTTGTATAAGACAGCAAGCCAGTCTAGCAGGATGACCTAGTTATTTTTAAAGCCCGCTTATGTCAATGCTCTCTGTCCTGTGACCATGTTGGCCACCATTATTTCGGGGTGAGGTCAGTCTTTTTCTTTGCTCTGGCCCCCTGCCAGTTTCTCAACACCTGCCTTGAAAGTGACAGCTCTATGGGTGTCCTCATAAATTAAAAATCATGTGCCTCTGCCCTGATGCCCTGGGACAGGCACAAAGTTAGAAACTGTCCTGTAACCCTAGCCCTGGGGCTGCTGCACGGGACAGCTGAGCAGCAGGCAGCGAGCCCCAGCAGCGGGGGGCTGGCTACACCACAGCCCTCGGGCAGCACCCAGCCTTGTGCCAGCGGGCATGTGGCTGTAGCCAGTGAGAGCCAGGGATGGCCCAAAGGTAGTGGCCTTCCCCGACAGTGAAGGGTGAAGAAACGAAGGGGCTAACAAGGGGAGCTGTGGGTTTTGTGCAGCACCTTTGTGCTTGTGTTTCCGGGACAAACTGAACTGGCAGAGACAAACTGGGGAGTGGGGAGGGGAGAATAGGGCTCTCTACAGTGAATGGGGAATCCTGTGCACAGTTGTCATTATCCTTTTCCGCCTCCCAGCTCCACTGTTACAGCTCTGTCATACAACTGACCACAGTATTAATTTAGTCCTGAGTTCTCCTCCTTCCAGCGTGCACCATAGACACTCAGCCAGCATACACATGTTCCACAGCCTGATAGAGTCCTTGCTTCAATTCAGCAAAGCACTTAGGTGCTCCCCTTTCCCCCAAACCTAACTGTTCAGTCTACACCTCTCTCACCACCCCCACCACGCAGGTTATATCCATTTTCAGGGAAACCTTCAGGCAGATCAGACAAGCTGCAACACTCCATAGCTCTAATCAGTCTGCTCCTTCCCCAGATGCATGTTTTGATCTCTTGCAGGATCCATGTGTGGTAGTGCCCAAGGTCCAGAGGACTGCAGCTGCAGAATCACTGCACCATGGTCACCTCCTCGGCTCAATAACTGCAGGTGCTGAACACCACTGTTAAAGTGATCCTGAGATCCTGCCATGTGAGCTCCCAGCAAGAAAAGCAATAAAAGCAGTGAATGCAGCAGAGGTTGATCAGACATCCTTTTCAACCCACCTGGATGCTGCCTCCATAGGCACAAGCAAAATCTCTTGCTCTGTTGGTATAGAATCCTTAGCTGGATTACTAACTGCAACAAAGTGAAACCCTGATTTTTTTAGTGATTCATGAGTTGTATTTTAACAGAGACTGCTTTGTCTCTTGCTTCTAGCTGGCAGCCGTCCTTTATGTTCCTTTTAACAACAGAGTAGCATATATGGTTGATGCTCTTGCCCATTCATTTTAGGTTCACGTGTACTTTCTTACAGCTGCAACTCTGAAGATCATGGTTATTATATTTCCAAGGAAAATACTGAGCTGGGACTGATGAATGGGCTGCAGACCACATTTATTTGCTCTTTGAAATGAGGTTTCATCTCTTTTTTTTTGGGGGGGGGGCACTGATTAGGTCTCAAAATGGCTGATTGGATGTGGATGAGTGAAACTGCAATGATAATTTGCTCTAAGATTTGTAACATTGGTTGTTTCAATTTGTGCATTTGATTTATCTTCCCAAGAACAGTGTACGGTACAGGGTTTTCACCCTAGTATGGGAGACATTTTTCCTTCTGGAGAGTGGTATCTACTCTTCAGAAAAAAACATTTGTGGCTTCCAGCCAACTTAGGGTAAACCTTACAGGTTCAATTTTGTTGTCTGCAGTTATGAGCTCACTGCCACCACTGTAATGAAGAGGTGTCTTGATGTAAAAACACGCCACAGTGAAGGAGCTAATTATCAGAATGCCAGGAGGACTGCTTGGAGCAGTCATTGCCCAGTGTTTCTGCAATACAAACTGGACACTTTAAGATCCCAGTCCCGTTTAGTGCTTCCCATACTGTGTCTCAAAATAAATACATAAGCATCCACTGGAGTTGGAGTGCTACTGGTAGTGTTGTACCCTGTACTTTGGCAAGTCTTTTGGTATGTGTGTTCCTTGAGCTCCTTTCATCTATTCTTTGAGTTCTATTCATCTTCCTCTTCCAGCTTTGTCAGCAACTGACAGCTCTGAGGACTCTATGTCCCTTTTTTCAGCTGGTAGCAGCAACAACAGCGGTAAGAGACATGGTTTGAGGTCTTCTGGCTTAAAAGCATCTTTCATCCCATCCCTGCATCTGGTGACATTTTATAAGTGGATAGGATAAACCAGAAAAAACTGTAGTTTTAAGATGCTCAGTTTCCGTGACATATACACACACTTAAACCCTGGAAAGGCTTTCTTTAGGCGATAGTGTCAACAAGTGCAGGAAGATACCTGAATCTTGAAGAAAACACATCCAGGCGATTTCTCACTGAAAATAGGAGAAAATTAATTTGTCCCTGCACTGAGAAAGTGAAATTTAAACCAGATGATAACAAGGGATATACACTTCTGTTTTTGAAGGGGAAAAAAATCAAACAGTATGAGAAGTTGAAGGTCATCTCACAGGCTGAACATCTAATTTGTTCTGTCCACTTCCAGCTCTTGTCTCCTTCTATCTCTTTTTTCTGTTTCAGTGAAAGGTGAGTAAATATTTGTGACCTCTCTGGTCTGAGTTTTCTTTGGAAGTGAGGGAGTTACATCAACTAACTCTAGGGATTGCAAGCGAGGAGATGCTTAGTAGGGTATGAAAATTAGGGGACTATATATGCGCACAAGTCCACTGAACAAAGATTTGAAAGGCCAGGTTTTAAAATTTTATGTTAAACTTCTGGCCATTTATCTTCTCTAGCCCTCAGTGATTCAAAAGCCGATTCCCAGCGTTCTCTTTCAAGAAAAATAGATTTGTTATTGCTACTTTTTGCAGTAAAACAAACAAAACAAAAAAGGAGGCAATCATAGTTCAGGGTCCTTAAGCTGACTCCTGCCAGCAAAGGGATTGACAATAGAAATTAAAGAGTAGAAGCATCTCTGGGAAAGGCTGCTCTGCTACTGACAGAGTGAGGAGCCAACTCCTGCCTCTGTGGCCTTCCACTCCCATTTGCCCCACCTGGCACAGCGCTGGGCGGCACGCCGAGCAGGGAACGTGCCTCTTCTCCTATGGGTCTGGTGGTGACAGCAGCTCCTGGCCCCTGGCCAGGGTGGCTGTGGCCTGGGAGGAGGCCTTCAGACGTCTGAGAGTCATCTGCTGGCCCAGCAGCTGCTCCTGGCAGGCAGGCAGGAGACTGGGACAGAGTAGCCTGCCGGGCACTGGAGCAGAGCCTCACGTTGGGGAGGGGAAATCGTGGTGCTCCAGGAGAGTTCAGTGGGGCCTAAGGCATGATGAGACTAGGGAAAAAGAAATGGCAAAGAGCTTTGTCCCCATTAGTATTGAGAAGAACTAAAGATAACTCTTTAGCACATGGAGGTAAGTGCATCTTGCCATGTCACGGTTTTGCTTTCTTCTTTTCTTTACCTAATGGAAAGCACTCACAAAACCAATATTGTTAATAAACTTCGGAAAAATATCCCCTCACACCTTTCCAAATCTTGAAGCGATAAGGCCATTGCCAATGTGGTCATCTATTTGTCATCCATGAGATAAAGTAGAAAATATTTTAAACCAAAGCAAGGGGTCACCCCAGTAACAGAAGACCAACAAGAACTCCCCTGGCCTTGGGTGGATTTACATGTTGGGTATGTCAGCTAAAGTTCGATCTGAGATTGCCTCGGGGAAAATACTCACACTGATCTAATAGCACCTACAGCTGCCTTAATCAGATTAGCAGTAATACAGAAATAAGGAACCATCCACTGGAGTAATTTTTTCAGGGAAAAGAATTATCTTAGTTTTTGAAGAATGCAGAAATTATGGTATTTCTGCAGGTGAGATTAAACAATTTAGATAAAGCAAGGGACTAAAAGAGCTAATAATTTTGCATTTTACCTTTAAGCAGAACTTTTGGTCTGAGCCAGCTTGTTCTGATATCAATAGAAAATGGGACATCTAAGTTACTCAAAACTATCAAAATTCTGATGCTTTAGCAGTACACTTGCCTCAAAAAGGCAGTATTGCTTTGTGAAGTTAGAGCATGACAAGACAGCAGGTGACAGCTAATTTTATTTTTGCTTTGTGACACACCTATGCCACCAGACACCTGTTTGTCCTTGAAGAAGTCATTTAAACTTCCAGTCTCTACTTCTCTTCCCGCCACTTCCTTTTCCCATCAACTTCAACTACCCGTGACCAGGTGTGAGGCCTCTGTCTCAGTCTTAGCTTCTCAATCCTCCAGTGCTGTGGGGACATAAATGAAAGCTGTGCCATATGAAAACACAGAACCATTCAGTACTCTGCAATTTGTGACGTTGAATTAATTATACAGAAGAAAAGTGGCAGTTTTGGGAATCATGGTGAGTTTACTGCACAAAACCATGGTTTGTCTGCTGAAACCTTCATAGCTGCTCTTCACTGGGTGCAGAGTGTAGTTTTGTTGGAATTTCTTTTGTTGGTAATGCAGTTAGTGCTGAACACAAAAGAAAAGGAAACCTGCCTTTCTCCTGAAAGATTGATTATGCAATGTCCTGAACCTGGCTACACTGGCATGTTTAATTTTATGAAAGCAAATGCTAGATGCTTACTTGAGTATATATCTACTTTTTAACTGTAACTACTGTGTCAAGAAAGGTCTTGACAAAAGTTTGTACCATTCAGGATAATTTTTACTTTTCACTCAATTTTCTTTCTACCATTTTTAGTGTTACTTGACTTGATTTCTGTGTGACTAAAGTAGCTGGAGGACCAAAAAAAGTGCTGGTAGGATTGGGGCCATAGATCAGTAGCATTGTGACCTCACTTCATCCTGCGAATAGCTACCAGCTTTTACATATTTAACTCACAACATATTTAAGAATTCAAGTCAGACAGTAATACTAGGAGGTAAACATTCTGTTTAATCAGGGTCTTCAATATTTTCTTGGCAGTGACCATCATGGGAAAACTTCTGAAGTAAAACTTGCAAAAGAAAGCTAAAGAGCCACCTTCTAATTTGGTTATACAGTAAGGGTTTATGAGGATATATGAAGTAGAAAGCACACCAATGTTGCCAGATCTATTTTATAATGCTAACAACTTTAAAGGCAAAAGTTACTAATTTGTTTTATTTTACACTGCTCCAGAGCAGTTTATGTTGTAGTGATCCCTGCTCAGAAGAGAGGAAAAACATAAGACGATTTTTCTGACCACCTATGTATAGATGGGAGCCTGTGCGAAGGGAAGGTGTTTGTGGCTGTGCTCACAATGTGCCAGTGGGTATCAATTAACCTTGTATTCTGGTGGCTATTGAAGATGAACCATTAATCTTCTCAAAAAGATGTCTCACAGCATTCTGTTTCTAGTATTTTAATATATTTGAAGAGATGCGCAACTGTCACTGGCAACAAAGCATCTCCTGATCGTTGACCTCCCATGAAAACTCTAAGTGTTTCTATTACAATCCAACAAGCAGAACTGAACAATAAAAAGGATTCCAGAATGTGTTTAAAAGTATTTTTGCTTGTTGAATCACTGCACGTTTTGCTACATTCAAAGTGTTTGGTATTCAGGTCCTACCTGAAGCTGACAAAAACACCTTTCATCCCTATAAGAGCTGAAGGCCTGTTTTAAGTGCTGTAGAAGCAAGTTCAGAACCTCTTGATATGAATTTGGTTATATGTAGGTGGATCTGTTTACACTTAATACATACAATGCCTTATTACACTCCAAGGCCAAGAGAATTCAAAAATACTTACTGGAAGATTTCTTTCCTCCAGTTTGTTCCTCTGAACTTCGTACCTCACTGGAAAGCATGACAGCAAGTTTTCTCTCCTAGCAATATTTTAATAAAGGCCAATGTATCAAGATTAACTGGAGGATATCCAGCACTCCCTGTTCTTGATGTCTTCATTACAGCACAAATTTAATGCCTATTTGATTTCACATGCTGTATTTTACCTGATATGTGTGGTGAGGGGGTTGGTATATTCATTCACTATTCTCACATATGTGTTGCCTAACAATTGTGCTGAGAATAGCAAAACATTTCAGGGACTTCTCCTGTCCTTGTTTTACCCTGGAAAAAATTTGCAGTTGAAATGCACATCATAGGGGTAATAACAAATAAAAGGAAGGATATCTCATTCATTTGCAGATTTTTGTCTGTTAGTTATTCTAGAGCCACTTCATCAACTTCAGTGGAGTTGGCCTAGACTTCTCCAAAGGTGAGTATTTTGCACATTTGGCTAAGGAGACACAAGCATATGTTTTCTGTTTCCCTCTTACAACAGCTTCCAGACTGAGGTCTGCATGGAGGAGCAAGCTGAAGTATCCGCAGCAAAGGCAGGCTGCATGCTGTGCTTTCAAGGCTCCAGCTGCACAGGAGCTGCCAGGGCTCCAAGTAACAGGGTGCACTGATCTCTCCCTTTGGGGGATCAGATTTGCTAAGTGCTCAGTGGCAGTGAAGTTCTCCTGGTGACCAGGCTGGTATTGCCTTCCTTGCACAGTCTGTTAAAGTGCACAGACTATTATGCTTCTACTCAATTAATTGCTACGGAGACAGAGAAAATATGTGCCTGGAGAAGAAAATGAAGCCATTTTTATTTGCTGGCTAATCAAAATCCAATGGCTTTTGAAGACAATGTGAAATGATGGTTAATTAGGAGCGATACTTAAATCTGGAGCTCAAAGAACCTTGTACAAGCCAAAGAAAAAAGGCCTGGAGGACAGAATTTATTCTCCCAGGTTGATGAGTCCTTTGTGGACTAAGCCATAAGGAGGTGTATGTGGACCTGGCCTACAAAACATCTCCAATTCCCAGAGGTAAATGTATCTACAATCTGCAGAGATTCAGTATATTGCACAATATGGGTCCAAAGAGTAACAGGTTAATTTGGTAACAGCTTCAGTGAACAGCAGAGGGTCTTTAAGTGAGGGTGGATTGAGACCACTGTTGCCTGTTCCTTGCTTTCCCAAGCTCTGAAATCAGAGAAGCCATCAAAATACCACGTGACCATCCAAGTATAATGCTCTCCCCACTCTCTCCAGGGCAGCAGGGTGTGCGTGTTCCTGTTTGAGCAAGTTGAGGAAACACTTAAATGACAGCGAGGCTCGCCTGTGACCACTGCTGTGCATGTACCTGAGACCATGCCCAGGGAAAGGCTCTGAAGCTGTGCTTATAACAAGGACAGTGGGGCAGTCCTGGTGAAAAGCAAAGGCATGTGGAAACGGCAGGGGTCATACTGTAGGGGCTGACACACAGGGCTGGGGGGAAGCAAATCACGTGCTCGCTGCACCCGCCAGCTGGTTCACAGCAGGCAGTCAGGGCCTGCCCTGATGGATATACCCAGGCACCTGGGTAAAAAGGAGCAGGGACAAGAGGAGAGCTGGTGTAGCTGTGATCGGGAGAAAGATGGACTGGGAAAGGATGGCTACATGGAAATGCACAAGTCCTATGCCCCATGGAGCAGGATGTGCCTAACCACATAAATTTTTTGTGTTTTCTTGTCAGACTTTATCCCAGAAGGGAGATGGTCAGTGGTTTCTATTGACACAGTCCTGTTCCTCCATGTTATATTAGTTGTTTGTCCTGCTAGGGTCTTGGGCAGCGCAGCTGTGTGTCTGTGTGGTGACCTGACCAGAGCCACCATCATGACCCAGGTGGGATATACTTAGAAGGTACTTAAGATGACTATATAGGGCAGTATAATAAAATAAAATTAATTTCCAAACTAAGAAAAATCTGTCTGCTTATCTCATAACAGTCAGTGCCCTTTTCTTACAATAAACCTTTGCTTTGTTTCCACTAAAAAAACAACCGAAAACCCAACCATACAAACAAAAAAAAAAAGCTGAATACAAAATCTACTGCCAGTTGTGTGCAGAGAAGTGGATCTAGGATGCATATATTTCTCTTGCAATGCATGTATATAGAAAATATAATACTTGAAGGTATTATAAAGGTGAAAGTATATTCTGAATATACATAGAAACAATAAAGCATTACTACCTGTTTTTTTCAGAAGAGTATCCCCGCGATACTTTGTGAGTAAAAATCTGTCTTCAGGTTCAAGTCAGAATTGGACTGTGGTTTTGAGAACAATTTTTACCAACAATACGCCCATTTATTAAAATAATTATGAGGCAACCCAGCCAGCTATAGGGAAACCTTAGAATAATAGAAGAGAGCAAAACTAGAGCAACTTAAAAAATAATATATGATCTTGCAAGAGTCAAGGAGCTGCGATACTTCTCTCCTGGGCAATAAACACTCTAATACGTGTAGACCTAACCCCAATTACTATCTTACTGATCAGCTTGAAAGATGGTATTCTGGAAGAGCATGCAGAGAACTCCATGTGATAATTTCCTGGAATTTCTGGATTGAAACATATAAGAGCTGCATGTTGTCATCTGTGAATTGATGTGACCTTTTGCTTGCAAGCTGATCAGACTGTGATCAACAAAAAACCATGCTCAGAAGCATTAAATAAAGGACTCAATGAGTTAAATTTTGGAAAAAAGAGCAAAAAAATTTTCTGACTTCAGTTCTACATAGATTAAAGTAGTATTCACAGACTCCCTCACAGAAGAACTGCTCCCTGGTCAAATTTACTGTCTTATGCCTACATGTTGAACCATATTAAAATGTGCATACTGGTCAGAAGTCTTCAAGAAAGTAATATCTGTGGTTCCCAGAAGTACAAGAAAAAAATTAGACTTATCTACAAATATGTCATATTTTGTATTTTCTCCTTGAAAATGAGGAAATATGCATGTGATAAGTAACATTTTAAAATTTTATGGTTTTGAAGAATACGCCTTGAAACTATACTAACCATAGTTATCATTATTCTTCACAGAGAAAACTGGAACAGAGATTCAAGAATAAGTACTTCCTCTTAATTTATAAGGTTTATTTGTTTTCATTAACTTTTAGAGTAGTATTTATACAGGGAAGTTTGTGAACAAGGGTGGAAATGTTAAGACAAAAAGTGGAGTTTTGCCATGAATTTTAATAAAGTCAGATGCAGACTTTACTATGTCTTCATTCCAGTACCATCCTACTTGTCCATGACAGTCACAGGTCCTAACATCACCCTGCATTTGAGCAATGATGTAGCTTAGTGTGAATTCGGATAAAATATTTGTGGGAGAAAGACTATTTAGACCTTTAGGCCTGCATGGAGACATTTTAGTGTCCTAGTACAGACGTTTTGGACAAGCATGCAGCCAAAAGCTGAAAGTTTGTGCAAAGCACAGTGAGATCCATTGCTACAGAATAAAATCACTTCCTCTCAAATGGCTCTCCAGATTCGTCACTGAACATACACGTGGGCAGCCTTCCCACCAGAGACCATCTACTCACAAGCGTGGCTGAATTTAATTTATCGCAGCGAATACATTTCTCTGGGAATGTAGAATCATAACTTCATAGAACAAATTTGCGTTGGCCAAAGGTTATGGAGTCTAGTTCCCTGCTCGAGACAGGGCTACATTCAAAGTCAGAACAGGTTGCTCAGGGCTTTATCAAGCCAAATACTCAAGAATAGATACTGACCAATTTTTCTGGACAAATGTGTCAGTGTTTGTCATAAAGGATATCTTTCTCATGCCCAGTCACCAGTTCTATTGCTGTAACTTGTGACTGTTGCCTCTTATCCTTTCAATTATATCTCTCCCTCTATCATCTCCATAAAGCCCTATAGATACACGGGTAGAAGACTGCTGTTAGATTCAGCTGTTTGCTTTGTTTTCTACAGGCCAGAAAAACACATCTCCCTCATTTTTTCCTTTTGTATTGGATGCTCCATACACCTAACCATCCCGCCAGTCCTTTGCTGGACTAGTTGCAGACTGACCATACCCACTGCCCAGGGCACTGCTCTGCCATGCTGCCCTGCTCCTGACTGGGGTGGTGGAACAGCTCTGGCACCAAGACCTGCCCTGTCACTCTAGGAGAGCCCTGAAAATTCCAGATATATACTCATAAGCAGATGGAAAGAGGGAATAATTCCTTCCTTCAGCCCCCTGCTTAAATTCCTACTATCCACCATGATCACTGCTGGCCAGTGGCTAATCCTCTGAGCCAGTTCTTCTCCAGCCTTCTTGTAAGAGACAGCTCTAACTACCCTTACAAAGCCTCCCTGGTAAAATGGTTATCATAGTCGTTCCCATTTTCCATTATTTCTATACAATGGCAATTGCAAGATGTGTTTAGGGACACAACTTACTTTATATGTCCTGATTTTAATTACCAAGCTGCTAAAGAGAATGTGTAAACCACTTGGTAATAACACATGTTAAAGACCTGCTGGAGCATTTATTAGGAGAGCATTTCTTTCTCCTTTAACATGTCAGTGTATACAGGGAGGATGGTTTTCCTGATCCTTTTAAAAAAGAAAAATACTAGGCTTTGATTCTCTGGTTTCTTTTCATCTTCATCTAGCTTAAAAAGCTTTGGGGAAGGAATACAAAACAACAGAATAGCAAAGAAATCACAAAAGGAAGATATCAATAAGAAGCACCACTGACTATTCTCTAAGCAGTTTCCAAGCAACTTTTAATGGAAGGTCAGGCACAAGCAAGATAAAGGGAGGAAAAACCAAGACATTATTTCATACAATAAAGTGACTGTGAATGCTGCCAGTTACAGAGGAAATAGATTGGCCAGCCTGAGCACTTATTTATGTTTTCTTGTGAATACAAATGAAAATCCTCTGCAAAGGGCACTATCAAATTTGAGCGGAAGTGTTAATTCCAACAATAGGTTTGCATTACTACTCTGAGAGGCTTTCATCACTGAATATGCAATATTGACTTTGTGATAATAATAATAATCATGTTGGACTCCCTCAGCTCCTTCTGTCTGAAGATCTATAATACTTTTTGTCTTTAATTAGTCATGTCTTACATTTGCAGCTCCAAGTAGATTTGGCATGAGTTATGTGGATGGAGCAACTGAGGCATAGAGACATGGAGTGACTTTAACTGCTGTAGCTATCCACAGACATGCTAACACAGAGATTGCAATGGCCTCCAGTTAAGATGAGACAACCATATGTGCAGACAACTCTAGCTACCAAACACTGTGAGCTCCCCACCACAGCTCCCAGAGGGAAGAGATAGAAGTTGTATCTGAAGTGCATATATCTGTATGTGTAGGTCATGTATGATGTCTACTTATTCCTTCATCCAGCACTTGGCAGTCTTAGGCAGTCGACTGCTGAAATAGTCCTTTTGAACTTGACTGCCGTACCAGGCAGTCTGAACACATCACTTTGGTCCTAAAGTCATAGAGCACGAAACATCCCTCTCTATTCTGTGGCTTGCATCATGGTCAAGAAGTAAAAGCCCTTGTGCCCATGCCAAGAAAAGCCTTAGGAAGGATGCCAGGAGTTGATTTGGAGGCCTGAAAAACTGAAGAAGCCCAATTATTAGTTACCTTGTGAAACCTGGCCCACTGAGTAGCAATAGCAAGTGCAAATCAAAACTTTTTTCTTTTAGATTTAGTTTTGGAGTAAAATGTTTAGCTGAAAAGATCATAGAATCAACCAGGTTGGAAAAGACCTCTGAGATCATCAAGTCCAACCCTTGATCCAACACCACCTGCCATGGTTACTAGACCATGGCACTAAGTGCCACATCCAGTTGCATCTTAAAAACCTCCAGGGATCCACCACCTCCCGGGGTAGCCCATTCCAATGTCTTATTACTCTCTCTGTAAAAAATTTCTTCCTAATATCCAAGCTAAACCTCCCTTGGCAGAGCTTAAGATCATGCCCTCTTGTCCTAGTGCTGATTGCCTGGGAGAAGAGATCGACCCCCACCTGGCTACAACCTCCTCTCAGGGAGTTGTAGAGAGTGATGAGCCTCCTCTTCTCCAGGCTAAACAACCCCAGCTCCCTCAGCCTCTCCTCATAGGACTTGTGTTTGAGTTCCTTCACCAGTCTGGTTACTCTTCTCTGGACCTGCTCCAGCACCTCAATATCCTTCCTGAACTGAGGGGCCCAGACCTGATTAGGCCTCTCAGGACAGCTGGTGAAGATGATAAAGGTTGGTTTGATAAAGCTTCACTTCTTATGGCTGGATGTTCTGACGTTCATGCCAAGACGACAGTACAGTCTGTCTATTCATGTAGCACTGATAGTTCTCCCTCCCTGTCCAACCTGTCTTCAGGTAAAAAAAAAAAAAAAAAGAAAAGAAAGGGAAGTGAAAAAACTGACTGAATTTTAATTTTTAAAAAGGGAAAATATTTTTGTCAGGAGTTACTTATGATGAGGTTCTGGGTTAGTATCCCATATGCTCAGGGGCCTGAACAGGAGCATCAAGAATCATTTAGGAACTGGGAGGTCCTCAGCCTTGACCCTGTGTAGCAGTCTTGGATACCCCTAGGATATGTCAGATTCTTGTACCACCTCTAGACACTGTGAGGTAAGAGATTTAATACTGCCAGACTGAAAAGGCCTTTGTGCTGTCCAGGAATAAGGTTCACAAACACACACAACAGAGAGACTGCAATGAATTGGTGCAGCTGAACATGAGACTCTCAGAAGCACCTGTCTGCACATGCTCTTATGTGTGGTTTCCACAGCTGGGGGATGATGCTGAGGCCACTCTCCTTGTTCTGGGTCCTTACTTGCAAGGCACACCTGGTTCATAATCCAGTCCACTGAGATCCTGAAGTGGAGAGAAGTTGCATTATGCCCTAGAAATACATGAGAGATAGTGACCACATAGTCCTGCCTTTTAAGTCTGAGATTTGAGTACAAGTTTACAACTCTGATGCCCATATTACACTTTGTTTGGACAAACTGATTACAGATATTAAAGTGAACAGACCAGCTTATTAACATGATTTCAGCTACTGAAGTCTACTCAGCTTCTACTTTCCTTTATCTGTCATGCACATAAGAAGACTTTCCAGAGGGCATAAGAAACAATCTCAGAATTCATTCCACAGTATAAATGGGTTGGTTATAACACATTTTCCTTGTCATAAAGGTACACCGAGTGAAGGTTTGAAGGACAGTTTTTGGTAAACAAATCTGTTTATGTGTTCTTAAAATGTGTTATGAATGAGACTGCTTTTTCAGATCAAGGGTAGCCAATGAACCAGGATACTCATGTCTGACAATATCCACTTATGGAAGAAGCTGATCATTCTTCCAGTGATCAGCAGATCGTTGCCTTCAAAATGCACTCAGATATATCTGAAAAATGCTGTGAAAATCTCAGTATTCTTATAGCAGTTCTCCTATTAGACATGATTTTTTATTTTTTATTTAAATCACAGCCTTTCCAAATTGTATGCAAACTGCATGCATCCTAAGCTTCTGTGTGCAAAGAAGGACACCAGTGAGAGCTAATTACATCCTAACTCTCTGCGCTGAATCCAACCTCAAGCAGAGGATAGATTTTTCACAAGATGTGCTCAGCAGTGGACTAATTATCAGATGTGCAATAACATCTTAGACTGGTGCAGCTGGTCTACAGGATATTTTGAAATAAGACCTTAGCCAGTGTGATTTGTTCTATCACTGCTGATACAGGGACCAGCAGTTGATCTTCCCTCTGTTCTTTTCCTCAGCTGCACTAGATCAGCTTTGTGTTCCAGACTCACTCAGGTGAGGTCACCTCCTGGGCTGAAGTCAGTGATGTAGCTGCCACATCTAGGTCAGAAGATGGGTGTGAGATGAAATTTCTACCTCAGAGTAGGTTGATACTGGCTTTATCTGGGCTGCCCCTGCATCTCTGTCAGGCATTTGTGGTGGGTGTCTCTTCTAAAACAAAAAGATAAAAGAATTCCAGTATATTACTCACTAAGCCTTTGTTGTCTTTGCTTTTAATTTTGCATTATGAAAATTTAGTCATGGTGGGAAAAGAGCATCTTGAGGCTCATGCAGCTGCAATTACCTTAATTTAAATTAGTATATGGAAGTTATTAATTGTGATTCGATCTTGCACTATATGAGACAGGATTCCTCATGTCCGCTCAAAACATTTCTTCCTGCCTTTATTATCTAATTTCTTCTTTACCTGATTTTAGGTTTGGGGGGGTTACTTTCAGAGTTACTTCAGACTCCTTTCAAGGTAATGACCTGCACAGCAGCTAGCAGCTGGGCTTCTTAGTGGGACCATGGTATGTGTGTGTTCCACAGAACTACTTGCTTCCTTGTTTCTGAGGAGAATGTAAAGCTCTCTTCTCAGACTCCATGAAAAATCTTTTGAGTATTTTAGAAACCATCTCAGCTGGAACAGGGTTTCTTTTGAGCCAACAAAGCTAATGGGACCTAATAAAACTCCTTGTAGCTAAGGAAAAAGCATGACTGGATGAAATCTCTGAGTGGAATTAACTACCATAAGGAATGAGTTTAAGCCCAGTCTAAGTTGTTTTTGGAGCAGCTGAAAACATTTTAAAAACAGGCTTCTTGCAAAAACCAAAGAGAAGAAATTACATCAACAATAACAGGAAATGTGGGACTTTCAACTGATTCTCTGTAATAAAGAAAACATTAGTAATGGGACAAGAGGTAAAGTAATATTATGACTGCAAAGACAAAGGACTACAGGTAGGAGTAAGAAATCCACCTTTCTAACTGCTGCTTTCAGGGCAGTGTTGCCTTTAACAATAACATATAGATCTACTTTTCAATTCGTTATCTGTCTCCACCTGCCCAAGATCACATCTTGGCTTTTCTCCTCTATAGCATTCAAAGGATGTTTAGTAACTGTTTCAGGATTTATCTGGCTAAAAGACGACCTTCATTTTTACTTCCTACAGCTTTGTCTAACACTGCACCAACATATTGTCCCACAGTCAGTCCTGTTCTCAGTCTTACTCTTCTCCCAGCTTTTGGCAGAGAAGTGAATGCAAGACCCCATACCCCAAGTCTCCTGGTAGCTACTGTACTCACCCTGACTCTGGTACCATGTTCTTCCTCCTGATCTTATGCTGTTTGTGATTTGGTACAAGCGTGTCAGGCAGTTCAGTGAGTCATGCTGCTTCAAGACAAAACAGATGGTTTTGGGAGATTTGGTTTTCAGCTGGGTTGGTTCCCCGAAGAACCTCACTGTGAGGTTTCATGGAGTGTAGTGTCAATATGTGGGGAGAAAACATCTGGACTTCAGCTGGGTTAAGGTGCTGCAGAGGGGTACCTTAACTGATGACATTTTCCTGTATGATTTATCAAAAACGTAATCTTTCTTGTTCACTATACAACTTTTGTTACTGCAAAATTACTCTATTTGATGTCATGGTTTAGGAATGGTATTCCCCAATTTAGTGTTCCCACTGAACTATTCCAAACCATGTGCCACTCACTCATCCCTCCCTCCCTTTCTCCCTCCCCTGCAATGGAGAGAAGAATTGGATGCACAAAGGGTAAAGATCATGGGTTGAGATAACAACAATTTACTGGAAACAGCAAATAAATAAGACAATAAACTCTATCAGCAACAATACTAATGAGTATTGCTGTATATACACAGAGTGCATAAGAAAAAAAAAGTGGATGATTCACTGGAGCCCTTTCCCTGTCCCCTGAACATGATGTGAGGTGGTACAGAATAACCTTTGGGTCCTGGCCATGCCCTGGCTACTGCAAAATTAACCCTGTCCTGGCCAGGACACCTGGTCTTGAAGACACACCAGCCTGTCTCATCAGTGTTGTTGTAATGACTATTTTCTTATCGTGTCAAGTTCCCTGGACAGCACTTCCCTATGCAGCCTCCACTAATTCCCCATGTTTTCTGCTGAATTAAGTGCTTCAAACTTGGAACCTTTTCTGTGTTTTTTTTTTGTTTTTGGTTTTGGTTTTGGTTTTTTTAATCCTGCCTCAACAGTTCTTAATTACTCTCAAAATATTAACTTTCTTCTCCAGTTGAGTCCTACTGCCATCACCTGCTCAGTTTCAACATGCTCTTGACCATGCAGTTATCCATGTTAAGGAAACTTCCACGTAACCATACTGTTATCCTCCCTGACACCCCTTAAGATTCCTTTAGTCCATGATACCTTCAACAGGAAAAAAATCAGAAAGAAAGATAACAAATAGATGGTGCGTTCAATTTGTAGCCAATGCTGTATTGCTGTATCTCTTCTCATGCTCATATCTTTTTCTATACTTACTTTATGTTGATGCTAATCTACCAGCAGCATCCTGGTCCAGATTTCTTACTTTAGGGTTGGAAGGAGGTTACGACTCCATTTTTATTGCCTGCTCCATCTCTACTAGGTGTGCAAGTTGCCAGCATGTTGATCCATACAGTCCAAAGTTCAAACCAGAAGGTAACATGGATCAGTAAAAATTATCTGAACAGGTCATTCATGTTGCTGGATTTCAATACAGAAGCACTGTATGGACTAATATCATCAATGTAATTTTTTTACGAAGTTGTTTTTCGCAAACATAATAGAATAAGTTAGGCTCGAAAGAGTGGAAATAAATTGAAAGAAAAATAAAAAAGAAAAAAGAAAGGTATGAAAAATTGAGAAACGTATTGTTCCAATAAAGACATTCTTTACTGTAATCCATCGCTACTGTGAAGGCAGTGAGGCACTGGAACAGGTTGACCACAGAAGTTGTGGTTGCCTCATCTCTGGCCAGGTTGGATGGGCTCTGACCAAACTGGTTTAGTGGGAGGTGTCCCTGCCCATGGCAGGGAGCTTGGCACTAGATGATCTTTAAGGTCCCTTCCAACCCAAGCTGTTCTGTGATTCTATGATTTTAAGTTTACCAAAAAACCAGACGTTCAATAGGAACTCAAGAGCATATATCCAGGTGACCCACATCTGCCAGCGGAGCCAGGTATTTCAGAATGTTTCCACATTTTTACCATGGCTGACAGCTTAATTTTTCAAATGGTTTAAAATATTTGTCCATTTATACATATCTTCCTAAAGAATTGTGGATAGTTTTGAAAATCTGGGTACAAACTTATAAACTGAGTGCTTAAAAATATTGGGCATATCAGCTAAGCTAAAGAATTGTTATCATTTGAATTTGCTTGGGAGTTTCACAAACTAGGAAGTACTTTAAAAATGTTAATTAAACTAAATTAAATAAAACTTTTGACCTTCGTGGCTTGGCAGACTTCAATGCAGGCTGAAGAAATCCATTTCTCTGCTCCAATGTTTGTTTTTATTAAGACATTTTGTATATGATGATGTGGTGATACGTTACCCTGGATGTAGCACTAAATATAGTGTGAGAATATGTGTGCTATCTGAAGAGATCATACAGGGGGGTGTAGTGTGGGCTGCATTTGCTGTATGTGCAGTACCCTATTTATAACAGACATATAGGATGGATTTAGTGTACTAGAAGTGACCATTTGAACTGAAGACTTGTAAGGACATGGTAGCAGGGTTAAACAAACCAGAGTATCTAATGTGTCAAAAGCAATACTGAATTCATGAAAGGCACTCATATTTAGCTGCTCTTGTTATACCAACAAAAAGTATCTCTGGCTTGGTTTTATTTTACACCTAAACTTACTAGTCAGTAATAAATATCACCTCGATCTTGTTAATTTGTGATGAGTGGGTTTTTTGGATCCACAAACAAGCCAAGTGAAATCAAGTAACTCCTCAGTGTATAAGCTGTGTTCATGTGCCAAATTACAGAGTTATGGGCAAGTGCTGGTAGGTGCCACTAGGGGCCACGTGTTAATGAATCAAGGTTTCTGGCCTCTGTGTTCTGGAAATAAAAGATATTTTCCTAGAGACTGCTTCTTCCTTCAGAATACTTGTACACATTTTGATATATCTTTGATAAATTTTCTTGACCTTGCAACTTCCATTACCCAGGTCAGAGAAGCTGAGCAACTGCATCCTCACCTATAACTGAAGAGTAATTATTTTTTCCCTTGCTTTTGCACAGATTATACTGTTCTGCTGCACATAGACATTAGTACCAGTGCTATATAACATCCCCAAGGCATAAATTTCCTCCACAAAGAATTTAAATTTGGTCATAGGCCATTGGTTTTGAACACCTAACCTATTTGAAGTAGGCATATGACCTGTACATTGATCTCAGAGACCAACAAAGGATATGTTGAATTTCATTTCCCTGTAGCAGGAAATTTATTGGTAGATTTGTCAGAAGTTAAAAATTTTTTACTTACTTTTTTGCAGGAAGCAGAAACACCACAAAATCAGAAAATTAAATGTATACACAATTCTGATTTCTCTGTCTCTATGTGTTTCCAAATCAAATCATTACAAGTGTAGTTGTGAACACAACTTGAAAAACTTTTAAAATTCTGATCAGCAATTATATAGTTAAAATGTTTTGAGAGTTTAGCTGTATGTGTACCAATACAGAATTTTTTTCTTAATTGCATAATTTCTTCAAAGGTCATAAGGATTTTCTTGGCTTCCAGAAGCAGCAAAGATAACACAAGGATGTACCATCTGCCCTTTTCAAAGAAATCTCTTCCCAGCATCTTTTCTAAGGTCACAAGCTTCTGATTCAACATCCTCTGGTTCCTAAAGGAAGGAAACAGTGTTAAGTTAGTCCATGTCTACCTACAACCTTTCACTGGTGGTCTGGTGGGAGAGATGCCTGTTGCAATCCTGCCCTTTAGGGTTTAACCCAAACTCCCTCCTATGCTAAATGCAGTAGCTGTTTCTGGGTCTGACCCAGCCGTTGCACCAAGGTGAGAATGACGCCCTCGGGAGTACATTGAGACCCTTTTGCATGACACCTCTCTCACCACAGTGAACCTCATTGTCTAGTCCAAGATCAATCATCCAAGGAGAACTTAGCATTTAGGAGCCCTGGTCTGAGCTAAAGTCTCTTGCTCTGTCTATTTTAAGCCTGACCCTGACCTAGGGACGCTGCTCCTCGAGGTTGATACTCACTTAACTCTAAAGTTTGTTAGTTTCTCTCTCTCATTTACATCACACAGGTGCCATTAACACAGGAGAATAGTCACTTAGCATGCGTTCAGAGATCCCTGTTATCATTGTCTTGTGTCCTTAAAGAAAACCCACGTAAGACTTCAGGAAAACTAAGGAGTTTCCCTGAGTTCCTTCTTGCCTGGCTCATGAGTCCTTTTTATCAACTCCAGCAAGAGAACCCATATCTGCTACAGCTGCCAGAGGTTGTCAACATACGGTGACTGAGGGAAACCTATATGCTCCTCCTCATTACAGTGATGTAGGGTGTTTTCAGCTGAAGGCTCATGACCTTTGAGCAAAGTCATGCAGTGAAATGTAGACCATGGCCTGGACCTGTGTGATGCATTCAGTCTCTGGCCCTAAGGCTGCACTTCCACAGACAGCAATCAAGGAACACTGCAACATCTGTTTCTGCACAAGTGAGGAGGAACAGTTTATTTATTTTCATTACACCGGTCCTTTATATTATATTTTCATATATATATTGTTGCCTTATATAAGTTATTGGCATTGTAGGTAATCTACAGCCTATATGCTCTGTTACTATTACAATTCCAGCTTTTCTGAAAGCACAAGCCATGAAAGCCTAAAGACAATATTTTCAAGAGAAGCCTCTTGACAAATGAAGTCAGGCTGTCAAAAGGGTTTATAAGGCTGGATTACGTGTAAGGAGAACTGAGCATACCTTTGGAAGCCTGGGCCCAAATGTGCTAAATAAACTGTACCCAGAAGGCTCACAGCACTTCTGAAAGTCCAGCACTCAGACCTCACAGGAAGCTTGAGGCAAAGGTTGGAGTGGGACCCAGGACTAGTTTCCAAGTTTCTGTGGCCCAGTATGAGCATTCCTGTTTACTCAAGAGAGCAGGCCGTGTTCAGCTCCAAGTGTAAAGGAAAACTTGGTCAGTGCAGAGTTACCAAGACTGTAGTTTGGCAGTGATGCTGGATAGAAATACCAACTCTTTGCATGAGATTTAAT
Organism: Lophotriccus pileatus; assembly: GCA_035583135.1. NCBI lineage: Eukaryota > Metazoa > Chordata > Aves > Passeriformes > Tyrannidae > Lophotriccus > Lophotriccus pileatus. Next base: position 65,906,879 of record JAWWES010000115.1, read on the forward strand.
GAGTACCAGTAGTCAAGGCAAGGCCTGTTGAAACTTTTTAAAAAAGAATTTTATTTAGTCAATCCAAAGCATTTTCTTCAAGAAGATGGAGAACTTTTTGAACAAGAGATGGAAACTTATTTTCCAGTACAGGCATAGGATCATACCTGTTGCTACTACTTGGTCACATATATGGCCTGCCAGAAGATAATATCGCCTTAGTAATAATTATAAAAGTTTCTGACAACCTTTTCTGCAGAAGGTCTTGATTCTGGTCTATGGGACACTGGAACAGCCACGTACAAGCCATGGATGGTAGCTGGGAACAGTGCCTGAAGGAGAGCATAATGAGCCTTCCAGCCCTGGGTTCAGCCTAACCAAACCCAGGCACAAGTGTAGTGAGAGCTGCTCCAAAGCTGAACAACCTTGAACAGAACTACTCCTGCAGGCATTTTCAAAGTCTGAAAGGTTTTGCCTAGCTCTGACAGTAGTCTCTGCACTGGAAGGAGTGTGAGGACAACTGTCTCCCGGTGTCATCCAGGTGATCGTCTGCAGCTAGCTCTGTTCGGCTACCAGCCTTCACTGGGCTGGAAATCACCCAATTCACAAAACTGGGCTTGTACAGGGATTTTTCCACTCTCTGGGGCATAGGCCCTCCCAAAACTTTCTACAGAATTAGTTTTTGGCTCAACACATGGCTGGGCCTCTTGACATGACTGAGCATTACTACAGTGAAGGAGGGGAGGTAGGTCTGGGTTGGGTTTTTTGGTATTTTTATTTTGTTATTAGTAGATCATATTTTGACCTCTTTGGCCTGTCATGTCCTGCACCAGAGAGGAGAGAAGGACCTATGTAATGAATGTAATGAAACTCCAAATAGAAAACACTATTGTTTCAATCTTTTAAAAAAAGAATATTGCAAGGCCTAATTGCATGATTTAACATTTGAAAACTTTGCATTCCTCCCCTGCTTTGGAGAGTAAAAGGCTCTATTATCATTTCCAGGCCAGATGTTCCAGTTTATTGAGCCTGTTTGATCCCTGCACCTGTCTAAGACCAGCAGTTGCTGGATTAGTGTAAGGAGCTGAATTAAAAAATCTGGACAACTGTTACTGAACAAGTGAATGGTGTGAAAATGAGCAGACTTTTGGTATAAAGGATTTACTGTTTGTGACACAAGGCAGTACACATCATTTATAGTGCAAAATGAGCATGCAGCCTTCATTCTGCATGTCCATGTGCTGGAATATACATTACAAAGTGACAATTACAGGAACTTCCAGTGAGAGAAAGAAAGGAAGAGAGGGGAACGAGGGAAGCAGGGGACACATTACACCATCCATCTGTGAGACAGCCGTTCAGTTACAGGGAATTATATACTTTTTCTGGTGGATTATGCCAATTATAAAAAGAAGAATTTAGTTCCTGACTCCACAGCAAACATTGTTGCACATCCTGAAGGAAGCAATGGCTTTTCACTTGCCTTTTTCCTGTGTTATGCCTCTTTCCTTTGCTCCCTGCTCCCTTAAACATAACCATCAGATACGTTTTCTCTCCTCCTGTTTTTTTTTTTTCCTGTTTTGACTAAAAAGCACTGTGCCATGTGACTTAACAAAAGTTGTCTCATGTCTCAGGTCTACTCACTGTAGTTGCAAGTGTGGCCAGCCCTGGTGGGTCGGAGCCCAAGATCCATCCTGCCTGGCAAACCCATCTCTGACAGGCGAGATTAAGTGAATGGTTAGGATTCATAGGGCTTTGCAGCTTAAAATGCTTCAAAACAAATATGCCTCAAACACACACTCTAGAGGGCGAACTGCAAGAGGAAAGCTGTTTCACAAGCTGCCATTGATTTCTGCCAAGGAAGGTAGAAATCTTGGTAGTTTGTATTATCATCAATTCACTGCTTATGTACAGTGGAACTTGAAGAATAGGGGTAGACATACGTGTGAAAGTGACAGTTAAGTGAAGATAAATGGTTGCCCTGCTGTGTGAGGTGTCTTGGATCATTTGTTGTACTCCACACAGAGATGATTCCCCTCCCTACTACTTCCCCCCACCACCCTGTCCCACCTGTTAACTCTGTCTTTTACATTTGGAAAAAGTCAAGTGTGTATTCAAATACTCAGCACAAAGTTGTTCCTGCCTCTGCAAAGATCATGTCTAAAGCTGATTAGACTGAGGGCCATGGATGTTGCTTCTTATTTATAGGTAGAAACATAGCAAAATAGTCACTCATCCAATATCAAACAACTCAATCCATGGTAAGAAGTGAAATCAAACATCCTATGTGGCAGTTCAAAGGTTTGACCACAAGTTCTTAAGCCCTCCAGCCTTTCCAATAGCATTTTCAGTGCCTTACTTACCTGTAAGCACTGTCGCTCTTTTTGTACAAATAAGCTGACCTAAATGACTATGGTGTGAGCAAGGACAGTTTTTTGTGTCTAAATGCAAAGGCAGGCTTGGTCCACATTCATCATGAACCCTTTTTATGCCCAGAGAGAAGGTAGCTTGTGAGGTTTTCTCAGAGACTGGTATGATAGAGGCGAGTCTTGCATCTTCCACGATCTTTCTTAGGCATTATTGCAGAGGGACTGACCCGGTGCACAGGCAGGTTGCTGAGTGTAGACCCCAGTGTGTGGACAGTGCAAATGTTCTTTGCATTTAGAAGACACTGTGTGGAGAAATCTTAGAAATCAATTAGCTCCAGATTTCAAAGGTTATGCTTGTGTACCCTCTCTCTTATTGCCATATTTTACAGGTGTAGGTTCCTAAACTCTGTAACTTCCAGTGGACTAGTGTCTAACAACATGTAAAACTGGATTCTGGTCAATTATGATAACTAGAAAGCAAGAATAGCGCATCCCAAAATGTCTTACGTTGATGCAGCTGCAGTTCAGAACTAAAGTGCAGTTTATTTGTTTTTGTAATACCTTATGCACAGACAGCTAGTAAAATGACAAAAGCTTTACATCAAACATTGTTTTAGCATTTTCATAGAAAGTCTTTGAGGAATAAAGAAAAAAAATACTGATTTTTTATTCTGATTATAGACAGTGTGCCTTACTAATTACTTGTTAATATGTTTATAAGTTACTGGTTTTAATAGGGATGTAACAATGAGCTTTAGGTAGAAAATTGAGAAAGTACAATTTTTTGGTGTAGTTTCATTTTGTTTTGATTTTTATTGATAAGTAATTGATACTTTTGAAGTCTTTAACTTGTGCAAATACACACACACGTATATATGTAAGTATTCATCTTTTCTGTATGTTTAATCCTGTACATAAAAGACCACTTTCTCTTTTCCTTTCTCCATATTCTAATGAAAAAGTAACTTACTGGGCAATTGATTTGACATATTATTGTTTCTTTCAATTTTAAAAATATTGTTCTTGTATAAATATATTTTTTAAAATATATCAATCTGTTTTGGACATGATAACCAAGGTAAAGGAGCCATATATCCAAAAGAGATGTGGCTGGCTAAGTTAAACTTTGCAAAATTGCCCTAAAACTGGTTGATGCATGCAAAAGGAATAGAACCACTGAAACTTGCTATTGATTTATTTTTTTTAAGTATTAAAATGCTTTATTAACTAAAATTAATTTTTTAAGTGTCCTGCTAATTTCAATTCTGTAATGGCTTTGTGTAACAGTACTTCTGGGGTGTTGTTTTATGATAACCAAGCTGGGAGCTTTTGGTGTCACCAGGAGGCTGGGCTGTCCCAGTACAAGACATACAGCAAGAGTTCGGCTACTCACCATCACCTCTGAGCTCTACAAAACAATTTGCCAGCAATGTTCTCTGTTTATGAACTCATCCGAAGTATATCACTGGCATGAAAAATCCTTTTGTGTTTTGGCACTGACTTGCAGACATGACAATGAGTTGTCATGTTTCTCAGCTGTGAGACAGTTTAATTTCTCTGACTCCAGAACAGCTTTAATGGTTATCACTCCCAGGCTACTCTGAGCCCTAGGAAATAAAGGCACATAACCCTTGTTGTTTTAAACCCTTTTCCTCTCTACTCTCTATGAAGAAGCTGAGGAATACCTGCAAGCTGGGGATCAGTTGCATGAGGACACCTCCTTATAAAAATTTTTGGGAATACCAGAATGTCCCATGTTATTTATATGAGAACACAAGAGGCAGTTAGCTCCATGTAATGTAAAAGACACATGGAAATTCAAGGTTGACTTATTGATCACAGTGGTCATTAAGTGGCATTTGAGACGTAAGTCGATGTTGTCCCAGAAAAGCACAAGATGAGGTAGGGAGAAATGGTTTCTAACAGTGAATATGGGCTCCTGCAGTAAAAAGTGACTAGAATGTGGACACAGCAAGGCTCCCAAGGGTCCAGTTTGAGTTGGGCACTTCCTTGAAAAGGGCTATGTGGGTCTGAGATTCTCATATACTCTGCTAGAGGAGGGGGGTGAGTGAGGCTGTTGTGAGACATTTAGTGTTTTTGCCAACATGAACTTATTTTAACTTATTTTAACTCGTAGAGCTTCAGAGCACTGAGTCCTCTGAGGGATGGATGAGTGATATGGTGCCCTTGAAGACACAGTGGTATCACTGGCAAGCCACCAATAGACAAAACGTTAAACTCACCCGGACTGTCTTGTATATCACCTAGCCCTGGTTTAGGCACCTGACCCTAAAGAAAATGCTTTTGTTGGTTTATGGCTAATCCAGGTGGAGGAGGATGGGGAGCTGCAGAAACACCATTTCACTTGTATCAGAAGGATTAGAGGTGCCAATTTCGACATTCTACATGTTTTTAAAATTCTTGTTCTGTCTGTAAACGAGTAAAATAAAAGGAAGAAAACAAAAACAAACCCAAGGGACTACATTGTGTGTGCTGAGCCTGAGCTATGAAAATGTAAGACAAAACCCCATTTTGTCACTTTGCACTTGCAGTTTATTTTCACACTAATTCCTCCAGTGCAGTGCTAAGTAAGAAGGAAGTAAACAGGCTAATGCCAAAATCTCCCTGTGTGTAGGATTACTCATGGTGAGAAAATGACTTGGATACCTGTGCTGGGGAGTGGGTGGAAAGAGAGAGACCCCCTCCCAAAGGGGAAAGAGTGCAGACACATAACTCAGGGTACCAAGTTCTTTGCCAGATGGTGAGATGGTAGAAGAGAAAGGAAAAGAAAATCATAAGTCTACTTCCTCCCAAGTCTATTTAACCAATATACATCTTCTCCCTCAGTGGCAGTGATTTTATATTCAATCTAGAATGTAACTTTTTATAAAATTAGTTTAAAGATTGTTTTGAAAACCTTCTTCCACCTGACCCCCTACTGACTTCAGAAAAAGATTTGTAGGTCCTGTGTGTGTCAGACTCACATAGCTTTCTCCAGCATCTTAGAGAATCTCAAAGCACCACCAGGCATTTAGGATTAGACAAACGTCTCATTGCAAATGCTCATGTCCTGGATCAGAGTTGAGTTTTGACTATTCATAGAGGTGACAATTAATTCCTTCCTTTCTGAAACACCTAAGTTCGAGGCAAGACACATTTCAAAGCCTTTACCACCAAATAATCATACTAAATTACAATTATACCATAAAACAGCTCTTTAAATGCTAAGTTTAATAATTCAAGAGTCACAATAATTCTCAAACAAGACAAACAGAAATAGTTTCCACCATCAGCTTCCAACTCATTTAACACTAATCTGGTTACTGTTAGCCTGCCATTGATAATTAATATGCCAAAGTTCTGATATATTTCAAGTAAAATAGAATGAAGCAAAGTTGAATTCAATGCACATTCAGGAGTAGCAGCTCCTCCTGTTTTCTTTTAAACTTAATTTAGCTGACTAGTCCTGTTGTACTAGGCTGTCCATACCAGTGTACTTTCTAAACTGTTCAAATGCAAATTCTCAATTCACTTATAATCAGCCTGCTACCAAATTTCAGCAGACTGATTTAACCAGCATCTCTGAGAAGAGACCAAATCTGGCTGTAAAATCAATGCATGGAAATGCTACTTCACATTAGCTAGTGTATTATAAGTAGTGCTTACTTAATGCAAAATGCTTCTGAAACCTGCAGTTGTCTAATATTAGGACAATACATTGTTCACCTCATATAATGGACAACCAGCTCACAAATCATAGAATCACAGAATCATAGAATCCAGAGTTTAAAGGTATTTGACTTTGGTTCAGACAACTAAAAGACGTCTTTACATGCATCTTGGGTTCATTTCATCTGTAATGAAACTATCAAAGAACCAAAATTAATTGTTCCATTCAAGGTGGGTTTTGTTTGTAACAAAGATTCTTCAAATAAAAATATAATGAACACCGACAATACCAATATAAATTGAAAAATTAGAAGGTGCCAAAATAAGTAATGCATTCTGATGGTTCTGTTCTATTGTGCTTTTTGAAACCTGAGTTTTTCAAAGATTTTGATATTGCAAATCACAAATTGGCCTTTCTGTGAAAATTTTGGTCTGTGTTGCAATAGTTTTGCAAGGTTCTTGTTGTAGCCTTTTCAAAAGGGAAATTTAAAAGTATTTTGATCTCATGCTTACATACCCAGCTGAAGTGCACTGACACCTGCTTTCTTTGCTGAGGGGATATGTTGTAACTAACTTGCTATTTTTGTGATTCCCAAGGTTCAGCTCATACCTGCTTATTTTTATTAATACATTTATTTTGCAACATGAGAGGGAAAGCTGAGGCACAAGAACATTCAAGCTCAGGTACACAAAAGCACCCAGAAAGAAGAAAGACTAAGCCACTAAAACCTCACCTTGGTGAGACCAAGGTATCAGAAGTATTCTCCACACCTGCACTGAGGCTCTGACACTGTTCAGCAAGAACTATCAGGTTAATGAAGTCAGTCAGAGAGAAAACAAGCTTGTGCTTTGCAGCCTGCTGAAGCAGGGAGAGAAAGCCCTGTGCTCTGGCCCTTGGCCTTGTAGTGCATATTTATTTCTCACCAAGAGTGTTGTTGGTAGGAATTGGGGTTCAGAGCAGATCTCTCTCCTCTTCTACTTCATCTTGAGTGAATGCACTTCCTTGCTATGGAGTCATGCTCCTGCTTGCATGATCTTGGTCTTGCTGGCCCTTTGAGCTCCTAGCTGAGCCCCTCAGGGATAGTGAAGGCTAGATGCACTCCTGTAGACACTGAGGGTCTGAACCTCCTCAAGGACCTCCTACTCCCTAACTCAGGGACGAGATATAGGGCTATGAAACTCTGGGCTGCCCAGAGTTTCTGCATAAGGCAGCAGAAATTCAGAGACAGATTGCCTCATTAGTGGACCTTGTTCCTATTCCCTGGCACCAAACTCCCTGGGTCTCATGGGGCACACAAAATCTACTTCCAGACCCCAAGGACTGGAACTATATTGTGTGACTGACCTCATGCAACTTCTGTGAGAATGGACAGGAAACCTGTGACACATAAAGGTCCTAAAATAAGGTCTCCTACAGTCAAAATCTAACTCTCCAGTCCTGCTTTTCCCTTGCATCTGAGAGGAAACACGGGAAAAACTTTTGCACTGCAAGATTGATGGGGAATCTACAGGGATGTTGATCAAAATCTCTGTGGGGTATGGCAAAGGTTTAGTAGTCACTGGCAGACTTATTAACAGTGGGGAATAACTCCCCTTCTAACTGATCCCAGTCTCTGTGGCTAATAAACCTTCATTTTTAAAAAATTATTCTATAAATTTTTCATAATTCGGGATAACTATCAAAAATGTCCATAAATTAAGTGAAACATAAGGTGGACATAGATATTCACTGTGAGATGCTCCCACTTAGAAACCTAGCAGAATCAGTTTTATGACCAAAATATGTATTTTAGAGTAGAGGGAACAACAAACAACCGCTGTCTTAACAGAGCAGAGACCATTAACAAAAAAGCAACATGGAAAGCACTTTTGTCTTTTGCTTGTTCAATGTAATCCAGCATTTACCCAGCACAAGCCAGAGATCAATGTCTCTCCCCTTGTAGCAAATGCTAGCTATGGAGAAAAACTAAGGAGTAATGTTCTTGCTTTGAACAGTACTTCCATTAGCAGCAATACTGCTTTTTCTAAGTGGCTTTGCTGTTGAAGGATATGGTCACTGTGCTTGAGAGTTTTAGATCTTTAAAGCAACAACAACAATAACTCCTTTTAAGTCAAAAACTCTTCTTGAACTTTAATATTTTAGACAGAACTTTAAAAAAAAGTTTGTGGCATCACCAAATGACTGAACTTTGCCTTTTAAACTTTGAGTTGGGGAGGAAAAACACTTTTGTTCCTTACCCTGGGCTTATATTCACAATACAATGAAGTAGCAATTCTTCACTTACACTTCGAATTGAAGTAGGGAACCTGTTCACTGCTATGTGCTCTATGGGTTATTAGTAAGTGGATGGGTTATGGTTGCCTCATTTTTTTGAAAACCCAGTAAAATAGTCACCATCTATGTTCTTGCCAGCCCTGAATGTTGCTTTCTGCTTTTTCACAGAATAGGTAAAGTTGGAAGGGACCTCAGTGGGTCATCTGATGTAATCTCCCTGCTCAAGCAGGGTCATGCTAGAGCACATGGCACAGGATTCTGTCCAGATGGTTCTCAAATATCTCCAGTGAAGGGGACTCAGGGCAACCTGTTTGAGTGCACAGTCACCCGCACAGTAAAGAATTTCTTCCTAATATTCAGGTGGAACTTTCTGTATGTCAGTTTTTGCCCATTGACTCTTGTCCTATTGGTGCTTTCTTGGCACCACTTTGAAAAGACCCTGGGTCCACTCTTCTTCCACCCTCCCTTCAGATACTTACAGATATTGATGAGGCTCCCTCTCAGTCACCTCTTCTCGAGGCTGAACATGCCCAGCTCCCTTGGATTATCCTCATAAGAGAGAGGCTCCTGTCCCTTAACCATCTTTGCAGCCCTGTGCTGAACTTGTTCCAGGAGTTTCACATCTCTCTTGTCCCAAGGAGCCCAGAACTGGACACAGCCTTCCAAATGCGGCCTCACTAGGCTCCAGTGGCATCCAGAGGGGCAGGATCACCTCCTCTGTGGTGATCTTTTAGGGCATAATGAGACTCTCAAGCATCACAGAGCTGAATTAGCAATACCTGTGTTTCACCTTCTCCATCCTCAGCAAAGGTTTGCTACAACTGCTGATCCAGGCTTCCCATCAGCCTGCACACTGATACTTCAAACTAAACACAAGGGTTATTAAGCACTAACACATCAGTGGTAGTATTTTGCATATCCTTGGCAAATGATAAAATTCTGCTTGGGAAAAAAAGACAATCATATGTATTGTATGCAAACATATGCTTCCATCGCTGAAAAATCTCTATCGCTGAAAATTTCTACTAAGACTGTGTTTTGCTACCTGATGCACAATTTGATAAGCTTTTTGCTAAGGTTGCATGTGGCTTCTATACAAAGTGAAATATTTTATCCCTTTTTTTTCCCCCTTTGTTTTGGTTAGTACTTGACACTCGAGAGACTGTTTTTGTCACTGAACTGGGGGATTAAGTCTTCTTATCTTGAACAACTCCTGAAAAATTATTATCAAAGAATATTACGGTCACTTTTGTTCATGCACATATTTTTTGAAATTAGTAGCAGAGAATTAAAAAGATGAACACACAGTTAAGGTACTCTAAATCTGAAAAATGGCAAGTATTGTATTTTCTGGCAAACGTCACATGCTAGTCAGGGGAATTAGTGTGTAAATGTGGCCTTTATGCCATTCACAGAAACCCTTTCTCTGTATAATAAGGTGCATATTTATGACAAAAACATTGTAGCAGAAATCAGAGTGATTCTAAGCCAAGGTAAAGGTACTACTTAGATTGTAAATAGCTGCATTACAAGATATATCAGTATAGCTGTACTTTCATTCAGCCTTTCCTTTGAGAAGAAATCCTATTCATGTTTTAGTGTTTTGATATAGTCAGCCTCATTTGGAGGTATTCAGTGGTTTTTGTATGGGAAACCATCTAATAGGTGCTCCTTAGCTCCTATGAATAGAAACTCAATTTCTTAAGTATAATAGAGCTGTTCACTGGGTCTGTCCTTGTGTTCTATCGTTGAAATTCAAAATATATGTTCATAAATAAAAAGTGACATTATTCAGTCACATTCAAAAGGATAGAAACCTAAACATTTCTTTATGAAGGTAAAATGAGGTGACATGTAACAAAAACGAGGGTTTTTTTGTAGCACAGTGTAGCTAGATACAATAAAAAATGTGGAGTCTATATTATAACAGCTTCAAGTGGTATGCTATGGACTTTGATGACAGTCTTCTCTGGAGTATTCTTCATATGGTGCTGAATATCTAAGCAAGGTTGTCAATCCCAAAGGAGCTAAACAGTATTTTTTGTTCTAAAAAGAGTGGGCGAGACTTTGGAATGATTTGTAAATCTGTTCAGTGCATCTTTGTTATTTTAAGTCAAGGTAATTCTGAATTGGCTGCTTGCAAAGGAGCTGCTCTTGCTCAGCCTGGGGAATTTTTCACTTCAGAGAAAATTCATTTGCTAGGGCAGCTAGGGTTTAGCTGTGTACAGTAAAAATAAGCTTTTTCTATAACTCTCTTGGTTCCAGTGAGGTTGAACCTAATTGCTAAACCCAGGTTAGTTATAAAATCTCTATGGACAGTAAGATTCCAAAGACTGTTTCTGAGGAGAAGGTTCAGTGTTTTCAGCTTCAGAACAGAATCATAGTCACAGGAAACTGGGGAAAATGCCAGTCTGCTTCTTGTAATCCCCTTTTCTCTGATATCTGAGTCTCTCTGCGTCTGTGTCTGTATCTCTTCTTCTCAAAGAAGCCTAAAGTGCCCCTCTGGGGCTTCTCCCGAGGTCCATAGATATTTTAGGGTGTGTTGGACCCCAGGGCTCACTTCACCAGTATCCATGGGACCATCCATCCTTTGTACAGCCCCTGTGTGGTAGGATGGATGTGTCACCAGGGCATAAGAGTGGGGAAACACCTCCTAAGGCAGGATGAGCTGGGAGAAGGCCTGATCTGCTGGGACACAGAGGAACAGAAGTCAATATCATTACCAGGGCCCAAAGTCACTTCTTACATCTCTGTATGGGATACAAAAGGGTGGCACAAGGTAGAGGGAATCATCATAGAATCACCATAGGATGGTTTGGGCTGGAAGAGGCCTTAAAGATAATCTAATTCTAACCTCCATTGGCAGGGACACATTCCACTAGACCAGATTGCTCAAAGCTGCATCCAACCTGGCCTTGAAAACTTCCAGGGATCTACAACTTCTCTGGGCAATCTGTTTCAGTGCCTCACCACCCTCATAGAAAAGAATTTCTTTTTAATATTTAATCTAAATCTACACTTTTTCAGTTTGAAACCATTTGCCCTTGTCCTATCACTACACACCTTTGCAAAAAGATAACAATTTGTGGGTTTTTTTGAGAACTACACTTCAAGAACATTGCTCAAACATGTCATAAACCTGAGGACAGAGCTTCAAGAAGCTTTTCTCATATTGAAATATGAGAAAGAGGAAGTTTAGGTCAGCAGGGTTTAGGCATTTCATTGCCCAGTGGGGCCTGCATCCCAAACTCCTATTCACTGGGTGCGTTGGGTTCTCAGCAAACTGTCAGACACGTTTGAAGATCCCTCTCTGAAGTTCTGAATGTAAGTGTTCCTGAGAGATGAGACAAGAGTTGTGCAGCTGAAAACTTTTGGAAAAAGGAGTTTGGCTCTTAAGAATAAGATTTTTCTTACTAAATTAAATGTTAATTGATTAATGATAATTGTTTAAATTGCTATTTTAAATAAAACATAACATGCTTTTTAAAGTTATATCTTTTCTTTATTTCAAAAGATCAGCTTAGGAAGTAAAATGGAAACATTTCATTACTCTTTTCCTTCTAAGCCTCTTTTTAATTATCTATTTTTTTTTCTCTCTCTGTTGTCTTGTGACAGGGACCAGGTTTTCTCATTCATTCTGTTCTCACAGTGCAACTTGAGCTGTGTTCAGTGTTATGTTACTTCCTTCCTGCATCAAGAAACCTCTATCATGGCCAATTTACACTCTTTGCTTTCACTACACATGGTGTCAGCATTCCAGTCTGCAGTTAATGGTGATTAAATAAGACAGAAATGCCAGAAATCCACTAGTGATACTGCTTGAAACAACAGGAGCTGGCAACTTCTCTGCTACTTCTTCTGTAAAAGTTCAACCTGCTTGCACTCTTTCCTCAAATGCAAAAGTTGGAGGGTTTGCTTAATAATAATAAAGAAAACAAACCCAAACAATTTATAACCACGAAAATATCTATTTGGTTTTGTTTAGCAATTTGTAAAACTTCATTGACATATGACCACACCCTCTCCTTTCTATTGGCATGATATTACCAAGGTATACAACTGAATTCATTTGCCTTGAGGTACAAGCTCGATTTTGACTCCTTCTGGTCTTTGGAGCACTCTGCCGATCTGTGGGGAGCTATTAATTGTCATGGAAAAACTGCCAATTGGGGGGGGGGGGGGGGAAGCTAAATCAATATGAAAATAAGTAGTCAAAATTCAAGGTTGAGTGAGGTCTTTCTCCAAAACTATATTCTAGGCTGTCATGAAATTATCTAGATTTCAAGTACATATGGTCAAACCACTTTCAGCCTGATTTGCTAAAAAGTAAAATTTCTATAAGCAAACTGTCTAGTCTGTATGTGTGGCTCTTCACACGCTGTTGTCCATTTCAAAAACATCTGAATGGAGAACAGAGACTGCCATGATATTGAACTCCTATCTTGAGAAAGCTCCATGACACTGGATTCCTAAATCTTGAAAAAGCTATCAAATAAGTGCAGAAGCACACGAAGATTAGTACTTTTCCCAAAAGGAAACGCTGTAATTTGAGCTCAACCAAATTTCTAGGGAGCAGAAAATCCATGCAAGGCAGCCACAGAAAACCTCCCTGTATGGCTTCTGCTGCTCATGGGATTATCCACTTAAATTCCTGTTCCTCATGTGTTCCTGCTGGTGGGGCTGGTTTGGCCATCTCCTCCAGCCTGTAGTCCCACTGCAGATGTTGCTTTCTAACAAACTCTTTCCCTGCCTCTCCCCCCCAGCCCCTGGGACCTACACAGAGGAGTTCCTCTGTCTGCAGGTATGAATGCAGCAGCTGATAGGTGAGCAGGTAAAGGCTCAATAACCTACGGATTGATGGTCCTAAACATTTCTGTTGGGACTACCTAGTCTATGGCATCATTCTGATCAACTTGTTACATCAGTATGAAAGGTCCCCCTTTTACTTCTACTTGCCAACCTTACTGAAGTGTGTCATCCATTACCCAGTGCAAGTCTAAGGTTCCTCCCATAAAAAGCACGGCTTCAAACCCAGAAACTGTCCTGTGCTGTCTGGCATATTGTCTAGAGCACGGCTTTGCTTCAGCAAATGTGAATTTCAGCTTGCTTGCTGCAAGCTGACCACTCGCAACGGAGAAAACACGGAGATCGGGCAGATAGCTGATGCTTGCTTTAGCAGGGTCTTTGGGTGCCACAGGGGTGTGGAGAAGAGGATGGGTGTTCTTCTGCAGAGCATGATGCCGGTGGAAGGCTTCAAGGCAGACTCGAAGTAACAGGATTTCCTCCTCTGATCGGAAACAGAGATAAGAGTGAAACTCTAACTAGAGAGTCACTTCTCAAAAGGAAGATTTAATGGCCTTTAAATGACTGTGTAACTACCTAATGGATTTAGCCTGTGGCAGGAAAAAAGGAAAGGATTAGGAAATCCAGGACTAATTTTAAAGCTACTATAAAGGAAATCTCGGAAAAATAAATAACTGAGTAAAGGTTCATTCTCTCCAAAAACATTCAGAGAAAACAACAGAACTGGAAAGCAATTTATCTGTTTGTTTAGCACATTAACAAAATAACTGGAAACCCCACCTATTTTAGGAATAACTGAATAAAGACCAGGACTAGGGCTTTTATTTTTTTCTTACTCTTCAGGTATTTTCTCAAGACAGTACTAAATTACAGATAGCACAGAGTATGAAACGCTTGAACATTTTCAGGCATTTTCAATACACATAGGTCAGGCAAGGTGTGCCTTGTCACAATATTGATATGTTTTATTAAGAAGTGTTCAGACACTGCCTTTGAGACAAGAGTAAACATGACCATTAACCAGAGCGAAGAGGACAGGACAAGGATGGCATGAGCAGACAGACCATCTGGCATCGTCTGACAGAGATACACTTTCCCACCATGGAAAAAGATTAGTAGTGTGAACAGAAAAGTTTAGATAGGTGGACAGAAAACAAAGCAAATATGACTTTTGGGAAGTATTTGTTGAATACTTCCGACATACTCAAACACCTCTGATATGCTCAAAACTCCAATGGTGTTTGTTAGCACTAAGTTTGGATCTCTGCAATTTGGGGTAGTTGGTAGCATTGCATATTTCTTATGAGGCGCTTCATTATCATCTGTCTGTGGTCTCCATGAACTTTATTTGTTTTCATTGATTCTTGAATATGCATACTATCAGGTACCCAGGCTCTAAGAAACTCAGATATGGGGCACAGGCTAAAGTATGCTCATGTGGATTTGCACTGACTCCCCTTTTTTTTCCACTTCGCTGACAAGAGTCAGTGACTGAAAAATCAGCCTCAGGGGGACACATCCCTCTTCCTCAATTCAAGCTTTTGACTTGTTCCCACTGAAGATGATATGAATGACGGGCTCCTGTGCTCTCATGTATAGGGTTGGAGCTTCCTGAAACTGGAAGCAGGTAAGAGGGATAAGTAAATACATACATATGTATCTTAACAACATGTGAGCAGTTCTCTTCTCTTTCCTCTCAGAGACATGGTCAGCCCACAGCTTCATGTGAGAATGCTTTCAGAGACTGGCATTCCAGGTCCGTTCAGAGCAAATGGAGAACAACTTGTACAACTTAAAATAATATTATTAGCTCAAGAGCTCATACCGCAAGATTGTAGCTCACATGTTGCAGAAAACCAACAGCCAACTCTGCCAGGAGGTGATGATCTCATACTGTCCCCTCCATCTGTCCCTCCCTCTCTCTTCCAGTTGTTTCTCAGTGGCTTCAAATAATGATTCTGTTATTGCTGTGGTTTAGTGAGCACAGTTCCCCTCTCCTCTTGCCATTAGGGTCTTTCATGTCTTATTATCAAGGTGTCTAATCTTCCTGCCCTTTGTTGAGCCTTGCAAGCCTTGTTGCAGCTGTTCTGCATGAGTTTAATCTAACTCACTAGATAAATGTGTGGATGAGACTCTCGAAATGTTTGTGTTCTGCTTAGATGTTATCATGAAAACATAGCAGCCTTGACCTTTCACATAACTTAGCCAGCCATGAATAGTGGCAAGCCCTGTCCCCCAGCCACATAAATTTCATGCCTGTTCATCAGCTGCTGTTATGCAGAAGAGTATTTTATCTCCCTTACTTTTGACATCTTAATTCAGTTGCAGGGCTTTCCTAGAAGCTGCTCTTTGTATATTTTCATCCCCAGCTTTTGGCTACTGGCAGGTATCAGACAATAACGTGCAGCCTGGACACTTTCATTTGTAGAACATGAGCTAATTAGCAATTTAATGGGTTTAATGGATTGCACCAGAGTCTTATAGAAATGATGCTTCTTATCTAGCTAGCAATAATTGGGAACACAAATTAGTAGATCCCATTCTTCCTTGTAATTTCATTAAAACAGCTGATCTGGAGCAGTACCAATGGGAATCCATTTATGAATGCTGCTACACCTTCCACTTTATTTTGTGTCTGTTTTCATACATGTCAGAGTACCTACATGTTTCTGTTTCTACCAGTGTGCAGTTCCCACTACGTTTTGTTACCATTTACCATTTGTAATGAGATCCTGAGATGGCACAGTTTTGTGATGAAGAGCTACCTTCTATTTCTTAATCCCTTGTTATGCAGTGTTACATGTATTAGATGGTTTACATATTAGATGTTAATTAAAGGGGAGCAGATGGAATCTGTCAGCATCAGAAAGGCTGCGTGCTCAAGTTTGTGAGCCAGCAAAAGCAATCCACCAGTTTGTCAGGAAGGGAGCTTGCTGAATAAAATTGTCATGTGTGAATGGACAATCAGAACTGCAATTTCTTTGCCATTTAACTGCAATGTGAATGATTAATAATAAAGCAATTATAAGGTAATTTAAGGAAAACAGATTTGCTGAGAAGGAGCTGCTGCTTATATCAGTATATGCTTGATGGCAAAATAGTTTTGGTGCTGAACATGAACATGTTGTGAAAAACCCCACCAATTTTGATTTTATTCACTACTCTTCCCACAGTTCTGCAAACAGATTATTTCTGTGTATTAAAAAAGCATCAGTGCAATTTTTTTTTTTTTTTTGTATGGCTGGTGCTTCAAAATTTCTCTATATTTCTTGCATGCAAATAAACCTCTCAATTTTCCAAGTCTGTAGAGTAAATTGGAGTGAGAGTTATGCAGATGCTAGTATACACACAGCTTCTGATGGGGAGGTGGCAAGTGGCTAGGCTTCCATGCTTAGCCTTTTACTCACTAAGTCCCATCTCTACTCAGAAATATCCTGAAGGAATGGAAGGAAACCAGCAAAGAATTTGGTCCCTGTGGTGGCGAGTGTCACTGGCCAGTGAGCTGCAATAGTATTTCTTTTCTCTCTTTGAGTGTCTTCTCATGGTGCATGGGATGATACAGCTGCAAAAGGGATGCTCACTGACAATTGTGGTGGTACATGTAGTGAAACAAACATTTTCCCCCTTAAAAATTAGATTATGAATCAGCTTTTTTACAGAAAACCCTAAGTAACCTTCAGAGCATTCTGTGCAGGGGTGAGCTGATGAAAGATCAAAAGCAAATCAAAATAATGACTGGGTAGGGTATGGGAGAGAAGGAAAGAGAAAGCAGAGACAACTATAATGGATATTTATCAATTTTATAATCCCAGTTTTGACTTTCAACATCTCCTAGCTCTGTTTCCACTCCCCAGGTATGGAGCCTTGGTTTGCCTAAACCATATTTTTATATCATGTTAGGACCTCACAGAGACACCTGTGAATCTGCAGTGTGAGAGAAAACGAAAAAAAAAGAGAAAAGGAGACTGTCAAACAGGGGATGTGGGATGCTTGTGTACAGAGCCCTTTGGTGACTTCCAGCTTTTCACATCCTTATGTAAAGCTTTCCTTTGTGCTAAAAGGAAGGACCAGATCTTAATTTCTCTGGAAAATCCTTTAAAAAAAGACCTTACCTTCTCAGAGATGAGTGAGCAAGGTTGCATGTAAGCAGCTTTCAAGGCCACATGCTATTGTTAACTCCTGTTTTGTATTATGGTGGTGGACAGGTGTCCCAACCCATTACACCAGACACTGGCAAACAGAACACGTACCTGGTTCAAAGTCAACTGGGGTTTTAAAATCAGTGGGCCATTTAGTGCTATATCAGATACCTGGGATAAATTCAAGTTATACTATCAGAAAAACCTTGCATTTATTGACAAAGTATGTAACCTGACTACTTTTTAGGTTTAAAAAGACCAACGTTCCACAAAATGTACTGATTACCTATATCCATATTTTTGTAGCTTGTAGTTTCTCAGTCTAGGGGGCCTTGAACTTAGTTATTTCTTGGTAGTCGTAAACTAACTTTCATTATTTTGCTCAGGTTTGACACCAGGTAACTGGTACAAGTTTCCCTTGATCAACTTCTTTAATTATCTCCCCTTCCTTAAAAAAAAAACCAGCAAAAAACAAGTCGGTTTTCTACCCTCTGTTATCTAAGAAGATAAGTTTATTACTCTGTGCTTAAAAACAAATTACGAATTCTTATATGAAGAACTCCTTAAGTTATCCTTCAGGATTCTGGGTGCAAGTTTGAACCTGATGGTTTTGAAAGTAAGTAATTTTAATAAATGTTTTCCTCATATTCTTTTTCCCCCAAACAATTTGATTCTTCTTTCATTTATAATTACCTACAGAATCAATTGTTCTAAAAGTGGTACAGCAGTCTCTCTTAAATCTCTTAATTTTTTCTGTGCCCTATTTCTAATTATATGATCTGTTTCTATATTAACTTGATGCCCGGCATGGATTTGTCTGTTGTATGTGGGGTTTAATGCCTTATATTTAGTTTTAATTAAATGGCTAGTGATATTTTAGATATTGTTTTAATTTTCTGAATGGAAACTCTATATTGCTTTTTATAGCCGAAAGCTTTCCTTTTCTCCCCTCCTTATAACTGCTGTAACTTTAAAAACATATATATCAAATGTTCATATCTATCTTTAACTATGAAAGATTTTTCTAAGTAAATTATTTCTTTCATATCGGTGGAACTGTATCTACTGGTCATCCATTCCTCAATAACTCCACTTAAAACTGATTTCTAATTTTGTTAGCAACTGCTAAAAGCTTTTTGAAGATTCAAGTTTCAGGTATGCCCATCTCTGCTGTAGTCTGCTCCCACCACATAAAAGAACATCAGATCACAGTATTCTCACCTTGCCAAATGTGTTTCCTTTATTTTTAAGTCAGTGATTAATACTCTGCCCATCAGACAGAAGCCAGATACTAAATTAATCTGTAAGCGATAGTGTGGTAGGAAAACCACATCCCTATATCATGTAATCACTGAAGACTTTAAATCATAAAATGCCCTGCATTTACAGCATCATTGTGGGAGGCTAAAATGTCCTTTTGCAGCACACCCTTCTCCCGTTCTAACAGACAAAA
Organism: Lophotriccus pileatus; assembly: GCA_035583135.1. Classification (NCBI taxonomy): domain Eukaryota; kingdom Metazoa; phylum Chordata; class Aves; order Passeriformes; family Tyrannidae; genus Lophotriccus; species Lophotriccus pileatus. Next base: position 65,925,566 of record JAWWES010000115.1, read on the forward strand.
TTAATTCCTCCCTTAATTTCAACATTCAAAGTGCAATCTGTGCTACTGGTATCCATCACTTTTCTTCTGTGAGCTTATCCAGTTCACAGAGGGATTTTATGTCAAGTGCCATTTGAGCTTCAGTTTGATGCATAAGTGAGACACAGTAAAGCTAGATCCAATACTGGGCAGATGAAAAACAGGTGAAGCTTAGTGTGCATTAGAGTGCTGACTGAGGAGGGTCTGTCGCTCTAGTGACTGCATGGTCATGGTGCTGAACCACATAGGCTCAAGCTGCAGCAAGTCATTCCATCAACTTAATGTCAGAATATGGCCCCAGAGCTGTTGCTGAGGATGTGACACTGGCTAGAAGTTTCTTGTTGAAATATGTTACCTTAATTTCTTAGCAAGAGTTTCACATTAATTTTCACTTGCTGCACAGTTAGATTAGAAAAATGTGTTTTCCTTCTGAGATTAATGTATAATGACATCAATCCAAAGAATGCTTAAGTATTCACACTTCAGAGAAACTGACCTTTAAGCCACACTTAGTGAAAGTAAGCTAAAATCAGTATTGCATTCTTGTTACCAAGGACACTTATAATAATCTTCTTAATTGTCCTTGACAATCTTATCATTAAAGATCTTGGCATTAATTAACTATATAATGTCCCTTGGTTGATAAAATCAGCCTTGCTGTCACAATAGGCATTGTATTCCCAGGCATTCTTTGCAGGGACTGTATCTATAGCAGGGGTCATTCATGCTACTAATGTTGCCCGGATGACACACAAACATTTGGAGCACTTAATTGTCTGAGAAGTGAGCTGAATGAAGGCAGTGGTGTCACTGTAAAATATGTTCCAACTCAGTGTTTCTTAAGGGAGCTTTTATGCCAAGATTAGTATCAGTGTTTAATTGACAGCCTCTTCACTTAGTTAATTACTTGGGCTATTGTAGCAGAGAGAGAGAAACGGACAAAGGCATTTGTGATATGAATCACTACCAATACAGAAAAAAATATGTGAGTACTGTGAAGGCCTACAGGAAAAATACCAGGTCTCCTCTTCCTCCTGCTAGAGTATGATCTTCTTTCAGCATTTTCAAAGGAAAACCTGAATCACCACAGTAGCATTGGTGGTTCAAAGGTGGCCAGGTTCAATGCTTTTATAATTTTCAGACAACTGTTAGTAAAGATGGCAAGTTGAAGGCTGAAAGTTCAATCTTTGGGCTGTATATCAAAACACAATCAGACAGAAACTGCATGTAATTCCATATCTGCTCGGGCATCACGAAGATTTTTTTATTATTATTTTTTAATAAATGTTTTTTATAAAATGGGCGGGCTAAAATTCTAAATGTTGTCTGTAAATCTCGCACACCTTAATGCACTGACTGTGCCTATGCTGAAAATGTGAGTGTGCACAAGATCTTTAAAATGCAAATGTGGGAATACAGCAGTCTTGTGGAGAACGCCTTACAGAAGGGACAGTCAGTCATCTTGGTGTCTCACTCTGACCTCTCAGGTGTGCCTGCAGTACCCACCACCAGCAGGCACAAGCCAAAAGCACACAGCTGCTGAAGGGAAGCAGTTTCTAGCATGGTCCTGTGTAAATTTTCTTGGAACAGCAAATTACAGCAAATTTCTCCTGCTGTCCTGTAGTCCTAAAGTGGCTGATTTGGGGATATCACGCATAAGTGGAGGGAGATGACAAACCTTTCAAGTTTGCCAGCAGTGATCTTGGGGAACTGTGGGACTCACTACCAATGGCCATGGCAGAAATCTTCGTAACTTCCAGTGAAAAACTCCCTGTCCTCCCCTCTAAGCAGAGCTATAGGAAGCAAGAGTAGAAATACTGCTTACATAGCAGCATGCCAGTGCCCTTTCTGTTTTTTTGTTCTGTGGTGTCGTATAAACCCTTGACCACCCTAATGTTATGTATCAGCACAAAAACCCATGAGAATTAAGCAGTGAAGTGGGAAGGGCTATGAAACCTCCTTCCGTTGCCAGTACTGCTGTACTTACACAGTGAACAATCATGGCATGGGGAAACTAAACATGAACTCTAAAATCAGTTTGGACCATCCTCAAAAGACTTGGGATCCAGGGCAGGCCCACCAAAGTAAAAAAGATTTTAAACAAAGATAGTTAGCAGTAGCAATCCTCTAAATCAGACCAAAAACAATGATTATGTGCAACCTTGGGAGGCTTGGCATGAACACCACTGTTGTGAGCAATGGCTCAGTCCCATTAAGAGTCATCTATTTCCAAGCACAGAGTGATCAGCACACCATATCACATTACAACAGGTACCTCTGTGGTGCACTTTCACTACCAAATTACAGTATGAGCCACTGATGAAGAAATAATCCAGCCCTCCCACTCTCTGATGTAGGTTACATGTCCTCTTGCAGGCTGCCGGTACCCAGCTGCTGCTGCATGGTCAGGCTGAGCCACCTCTGCTGCCTGCTCTGGGTGGAAGCCAGCAGTGAAGAACAGCAAAGCAGTCAGTGGATGAAGTGTCCTTCAGGGGGAGAGCCAGCGTCTAGAGTGGCCTCAGAGCATCTTGGATCCATGTGTTGGTGACGTAAGTGATGTGTCTCCATGCAGCCAGAAGTTCACATAATGGTTTAAATTAGAAGAATTGTTAATTTTAGTGGAGATCTTCTGACTCAATCTGCCTCTCAGACTGTATTTGTCTACTAACATTTTTCTCATCAAGGTACAGTTTTTAACATGGATATTACATTGCTTATGAAAAGGAGTAGACCTTTATTGCGTACTGTCTCCCTTGGAGATCCTTCTGGCAAGTCATAATTCCTCACTAAGGAAACTGGTAGCAGGTGCTGGGCAAAGGGAGACTAAGCCCCATTAGTGCTGCCATTGGGCCTGAGCTGGATGTAAGCTCTGAAGATATGCCCTCTGAATCCCTGAAATTCTCAGGCCCTATAAACCATCAGCATGCAATTTTTCCATACAGAGCATTCATTTGCTTTTTCCCTGATAGAATAACTCAGATTCATAGTTTCAAGCAAATTATTTCTTATCTGGCTCTGTTTTTACTTCACTCCTTTCTTTTTTCTTTTCCTTATAATTTCCCTCTAACTTTTGCTAACCATTTTGCAGAACAGATTTCACAAAACATTGCATTTTTAAAGGTAAAAAAAAAAGAGTTGCAAAAGTCTGGATTCTTCAGCCCTCCCTTCCAGACTACCAGGAGAGGGCTATGGTTAATATAAGAGTTTACTCTCTCATTCCCATTTTTCACAAGGGAAATGCTAGTGATTGTGTTGGGGAAAGCCCACAGCTGAACAGATGGGAAATCTGGTGCCAGCGAAATTTAGCAGTAGAGTAAAAAGATCACTCCAAAGCTTCTGTATTTGGATCTGGATGAGGTCTGAACAGAGGTCCCGAAGGCCAGTGATGCTTGAACTTTGACTTGCTGTAGACTGAAATATGTCTTCCAGTTCATTCAAGGACACGGCTATATTTTATGGCTCTGGATACAGCTCACAAGCTTCCATCACCATCACCCTCAGCCCCTGCCAGGTTTATAACTGAGGCCAGATTCCTGTTATTTCAGGTCACTGTCATTCCATCTGCCTTTAGACATCATGTTTTAATAACTTTAGGGAACAATCACTATCTCAACAGCTAGGCTTTTGCCCTTACTTCTCATTTTGGAAGTCATCATATTTGTCATAGAAGGGTATCAAATAAATGGGTTTGGTGGATGGGCTAAAATCAAAGACTGGGTCTGTAAAGATGTGCCTTTAAATAACCTGTAGGAGTAAGTGCAGCCAATCTAACACCTAGTTCTGCATCAAGTTCATTCCAGTTGTTTGTGATACTGCAGTATACAAAGAAACAACTTTTTGTGCCTTTCCTCATACTATGTCTTGTAAAAGTTCAATGACTCAAAAATAAACAAAATATTTTGAAATTACATGCACACGGGAAAGATACAAACTTTGAAAAAATGAGTTGGAGATAATAATATCCTGGTTTCTGGGACTTGTGTTCAAGCAAATAAGTCACAATAATGGTGGTCCAAATCTTGGCTACTTGTCCCTCTAGAGACAACTACTGGTAAAGCAGTGTGGTCATCTCTGTCCAAAAGCTTGAGTTGGTAGGTAACTGTAGCTGGGCATTGGTTGCCTTGATGCCCACTGACACAGGGAAATCCTGTATGACAATATCTTATTGAGCTATGAGTCAAAGTACCCTAGACCTTCTGCTTGTGCTCACTGTTGTGGTAAGCAGAGTGAAGCTCTAGAAAGAAAACAACTTGTGACTCACAGAGAAAAGTTGACAGAATTATAAGTATGGCATACTCGGCTGATGCTTTTACAAATTAAAAATCTTTCCTTTACTTAGTCCTTCTACAAGCAGTAGATCCCCCCTGTGTCTTTTTATTTAGTTCTCCATTCTCCATCTTGCAGAACTTCAGCTGTTATTTTCTCTGGCACCTTACTAGAGCCTTGAGGTAACTGAAAAAAATAATGCAGGGGAAAGACTAGACTGGAAAAAATAAGCTTTATGGAAAAGTGCATCTGTTAGTCTCCGGAATAGTCTTCACAGGCAGATTTTGAAATGGTGTATTTCAAACACAACCAGTCACTGGTCAAGTACAGTCCAGAAATGGCTGGAAGAAGATAGATCATTTTAAGACATTTTGGTTTTGTCTTGTCTAGCCCTGCTTATAGGCCAGTGCAACCTGAGGCAGTTGCAATGGCAGTCACCATTGCATTGCTACCACTTGGATCTCAGAGTTAGTTTTCCATAAGACTGGTCAGTTTGAACATATAATTTTGGCTTGCTGACTGTAATTATAAACAAAGCAACACACATATGTGCTTAGAAAATTTGTTCCAAACCCATAAAACTTAGACTTTTTTAATGTACACATTGTGTAATATGATCAAATCTCCAAAGGCACTGGAATTATCTTCTTTGTATTCTGAATTACTTAAACTGCCCTTCCATAAAATGCTGAAGATATTAATTTAAATTACCAATCATTATCAGGTAAAACATACACAGCATGCTTATTTTAGTTTTAGACTATGTGAGTCATAATATCATTGAACAGTTTGATGCATGACAACTCTTTGGGCAGTGACTGCTGCAAGATGAGTCCTGGCTAAAATAATAAATTTTTAAAATAATGTTGCATTAAAAAGTGAAACAATAATTTATCATTTATGCATTGAAAGCCACAGCAGGTACCCACAAGACACTATATGTTGCCTACATATGAAAAGCAGTATTGGTGTAAGCATCAACATAAAGCAGCACACAACAAGCCTGAGGCACAGATGGAGGGAGCAGGAAGAAAAAAGGTAGGTAAAAGTGCAGTTTTCATTCAGTTTAATTCTGGTAGCTCTTTTTTATTGGTTGAATAAATGACTACTTCTCTGTGTAAGAGCTCTCCTGATGTCCAGTGCAGACACTCGGTCCATAGTCAGTGTATGTGTGCAATAACAACAACCCATCTTCAGTACAAACAGGTGGTCTGCTATGCAGGTGGCTCTAGAGCCACAGTGCAGGGATTGGTGTGCTAGTCAAGGGGGAGACTTTGCAGAAGTGCAAAGGGCAACAGAGCTTTCCAGGCTACCCTGATGCTTTGAAAAGTCTTCCACAAAACCATTGTCCTGGAGTGCAAGAATGTCTGCCAGGTCCTGTGTGGTTGCCTGCTCCTTTGCCTTTGAGATGAGCTAAGCTGTTGCAGGCCAGAAGAAGTTGGGATACCTTCTAACTATGTCAACATGCTGCTGAGCATGGTCTAATAAGCTCTGTTGAGAGGTAGCATCTGTTGCCTCCGTCTCAGTTTAGCGCTAACAGGGATATGTCTGCTGACTTGTATCTGGCGGGCTTGGTACCTGAGATGAATGACTGTCAGCATCTGAATTGTTTACATCTTGAAGGAGGATTTCATCCAGCACGAGTCAACATTATTAATTCTTTTGTAGGGCATTAGGTTGTCTCTCTCATTCTTAAAAAAATAAAAAAGTAATTTAGAAAACTCTTACCATAAGAGAAAGGTTTTCATTCAATCTGATGCACTGAAAACCTGTAGACATCCCCATTTATCCCATGATAATCTCCATAAGGATGGAAAGTGCTCAGGCCTCAAACCCAGCATCTTTAAACAAGACTCATATAAAGTAGCAGAGACCACTCACTGTCTTCTGAAGGCTGAACGTTTATGAAAGATGACTATAAGTGAATGTCATCTACTCCAAGGCAAGCTGAAAGCTTGAATGACTGCCAGAGATGAGACAAGCCAAGGGACATGACTTGGCTTTCCCTGTCAGAGTCTTGACAGGGGCCAAGGGAAGTTGCTGCACACATATGACAAAGCATATAAATTTAAATGGGTTTTGACGGTGGCCACCAGAAAGCAGTGTCAGCATCCTGTCACTTGGCTATGCTTTAGCCCTGTCTTACAGGCTGCTGCAAGCAGCTCAGGGTGAAGGGCACAAATAGCCAGATTAGATCTGAATCCACCCGTGCAAGCTGCAGATCATGGGTCCCCTTTGGTACAGCAAGGAACAAGAACGAAACAAGCCTTTAGTTCTCAGTCCAGGCTTTTATTTTGCCAACTACTGGCAACTAACCATGGAAGAAAACACTGTGGCTTTTTTTGCTTGTTTTGTTTTCAAAGAAGCAGTTTCCAGTGCAATTGAGAGTGTGTGAGGGCAAGAAAAATGAGGTATCAGCATTGGCCTTTGTGACCAGCAGCCCTGTTTAACATTTCACACCACAAATCTGTTTGAATCGGATACAAGCCTAAATCCCATGGAACAAGAGGCATGATCTTCCTGGGATTAGTGAGCACACTCTATTATTATGTGTCCTAACTTTTGGAATCTGTAGTTTTAATGATATTTATAAAAAAAAAAAATAATAAAAAAAAAAAGATAAATGCAAATGATGCTGCTCTAATTCAAAATAAGGGCAGCTGAACATACCATAATTTATCTCTAAGTTACAGCTAAGCATAAGATTGACAGTGCCAAAAATGCAGAGAGATTTTCCAGATATTTCCCACCAATGAGAGAAATGCCTGTAATGCCTGATGGCACAGTTGTCTTGCACTGCTCCAGCACCCACAGCCCTGCTTAGATTGGGAGGCATGTGCTGGAGGCAAGTGGGTTTATGGTCCCCCAGCCAACACATAGACCAGAATATACTTTCACTGCTAAGTCACCTGGTACTTCTCTACATTTTCTAGTTCATACTGCTCAATAAAGCAATTAGGTGAAGGATGAATATGTGAAATAAAGCAATGTTATTTACTTCTTGATGTAAAAGATAAATGAGTGGAAAGGGGAAACATTACACAAACATTTTAATGCAAGTGCTAATGGACGATGTTGGTAACTGTATAATATAAAAGCAACAAGCACTATAACACAGATGTATGAAGAAACCTGTAAAAGAAATTCTTTGCAACTGTGAGCTTGCAGGCTAACTGGAAGGGGAGGATCCATACTCATATTGATACATGGGAAGCTGAGTCATGCACAGTTTGAGAGAGCGGCATCCTCCAAGACAGAGTTTGTCTGCTGCATGCTGGGCTTACCCTTCGGGACATGTCTATTGGCTGAAAGAACTGAGCAGCATTTTTACTGAAGATGCAAGCTATGGCAAGTGGTTCAGGTTGGAAAAATGGTAGTAAATATTACTGTTCAGAAGAATTCTCTGCATCATTTCATCAGCTCTCTTGTCAAAGTCTGATATATTCTTTACACCCCTTTACCTTTTTCACTGAACCTAGTAACTTTATAGGTATCCCTAAATTCTCACAAATAATTTTCAGGAGATTTTGGTTTTTAGGCAAGGAATTTAGAAAATTCAAAAAAAAAATTTTGATCACCCTAGACCACATTAATGTTTGATCTGAAGCTGAGGGTTCAATCACTTCACATTAAACACAGTATAAATCAAGAGAGAAATGTCATCCTGAGTGGTTATCTAAAACAGGTCAAATGAACAATCCTCTGGAAATAGAGTGCAGAATGCCTAGAGAGGCTAAATAATTAGGGTTTATGACATTTCAAGTTAATGAGATTAATCCTGTGCTGGGGAAGTGTAGCTTGCAGTATACTGTGAAAAAGGCCACTCACTGAAGGCTATGTACAAAACTGAGCATTTTAAGTGCCCCTTCACCATCCCATCAGAATCAGGTGAAAACCCTGCTGGGTAGGGGTGAAACAGCACATGGGGATGTACTTCCAGGCTGTGCCACAATGTATTTGTACAGTAAAGCAGAGTTAAGATTGTTCAGGCAATTTTATGTTTTAATTGATAACATGAAGTCATTTGCTTGCCTTGGATTTCCCCCAGTATAACTCAGACTGTAAAAGAACTTAAATTATCTTTTAATGAACTCCGTCTTTAGTTGGTAACCTGTGAAACAGTTTTCAGGGTACAACCTGGTGCTATCAAAATGCTTGGTGAAGCTGCTATTTTCACTGACATTTCATAAAGGCACTGTAAAAGAAAAGGTCACTTCAGAGGAATGCTTCCTCAAACAATTCACTTACAAAATACTTCTTCTTCTATGTTTTGCATACTGAATAATAAATATAGCTCAAAAAACCTCACTCTGGTTTCCCTCCTCCTACTCTTCAGTTTTGGGTAGAAAGCTCTCCCTAAATTGTTGATGAAGCGTGTCCCCAGATGTCCTATTTCCTTCACAGGTGATAATGTTCTTCTGGAAGTGACAACTAGCCCCAGCTGTTGAAACATTGTGAAGATTGATTGTACAGATGAAGAATTACTTCACGTGATGAAACTCCAATCAGTAGTCCAAATACAGGATTACTTCTAGCCTCTTTGTTTTGAGAACTGCTTCACTTACTACCACATGGGCTTGAGCATGCTGATGGGATTTTCCTCTCACAGGCATTAGTTTGGTAGATCATTTTCAGACTTGATAGTTTTGTAAGCTCAAAGCAGTGGTGAACCTGAAGGGTGAGTGGCAGAATAGCTGCATGATAAAGATCTGCAAACATAAAGGCATTATATGGAAAAAACTTTCTGTAATTAAGTCTTCATTGCCAGGCAAAAAGGAAAGGAGAACCTAAAATCGAGTATTTCCTTCTCCCAAGTTCCTTGTGTGAGTCTCTGTCTTCTCTGACTCACAGCATGAAGAGGAAATTATTTTGGGGTAACCTAAAAATCCTTAATTTAAGTAAAATTCTTACAAACATTTAAAAATACCATATATGCTTATTCATCTTGGCGATTTTTTGGTATCTCCTGAAACACTATATTATACACCATATTTGTAATAAAATATGATTGGAAGAAAGTGTGTATGGAAAATTAGTATAAAAGTGGACTGCATGGCACATAAAGCAGACAGAATTTTTTTCATATATCAACCCAGTTCTTCACAAGACCTTAGGGCTCCACGGTGCAGGAAAATAGTGCCCTAAGAGCACATTAATATTTCTTCTGCCTCTTTTTTTAAATGCAAAAATAAGAAATATGTCCTTTGAGGTTTCAGCTCTGGAGCTTGTTGATACTCAGAATTGAACTTTTTGCAATGGCCAATATTTATTAAATAAACTACAACTATGTAGCACCAAAGTTTTGACACAGAGAAAAACTTGTTTATGTAAAACAGCACTTTGCTAACAACTCCTGTGTGAAAGAAGAAAGAGAAAATATCACATGTACACATATATGTATACTTTCTCATAATAAAAAGCTTAATTATCAGGTGTTAGCCAGCATGCCCAGAGAGCAGCTGGCTCTGCCAGGCCAGCTACCTGCTACCATGCCTGGATGGTAGTCACAGGTAGCAGTCAATCCTCTGCACTCTGGCTGGCCTTGAGGGCAAAATGGGAATCTGGGCTGCCATCCTACTGGGGCAGGCCAGAGGAGACAAGGACAGAAAGGGAGGCCCTGCTGCTGTGCAGTGATGCTCTGCGCCAAGAGCCATGTGGGATGTTTGTTAGAGGGCAAGAGGAGTGTCCTTCTGCAGGGAGAGACGGAGCGAGCAGGGCAGCTGGGAGGTGGTAGGGCTCCGAGTGGGGGGAGATGAAAGGAGGAGAAACTGAACACAAGTATGCACGCCTCCAGGTCTCCAAAGGCTAAAGCTGTTAAACTTTGGAAGCACACTAGCTCCAGGAAATAGCTGAAGTTCACATCCTATCCCCACAGTCTGCATTTAGCTGCACATTTACTCTTAAGTTTATTTTTAATTTTATGGCCAGTCCACATGCTACCGATTGGCCTATGCTCCTGACCCTGACATATTACTTGGGAGTTTCAAAGAACATGTTTTTTTTTTTCTTCCTGGTAGTACAATGCTGAACCACATTCATAAACTTACGCATTCCCCAACTTTCTTTAACTGTGTATGGTATTTTTTTTTCACATTTCCATAGTAACTTTTACTTCAGGAATATGCAAGAAGGCAATTTAAGCAAGGTGGTTAAGAAGTTAATTAAGGTTATTAAATTACAATACCACAGAATTTTTTGCTTAATTAACAAAATGAAGTGCTTTAAATCATTATGAATCCAGGAACTGAGGAAATAAACCCTTGACTAAGTCCTAGCACTTCCTAAAACTGGGAATCTCAATTGGCACATCTGAATCCTGCACACAGCAGGGATCTGGCTAGGGGAAGCCAGTGCAGAGGCTTTGCCATCTCCCCCCATAGGGGCAGAGGGAGGAGGAGGATGGTGAAGAGTGTGCCCAAGATTTCCAGCCTCTTAGGATTGCACAGTAGACAGAGAATGAAGAGCAAAGGGAATTCCATCACAGGATGCTCTCTTAGGCTTTCCTGATCAACTATGGGAGTAGAGAAGAAAACCCATCACCCAAGGGAACATCTGTAGCAGATGGATTTTCCCCACAAACACCAGAGGAATCTGAAAACCCACAGTAGCTGTAATGATGGCAGTTTTGACAATAATATTCATCTTGGCTGAGGTCAGGATCACACTTCTCTGAACATGGAACATTCACAGAGAGTTAGTCATATAAACCCAGACAGCAAAGCCAGCCACAGCATGGAAGATTTTACTATGTACCAGGGTTGGAGCTACAGCGAAAAGAAAATGTGTGCAGAGCATCTCAGATTAGTATGCACATAATGTTTAAAGTCTTCACACAGTTGGTAGAGGCTTTTTAAAAAAAACTATGCCTAGTTTGCAATAACACTTTTAAATTAATAAGTCACATTTCCACTGGGCAGAAAATTTTAGGATAGTGGGATGGGGTTTCAGAAGAAATTTTCAAAGAAATGTCCTAGTCCAACTCCTTAAAGAATTCCATACTACATATATAGGAAGCTCTCGTGCATTCACCTCTGTTGTCAGCACTATCACATCTCACCAAACTCCTGCAGACAGTGATCCTGTTTGCATGAAATCAGCGGTAACGATTTCTGCTGGATTTCATTATGAGCCTAAGTACGTGGTAGAAACCTGGCAGCTAGTGGGAAGAAATGAAGGTTTAACTGGCACCACAACAGTGTTAAAAAGGGGATTAGTGTTAGCATGTGCTTTGAATTCAGAGTAATAGAAGTAAAACCAGACGCGTTTTGTTTGGCATCTATTTCATGTCCCAGTGAAACTGGCATACCACCATTTGATCAGGCACGAAGCCATCCCAACAGATGGTCCCCAGCAGCAGCAGCCAAGAGTCCATGTATGAACATCAAATGTGTTTGAGAAGGGCAGGTCTCCAGGCTGCCAATGTCAAAATTGTTTTCCATTCCCAGCTTCATTGCCGATGGCTAGTGGGGCTATGCAGCCCCTCCACTGCAGTAGAGACAAACCCAGCATCATGGGGAGGGTGTATAGTCAGGAGTGTTGTCAGACCCTTTGTGTTCACCCCTGCCTGACCTTTTGGAGGTGGTCTTCACCAGGTCAGTAGAAAAATGCTCCTGGACACACCATTTGTATTTAAATAAAAACGTGGAAAAAGAGTGAGCTTCTGCTGCATGATTTTCTCATGACCTGTATAGGCATAAGGGCACCAGAGTGCTTACAGAATGGGCACTCCTGGGAGGAAATGAGACATTTCTTTAAGGGCCAAATGAGCACAGACGAGCACTTACTGGCACACTTACTTGTGCCAACCACTACACATCATAAGGATAGACTTTCCATTGGCAATTAGATGGCTGCTGAGCTGATCTGTTGCTCCTGTTTCTGAGTTGTAGCTTACACAGGCTGTGAATTTGGTTTGCAGAGGTTAAGCTAATCCACTTTGGATCTCAATGAGCCTCAGCTATTCCCTGTCCCAGGCATCACACCTTTACGTACAGCAGCAAATGACACTCAAGCCCTGTTGAGCCTTTTCCTTTCCCTTGTTGTACCTGTGCAGGGGTGTGCCTTCATTCTCAAACCACTGAGATTACAGCCAAAAGCTCTGCTTCTTCTTGCATTTTCTCATCCTGTTCCAAAACAGAAGGTGTTTGTGCTGCCAGGCCAAATGCTTCCCCTCCGCCACAATGTAAAATAAAGAATGAGGTAAGCAAGCCTAAAACCTTGGAAGGACGCCTGTGACGCCAGTTGGGCATGCTGCCCCCTGTGCCCACCAGTGCCTGGCCTGGGCGAGCTAAGGGCACGGAGCAAGAGCAGTGTGCAAGAGCTGTCTCCTCGTGGTCACACCTCTTACTAGTGCACTGTGGAAAGATAGGAGAACCCTGAGGCTACCTGGCTCTAAGGCATGATCCTCACCCCTCATGGCACACACAGGTGTCACTGGTTGTGGAGAGGGTTTTTATCCCCTTCTACATGTTTTTCCACACTACGGGAGATGTCAGCCTTTTGAATTACAAAAGCCTTCTGAAGTTCCTTTAGAGCTCACAGTGCTGAGATCATGGCTTAATTGTCATCCATTGTATATCCTGACATTGTCCATCAAGGAAGATCCCAGTGCTTAACAAGCCAGACATGTAAGCTTCACAAGCATGCAAACATAGACATATGTATTCCAAATAACTTCTCTCATTGCTGAAGCGCAGCCTTCCTGCCATGAATTGTGGCAATTTTTCAACAATGTGCAGCTGCATTACCAAACCGTGCAGGGTAGGAAGCAAAGGATACCTCATTTCAAGGAAAGCCAGGAGGAATCTGAGGTTGGCTCCATAGAGTTAATCCCATGTGAATTTGTCTCCTGACCAGGTTAAATAGTTGGCAAGTAGAAAGGAAAGGAGAACATATTTTATTAATACTGGGGCTTTAATTTGCTTATATTTGAACTCTTTTATGTGTATGAATCTTGAAAATAGCTTGTGATTCAACATCAAATGCTTTTGTGCAATTGTCCTGCCAAGAGAAACTTGTTTGAGTTTCACTGATGGTCCAATACCAACAGTTGATACAATATGGTTAAACCCTAAATTTCTATTTGTTACATTCCTTGAATGTTTCCAATACTAAATAAAGTATCAAAAATTAAATGGATCTATGAATATGTTAGAGTGCAAAAAAGGGGTTACATACACTGATCCATATATGTGGTATATTCAGTGAATATCAGAAGGTCTTCAGTCTGGCTAGGGTGCCAGAGCTGGTGCCAAACTAACTCCAAACAGCTTTTTTAATAGCATCTGCCCTAGTAAGGCCTCAGGTGGACCAGCTCTAGAAAACACTGACAGAGTCAACATGATGGCACTTCCAGCAAAGTCTTGCAGCACCACCTAATGAATTAAAAGGTTTTTTCCTGGCAACATCTGCAGGTCTGTGGGAATTCCTCAATCACAGATTGGGCAGGCCTGGAGTCTGGGGCAAGAGAGAAGTAACATATGTGGTTTGATGTTCATAACTTTGGCTGCAGCTTCTGACTGAAAGCTCATGAAGGAATAAGTCAGAAACAGTCCGTTTGTAGTGACTTCAGTTTTGCTCAAGTTTGTTTAACCTAGAAGTATTGTCACTACAGGTACTTTATGTTTTCTACAGGTTTGGTTCTGGGTTTGTATCAAACATCAGATTCTTTGTGGGTCTGACATAAAACCCTACTTATCACATTAGCAGATCGAGCAGATTTTTAAATCATCTTTTTCATTTAAAGCATATGCTGGAAGACAGGGAAGCAACATTTCACAGTTTTATCTTTCTAGTATGAAGTTTTACAGCTCTGTTGATGATAAGTGGGTACTTCCATATAAACCATTAAAAGGACTGAAACGATGAGGTCTCCAGTTGTATCTTTGCCATTTCATCTCTTGGAGGATTTTTTTTCCCTCTTGTGAAATTTTGTGACATTTTTGAGTGGGATGCATGCTGTCGTCATGATTAAGGACTACTTTGATGGACAGCAGCAATTTCAGTTTAGATCTTTAACGGGGTTCTTAGCAATTCAGTTCAAATACTTACTGGGCACCTGTGTGATTTTCCATTTTAAATTCTTCTTCCAGTGGGCAGAATGGTGCTTTGCTTCCCCGAGTCTCCTGAGCTCTTGCTAATAGGGCGAGTTGGTGGGGGAGTTTTTCGACCTTTCCAGGACTGTGCTGCCACCTCCTGATCAAACTTGAGGTTTTCCCTGGTGAAAACCTATTGGGACAGAGGTTAGCAGTCTTTTACCTTCTCTTTCCAGAAAGGGCAGTAGAATCATAAAGGCATTTAGGTTAGAAAAACTTCTAAGATCATCGAGTCCAACTGTGAACCCAGCACCACCGTGTTCACCACTAAATGACTTCCCTAAGTGCCACATTCATATGCCTTTAAATACCTCCAGGGATTGTGACTCAACTATTTCCCTAAGCAGCCTGTTCCGATGCTTGACAACCTTTCTGTGGAGAAATTTTTCCAAATATCCAATCTAAACCTCTTCTGGCACAACTTGAGGGCTTTTCCTCTAACACTTGTTTCTTGGGACAAGAGACTGATCCCTATCTCACTACAGTCTCCTTTCAGGTAGCTGTAGAGAAAATAAGGTCCCCCCCAAGCCTCCCTTTCTCCAGGCTAAACAACCCAGCTCCCTCAGCTGCTCCTCAAAAGACTTGTGCTCTGCAAGGAACTTCATCCCTTTCCTCCCACCTGCTTGCTGTTTGTCAAGATTGCTTGTGCAGAGGACACCTGTGGGCAGTGGCACCGAGGCTGGGCTTGGAAGAGCTGCTGGGAGCTGCTCTTGCTAAGGGCTTTCCCCAGTTTGCCTGGGGTCCATTCTGAGAAGATGATGGACATTTTCTGAACGTTAGTTTTGGGAAATTCAACCTAGATTGTTATGAAAGCTTTTTTTTTTTTTTTTTTTGGACATGTGTAATCCCACCTTTTCTGATGCACTTATTATGTGCCCGCCTCCAGCGTCCAACTCCGAGGTCTGCAGGTGTTTGCCCCATCTCCTCCCCTCTCTCCACCACCTCAGTATTGAGACTTGCATCCTTCTCTTTTCCCTGAGGTGGCGGTGATGCTGCACCAGATGCCTCCCTGCTACTCGCGCTCCTCTTTTCCCTCCTGTGGGGAGACCGCCTTGCTGCGTCCCCTTAAACCATTTTTGGGGTGCCCAACGGCACTTTTGGGGTTTCCCCATCAGCACAGACACTGCACGGTCTCCCCGGAAAGACGGCGGGCGCCGGCACACGGGGACAATAGACGCTGCCCCCCAAGCGGGACGCGGTTGTCACCACGGGTTTAGAAAAACTGCTGCCGGCCATGAGCCGCGCCGGCACCACACCCATCCCTCACCCCACACCGAGTCCCGCACTGCGCTCGGCACCGCGCACTCCTCACGCCACGCCCCGCCCCGCCCCACGCTCCGCACTACGCACCGCACCCCACCCCACTCCCATCGCACTCCCGCGCCACGCTCCGCACCCCGCGCTGTGCCCACCCCACGCTCTGAAGGGCATTCCGCACCACCCCCGCACCATGCCCACCCTACACCGCGCCCGTCCCGTGCTCTGCACCGCATCCCACCCCACGCGGGCACCGCGCCTGCCCCACCTCAGGAGCGCTCCTGCACTGCATCCCGCACCGTGCCCGCATCAGCGCCGCCCCGCGCCCTGCCTGGTCAGCAGGGAGGGCCCCGCTGCGCCCGCCAGGAGGCACCCCAGGGCCGAGGCGGTGTCGCCTGCGCCGTCAGCGCTTATTTACCCTATTTTATTGTATTCATTTGACTTTATTTTATTATTTGGCTTTGGCGTTTTGTGGTGGTGGTGCTGCTGGTGGTTTGGTCTTGGGGGTTTTTTGTTAATAATTTCCTTTTTCGTTTTGCCCGGAGGCAATAAACCCTACGTGTGGTACATCTAAGAATGCCCTTTGCAGTGATGCTGTAATCTCCCTAGATTGAAAGGAACAAGTAAAATGTTAACTGCCCCACCGTACATTTATAATGGCAAAGTGTTTCCCTCTCAGATATTCAGAGTCTTTCTTGCATCCAAACCCAGGGTGTTATTTACTCTTTAGCCTCTACTCCACTTATTTATTCAGGTTTATTTATCTCAATAAGTGAGTCATTATTGGAAATTCTTTTTAGCAATAAGGCATGAATTTGCTGCTATGTTCCTTCTAAAACAGGAGTAAAGATTTAATGGTAGCATACCACCTCTCTTACAGTATGATTTCTGTCACTAAAGTAATGGCAAGTGGAATAAGAGACAGGTGGTGGTATCTATAAACTCTGCTAATGGCCCCATCAACATATGTTTAATGTATTCTAAACTATACTCTTCAGCCTACTGTTGCAGTACATTTCCTCTGGCACCTCTTCTCAACAAAGAAATTTGGAGAGGAAAGGAAACATTAATAAACCCAAAGTGTTTAATTTGAAAGCCGATATAAAGTTTAACACTGCTTATAAGAAGGCTTATTTGACAAGAGATCAGCTCATTACAGATCTCAATAATTTTGTTGCTAGCATTAGTGAAAGGCTTTGACAAAGCAAGGGCTTTTTAGATATAGTTATGGCCTTTCTGCTGTGTTTGGTGTTTGATCATGTCACACAACAACATCACCTTCTAATGGATTACAAAAGTCGACCAGTCATGAGACAACCCTGGGTAAATGTTTGTTGGGAGGAAAAAAGGTCAGTCTACAACAATAGGATTTCTCCTGCTTCGTTTTTATAAATGTATTTTCCTCTGTATACTGCACACATATATTTCAGGCTGACTTCAGACCCCCTGCTATTTGGTGAGGTCTTGAGCAAGCCTGCACTGCCATTTCCCCTCCAAACTTTCAGAGGGTGAGCTTCGGGTGGTGAAGACTTGCCTCCTCCCTGTTCCTGAGGAGCTGCCAGAGCAGCAGGGCCATAATCCCCAGCAGTGTCACTAAGTGCTTTGAGAGTACTGATAAAAGTGATGACAACACTGATAGTCCTTGTGCCAGCAGTATGTATCCAAAGCCTTGCCAACAATTCCTGAGTGAAATCAGCCGTCTTCAGAGTGCAGAGATCCCATGAAGAGTGGAAATCTGCAGGAATAATCACCTGTAAGTGTGTGAAGTCAAGATTCTGGTCATTAAGGCCAAATTCTGCCCAATCTATTCATGAAATATCTACAGAAATCAACATTTAATGTGGTGTAAAAAGTCAGAATTTGGATGCTATCATTTCTAGCCAGTCCACAGAGGTCATGCTGAATGTGCATCGAGTGAAACAGCTGCTACTGGGAAGCCTGGCTTTGTACCACTATTATATGCCATCACCAGGAACACTTTCTTCCAGAGTTATGTTTCTTGAAACACACTGTAACTGTGATGTTAGCATACTTTTCCTGGGGTTGTGCTTGTCTGGCAGTGATGACAGCCAAAATTCCCAGCTGAACTGCAGTATTAACAGCATGCCTCTCATTAGCAGTATCTTAATCTGAAATCACTTGAAACGACTTATTTTCTGGTACCATGCTCAGGATACAAGGCCCTTTCCAAAAAAAGTGGACACGATGTGATATTGGGGAAAAGAAGCAGTGTCAGTTTAGTGTATTCTAAAGAGTGTCAGTCGTAAAGTGCCAGTGCAGGAGAGATGAGGAGCTCTTAGGTACCAAACCCCTGCTGGACTTTTGGTATTCAAACTCCTATGTACTGCTTATCCTGAGAGCAGTTATGGTGACTGTGTCCAACATGGACTGTGGGAGAGACTGAGATCTGATACAAACTTGTGGATTCTGCACTCAGCTAAGATTTTTGGATTGATTCCTAATTCGGATTGATTTCCTAATTATAAGTACACAGAGTAAAAAAGGGACGCATACACAAGAATAAAAGAAATTACTAGACATTCAGAAGTCCTCTACAATATGTTTTAAAGGGTTATTTCTTCTTATGGGTAGTAACAAAACCATTTATTATCATATTCTAGGAAAAAAAATACAAGTATCTTCTATTCATATATAAAAGTAATTTAAAGTGCTTTTGCGTTGTCAGTGCTATGCCAGAGTCATGCTGTGATTTCCAACAGAACATTACTTTATGGGGGTTTTTTTGTTATTACAGAGGATCAGTTCCACTCTAATGAAATGAAGCACTTCAACATGCACTTAGTCTTAATTGAAAGTCAATGAATCTACTCATATATGCAAAGCTAATTTACTAAAAGCCGGACTGGACTATATAACAACCTGACGGATCAGGCCCTAGAAATGTTTCCACTTTCCTCTTGATCGCTGAAGAAGATTTTCCTTTAGATTCAGTAGGGTTTCCCTTTCTCTCATTTTAGTCAGTGCAGATCTTTGTCCCAAATGCTGTTATTTATTAAAAAGCCCAAAGAAACAGAGTAGCTACTAGAAACTCTTATGTGACTTAGCAATTTTGATCTCAGACACCCAAAGTTAGTCTTCAGCTCTCAAACTCTTCAAAAAAAATTATAAAGGGGAAACAAAATTGCGAGAATTCCTCTGTATTATAGCATCACTTTTGGAGCCTGTTTTCACTCTTGCTTTACCTTTTGATTTGCTCAGGGGTCAGCAGTGAGAAAAAGGGTTGAAGACAATCTCCCATTTGTCTGTTTTGGCTTTTACTGGTCTGTATCTCTTGCTTGCTAGTCCCTGTTTTTACCCATCCAGTCGGGTAAGAGAGCAATGCCTCACAGTGCTTCATATGTAGCAGGGATGATGGATGTCTTATGATGTGACGTGATGGCAGCAGATGGGACCAGATTTTAGTTATTGCTAATAAAGTAGAGCCAGACTTCCTCTGACGCTTCCGGCTCCATGTTTGATTTGGTGTTTGCAAGGAACGCAAGCCAACAGAGGGAGGGTTTGTCAGTGTTAAAGAATATGCCGCATGCATACACACTTGGCAAAGACCAAGACCAAGGCTCTCCGCTGCAAGAGCACAGCTTAGTGAGATTTCCTTACAATTTTCTGTATAAAGCTGCTGTTTTCCCCACATGTGAAAGATCAAATTTGGGCTTTTTGAAATCATCCCCACCTTTTTCTTTCCCTGTGCCTTCTAATGTCCAGTTAGGGTTTTTTTTTTCTATAAAACCATAGTATAACATAAAACATCGGTTATTTCACTGAATTTTATTTTAATTTTTTAGACCTCCTCTTTTTTTTTTTACCTCTGTATTCATTCCTAGTAAGGTGCTAACAGTTGTCCCAGATGCACACTTGTAATATTAGCCTTTACATCCAACCTTGCTGAGCCTCTGTGTGCAGTATAGTATTGCAGCTTGTTTCCTTAGGGCTGTTTGTGGCTCTCTCAGAACTGCCCATTGATACTGAGGCAGAGATGGTTAACAAATACAAGCTGGGAAAATCAGTTGATATTCCATTTGCTGAAGGCCTGATGGAGAGCTGTACTGCAGTAGCTAATGCAAAGTTCTGGTTAAATATTGTCCTACCGTTTGCACTATGCCGTCTGTTGTTTTTACACTAAGGGCTTAGCAGAGGTTGGAGGCAGTATTGACTTTGTAATTAAACTATTTTAACTTCAGGATTTTGTAATCACCATACTTAAACCATCTGTTATGGTACATGGGCAATTCCCCCTACCCCCACTTCACCCTTCTTCTCTGGGAAAAAAAAAAAAAACGCCACCATGTTTTTGATTGCAAAGCCCCTCTTAGGATGGGGGTAGAAAGGGAATAGGGGAATAATTTCATTTTTCTAAGACAATGCGCAAAAGCTTCACAGATCTCACTCCTTGAGAAGGGAGATGCACATAGGGCTTCCACTCCCAGCTCCTCCTGTCCTAGGAGCAAAGTAGAGGACTTCAGAGTGGGCAGCTCCCTTTTCTGACTGACTGCCCAGCCCTTGCCAGGGACTTCCACTGGGAGAAGTGAGGAAAGCAGACGGAGTCTGAGCTCTACAATGGCAGAGCCTGGCAATGAGAGTAGCTCCTGTGGAGATCCACTGAGCTCTTTGTGTTTAGGGAAAGAAAAAAGAAAAAAGGATTAAGGCAGAAGAGAGAGGAGCAGATTTAGTGAAGCCACTTGTGTCTGTTGACCTACCTATGTATGTTCCTTGCTGGTTAGGACAAGTAGCTGAAGTTCTTGATGCTGCTCAAAAAGAAACACAGCTGCCTTTATAAGCTTGGACAAATCCCTCACAATTTGTCTACTCCTGCAAGTTGCACTAAATCAGTACGGACAAAGCCATAGCAAACCATTCCAGGGGTATAACAATCTGGCATTCCCAGCAAAATGGGTACCAACACTTGGCAATCCCAAACTCCGGACTTCTACTCGTGTAACTAACTCAATGCGAAGAAGATGATCTTAATTGAAGCACCTGTGAAGGTAATACTGATAGGCATTAAAACCTGAGCTTTCTCTGCCTTGGTAAAATAATTTCCTTTCTCCCAGCTGTGTGGGATTCTTTTGTTTTGTTTTGTTTCAGTGAGTTGCTTTGGTCTGCTGCTTCAGCAGATCTAAACGTGTGCTAAATGTGTGCTGAGATAAGGTAGGGTTTTTACTGGATTATTGATTCCAAGTTTGCTGCTCTGAATTTAAATCACTAGATCAGGCATTTTTGTGCACCTCTTGGTTAAATACTTGTTTTGTTTCATCTTGTCCCAGTTTTGTGTATTCACCTGCATTCTGTTACTGGCAGTCAGTTTGGCAGAGCTCTGTTGACCAACGTGTGAGACAAATGCAACCTCACATTTTGTCACATAAACCAGAGATAATGAACCAAAAAAAAAAAAGAGAGACAGAGAAGTGGTAGGGAAATCTTCCCAGTTGTATTGATCAGAATTTTTTTTTTTTTTTCCTCTTGTTCTAGTTTGCAAGGAAGAATTTTCTTTCAGGACAGATCAAACTGCTAAATCAGACAGCAAATGTTCTATATACCTAAATCTGGGATACAAATGTTCTCCCACATGTTATGTCCATCACATATGTTGAGTAGACCTGCGCTTTGATCTCAGCCCTATTTTGTTTGGCATTATAGCTTCTGAAGTCTTTTTTTAGGACAGCAGAGAAAGCGGTGCTTGACAAGGGCAGATTTTTGCTGTTAAGCAGTTCCACCACACCAGGACTCCTGAGGTTGATAGAGGGCTGGCCACCCTTCGGTTGTTTTAAACTGCCTGCCCCACTGGACTCACTTCATGAACCTCTCACAGGGAAACTACTAATTCTTCAAAATTCCTGAATGCTGAAAGAAAACTGCTCTGATTGTAGGTGGCTGAGAAATTCCATTTAAGTCAATCCCATCTGATAGCAATAATCACTGTTATCAATGATACTGGGCTTCACTGATTTCTATCTTGCTCTTACTATTTATTTCCTTTCCTAAGCAGGGGCACTTGTACTATGCTGTAGTTGTTGTGGAAAAGTGTAGCATTTGACCCAGTGCTGCCAAACACCAGCAATAGGAAGCGAGACCAGTGCCCACCCACCCCCACTATGTGAGTTTTGTTTTTATCTCCATGGCTCTCCATCATGCACTTTCCTGGCAAAGCCATTTCATTAATACCAGTCAGCAGGAACTGCTGAGCATGCAATACTTCAGAAGAGCTGTTTGCTTACTTGAGAAACTAAATGCAGATCTGGAAGCCTTGCCTTACCTTTAGAATTGTCAATAAGATGAAAGAACAGAGGATAGCATTTTTAAGTAGTCAGTCATGAGGGTTCTTGCATGTTTTCATGTGTTGGTCTGGTCAGCACTGCAAGGGTGAAGATCACTTTCTTTAAAGATAAATAAGTATTGTTATAAAAGCAACATTTCTATAAACTTTTAGAAGATATTTTCTATTACTTACAGGTTTAAGGATGAGATCTTCATATGCATCAAAAGCTCTCTACACCCGTCAGTGTTAATAAAGCTAAACTCCAAGCCTCACTTTCAAAAATGCTTGGGCACTTGTTGGCTTATCTCTCTGTTCACCTCTCAGCATACTCACAAGGACATATAAAGCATAACCAGATGTTGATTAAACACATATTTTCCACTGCACACTATCTGGACATCATCCAGTTTCATCATAGAGACTGTGTGGTGCCCAGTTCAATCTGGTCTGCTATATGACTGGCATTTCTTGAAGGTTAGTTTTAACTGGTCTGCTATATGACTGGCATTTCTCAAAGGTTAGCTTTAACTCTTATGAATTGCATTGTTGCAGGGCTGCTGCCAGCCTGAGGCCGGGGCTCACAGAGTAATCCAGGCAGGTGGACATACATGTCACCCTGACCTTGCAGACTACACTGAGACTTTCCAGGGTCAACAGCGAGGAAGGGACTTAAAGCTTGTCATGTGCTAACTGCATAATGACTACACGTCCTCTTGCCAACCAGACTGCTCAACCTCAGCCAAGGCATCTAGGAATCTCACAGAATACATGGAGCGGCTCATGGAAATCACGTGAGCCACAACTCTGAGAATCCGTAAGAGCAGCAAGGCCTTAGGGAAGGGATTGCTGAGCTAAAGCAGTCCTAAGGGACATCCACCTGACAAATTCTACCTTTCCTGGAGATGGAGAGAGAAAGGGACAGAGTTCCGGCCATAAATAACTCAGTTTCACATGTGTCTGAGTTGTCGAGGACTGAGGGGCATATCACTTATCAGTGATAAATAGCCTTCAATGCTGGCAGAAGTAGCGTGAACCTCGTTCCCAGATCTTTGGAGAGGGCAGGAGCTCTGGAAGACTCCTTCTGAAAGACTGTGAAGGGATGGGGATCACGTCACTGAGGTAGAGTGGATGTGGACCCTGGAGTGGACAAAATATTGATTTTTTCACTACTTTTCTGCAAAGGGAACTTCTTGGCTAGAGGCTGAAGCCAGAGTATACTCTACAGGGTTGACTGTAAAGTCAGGAGATAAAGACCACTCTGCAAAGCAGAGGAGCAAACCAAGCTACTACATGTAAATTTTGGAGCAGGATCTTCTACGATTCTTGAAACATTACGCATGTTACCCACTATGCAAAGAGTATTTTAGTAGTTTCAGATATGGAACTGAAAGAGAACTGTTAAGTCTAGAGCATGAAAGGTGTTTCATCAGATCTTTCTCAGGAGCCAGAAGCTGGGTAACAGCTATCTTAAACATGCCTGGAGTTTGGCCATGTGACCTCTAAAATGAAAGTACTTACCAAGAACTGAAATTTGAGGTCTGTTAAAAACTCACAGCTGCTGTGGATTGGGTGTGCAGGAGCACAGATCCAGTACTTCAGTCAGTGGATGGCACACCTACCTGGTAAAAATGTTTAGAGTCAAGAGAAAGATGCTGTTAGAGAACTCAGTACATTTGGGTCAGTTTTTGAAAGCTAATCATACTTTAAAGATGAAGCTTGGTAAAAACCATAACAGACAGAAAGGAAGGGCTATTTATTATCCACCTCTGTATTCCACACAGTTTGTATTTTTCCTGTAATGGAGATTTTCTAAACCATGTCATTTTTATTAAATTTAGAGTGATCTTGCTGTATGTTGGTGCAAAACAGGTGACTAATCAATAAAGTCTGAGCAAAACTGAATTATATGGGAAAATTAAATATAACAGGAGTCAAAAAGGCATATAGTACTCTAAATGTACAATTTCACTGTATGTCTCTTTCTTCTGTGGCAACCAGGGCACAAGGGCAGTATGAACATGTGGCCCTTTATTTGATCAAGGATAATAATCAACTAAGCCAAAAGGAAGGGAAGTAGGTTTTCCTAGTTCAGCTGCTAGCATAATCTTTTTTGTGTTCCCAGTTGTGTAACCATTGCTCTGTGCAGCGTTGTAACATGAACCCATTGTTAAATGGGAAAAAACTGTGCAAATAACAAAGAATCCAAATGTAGAGAAATGGTATTTGGTGTCACTTATTGTGCAATAAGCACAATATTTTGCCTCCCCTATTTCAGGTCCCAGCCCTACTTTTCTCCTGTTTTGTCTGGTTATGCCCCCATTGGCAGGCTCAAATCCTTGTGAGAAGGGATTCTGCTGAGCCTGGTACTTGCGGCAAGTGTCTAATGACCATGGAAGCAGCATAGATTTTAGTAGGATCTGCTGCTTTCCTGATCTTTCACCATCCCAGTAATATTGATTACTTAAGGTCTAATCATCAGCAGTGATGCAGGATCTCTCTAGAGGATACAAATCCAGCAGTCCTGCCGTTAAAGATATCATTCTGATCTTTGGTTGTGCAAGATACATCTCTTTTCCATCACAGAAGTTTCAGCTAATGGCTACTTAGACATGCATTGATCCTGGCTGACAGAACTACTGGCCCAGTCCTAGTTTTTTATTTCAACTCTTAGCTGAAGATAATGACTATATCAGTCATTCTTATTAAATTCAATAATAAACATAGATACATTAGGGTCTTAAATCCATAATTAGTTCAGATTCACTGCTTGGCTTGAAACCCAACCATAACTTCAGATTCCAGAAATGCCAGCTTCAGAAGAGTGATTGATAATGTGGTCTCCATCACCTAAAACTTTAAATTAGTTTCACTCATTTCTTCTAGACCTGGCTTTAACCAAATGGTTCATCTTCCCTAATTTTCAAATAGAAATTTCATATCCATTTTAAGTCTACTCTTAAGACCAGACCTTGAAGGAATCATAACTAGATCATCTGGTATAACAGTAAGTTTTGTATAAGATCAACAATCTCTGCTAAATGCAAAAACAATTCACTTTTACCTGCTCCTGCCTATGTAAATCTATATCGTTCTCCCTACATTCTGTTTTGTCTAGAACTAAACATGGTTTGTGGGTCCCTCTAAGCAGCAGCATTAAGTCAAGCTTATTGGTCACTTCTAAATCTACTACTGTCTCAGGTTCCAGCTTCATGTTGACCCAAACCCTGAAGTTAATGCCAAAGCTAACTCAGGTTTAATCTCCATCCTGAGTACATCACTAA
>JAWWES010000115.1:65950855-65961247 GCA_035583135.1 Lophotriccus pileatus
GCTTCATGTTGACCCAAACCCTGAAGTTAATGCCAAAGCTAACTCAGGTTTAATCTCCATCCTGAGTACATCACTAAAAGGAAAGCAAAGAACAGAATTAACTACTTTAACTTAAACACATCATGCAAACCCTTCTAGCAAGAGCCATAGCCAAACTCAGGCATTATGCAGGCTCATCCAGCATAGTAGCCTGAATCCAAGACCATAAACTCAGACACAATAATACACAGGTTTACATTTTAGAAGTTATTTCACTGTATTTTCACTACACATTAAAGGTAAAGGCAAACATTTTCACTAATTTTGAGTTTGGAGTAATATTCCCATGGTCCTAATTACCTTCAGGGTCAAAGAACTGCACTTCTCTTGCAGCACAAATTCTGTGCTGCTAGGCATGGGCTCAAGGGACCCAAGACAATTGGTTTTTTCTCCAATATTGCTTCATCTTGGTTGATACAATTTGTATTAGAATCAGTTTAACTTTAGAAGTGGAAGCTGATTTGATCCATTCATGCATCTCTTTTGCCTTTCCTAGCACCAGTTCACATTCATTGATATCAGTAAATAGATCTAAAGGATTTAATTTTTCATTTTACTTTCTCAGAAAAAAAAACCAAACCACCTATTTTACCCCCTAGGCAATATTCATTTGACACTGATTATACTCAACATATACAATTTTTAATCATGGATTTTCAGGCACATATATATATTAAAACCAATGTATTAATATATCCACAAAATTTGCAACTGAACTGAATTTCTTAATTCAGGTAATGTGCAGATACAGTAATTTATGGGGAAAAGAAACAAACCAACAAACCCAAACACAAAAAAACCAAATGAAACCAAACCAACCAAACAAAAAAAACCCACAAAAACCCCACAACAAGCTCCAATGCAAAATGCTTCACATGAAAAAAGAAAATTATTGGAAATTATTCATATAAATCCCATATGAAAAATTATGCATCATGAATAGTTCTTTTTATGCAGGGCCTAACAGACTAAGACCCTGTCTGATCGTGATTGCCTACTTTCTCTAAATTCTACATATTGCTCTCACATACATGCAACAATCTGGAAGTTTAAAACAATTATTTGTGTCATACCAGTTGTCAGGAGAGGGAACCAAGCATTTCAGGATAGTGACATACCCCTTGTCCTAGTGGCATATCCCTTACCTTTGCACTCCCCTTCCCCATCTTATGTCACTTGGAATGGGAGGGATCTCCTCCCCTGTCACTGACTATAGGGGTGACCTGTATAGGTAGAGGACCTGACTTTTATAGGACTCATTTCAGAACAAAATATATCATGTTCTGAACAGTCATGAAGAAAGAACTCTTTTGCGCTACTTACTTCACTTGCTACAAAGCCTTGTCCAATAAATATTTTTTTGAATAGTCTGTGTTACCACTACCTGTCATTGTGAATTTTTATAGAAACCGAAGCTTTTTTATACCATTATGGCATTTTTGGTCACAGCATAAGTCTTCATCCTGAACCAGGAAACAATTGAGTTGAGGTCTCCCTCATCTTATTACTGAAAGATGGTGTCTCGTTTCTACATAAAGCATTTCACACTGGGAATTATTCATGAGCTAGCCAAGTCGATGCTTTTTATTACTTCTCTGCTGCAGTCAGGCTTCTCATGATGGAAAATACTAAAGGAAGTTATACAGAATTAAAAAGAAAAGCTTCTTCATGATATCATCCATTTTCTTCCACCAAAAAATGCCTTACTCTCCAATTCCACAATATTCAGCATGTATTCAATGGGCTGAATGCAAATATGGACATCAAATACCCTCAGAAGACTGGATTTAAATCCAAAACTGAATCTGATGTTGGGACAACCATATTATAAAGTAAGACCTGTTATTTCAGGAATGTGTAGCAAGAAGTTTGTTTTGTATGTGCGTTCTCTCCTCTGTCCTCTGTAACACCATTAGAGAATATTCTTAACCTGGCTTCCCCTGACGCATACACAAATGCATATTTGTGCACAGATTATCATGGCACTTGTAAAATATTTTTTTATTAAAATAGCTATCTGAAGGGTTGCAATATTTTTTAATAATTTTTATTACTTTTGGTTTCAGTTTATACAGTTGAATTAAACCCATGAAAGTTGACGAACATATTTTTTGTGGATTTCCATCAGCAGAAATTTTTGTCTCGTACCACAAGTAGTTCTGAAATCCCATGACCTTTAGTGGCACAGTTTCATTTCCTTCAACTACTTCAGTTGTTCAAGTAACTTCAGTTATTCAGTAGCAGGCTACTGAAATGAGTTAGCTTATGATATTTGCATGTTTTGTTGGTTTTATTTTAAGAGGAAGAGAAATAAAATACCCACAACAAGTTTTATTTATTTCCTGAGGACTTTCACTTACACAAGTAGGCACTAAACATTTGAAATTGACTTTTCAGAGCACAACAGTAAAAACCTTAAGAATTTGGCTTAGTTTCATTTAAAGACTGTAAAAATTGACCTTGTAAACATTTCCATAGGAGGTAGGATACATACATTTGACAGTCTGTCAAATACGAGAAAGTAAACAGTTACTCTGTGGTCCTAATAAATAATGAGAAACACAGACATTAAATAAACATCTTTTATAAAAAAAATATAAGTGAAAGATTAAAGTAGCATTTTTAATAAATTAGGAATAGATGCAATAATTTCTTTACAACTTAGTCTTGCTTGCAAGAATCAGTGGCTCTTTCTGCTTACTCTAAATTTCTGACTGAAAAGCTGTAATGGTGAGAACAATCCTGAGAGATTCACAAGCAGGACCCAATCTAAATATAGCTATTTTTTTAATGTGTGGATAGCTGCTAATATCTCTAAAATGGCTCCTCTAACACCTATATATAATACTTTTATATTCCACTGACTTGAAAGGCATTGTCTTCATAGAATTAATGTCTGGAGATGGAAATTAAGCTTAAGGCACTGACACGTCTCTCCCAGTCAGGTTCCTCCAGCAGCTGCTCCCATGAAGACAGTGTTGATTGGTGGTAACGATGACACCATATCTCTGCTTGGTGGGCCATGGACCTCCAGATTTTCCTGAGAAGGGAACGGACCAGGTGTCCCATACATACATTGTGAAGAAGATGTGGTTTGCAAGTTTGAAGCTGTGGGGAAAAAAAAGATTTCCATCATTGCAAGTTTCCAGTCTATTGAATTTAACAGAAATCACTATCCAATTTCATTTGATGGAACCTCTTTTCTACCAGGCACATCATCTGAAGGATGGAAATGTCTGATCTTCTGTGCAAGGTTAACAGGTAAGTAGCGCGAAGACGTAATCTTGTGGAGAAACAAATAGTGCCTTAATTTATATCTTCCATGCAACCCTTTTTGGAATGTGAGACCAAACTCAGCTGCCATTCGTTCAAGGCATATACCAAAACAAACCCTTTGGAGTCAGGTATTTATGCCTAAAATTCACTGTCAGTAGGAGCTTTGCCTAATACACACAGTTGTTGGAGCACAGGATGGTAACTATACCACAGGAAGTATAGATACCTCTGACCCTCTTTTGATCTGTTTGACAGTGAGGATCCTTAAGAGACCTTAGAAAAGCCCAGTCTGTTATTAGTTCACTTAATAGTTAGGAAGTGTTTCCTAAATCAGATTTCTCTGCAATTCAGGCCAGTCATTCCACTCCTCGTGGACAATGAATCATAGGCCTCCTTATGGGAGCAAAGAGTTATTAAACTCATTGTAATTTTAAGAAAAACACATCTTATGATAAATCCAAAGTACTGAGTTATTTCATCTCTATATTGCACTTTATATCTTATATGTGTGAGCTACAGTTTAATACTCCAGACTTGCTAGGATGCTATAAATTTCATAGCTCATCCTCGGTTGTTTGCCATACTTACGCATAGGAGTCCGGCAGACAATTGAAGGTGAGGATTCTGTGTAGTATGAGCCTGTTTGTTTTCTTCCACTGTCATCCAAGATATTCAGTGGATCATGTATATCACTGTATGATGGCAGTGATCGAATGCTGCTTACGCTGCTGATTACAGAAACATGCTGATCCACCATTGTCCCAAGTCTGTGAGATTCTGAATAATTTATGCTGTTTCCATAATATCCTATTGACAGAAGATTGAAAAAAAGATGAGTGAAACTACTGGGTAGGTTAGGAGCCTGTGATAACCTTGGACAAAAAGTCCTTGGGAATAAGATTATTTATGTACACATACAGCCTAGAAACATATGCAGCGATTGACCCAAAAGAGAAGTGGTAACAAGGAAACAAAAAAAAAGATGCTAAGAGTTCAGTCATGCCTTCAGCACAGAAAATTGCCCTTCTCTTCTAAATTCAGAATCAAACATAGCCTGCAATTGGTGGCTGTAAGAAACACCATGCGGAGACCTATCCATAGTTCAGTGCTCCCTTTTGAAGCTCACAGCCAAGGAAAGTATACATGGAAAGAAAATCTGCAGGGTAATACATACTTACTGCATATACAAATTCATATAAAACTAACATTTCTATGTGTCTTTCCTCCAGAAGAGGGAGATGGAGGGCCAAAGCCTCAAACTGTTGTTAATGCATATTTTTATACTTTGTTTCCCCATCCTGACCCTGTGATTAGAATGGTTCATTATGCTGATCCCAGAGGTAAAGTATCTTGTGTCTGCTCTGTTTCACAGTAGATGTTTAGGGGGCTTTTCAAGAGATTGTTAGGCCATGCTGCTTTTGCTTCTTTTGTGCGAGACATGGTAATGGTACCAAAGGCAGATTAACATAACTCAAAAGATGCATTTGAGGTCAGTTTAGGATTCACCAGAGGAAAATAAATCCTTAAGTAGCTTATTAAGCTGCTTTACACCTCTGTGTGTCATCAGAGAAGTGGAAAACAGGAATGTATAAATAAGAGTTGAAATGCATCTTTCATAGAAAAGAAAAAGTGGAGAAAAAGTATTTTACTCCATCAAGGAAAGAGAAGCAGAGGGGGAAAAGAAAATATGTATTAATACCATTGGAAGCATTAGCAGGATATGCCGCTCCTGGACATGTAGACACTGAGTTGTTCAAAAAATTGAAACTCCCGGTATTCAGAAACTGCATATTGTGTGTGTCCTGAGAGATGTTTAAGGGACCATAGCTGGAAGGGGATCTGGCATTGTATGGAGACACAGCACAACTGTTGCTGAAGTAGTCTCTGGAGAACTGCTGTTCACTCAAGGCATTGAGTCGGCTGTGCTCTGCTCTGTGGTCATAAACTCCTGAAGTGGAATGGGCTTGTGTTCTGAACATAGCCTGGTAATTGGAATTGTTTCCATAGTAATTCTGATTAGTTTGTGACAAAGTCTGGTAAAGGGGTTCTGAGTAAGAAGAGCACTGTGAATGTGTCGATAACACGGGACCTACACTTGGAGGTCTCACAGCCATTGGCCCCTGGTTGATAACACTTCCTCGGCTGGCCATGGCTGGTGAAATAGGTGGAGTCATGAGGTGGCCAGTGCTTTGAGACAGCTCCATTTGATCTGGAATAAACAAACATCAGCCGTGATTAGCACCCATACTGCAATACTGCTGTTAAGATACTAACTCTCTAGCAAAGTGTACATTACTATTTGAAACCTTTACAAAAGATACGCATTAGCCCGCACCTATACAACTCCCAGCTTTTAAACCTTGGCTACAGGCTATAAAGCTTCCCCCTTTCATTCCACAGCTTGGAGATGCCACATTCAGTGGGAAATTCCAGCAGTTACAATCCTCCTGGGCTCCAGATGTTAGTGTTCATTCTCTCTTCATAAGAACCTCACCAAGCCAAGAGGTATAAGATAGTTTACCACTTTTCCAAGAGGAACTATTACTGGTAGGGTAATTACAGTTGCTGACTTCTGTAAATCATCACAGAAGGTGAGCTCATGAAATATTGTTTATTAGAGGTCTTTATAAATGCATGTGGTCATTGCCCCTCCTACAGCAACATGTTACTGTGAACTGGAAGACTAACAAGCAAATTGGAGAAAGAGAAGCTGGAAGAGTTGATGCATACCTGTCAGCTGCATGTTCTCACTGTCTCCTGTGGTGAAAGGGTTCAAACCAGAAGGTACACTGCTGGGCTGGCTAGCTGACAAGGACACATAGGTTTGCTCTGCTAGACACTCATTCTTGACTGAAGTGTCACTGGGCAGAGGAACAGCTTTGTTACGATTTGCTAGGAAGCAAGAGCTTGGTGATGCGGTGAAGGTGGCTTTGCTTGCATCTGAAAGGAGTAAATCAAAACTCCTGTTGGTTGTCACGTATGCTCATTGCATGTAAATTTACTGCTAGCATATAGACCTGCCCAATTATTTCATGTCTTTGGTTGATTATTGTAAAACCTATGAAGTCTGCGTATTTTGCATGTGGGCAATGCATACAAATATTTCTCTAGTCTTGATCTTCCCAGTAAAAGTGTTTGTATCATTTTCCCTGACCAGAGATCTATATCACACAGTATCAGCTCCTTACTGAAGCCATTGTAGTGAAGGTATGAATCAGATTTATTCCCTTGAAGTAAACGTCAACAATGAATTAAAGTAAATTGATCTAAGAGTGAATCAGGCTCGACATTTCATCCTAAAGAATTAACAATGGGAACTTTAGAATGCTTGAACTGTTTCATGCTGGTATCTAGAGAAAAGCATTTGTCACACTCAATAATTCTTTAGTTTTCTGCGGACTATTGATAAAGTCAGTTTGGCTATTCTGCAGTGGAAACCATGATTTTACCTTATGGTTTTAAGTACTTCACCAAAATACCCAAGGATAAGGCAACTGGCACATAACACAGATTTTTCTCTTGGAGGCTGAATTAAAAGAAATGAAACATCTGCTGTCAGAAAAATTCTATGCAAGTTTCTTTCAGCAAAGTGCAGATTTCGAGTTTATTGCCGGTGCTTATGTTAATAAAAAAAAAAATTCTGTGGAACCCAGTGAGTTTCACTGGGTTTTAAGGATTAACTCAGACCAGAACTTGATCCAAATCCATCTTCATTCCTTTTATAGAAAAGGACCTGGAGCATATAACTTCAAATTGTCTAATTTTGAAGAGGCCTGGTAGATGGAAAAAGTTAAGGATACTGTTTTAAAATAATTTTATTTCTCTTCCACGTAGTAATGCTTCATCCAGATGCTAAACAGGGCTCCAAACTTTTCTTCCAGCATTGCAGGGATATTTGCATTTTGGTAACATTTCATACATTCCCAGTTCAAGGTGTAATTACATATTTGGTTTTTGGAAAAAAACTGAATTAGGAATTCCTTCCCTTTCTGCTACTTATACCTGTTTTCATACTTTAGCTCATGGTTCTTTGGATGTACCTACAAGTATTTGTTACATTCAAGCAAATTTCAGTGATCCATTGTATTCACATTCCCACAAAATGTTATGAAGTGAACTATGGTGGGGAGGTGTGGATGAATAGCTGAGTGAATGGTCACAAATGTTTCAGGTGAATTTGACCATGCTGCATATAACTACAACTGGAGGAAAACAGAGTAAACTTGCTTCAGTTTAAAGTTAAACGAATACATCAATTTCTAAAAGTACAGAAGTACACGCAAAAGAACCAAGCTTTAGTTACCTAAATTCTTCATGTATTTGTCCAGTAGATTCTGGAGTTCTTGTTCTTTGTCATTGTTGAACTGTGTCTCCATGGCAAGCAGGATGTACTCATCTAGTAACATGCGGATCAAATGAAAAGAACCTTTTGGAAGAGAGAGAGTAGCCGAGTTATCTTTGTGACCATCTCTCACTATTCTACAAGAAGCCAGTGAAACAAACAAATAATTGTGGACTTTAAATGACCTGGCAAGACCAACAAGGAATAGTGCCTAAATTCTCGCTCTAATCTCTCTTTGCACTGGCCCACCTAGCTCAATTGTTTACTGTCCTGTAGGCTATTTGACCACTAATTACATCAAAGAAAAATACTGATGAAAGTGAGACATGCTTTATACTTGAAGAGGGCACACAGTTGAGCTAGATAAGGCTGAAGTCTGCTAGAATGCCTCTGCTCTACTTCTGTTTGTCTTGTGCTAAATAACCAGACAATAACTGGTGAAGTCTTTGACCTTATTTCAAGGATATATCACATTAAAAAACGTGTGTGTCCCTAACAGATATTTCAAATACCCTCTGAATTTTAGGTAACAATGTACCTAGGACTAAATTTAGGAAATCATGTGCCAGAGTTAGTTTCACTTGTTCTGCTATCTTCTATTTTATAAAAGATTCTTTCTGAATGTTCCCAAAATGTAAACATTCCTAAAGATGGATGTAACTTTTAAAAACCAGAAATTGATTATCTGCTGATCCCAGAATTTCTTTTGCTTTTATTAAAACATATCATGCACAAATCTTCTACACAACAGTAATTTTTTACAAAACTGATCCACAGGTAAAGCTAATAATTTAAATCTTCTGTCTCCTATACTCCTACACTCCTACTCTTACACTTCCATTGCCATATCAAAGCAAACAAAGCTTTTAGCACTTAAACGACAAAGCAGTATAAAACAGCAACTAAAAAAAAATTAAAAATGAACATGTGACATAAGTCACCAGCAAAATATGTCTAGCATTTAACATGAAATGTTAGTTTAAAAAACCCATTACATAGCATTTGTGGCTTTGATTAAAGAATCTTTAGATTAGGACAGGTTTGCCTGCTCAGGAAAGGTGGTAAGTACTGGCATATGTGTGCAAAACACGAGTTTTTTTATAATGCTCAGGTACCAAAACTTGATGCGTTGTTTAGGGTTAGATTATGCATCACTCGAGCACCAAAAAAGCTCCATTTCAGAAGGAAGTCTTGAGCTCTCTTCTTTAAAGACCTCCCATTTTGCTTGCTTGCCTGAAAGAGAATAGTAAAATACTGTTAAATTTGCTAACCTGCTTTCTGCACACAGGAGAGAAGAACTCAATATGTTTGAGCATTCAAAGAGTCCTTGACTCAGGCTAATGTGCCAGAGTGAATCAAGCTGCTTGATTCAAAGTATCTTCTTAATGTGTGTCCTCATGTGGTAAAAAAGAGCAGGATCCTCTCTTTTCAGTGCAGACCTCATAGAATGTCAGTGTTAGATGAAACAAACTGCTTACTGCTTGTGCCTTGATATGCCCTGAAGGTACATAGATTACCTCATATTCTAGTACTAAAGGTGTCAAGTTGTTCTATAAATATAGGGCAGAAAGAAAGAAAGAAAGAAACACCCTCCCCCCCCCATATTATGGCACTATATTATTCCACATAAACAGAGAATAGAAATTAGTCCTTGTACTTTAATTTAATCTGTATAATACTGGCCAGACTTTCTCTTTCAGAATGGTATATTTACTATCATGATGATCAAAGTGATGCTTTTAATATTGCTCATTTCATACTGTCACTTTGTTCTGGCAGTGATTTGTTCGTGTGGTAACATATGTCCTGTTACTTTCTCAAACAGCAAGCAGAAAGAAGTTGTTGTGAGAGTTTGACAGTAGCCACATTTTAGCATGAACAGAAGGCAGACAGCAATGGAAGGATTACATGTTCTGTCAATTATTAGCTTCTGCCTAGTTGACCTAACTTCATATGAGAACTTGTTGGTATTTCTCCCCTTAACTACAGGAAAACAATGCTAGGAACCTTACTTGTTAACTTTAATAATACAGGAGCCATAGTAGATGCTGAATGGAAAAGTGCTTCACCTTTTCTGCCTGACTTGTTTATCAGAAATTTTATTCTAAAATTGTGGAATGAATTTTAGGCCATAATCATTCAGTTCTAAAATAAATTGAGATTGCTCGGCTTCAGTGGGAATTTTCTGACTAGAGACTTGTCTGTACATGAGCACTTGCTTTGGCTATGCTGCCCCAAATCATACAAAGCTCCTCATTGTGATGGTTACATATCTTAGCAGATGTTAGGAAATTCAGAGTACTTTAAAAAGAAAGAAACTATCACTGTCTCCATTGAAACTTGGGAAAACGGGCGAAAAAAAGAAAAATGGTATGCCAGTGTTTGACAGTCACTCTTCTGCCAGCTAACTGCACTGTCTCATCCTTTTGCATCCACTCATATCAAGATGCCACCTAAAATGATGGATGAGTTATTTCTTTTCCAAATAGAACAAGTCTGATGAGAAGACCTGTGTTCAACTATTAGCAAGCAATGTGTAACATCTTATTCTGCTAGTTTAAAGTTATTAGAGTCACAAATTGGGTATATATCTCTTACCTGAGATATAACTTGGAACACCTTTATTTTGTTCTGAGCTGTAGTATATTAATCGCTGTATAAATATAATATAATGGCCCGTCTTCGCGAACGAAGAGCCGAGGAAGGTCCTTACCCGCATATGCAGATAAGGCCTT